>JAOTON010000676.1:0-600000 GCA_034440635.1 Lepas anatifera | reverse complement strand
GCTACTAACGACCATAAGGCGCCATAAGTAGCTTAAGCCTTCTAGCCTGTTGTATCATTCGTAAATTGGCAGCAAACTACTTCACCATTCACCAGATGTTTTCATTTTTAGGCAAATGTTTCCTTTGTGGATGCTCAGTAGGTACCTTGCTAAATGGGTAGCATTTTAGCAGGTTTCACACATGTCGCCAAATGGACTGGCACTGGGAACTAGGCTTACAGCTAGGCTTCAAAATAATATACATAACCTGATTATACCTCGTCAATTATACTGTTATCAAATACTTTCTAAACACTGTGTATGGTTGGTTGTTGCAAGCCCATCGAGAAATACGTGGATGAAAGCTAAGCAATTACTGATGAATGTTAAAGAACTGATGTTTCATATTAGACATTGCAAGTTGATTTCATGTTTTAAAAGGTTTGTGGTCTGTTGACTAGAACCTTGAGTCTACTTCATATGGTTGTCCAGTGGTTCTCTTAATGCTGTCGCAAACTACAGCATTCAAATTTGGGCACCCCAATGGTTTCTAAAATCAGCGCCCCGGTTTGATATCTGCCAATATATATGAAACCGGGTCCAGATACATAGCAGTCGCTCCCGGCCACAGAAGTCGGCTGCCACTGATGAGCGCCCGCTTTGTTCC
Organism: Lepas anatifera; assembly: GCA_034440635.1. Lineage (NCBI taxonomy): Eukaryota > Metazoa > Arthropoda > Thecostraca > Lepadidae > Lepas > Lepas anatifera. Next base: position 599,354 of record JAOTON010000676.1, on the reverse strand, counting down.
TCCTCAACGCGATCTCTTCCATTTACCGTGTGCCGTTAGCCTTTGGTGGCTTCACGTGCTCACCCTGTCACGCGGCCCGCGAGGCGTGAGATCGTCACTGGCATTGTCACGCTCGCGTGACCTGGCAGATGAGTCCTGTCCCCCCCTCCACCCGCCTACCCCACGCATCCCCTCAAACACGATCGGCGAATCGAGCGCCCTCGCGTCCCCTGTTCGGTCACGCCATTTGGACCCTTTGTCATTAAACTCCCCTCCAGCCTGCCTCGGGCGAATCCCACGACTGTCTAATTTTCTCCGGGCTGGAAACAATCTTGTTATTTTGTTCCTGTCCGGCTGCGGCCTGGACGCGGCTGGCAGCCCAATCAAGTACCTATCCCCCGCCGTTCAGGAATACGCGGGGATCTCAGAGGTGTCAGCTGCCCTGGCTTTTTTCGATTGATTGCTGTCATTGGTTAGCCTGATTAACATACTGTAATGCAACACGGGGATTCATCAAGAAGCATGCAGCTTATGCACAAAATCAGCGATTTTGTGATAAGCTGTGAATGTCGGTAAAGATGTTGTAATGATTTCTTACCAGCATTTTACAACAATTTAAGGGATATTTGGATGTTTGCAATTTTTATTTGCTATCATATTAATCCATAACTATTAGCCTCATAACCTCATTGCTCTAAGAATTGTTCATTTGTGGCAAAAATCTACTGATATGGAGAAATACAAAAAAGTAGCTATAAGAATTCATGACACACTATTATCGCCCTTGTGCTATGACTAAGATTGCTGGACATGATGGCCCTCTGCCTGGACCCTGGCGCCTCCAGCTGAAAAATGGAGGTAGTAGGTGCCGGCCACGCTCGTTTTAAGCTTGCTGCTTGCACTCGAGTGTCAGAACATGGATGTCTTTACTGTGGCGACAGATGCAATATTTTCCACTGAAGAAATAATCTAGAACTCATTTTTACACAGGTATGTGTGCAGCTATTTTTCATTTCCATAGGTAAAATCTAACGAAGCTGGCGAGGCTGGAGCAAAATTATACTAGCTAAAATACAAAGACGAAGCATTCGGGTGAGATGCAGAGATCTTCGATACGTTGACAAGAGAAGTTAGATCAGAGGAAAATGCTTGGGAGACTACACTTATTGCAGGACTCGTAAAAAAGACTGGATTGCAGCCCTTATGTTGTTAAATTGACGTTGAAGAAGCCCATGAAAATCGTGGACCCTTCTGCTCAGTCAGGCGCTTCATTAGATAGTTTTGCTTAGTTACCTGAACATTACGGATGAGGAGTGATCAAGCTACAAAAAATACAGGTAAATGGTGGATATCTTTTCATTTTTTCTGCTCGTAGGTCTCTTTAGTAAACACTGTTTGAGAACTGGCTTTTGAACTGAGAAACTCCGTAGTTTTGCCCTATCGACTCCTTTTATCAAGAGTCTTCGGCTAAATGTTTAATTCAGTACATCATAAGCTACCACTATAAAACGCTTGTGTGGCTGAAAACCGAGCGGGCAACCGATATTGAAAACATTAAGGGAGAATCATAATGGGCTAATATCTCATGCGGTGAACTCCTAAGAACGTAAAAGCTTTATTTTCTACATGGCATTGATAACGCTGAAGCTGTTTTGCAGTTCTAAAAAGTGACTCATTTGTAATGGAATCCGCATTTAGCTCATAATCTAAACATTAATTTCTCTACAGGTAAAGTAAAGCTATGCTTTTGTAGCTTACGCCTTAGGATTTCTCAATATTGTATTTTCTAAATAAAATGTTTATAATAAGGCTTGCAATGGGCGAAAGAATAAACTCTTTAAGATTATAATTTTTGGGTGCGGCAATCTTTACGCTTACATTTCTACGTTTTTGGTCGTAGTGGCTGGTATTAATTCAAAAAAATCTTCCCAATGGCTGTAAGGATTGCATTTCTTTTATTTTGTCTTCTTATCACCAGTCATTTATAATTTATATACAAAAAGGAGCAAAATAAAAGTGCTTGAACTGTCCTCAAAGCTGTCATGTACCTCACAGAGCGCAGCTTTTATCGACATTTTGTAGACGGTACATGGATGCAAATTTTGCTCTCTGATATCCGCGATCGCGCATCAATAGTTTCGGAAGAACGCACCACGTTTTAAATTCAAAGATTTCCGCAATTTGTCTATAGGTTGTGTATCATGCAAAAAATTTGGGTCCCAAAAGTCTTGAAAACAGCATAGTATAATCTGTGTTGTTTGACCCTGCATCCTGTGCTGAGGTTTTGTGTCTCTATCATCAGTAGTCTTCGAGCAATGAGCAAGACACATTATTCAGGATCAAATGTCCTACACCGGAGAAGCTATTCTGCTAGCGCTGAATGCGTGTGCCCGTGCGATTTTGTATCTACCATATAGCAAACGCTCATGAGAACAATTCGGTGCAAAATTAATGCCCAAAAATATGTTTGGGATATTATGGTACATGTTTGAATTTTCCCAAAAATTCATTTTTTATTAAAGGGGTGTGCACGTGCGCACGTGGGTCATGGCTCTAGTGCTGACCTGTGCAGCCCAGTGATTTTGCTGGCGCAAATATGCATACCAAATTTCATCCCAATCGAGCCAGTAGTTTCTAAGACATAGAAGAAGGCTCGCATGTACACACGTAGCACAGAACCTCAAATGTAACCAATGCTTTCATGTTCGTAGATCAGCCCGAATACGCGTAGCAAATTTACTTACAATTGAGTTTATATGATTTTTAATTATAGTGTGGGTGTGAAATCTGGTTACCCCTTTACGTGCGCATTTGCGGGAGATCTTTAACTTGAGATGAAATTGATCATTGCCTCGTAGCCCACAACATTTTGCCTCCCTGTACACCAAGTTTGGGTCTTTTCAGATAAACAAATCCGAGTGATGACACAATAAGTGACGGAAATTTGATGAGCTGACATGCCTCTATTGCGCACTCGCCACAAGTTTCACCAGGACCCTATCTATGCCGGACGTGTTCAGCCAGTAATCAAATTGATCAGGTTATGACATGGTGAAGACACCACCAAGGTATGTCGCACCCTGTCGGAGATAGAAGCTTTCCAGCAGTGTGTCGGTCGGGTCCGGCCGTGCCGTGTCGCTCTTAGATGAGCGGTATGTGAAAATCATAAGCGTCGCCACCGGCAAAAAAGTGAGGGGCCAGCCAAACTTCAAACTGACGCTGACAAAAAACTTTCCACGTTAGGACCAAATACTGTTCGAATTTCGGCTCCTCGTTGCCTTCTGCAGCGGCTGGTTATAAGAATGTCCGGTTTTCTCACATTTTGACTGAGATCAGGACATTTTTGGCCAAAAAGTGGGTGGCCAGGCCCCCTGGCCTCCCGGTGGCGACGCCCCTGGTGAAAATGTATCCATATGTAAGGAAAGACCTCGCGAGGCGCTGTGCACCCGCTCGGTAATAATGTTGTGTTGTGTTACGTTCTTTGTAGCTTTTTTGATAATCTAGATGATTAAACGAATCAATGAATTAATAAATCGATAAGTTTCATACCCGATACTAGAGCTAGAGGACTGTCTATGAAAGTCAGAGAACAAAGTTAGTGTGAATATGAGAAAGACATTGGTATATCGTCTGAAAATTACCTTTTTTAGGATAGACGATCAGTATCGTTAGTCTCGTTAGTAGTGTGTGTATTGGGGTTTATAGGGCGCCTTCAGCATCTAGGCTATATCGCGCCCAGTCTCGTTAGTAGGATCAGTCTCAGTGGGGCGTCTGTATTGTCTCACACTCCAGATTTCCTCGTTTTCCCCGGACGCAAGCTTTCATTGGCGTGTAGGCGCCACTAACTATCGGATCTTGAGTTAGCTTTCCGGAAAACAAGTTTAAAGGGAATGTGGCGCTTAGGTCGAATCCTGAAATTTAGTGTTATTAGGCGTACTTTTAATAAAAAATAATGAAACCACTCACGATTTCTCTGAAAAATGTTCAATAAGCTCAATATTTGGTTTTTAAAAATATTCCTTTGGAAAAAATATCAGCCTGTGGATGATGTCACGATCTGGTAACCACTACCATACTTGAAACGCTTCAAGGGCTTCGATTGGCTGATGCTCATCGTGACGTCAGCATATGTCGTCACACCAGTAGCTCACAACAATGGCCGCCGGCGACGGGGGGCTGAGGGGGCTGGAGTCAGGTAGGTTTTAGCTTTTTTTCTACGGAAATATCGAGTTCCAAGACAAATGAAATATGGAGTACCGGGTTTTTCGACCTGCTTTACAACTTGGCTATCTCAGTTAAAATCACGTTGTGAAGGTGCCACATTCCCTTTAAAGGCACATAGTATCTAACGCTTATGTATTTTTTCCGTCCTTAATACTGTTTGTTTTCTTAATTTCTTGTAGCACGTTCTCTCATTATTATTATTTTCTACCTCATAAGTACCAATACGATAGCTTAGTGGATTCAAAAAGTTTTCATGAAGTCCGTCTCAGTGCGAATGTTCTGGATATTTCAGGATATGGGGAGCGCTGAATAATCATTGCTGTACCATCCGCATTGGTTGCACTGGGTACGCTACATTAGTCAGTGTTGGCGCTTTTCCGAAACAAAACTTCGTCATCAAAGGGTGAGTGGAGACCGGCGGTGTTTCCACAATCTCCCCGGCACCCTGACTCGTGTCGCATGTGCCCAACGGTGGGAAATTACCTGCGCCCCCACCGACAACAATTACAGTCGGCGTCAGGCGGCAGCGCTTCCTCGGCTGGGCGCAGCACTCGCCTCCGATTGGAGGGAGCTGGGCGGAGCGGAGCCTAGTCAACAATCAGAACACAAGATCTTAAAAGAGATGCCAGCATATTACGACACTTGAGAAAAGGTGGCTCTAAGTATTAAAAATGCAGATATTAGGTAACGGGTGTTCCACCGATGGGTGCCACGGAATTTCTTTTGGATCTTCCTCATGTACAGCCCCAAATTTATTTTGAATATTTATTACATTATGTTCAGATCCGATTCATGCACGCACAATACGATGTGTGTGATCCTCAATACGATGTGTGTGAGAAACGCCCTCACAGTTGTAAAATGTGGTGCGTGAAAAATGTATTATCTTCTGCAAGTGAAGGGTAGCCTAAGGCCAGCGGGGTGATATGCCCCAAATGGTATCCGTGCACTCTCGGCCGTTCAATTGTGTGCGGTCAAGGGCCCCCTAGGTCACTTTTCTCCCCATGCACTCTCATGTGTCCTGTGGAACATTCAACAGTGCTGCACTGGAAGATTGGCAGTCTGGCTCGACCCGTCTCCAGCGCCTCCGCTCGGCGGTCTGACTGTGGCCCATCGTCGCTGCCGATGCGACGGGCCGGCGACGCAGACACCGTCGGCGCCGACACCACCACCGGTGGAGAGAAAACCTCTGCTAGTCGGGATCGACTGACGCAACCAGATATTTGTGAGGGGAAGTGTGCAATATCTACAGTTACATTTGCACTGAACAATCCAAGGGTATCTACATCTAGTTTGGATCCTTTCAGCTGGTTTGGGAAGTTTCCAAACGACCGGTTCAAGCCGTGTCGCTGACGACCGAAATCGACGATGGATGCAGTTTCGTCGCCGATTCATTTCTCTTAGTGACGAATGACATGTCGGGCCGAGCACGCAGATACGGGAAAAACGTTGCGCGTCCTCTGGAGCAGGTGCGGCTGAGGTACGAGTAGTGCCACCGAGGTCTGGTACGGAACACGGCGCCACCTCGCCACCCCCACCCGCACCCACGCCCGCAACCAACCTGTGCAGACTTATTGCCCCCTGATTAGATTGAATCAATGGTTGTTTTTCCCACTGCTGCCGTTTATCACAGCACAAAGAGCGTACCAGGGAAGTGAAATGGAAAGTTATCCGTTGTCCAGGCCCTGCATCGCCTGCCGCAGTATTAAGGCCGTGTCCAAAAACGGCTTAGTAGCAAAACAAACAAGTTAGCTTGAGCCTAAGATTATATGAAGACCCTAAACAAGTTCACTTTTAATTCCAGTTCACTTTTCAAAAGCTTGACATGCGCATTGACGGTGGCGGGTACCCGCCCCCTTCGGTTTTTTGGAGATAGAATAAAAACGGCGGTGCGTAGCGCCACCGCACCTGGCATAACATTTTCTCTGATCATGTTTACAACTTAAGAAAAAATTTTGAGGTTAGGCTATCTCAGGTCAGGACACCAGTGCAAGTCAAGTGACCTCACCTAAAAAAGTTTAAGATTGCATAAGCCAAAACAGGGTGAGCCTATCTAATTGAAACTCATATCGCATAATGGGCCCACCGAGTTCTACAAAATATAGTCTGGTACTTCTAATATTGATGATCTAAGGTCAGGTACGAGCCATACATGCATTCTCCATTGGAAATACATGGGGAAAATGGTTTAGACTGAATATCTTAGTACTGCATAGCGGTAGAGCATTTATTTTAGTGTCATTAGGTTTGTCTTTCTTATCATTGCGGCTCTAATGATACGCATGTTGACCCAATTTGACCTTGACCTGACCTTAGGTCAGGTCAAATTCTATATTTGACCTGATTTTGCCTACCAAGTTCATACATATCATTCGATTCAGCTTGCTGCGATGATTTCAATGGCCTAGATTGTTTTGCTCTATATTTACCAGTTCAGATGTAATGACCTAAAACATTAATTTACATGGTATCCTTATGGTGGCATGGCTTGACCTCTAGTGACCTTAAATGTGACCTGAAAAAGGTTCAAATGTTTTCTATAGAAAACTGAATGGTCTATCTAATGCCGTTTACCTTTTCTTTTTTACTTTCTGGCGTAGTTTTTTAATTCTTAGGGGAAGGCATCTGCCCTCCCCCGTCAAAGTAAAGGTAGCTCAGATCCCATCAGTGCGCGTGTTAAAGATTCGCCAAAACTGGCCCCACCTGTCATAAAACTAGCAGGTTTATGAAGGTAACGTTTGAAGCGGAGATTTCAAAGGTTTTCATGGTACCTTACACCGGCGAAAGTGGCGTTGAAAATCTAATACCACAGCAAGAAAAATGCTTCTTCCATGCAAGATACGTTAAAAAAGGTAACAGAAAATGAAAATATAAAATGAGACCATTCTTATATCCTTTATATTGTCGTTAGCCATAGGCGTGATGCTTTTCATAGATTTTGTATGACTCTGTTTAGTATAAGATTCGGGCTCCAATTTCACTGCCCTTTGGCTATCATAAGGTCTTGGCCTATTTTAAGTAAACTACTCAATGATAAATGTGGATTTGGTTTTCTAAGCTTTCTCACTCCTCCAAAGAGAGAGAAAGAAAAAAGGTATATTTGTTTTCTTCCAGAATCACTGTTTTATTATTGGCTTTTCACCGTCGTATTCATACCTTTACTCCCAGAGGTTATACCTCTGATCAAGTTCCTGCTACATCTCTTTGTGCGCGCTGTGTGGTAACGACAGCCTTTTCTAAAGCCGTGGTAAACAGATTAGTGAATTTCACTTTCAACCATTGAACGTTGAGGCAATGTCAACTATGCTCCACACGACAAACCAGAGCTACTGGCTAGTGCTACGCTCCGTACATGATAAGCGCTGATGGATAAGTAAACTCATCACGTTTCCTAGCCGTAACTAGTCGTCCAAGGACTCACGGGGGCCGTAGTGCCTGGAAGTGTGCTTTTCATTGGCAGTAATGATTTTCTAAAGTGAAACATAAATAAAGAAATAAAACCGGTTAGGTATTTAATGATGATGTCCACCATGTATAGCAATCGATGTTCAGCTTCGGAGAAGGACCCCTGAACTGCTGTTAAAACACATAGCTCCGCAGCCTTGCCGCTAAACTTTCCGGCAGCTCGGCAGAGGCCGGCTGGAGAGTCTGCTCGGAGTCTGTATAAGGTGCACTGAGTCGGGCGGGGAGGCGCGGCCCGCTGGGGCCCGGCAGCAGGCCGCCAACGCCGGTAAACACGCTAATTGACAGTGCGAGCGACGGCTGCTCACCTTCCGTCGCTGGGTGGATCGCGAGCCGGTGTGGCACTGCCTCACCAACGGCCGAGCACCAGTATCGGGGTTGGAACTGCCTCACCGGGCGTACCCTCCCAGTACTGTCTCACCGCCAGCCCAACACTAGCCCAGCACCAGCCAAGTACTGTCTCACCGCCGGCCCCACACCAGCCCTGTACTGTTTTACCGCCGGCATCACACTAGCCCAGCACCAGCCCATCACCAGCCCAGTACCAGCCCAGCACTGTCCCACTGCTGGCCCAGTACCAGCCCAGCACTGTCTCACCACCGACCCAGCACCAGCCTTGTACTGTTTTACCGCCGGCATCACACTAGCCCAGCACCAGCCCAGCACCAGCCCAGTACCAGCCCAGCACTGTCCCACCGCTGGCCCAGTACCAGCCCAGTACTGTCTCACCGCCGACCCAGCACCAGCCCTGTACTGTTGTACCGCCGACCCAGCACCAGCCCAGTACCAGCCCAGCACCAGCCCAGTACTGTCTCACCACCGATCCAGCACCGGCCCCACATTAGCCCTGTACTGTTTTACCGTCGGCATCACGCTAGCCCAGCACCAGCCCAGCACCAGCCCAGTACCAGCCCAGCACTGTCCCACCGCCGGCCCCATAGGCGGATCCAGGATTGCCGATCGGGGGGCACCTTCCCGGGGGGCGCCATCCGGACCGGGGGCGCCATCCGGACCAGGGGGGCGCCACTTATGACCGGCAAAAGCTATCAGGTGGGCGCCAAATCCTATCGGTGGGCGCCGACTTTCGCATCCTGGGGGGTGGGAAGCGACATTTCAAGGGGGCGCCATCGAACTTTCAGAGGGGCGCCGAGGGTCGATCGGGGGGCACGTGCCCCCTTGCCCCCCTGGATCCGCCTATGGCCGGCCCAGCACCAGCCCAGTACTGTCTCACCGCCGACCCAGCACCGGCCCCACATTAGCCCTGTACTGTTTTACCGTCGGCATCACACCAGCCCAGCACCAGCCCAGCACCAGCCCAGCACCAGCCCAGCACTAGCCCTGCACCAGCCCATCACCAGCCCAGTACTGTCCCACCGCCGACCCAGCACTAGCCCAGCACCAGCCCAGACTGTCCCACCGCCGACCCAGCACCAGCCCAGCACCAGCTCTGTACTGTTTTACCGCCGGCATCACACTAGCCCAGCACCAGCCCAGCACCAGCCCAGCACCAGCCCAGTACCAGCCCAGTACCAGCCCAGCACTGTCTCACCACTGACCCAGCACCAGCCCAGCACCAGCCCAGTACCAGCCCAGACTGTCTCACCGCCGACCCAGCATCAGCTCAGCACCAGCCCAGCACTGTCCCACCGCCGGCCCAGCACCAGCCCAGCACTGTCCCACCGCCGACCCAGCACCGGCCCAGCTACAGCCATGTACTGTTTTACTGCCGGCATCACACTAGTCCAGCACCAGCCCAGCACCAGCCCAGCACCAGCCCAGACTGTCCTACCGCCGACCCAGCACCAGCCCTGTACTGTCCCATTGCCGGCCCAGCACCAGCCCAGCACTGTCCCACCGCTGGCCCAGCACCAGCAAAGCACTGTCTCACCGCCGACCCAGCACCAGCCCAGCACCAGCCCAGTACTGTCTCACGGCCGGTCTCACACTAGCCCAGCACCAGCCCAGCACCAGCCCAGCACCAGCCGTTACTATCGCCTGCCCAACACTGTTTCAGTGCGAGTCCAGCCCTTCCCCAATGCCAGGACATGTCTGATTGTGGCGTTTGATGTGACATTTGATTTGATTCGACACTGATTTGATTCGAAATTTCTACTTTGAGAAATTGCTTGAACACGATGGTGCTTCACATTTTTCGGAAAGCTAAAAAATGATGCGATTTTCCGAACCCTGGAATGCTCTGCGGAGAAAACAAAAGCTGACGCTGGCGGGTAAAATAGCTTCTCAGCTGCAATCCTGCATAAGCTGCATTATTTTAAAATTCAACTGTATCGACTTATGGCAATTCAAAGGCAGGGACTTAGAGCCGGGTGGCATATTTTGCCCCAAGAGTGTCCAATTGTCGTCTTCCTGGCATATGATAAAGTGTGCTAATTTGGAGACCTCAGGTATGACGTTTAGTCATTAATGTCAGCGTTATGTATATTCTGTCATTATGGACCAAATTTGTATCAATTTGTCAACATTTAAAAGTCCAGGGGCAGATTTAAGCCAACCGTTCAGCGGAGGACAAAATGGCTAAAACCGTCAAAAAACATTGTGATTAACACGCGCATTGACGGGGGTGGGTACCCAACCCCCTCGGATTTTTCGGAGATATCATAAAAACGGCGGCACGTAGCGCCACCGTACTGGGCATAACTTTTCCCTCGTAATTTTTACAACTTTTGTCAATATTTTAAGGTTAAGTCATCTCAGGTCAGGTCACCAGCACAGGTCAAGTGACCTGACCTAAAAAAAGTTAGCATAAGTCGGAACAGGGTAAACTTATCCCATTGAAACTCATATCACATAATGACCCTACCGAGTTCTCTAAAATACAATCCGGTATTTTTGATATCGATGACCTAAGGTCAGGTACGAGCTATGGCCTCTCCATTGGAAATACATGGGAAAAATAGTTTTAACTTAATAACTTAGAAATGAATAGAGATAGAGCGTCTATTTTAGCTGCATTAGATTCTCCTTATTATTGCAGTTCTAATGATATGTATTTTGCTCAATTTGACCACGAGCTGACCTCAGGTAAGGGCAAATCCTTGATTTGACCTAGCAAGTCAATACTATATATCATTCGATTCGGCTTGCTGCGAGGATTCATATAGTTTAAATTGTTTTGCTCTATCCTTATTTTTTCAGATGTGATGACCAAAAACATAATTTATGTGTTATCCCTATCACGGCATGTTTTGACCCCTAGTGACCTTAAATTTGACCTGACAAAAAATGTTTCAAATATTTTCGATGGAGAAGTGGATGGGATATCCAACACCGTTTACCTTTTTCGCTACCTAGCGCGGTTCTCGAGATCTTAGGAGGGAGGGTACCCGCCCCCGTCAAGGCGAAGGTGGCTCGGACCCTCGTCAATGCGCGTGTTAAGAAGAAAATCGGCTCAATTGGACTGAGTGCGTGGCCACTTTCAGCCGACTCCATTTCAACGCTGACGCTTCTGCGCCCCCTCAGATAGGCTCTGTAAGTGTATGTAGGCGGTTGCTGGCTGCTGCATGAACCGAAGGCTTGTAGGGGAGTTATACTGTGCCGCTTGACATCAAAATATGCCGGTGCAGTCTTCTCACGCAGCCAACTCCTTGCTAGCGTGCGTTCATACCTTTGTGAACAGGGATACTGCACCGGTAAACATGTATGTAAGCCAGTGTAGTATACTGTCCAGGTCCGAGCGTGCCTCGCAGTGATAAGGCTGCGATGCTGCACCGGAGACACCGATGCAAGCCGGTTCAGCCTACCGCGCAGGTCGGTAGCCGTGTCCGAACAGTGCTGAACAGTGAACAGGAACACCCCAGTACCGCGGGGGCGCGGCAGTGGGGTGGTCAGCTTAGGTAGCGTCCACGCAGCCGACCCGGGTTCTAGGCCCGGCGGCTTCCCTGAACAAGGAGCAAGCTGGCTGCCGAGAAACCCTTCCAACACGGAGAGTTGGTGACGTCATATGACCCTGGCAGTTGGTGCGTCGATAAGCGCCACAATTTGTTATTACCCCAGTGCCGCGCTACAGTCTATGTCGCAGGTTCGTCCCGCTACTCTGTGCCATGCGAGCCAGCCGGTGCTCCGTTAGACAGCTGCTGACGTTGTCGTTAATAGCCACCAGAGCCCGCCTCAGTCTCCTCTAGTCGCAGGGGTAAGAACAGAGTACACTCAGACACAGTGCTTCCCACCTCTGAGCTAGCTTGCCTGGTGTGTGGTGGATTTGCTGGCAATTGGATTAAACATATGACGCTGATTTGGTTTTCGTCCACTATTTAGCAGTTCGTGTATTTATTCACCCGAACTGATCTTTATATATATATATATATATATATATATATATATATATATATATATATATATATATATATATAGATACATATATATATATATACATATATATATATATATATATATATATATACATAAAGGAAGAGAGAGAGAGGGAGAGAGGATTTATTGCATCATGTTAAGCCTTTGGCACGGCCCAACAAATCTCGATCAGACCGTCCAAATTATGCGGAGTGCAAGTAGATCTAAAAGCTTGTGAACTGTAGTCGCTTCAAATATCTAGCAGTTTGGAAAACATGGGAGGCTACAAGGCAGACCGGAGCAGCAGACTCAGGCGTGGTCTTCGGCGACGAAGAGCGAGCATTTGAGCATGACCACGCCGGAGGGGACGACCTCGGCGCCCAGGGTGTCGGACGGCAGGAACTTGCCCAGCTTCTCCGAGGTGTACAGATCCTGCCGGTCGTCACACGGCCTCCTGATGCTTCACAAAAGCTCCTGCTTTCGCAGTCAATGACTCCATTCAAAGCGGAAAAAAGTGTTTTTCCATGTTTAGTCTTATGTTTATTAAAAAATAGGAAACTAGGATTATGAAAACATTGAATACGTTCATAAAAATAATCATAAGGTCGAAACAGGACCGTTCTCTCCTTGCGTTTTCCAGTCGCTGAGTTCCAGTACAGATATTTGTGCACTGCATTGTGCTTACCGTTTTTAAAACTATGTTTAAATTTTCTTATTTCTGGTTCCTAAAATAATTAAATCCCTCTGTAAAACTCCAGACGTGGCACTCCGAGTGCACTGACCGGCCTACCTGGCAGATGTAGCCGTTGGTGTCGGTGAGTCCAAGCTTGTCCAGCTGGGCCTCTACTCGGCTGGGGGTGCCGTCAGTACGCCGGTTCAGCAGCGCCACCGCGAACGAGGCGCTATCGCCGACCATCGGCGTCACTGGGCGCGTCCACACCTCCTTGCTGTTGGCCTGGCGGCAGCCCGTCAGCTGTCAGTGCCGCAGTAGCGAGGATGTACGGCTGACTGTCAGCTTCAGAGCTGGCGCTGAGAGCTAGCCCAGGCTCGACTCAACAACCAACTCAGAGTTTCAGCTGGGGTTTCAGCCGACCAGATTCAGCTTGATAGCAAAACAGAAAATATAAGGTTGGCAAGTGACACGCTCTTAAACCACCAAAAAATTATGTTTTCATTGCTTCAGTGGATCTTTCTTATTTTTCATCTCTGGAGAGAGGTTACATAACTGTCTGTCTACCCGACCCGTATCGCTTAAACTTTCATTTCCTGTTTTGTCCGAGCATGCATTGTTCGTAGCTTTAGCATTCTGTGAAAACAGACACTATTTTCTCGATATTGCAGGGTACTTGCATGTGAAAAAAATGGTCTGGAACATCCATACGATTAGAGGGCAGTGGTGCTCTATTTATATTTGTATGTCCGCAGCGGCGGATTAAGAAGTGTGCGAGGAGAGTGGGTTCAATGATGGACTTGCCTCAAAGCTCCCACATTTTCGTCCATTATCTTCAAAGACAATATGCTACTGGCGTTTCAGTGACCCTGCTTATCCCTTGCCCAAACCGTCCGCTTAAATCCGGCAGTGTCCATTCGGAACTAGAAAATTAAACGTTCTTTCACTCGCAACTAATTTTTCAAAACCTAATTTTCGATACAATACTTCGGAGCTCACCGAGTTCCCAAATGAATGCTTAGTGCGACGTCGAGTCCAATTGTAACCGAGCTTTCAGGATGGAAAACTTACAGTCGCCTAAATAGGCATGAAAGGTCCGAGCAAGGAGGAATGGGGGCACGAACATAGGGACAGGAATCCCAGGGAGTATATCCCACACTGGAAGCGTTTTTGTTTTTCATTTGACGGATCTGGCTGGATTCATTGATAGTGGGCCGTTTTTGTTGTGTCGCTGTCATCGTCATCAAACATATATACTCTCATCACGGCTGCTTTTGCCATCCGCTCCCCACTGATACATCTCTGAACACCCCACTGGACAGAGTTCAGAGTGCCTGTTCTTCGAGAACAGCATTGGTGTGAGGCGGAAGCTGAGAGGAGCATCGCTGTCTGCGGCCGCGCAGTCCACGTTTCCGCACCCCGAGCTGCCTCTCACTGCCAGCGACAGAAGCGCCACCTATCTACAGTGCATAGTATTGCAGCTCAAGCAAAGGGCACCCTGGTGGATGCATGTGCGGGACGGGGGCCGTTCAGAAACCACGGAACCCAGAGGTGGATTTAGGAGCCAGCCGCAGCGTTATCAAACATTACAGTCAATAAAGCGTTACATGAGAGACAACATTCTAGAAATACGCGTTTGGTAACTTATGGGCGGCCCCAGACGACCGAAACTAGGGACGACGCTGCAATGCGATACAGCTATCCTAAGAAACGACGCTCTGACTGCCTTCAATCGGTATCACGGGTGCCGCCACTATGGAGGCCATGGGGTCCAAGGCATTGTTTGGAGGCCCCCACTGGACTCGGGAGACCATCTTTGATATTTAGGGTCTGAAATAGCCCCTTGAGTATCAAAGAGCTCCCTGCTTATGCTTATAAGGTTATAAGGGAGGCCTCCTAATTAGCCTATGCAGAAGGCCCCATCACCTACAAAGAAGGCCCCATAACGACCTACCTAGGAGACCCTCTTACTGAAGAGGAAGCCCCCTTAACTTCCACATATGTGGCCTCTTTACTTATAAAGCAAGTCCTCTAAACGGCCTATCCAGAAGGCCTCCTTACTTATAAAGGAGGCCCACTAGATGAACTATGTGGAGGCGCCTTTTCTTTTAAATCAGGCCCATAAATTGCCAGCATAGGAGGCCCCTCACCTATCAAGAGAGTCCCTAAGTGACTCACAAAATGGAGGCCCCCATAAGCTAGGAGGCCCACATCAGGACCAAGCATAGGAGACCCCCTCCGTTCCTGGCCCCCATGGAAAGAAACCCGTGGCGACGCCCCTGATTGGTACGACGGAATATGGCTTGTGAGAGCCACCTGGTTCCGGCTCTCTGATTTGTGAAGCTTAGCGGCTTATAAATGAAGCGTTCCCGAGCAATGATACAGCTCAGGCGACTCGAAATACCTGGGAATATGCACTCTTGGTATGATTCCGTCTATATTTGGTCTCTTTGGGGATTTATGTCTTATAAGTGACCACAGTAGGATTATAATGATGAAGAGAACAGTGAGTGGACATTAAAGGAAGGAAGCAAGCACAAGGACTGATGAGTTGGACAGTGGCAAAGCGTAGGCAATACATAATGTGCACCATGCCCCTGTTTTTCTCTCTCCTAATTTGATCAAGAATAAGCCAGCTTTTTTCCTTCCTGTCGTTTGTGAACTAAAGCCTTACGACAGACACTTGGCCAAATTATGATTCTTCACTGAAGCTAAGGGCCAATAGATATTTTCGTGCCTACGAATTGCGAAGTACCTAAATGGCAAATTATAATGCGTTTTAAGGAAGAATTTTGCCAGTTTCAGAGGAGCCAAGTTGAGGGTGGTAGATTTTTTTTCTGAAGCAGCCGCGTGAATGTTCAGTTGCATTCTTTCAAAGGAATTTGACACCATGTAGTGTTTTCTTAGAACAATTGTTCCTAATCTTCCTGGTTATGGTGCAAAAGTCACCAAACTACCGCCCAACACATGGTGGGTATTTCTGCTAAAAAGGCAATCAATTTTGCTCCATCTCATTTTCTTTTCCAGCACTGTGTATCTGTAGTGACATATTGGCGGCAGTTAGTACGCAACTTAAAGGAGAACAAAACTCCGAAGAGACATCAGACAATTTACTTCTGATTTTTACCATTTTGTTTCAGGAGAGCCTCGGACATCGCGAGATCCTGATCCGCCACAACTTGTGTAGCAGTAGTCACAGGCTGTTGTTTCGCGTCTCTCTCCACCCCATCTTTTTCTATTCGTCAGCTAGTTACCTGCAAGAGTCGGGAGCCCTGCATGCCGAGCGGGTCCTGACTGATGGCGATGATGTCTTTGTTGAGCAGAATGTCCCGGAATTCCGGTCTGATGTCGCGCAGGTCCACCGACATCAGCATAGGTGTCGCTAGGATCGCCCATAGGGCCATCTGCGCCCGGCTCTGGTCCAGGCTCAGACTGTAGTCGCCTGGCGAGGACACCAGCCAGTGTCCCAGCCAGCCAAAACAAACACTGTTCCAGTGTATCACAAGTGACTGACGGAAGCACTTTCAAACTGCCCTCCTGGCGGTATTGCATTAGAGAGAGACAGAGAGAGAGAGAGAGAGAGAGAGAAAGAGAAAAGAGAGAAAGAGAGAGAGAGAGAGAGAGAGAGAAAGAGAGAGAAAGAGAGAGAGAGAGAGAGAGAGAGCGAGAAAGAGAAGAGAGAGAGAGAGAGAGAGAGAAAGAGAGAGAGCGAAATAGATATGCATATATATATTGGAAAAGGCGGATTCAGGACGCAAGGGGGCACTTGCCCCCATCAACCCTTGGCGCCCCTGAAAGGTTGCTTCCCATCCAACCCCTCCCCAACTTCCTCCCCACCCCGGGGTACAAGTTCCAGCGTCACACGATAGGATTTGGCGTGCATCTGATAGTCTTTGGCGACCAAAAGTGGCTCTCCCTGGTCCGGATGGTGTTCCCCGAACTATGTGCCTCGACCCCCCGATTGGCGATCCTGGATCCGCCTATGATGTATCGTATACTTTTTCGAGAGAGATAGGTCATTCTAGCCATTCACATATTTACCAACTCGGCAGATAATAAGCTTCGAAAATAAGCTGAAATGATTAAGATAAAATGAAATCATTTTGTAAAATGAGAGCACTCACTTAACTTATGAAAATGACTTATTTTTAATGATTTGCTACTCTTATTTTATTTGTTATTTATAACTTACAAAATTTACATGTTTCATGATTTAGCTTACGTAGAAAAAAACTAGAGCTGCACCACTAAACATACCAATAATGAGCATGTCAGCATCGTTGAAATGTCCCGGGCCAGCGAGAGGCACCAAAAGATCCTGATTGTCACCCCAATAACTGAATATTGTGGACACAGAATCCCAGGAGTCTTGAATGTCGTTGTAGAGCCGCCAACCGTTGCATGCTTCTTCAATTTGATCCCATTTTGCATCCTGGCCACAGAAATTAAGCGTAAAACAGAATTGAAGTCACATTGAACGCATTGAAGCACATTGCACGAATTCATGATAGCATGCAAAGTACGGGTATTACTCACAATGAAAATAGACCACAAAAGACATGTAAAAGAAAATAATCGAGAAGCGCATGCTGAAAATTTGAAGTCTAGGATGGGACTGAATCTCAGATCGCTTCAAATATGTCATGGAAACGTCGTGTAGGACAATGGTCTGGCAGTGCAAGGAACTGACCAGTCAGCCATTGTGTGCCTCAGATCCATCAGCCATGGAACAGACCGATGGATCAGCCATTGTGTGCCTCAGACATCGGATTTGGTGGATCTGGGATTTCAGTAAGGAAAGGCAAACCTTTAGGGAGGCGCCAATATACCATCTGAGAGGGTGCATTTGTTAATGATGGTGGGATGACTGCGAGATAATACACTGACACTGATGATCAGTACTGATCATATACTGACAAACACATAAGAGGAATGAGAGGAAATACTGATTCCATTTTCATATCAGATGTCTGGTAGATTAGAGATGATGTATTCTGGCGTGCTGCCGTACCTCTACTACAGGATGGAGAGTCGAAGACGCCATTTGCTTTTACAATTGGTACGCGATTGAAATAACATTTTATAGTGGCATGCAAGCATTTTTGCATGTATAGAGCCAGACATGAGACCAGGACTTCACCACCAATGGGGTGAGTAAGGCTGCTTCCCCATTCCGGAGAAGTGGGGTGCTGGCCCCTCCCATCCACTTCAGCCAGTAGTAGAAGTACAGTTCAAAGTGCCTACTTATGAGACTAATGTTATCTCTTTGCGTTTTAGGACACTGAACCGGTATTTGGATACCGCAGAAGTGTGGCACTTCCGTATCTTGCCACCCGAGCATAGGTATAGATGGACATAGGTTTCTATCGCTATGTCCAGGCCCCCCCCGTATCCCGCCCAAAAATTCGTGACGGCGCCCTTGCGTTAGACCAAACAATGCACAGCACTTTATTCAAGGATCAGAAATTAGAATCCCTAAAGCATTTTGGCATAAATAATTGGTGCCAATTAACTTGAATTTTGCTAAATCACGAAAAGTTGTGTAAGTTTTGACACATTTGTCATTAGCATTTGAAATTTTCAGTGAATGCGGGCAGTTTTCGTACCAATGCATACTAACGTACCTTGCCAACGTAGGCTGGCCAAGAGCAGGAGTAGACCATAGGCCTTCCGGTTTTGTTCAGGTACTTCCCAAACTCTGGGTACCCTGCGAAAAAGCATAGTGTTCACTTTCTAAGCTCCATAGGAATCCCAAGCATGCATTTCTAAATATTTCGTTGGGAAAAAGTGTCTTATTCGGTGGGGAAGTCGGAGGCATTAGACTCTATCCAGTTTCATCCCCGTTGATAAATTATTGTATGCAGAACAACACCACTAAGTGATGTCACGCTTTCACACGAGTACCGATATCAAATGTGTTACATTCTAGACGCAACAATAAGGGTGATGTCAGAGTAAGAAGGGAGAAAAAGGAGAGAGAGAGAGAGAGAGAGAGAGAGAGAGATAGATAGATAGATAGATAGATAGATAGGAGAGAAAGATAGGAAAAGGGGAGAAGTGGGGATGAGAAAAGGCTATAGTTGGCTTCCATACCATTGGGATAAGAGGTTTTGTTGGCGTAGCAGCCATCGAGTTTGACGTAATCGACCCCCCAGTCGGCGAAGGTCTGAGCGTCCAGCTCCAGGTGGCCCAGCACGCCTGGATAGCCGCCGCACGTGTGTGTGCCGTAGTCCTCGTACAGGCCAAACTTCAGACCTTTCGAGTGCACCTGGAAAAGGGAAGTGCAGGCTGTAACCAGTATGGAGCTCCTCTGGAACGTTTCAGCCACTGCAGCTTCTGGTTGACTACCGGTCATGGCTTTCATAACTTCCTCTTTAAAAATCCGTTCAAACTAAGCACAGCATGAAGACAGCACATGTATCAAAGCCACGAGAGAAGAAAAAATTGTGTTTTCTCGCACATTAGCCCAGCTCACCAGCAATTTGCACCGGCACTAGTCAGGGGGAGGGGGAGGGGCACCGGCCCGGCGCAGTTGTCCCCATGACACCGTGGACCGTGTGGAAAACGCTGACGGTCGCCCCACGGTGCTGATCGGAAATAGGATTGAGTGGAGGACCACCCCCCCTCCTAGCTTTTCAGCTGTGCTTGGAACATCTTTGCGACTGGGAAATAAAAATTACTATATTTTTAGAAAGAATGAATCAACCATAGCTTAGAGCAAATGTTGTATGTCTCACAGGAAGCCTGCCTGCAAAATCGGTAGGGGAGACCGGGGCTGGTTGAATCATTTTTCACTTCTCCTTCCGTAGCTAATAATCCACAAGTCTATCAAAAATTGGATACCACCATTCAAAACATAGTTATTTTCCCCACCAAATGACGTTTAATTTTTTCCAAAAACAAATACATTTTACCACAATAAACTTTTAAAATAAGCTCTGCACTTGATGCAAACTGCCCCGATGCTGGGGTAAGTTGCATCAGTCCCTGGGGCAGCTTGCATCATGAGGAATCAGTGCACGGAAACGCTATACAACGTCAGATTCGCTTTATTGGTAGGCACGTTTCCCATTCAGCTCATCGGATACCTTTCCGAGTTTACCTACTCAGAGTCAGAGTCACAGTGGTGACATATATAGAACCTGCTTGTTCCACTGCAGGCCTCGTGCGCCACATGGCGCATGGCGTGGTCACATGGCAATGCCAAAGGTCATGGGTCAAGACTTTTCTTTTTCAGATCGTAAGGGGCCAACGGTCCCCCTCCAGTGCGTGTTCGTGCCAAACCCGTTCCAGCCCCGTTGTTAATACAGAACATTCAGGTATTCTCGGCCACAGTTTTTAATTATTCTTCCTTATTTTCCCTGCCAATAATCAGGGACGTCACCACGAAATTTTTGTAGGAGGTGACGGACCCTAATCTGGCGATGACGGGGGCAGGGGGAGGAGAGGGGGTAGGAGGCGATTTCAATATGGTGAAAAAGTACAAAAAAGTAGGTACCTATTTCAAGTTAAAATGGGGGACGCCCGTTCTCTCATTCGCGAAACTGGGTGACGCGCCTATCCCCCACTTTCGACGCCGATGCCAATAATGATGGTAATGATACATCCTTATGACTATTCAATTCGCCCATAAACAAAAATAAGCGCCGGGGTGGGTTGCATCGGTTGCGTCAATGTTTCAACGTGCTCCGCGAAAAATGATTCGCCTTGCCCCGTCCCTGCCCTGAATCATTCATGGCGCCAAATATTGCACAAGCCAAGAGGTCCCGCGAAAAGTCTTTGCCTCAATTGAAGACTGGAGAAACAGTCTTTAACCTGCCAGGCTTATGACTAGCGTGCATGTTATCTTGTATTTCATTTAGAACTTAATGTAACAGACTAAAAAATACTTTCACCCTAAAAAAATAGTTTTTGCCTCCTCACCCGGTATCGGCCGACCGCCTTCGCTGGTTTCTTCACCGGAAAGACATTGCGTATACGCAGTTCTAGTGGGCCCGCTCAAACTGTTCCCCAGTGAATATTTTTTTAGTTACAGCCCCTGATGCATTCAACCCGTGATGCAACCAGCCCCGGTCTCCCTTAAACGTAATTTGGTTTGAAAAAATGGTAGTACAATAGCACCTAGACCAAAAGAGGCCAAAGATTACTAATTATTTGTGTCTACATGCTACAATTCAAGTTTGACAGTTGGATTACAGAAAGAAATTATGCAACTCCATATGTATTTCAATGCTCCCTGTGGCGATAGACTTAATTGAAAACCACTGGCGGTGGAATTGTGGGGGGAGGCATCGGGGCATGGTGCCCCCTCTGAAAGAAGAAATTTTAACACTAACCCTATGGAGTTGACTGGAAAGAAATGGGTTGAAAAGTCCATGGTGTCCCCCCTTAAATTTGAACGCTCCGTCGTCACTAATGAAAGCGTATTGCTAAATAACACATCCTTGAGACATTAAGATGATCAGTCCTGCCAGTCTGGGAATTTTCACTTAAGAAAACGACACAAAAACTTATGGGTTGTGTTACTTAGTATTAGGTATGGACTGGATCTTCACATATTTTCAATTCAATTTCTTGACTTTACTTAGTCAATAGAACTCGTACTCTTTGTTTCTTGTTCTCTCTCTCTCTCTCTCTCTCTCTCTCTCTCTCTCTCTCTCTCTCTCTCTCCTCTCTTGTTTCTGTGGTCCTAGAACATTCAACTGCTCCATATCCTCGAATTCCGGGATGGGAGAATACTGCTTATTGCGACCAGGTAGACTAGTCTCTGGTGATCATAACATTAATACGATCATTGGCCGGAGGGGAGGTAGGTATGCGCTCTACGCCCCTCTGGCTTTTCGAAAATTGCGAGAAAACGGCGGCACAAGGCCACACTGTAATTGAAACTGTTTTTATCCTTCTTACAACGTGTTTATAAATTTCGGATCCAGGTCATTTCAGGTGACATATTCGGTGCAGGTCAAGTGACCTCACCTTGAGAAAAGTGTAAGATAGCATAAGAAGTAAGAGCTTAGTTAATCTCTAGAATTGAAATGTGTACCAAATAATGGGCCTATTTGGTATAACAATTTTTCTAAGTTTTTATATATCTCTGACCTAAGGCCAGGTAGGTACAGGCCATGATATCCACAATTGAATATCCACGTTATTGGCTTTTTCTTATCTTTGTAGATTCATTGCATTTATTTTGACCCAATTTGATATTGCCCTGATCTTAGGTCAGGCTAAATCTTAGATTTGGTCTTTGGATTCGGAAAGCTTAGATTTTGAGGCCATGATATCTACATTTGAATCTCCACGTTATTGGCTTTTTCTTATCTTTGTAGATTCTTTGCATTTATTTTGACCCAATTTGATCTTGCCCTGATCTTAGGTCAGGCTTAATCTTAGACTTGGTCTAGCAAGTTCATACTGCATATCATTCAACGCGGCTTGCTGATAGGATTCCAAAGGTGTAGATGGTATCGTTGTAGCCCTTCTACGCCACTGATGTGATGGTAAAGATGATGATGCTATAGATGCTACGACTGGAAAATCTTCATTTCCATTTTATCCCATTATATCCCTATGATGATATGTTTGGCCCTATGCTGACCTTGCATTTGACCTGAACAATACTTTATAACACACTTTCTTTACCACAGGCTGCCTAAAAACGTTTACCGCTTTACACTAACTAGCGCAGTATTTTTAGATCTTGGGGGTACCCCTGCCGAGGCAAAGGTAGCTTCGAACCCAGTCAATGTGCACGTTAACACCAATGGCCTGTACCTAGAAAACTGTGAGGTACAAAAATCCCTTTGAGAGATGAGCACAGAGAAAAATCAAAGCTCCCTAATACCCGTCAATATGTGCATGGACAGGAAATTGTCCAGCAGAGGTGCAGAAAGTATGCTGACTGTCACAAACTCAATGTGACGTATGCCTCCTCTGTCACCCAGAGCTGGAAATAATAATTGTATACTTGAATACTATTTCCAATATGCTGAATGCCCTCTTCCTGTCCCTTACTTTTTGCAGCAGACAAGGTTCTAGCACCGAACCATTACAGCATGAAAGTAGTAAACTGAGTTTTCATTTATAGATTATGTTTTTGTTTTTGGAAGGAAAATTTCCAATGATGGGTCATTTTTCCAGTAAGGGGGTCATTTTTTCCAGTTATGGGTCATTTTTCCAGGGTCATAACTATTATTGGCAACTCTGACCGCAATTTCCCCAATGACATGCATTTACCTTTTGAAGAAGTTTCCATTTTTGGAAGGAGTTTTTCCAATTATGGTACTTTTCCACATGATTAAATGTAGCAATTATCATGAAAATAGTTATTATTGGGAACATACCTATCTATTAATGGGAGCGTACATGTACACACAATTGGGAACCCTAACCACAGCTTCCCCCCCCACTAAACTTTTATCTCACATATCAACAAAAGGGAAAAATGTCAATGTCAACATAGTATTTGGATCTACCTAAAATGTGTTGGTAAAGTGGACCTTAGGAAGCATTTTTATAAACACATAAAATGCTTAAAATTTGCATCCCCCTCACCATCATCACCTGCCTGGTCATTCCTTCTTGCAGTAAAAACTCTGAGGCAACTAGCCTGCATAGATGTAAAATTATGTTTATTGGCCTAATAGGTACAGAGGTATTGGAATTCACATAGCAAAGAAAGATCCTGTGTAGTCAAAATCCTGCTTTAACTCCATGCAGTTCAGGTCCTGTGCGTTGCTTACCACCACTGGTAGGAAGCAACACACCCCTAACCAGCGTTTTTCGAAGTCTATTTCTTTCTGAGATTTGCTGTGCTTTTCTGAGATAAGAAAGGGGTCTACTCGGCCCCCTCCAGTGCACGTTAGTGCTGGGCCCCTCTCCAGTGTGTGTGTTAACACTTTGTGGAGGACTGCATTAGCACACATTTGTCATCTGTACAATATTGATATGATAATTTGATCATGAAAACTCACCTGAATCATTGTTGTTGCCAGCCTGTTGCTGGCGCCAACTCTCCCAACTTCCTCCAGCTCCAAATCTATCTAACCAATCTAGGGCACAAATAATCTAAGGCACAAGCAGGCTAATGAATGAAAAACTATGTTTGATATGGGAAAGTGCATCTGTCTTACAATAGCCTACATTCATCTTAGGTTAACCATGGGCAGCAATATTTATTCTAGCTAGTTTTTTCTGCACTTATCTCAGATATACCTAATAAATGTGCCCTCAAAATAAGTGGCTTCCCACCTGTTTAAATTTTTTGGCAGGCTCTACATCACATAAACATTTAGAAACTTGTCTTGTCGCTGTTGCGCAGTTTAAATAGAATTGCTGCCCAGCTATGTTTATTTTTTCACGCATTTAGTACTTTTCTTAGTAGCTTTTAGGCGTACTTAATACTAAATTCGAAGAAATAGGGGCCAATAAATCGAAGAGATTCAAACTGTAAATATGATTCAACCTGAAAAAATGGACAGAGAAGTACTTGATAAAGCATCTGCGTTATGGTTAATGCATTTAATATGCCCACAATCGTGTATTTCTCAAAAAAATTGACTGTCACATTTCGGGTATTTAGGCGACAACTTTCTGCAAACTACTAACAATCGGCACCATTGGGCTGCATGTTAAAATCTGGCAACTGTGACAGCGGTTTGCGGGTTTTCTGTAGCGGGGGTCCCTCGTTTTAGTAGAAACTGCACACAGTACCAAAATTGTATCACTAATGGTACGCTGTGCAATTGAAGAACAGAGCTGCTAAGTTAAAATATTTCCTACAAGCTTCATTCTCTATTTCGAAAATAGGTGGTTTGATTTGAGCCATACAGTCAGGATCGCTATTTTGTCACAATTATGCACCTCAATTTTCGTAAATGTGTCACAAACTCCGGTAGCCGAGTTGGCAAGTTTCTACACCTCTGTTGTCCAGCATAGAATTAATCAAATGTGTTCAAAATGTATAAAACGTGTATGATGCAATGTTAAAATTGTATTACATTATGGCAATATCACTCAACCAAGTGTCATTTGATTACATTCAACAACATGGCTTTGATAATTAACAGAACACTTGGAAGCCGTAGTGGGCAATAATCCAGCGAGTGACTTGCTTAGAACCTTTGATATTACACATCTTGTAACACTATTTGTCTATCTCTACGAGCATTCATTATTCTGGCAAGAACTGATTTATTTCTATTAAGAAGTTTGCAATCTATCAGCACTTTCATTCCATAGAATGTCAAACATGCTCCAGAATTATTACCTTCTATTCACTAGACACAGAGCCATGATTGCTGTAAATATTTATCAGTATTTTACCTATCCTGGGAGATTTTTCCAGAACGGCCCTGGAGGTTATCACCCATCTGGATGTCATTTGCACATCACATGAATTCAAAAAGGCATTCTACTCCTCCTCAAATTTTAATTTCCCGCTATTAGTGGTTCCACCTCTGTTTCCATATTTGCTTGGGTGGACATTTAGACGTGGTATAGACATCACCTCTATACCACGAAAGTAGACAACTTCCAGTTCTACCCCGTTTTCGCATTTATCGATACGGGAACCATGCTATCTGATCATCAACCTAAGTGTTTATTTCTCTAGACTTTCGCACTAACCAACTTTACAAAGCAGAATTGCCAAACTTTGGCCCACTGCAGAGTGGCATGTTATCCTCTGCCGCAGCATTGATGATGATTGGGGCTCTAGGACACGTCAGTTGCTAGAGCTATATGGGCTCTACCGTAACATCGTCGGACTTCTTACGAGCTACACAGCCTTCCGTCCCTCCCTCCCCCCACCCTCAGTCGCGATGCGCCTCAGGGCGTTTAACGCGGCGGCGCGTCTGACCCCTGACCCCGAGGCACGGCTGTTTGCTCGACTGCGGAAGATTGCAGCTTTCTCTGTTGCTAATGGATTAAATGTTGTAGTGATCACAGTAGAACCGGAACAAGGTAATGAAACATGGAGGAGTGGGAAGGAATTTAAATTACCTGTGTATGGATTTTGTTAGCCGTTAAATTGTGCCCGAGGAAAGCGTAAAGGATAATGTTGAATGACTTTCCAGGTTTGTTGAAATGAAATATGAAGGTGAGCAGTGTGGTGGTCAACGAAAATCAAAACAGAAGTGTGATCTTGTCCATGGTGTATTGCGTCTTTGGTTTAAAACCGAAAAGTAAATACATGAACGAGCTATAATTACATATTTCGATTTCCACGTTAAAATCCTGAACCATGTTGGACTTAAGTATTACGGTGACAACAGCAGACAATTTTTACCTCTCATAAATGCATGGAAAGGCACTTCAAAAGGTTGAGAAAGTCAACTATGTACTAAGCATGCTTCTGAAAGCTCAGATACATTCCAATGTACCAGCTTCCGAACATATTTTTCCTAACTATTTTAATAACCCTCTGAGCTCTGCGATTTTTTCATTTGCTTAGAGAGTGCGTTCGAAAAATAGGAACATCGAATGAAAAGTGGGCGAAAATGTTGCATGATCTTCCTGTTGTTTTGTACTCATCAGATGTTGCACCCAAGATCTGTCCGGAGCTCTGCAATTGGTGAGGTACCTAGTAGTCCGCATCCGCTCGCATATTCCCCCAAATAAGCCGCCACTTAGCCAGCGGGTTGGCATTCTAGAGCGTGATACTTGGTAGCGTGCCACAAGAGGTGTAGAATTGTGGTAAAGTTCAAACGTGCTTTCCCTGATCCACTTTCTGAATTATCATGAGTAACAGAGTTAAATCAAAGCTAGGTAGGACTACAGTCAAGTTATTCATGACCAAGCAAATTCAGATATAATCCAGTTCATATCCGGCGTTTACCAGGCAACTTCAGGTAAACCTGCTTGTACACGATACTTGTATTCCAAACCTTAAATCATACGACTAAATTGCTGAAAAGATTTCAGCTTTAGACCGGTGATTATCCCAACTCCCTAAACAATTCAGTCCAGTTTTCCGGCAGTTTGGGGATCTTTTTGAACAGCCAAGACATGACACATTACACTGGGAGCCAGGGGCGTCGCCAGGATTTCGCTCAGGGAGGGGTGGCGCCCCGAAAAGGGCCCCTGCGACAGCACCAAAAGGGCCCTAATGGGTAAAAAAGGGCCCTGCTTGTTACATAATAGAGTGCTGAAGAGGGCTTAAGAGGGCCCTGTCTGGTATGAAATTTCAAATTTGGCCACAGAACATAGTGCTAGCGAGCCACGCTTTGCGCAGCCCGTGTCCTCAGGGGGGTCCTTCGGGCCCTCAGGGGGGGGGCGGCTGTCCCTGCCGCCCCCCCTTGGCTACGCCCCTGCTGGGAGCGGATGGAAGCCGCAGATACGTCGGTAGGGCTAGTGATGTGTCTATGTTTGTATTCAACTGACTTTTACTTCTTTGGGACCTCTTACTTGACTTTCCGGCGTGTTTGTGCACCTTTGAAAGCATACACTTTGACCTCAATTGTATTTATGCTGCTCTGCGCTTGCTTAAACCTACTTCATTAAAAAATATTTTCTGATTTCAGCTAAATTAGCACACGCATTGACGGGGGCGGGTACCCGCCCCCCCCCGTCTCGGGATTTTTAGAGATAGCATAAGAACGGCGACGCGTAGCGCCGCCGTACTTGGCATACCTTTTTCTCATCATTTTTACAACTTCTGTGAAAATTTTAAGGTTACGTCATCTCAGGTCAGGTCACCAGTACAGGTCAAGTGACCTGACCTAAAAAAAGTTTAAGATAGCATAAGCTGGAACAGGGTGAACTTATCCGATCGAAACTCATATCACATAATGAGCTCACCGAGTTCTCTAAAATTTGTTCCGGTATTCTTTTATATCGATGACGTAAGGTCAGGTACAAGCCATGACCTCTCCGTTGGAAATACATGGGAAAATGGTTTTAACTGAATAACTTAGTAATGGATGGTGATAGAGCGCTTATTTTAACTGCATTATATTTCCCTTGCCTTTGCAGTTCTAATAATATGCATTTTATCTAATTTGACCTTAACCTGACCTCAGGTTAGGTCAAATCCTTGATTTGACCTACCAAGGTCATGTTATACATCATTGGATTCGGCTTGCTGCGAGGATTCATATCGCTTAAGTTTTTTTGTTCTATCTTTACTTGTTCAGATGAAATGACCGAAAAACTTCATTTACATACTATCCCTATGACAGCATGTTTTGACCTCTAGTGACCTAAAATGTGACCTGACAAAAGAATGGTTCAAGTATTTTCGATGGGGACGTGGATGGGCTACCCAACGCCGTTTACCGTTTTTCGCTACCTATCGTGGTTCTCGAGATCTTAGGGGGGTGGGTACTCGCCCCCCCCGTCAAAGCGAAGGTGGCTCAGACCCCCGTCAATGCGCGTGTTAGAATGCAAACACAGCGCTTATTTGCAAGCAGCGTGAACCAAAATGATGGAAATCAGCAGCAGGAGTAACCACAAAAGCACCAGCAATGGTAGGTAGTAGGAGCGAGATGCAATACTAAGGATTTTGCCTCAGAGTCGGCAGATGTATTTAGAGCGAGAACACTCACGTAGTCGCCCAGTGCCTTGATGCCGCTGGGGAAGCGGTCCGGGTCAGGCTGCAGCCGGCCGGTCTCCGGGTCTCGCTCAGTGGCCAGCCAGCAGTCGTCCATGATGATGTACTCGTAGCCGGCCTCCAGGAAACCGTCCTCCGCCATCCGGTCAGTCATGTTTCGGAACAGCCACTCACTGCGGAGGAGGAGGCCGACCACGTGAGAGGGAGGCTAGATTCAGCTTTTAAGAGCTGCTTAACTTATAAATTACTGCGGTGGTCCGCCCGGCATCAGTCGTACCTTAAAAAAACAATAACATAGAAACGGTGGGCTATTAAAACCAAGGAAACTGGCCACATGATCCTTGTGCAGCCTTTAGACTAGACGTATTTTGTGGATGTTTCAGGCTTATGCTGTGACAAATTTTTTAACCACCATAAGTTTGGTTCTCATGGAATACAAACTGTCTTGATATGGGTCAAACTGCGTACGAAAATATAATTGGTTTTTGTTTGAGGCACTGCCACACTTGGGACAAGCTTGCAAATATATTCATGTAGAATATCTGTTCGATGTTTTAGTGTTATAAGACGGTCGTCGTGTAAGCACCACCCATGTTGCGAACAGCGACAGACTCCCCATCCGTTCCCGTTCCGAAAAAGCTGCCAAACATAGACATGTGATAGGAGTGAGAATGCGCCCCAGTGATTCATCATTCTTCAAATAGGAAATGAAGGCAAATATTCTCAGAAAACATCACTCCTAGTTTCATTCCATCCTTCAGAGAACTGATATATCGCGTGAGCACGGTGTTTCAGAAGCAGGGTAGCAGCGAGCCGCGACATGGGAGGCTGCGATGCCTACACTGAGAAAAAATTTGACTTCTAAATTCCCTGCAATGAGGTGACTCTGATTTCTCATATTCACTGACTCTCAAAATTAGGTTGACTCGTTCAGCAAGAGTTCAATGAACCTCCCAGCATGAACGAATTTGAACGCAGGGTCAGGTGATGCGTCGGCAAAGGATAGCCTGCGCCTGGCTCGATCGCGGAGTCAGCTGACTCTAGAATCGCGAGCAAAGTGACCCTGGCGAGAGCGAAGTGGAAAAGGACGCTGCACGTGCTGAGTCAAATTTCGCCGCGCATATTACATACGGCTGTGTGTGGATCATGGTGGTGGTGCAGCGTTGGCGGTGTGTATAGGTGATTGATAAGAGTGTGGTATTCAGTGTTTTCATTCAATTGTTTTGCATTTTAAACTGCGGTCGGAGTCCAGATGCTTATGAATGGGTGATTTTGCTGAGACAGATTGACGTGTGATGGGATTTGCAGGTTTTTCTATTAGTTTTGTCCCTGATAATTTTATGAGAGAAAAAGGATGTAGTATTTCTTACTTCTCTGGAATAGAGACATACAAAGACATTTACTAGCATCAATATTTACCAGGTAAGTCATACTAGCAGCAGTCACATTGTGTAGGCTCATCTCCATCCATTTTGTGAACTCAATTTTTTTCACAAATCGATATAGTTATTTACATAGATGTTGTGCATTAAGTCCTGGTGATAGTAAAAGACAAATACTTCGTACCAGTGACAGTTGAATACCCAAATTTGAGGGGACACCATGAACTTTTGAACCCATTTATTTCCAGTCAACAATGCAGTGGGTTTGTGTCAGAAATTAGAATGTCCGATTTTAGGCAGGCAATGTGCCCCTGTGCCTCCCTAAGTTCAATCCGCATGCCAATGCTTGGTACCAATATAAATTCGCACCCTAGAAAGACATCCCTCAGCATCCCACCAGTGTTCTGTATGGTACCTACTCCAGGGAAATTTTCCCAAACCAGACATCCCTGTCCGCACCAGTAACCCCAAGATTTTCAAATACTTGTGCCGGTTTTGAAGGTAATCCACACTGACAATATATTTTCTTTTATTCCATATTAGGTAGACATTCCTATCTCTAAAGACTTTAATTAGATATAATAATCACCAGAATCAGCAAAGCATCCTCTCGATTAAGCATGGTCTTCAGGTGTAATTCCCTCATAAAAGTAAATTTTCACCACTCATTTACATCTTAATCCTATGTCTCTCTTGTGCCATAAACAAAACACTGGAAATTCCCGATTAGCCAGTTGTTGCTTGAATGTCAAATTAATGCAGGGTACCAAAGGTATAAGAATTGTTAAGCTTTACAATTAGGTGAGTACTCACTGACAGCTAAGAAGTTTGTCACTCAAATGTTTGCAGGATCCTGTGCTGTGGTTGTGCGCTACCATTGAGTGCTAGTGTCATAGTATGATAGGTGGTAAATTTAGTGGGAGAAAATTGTTTGTGGGGGAATTGTTGTTGAATTCATTCTCAGCGCATAACATGTCAGTTGATGGTTATTAGAAGGTGATAAGCAATTGTTCACCTACTTGTAAAATAATACCTTAAAAGCTTTGAAAGAGAATACCAAATTTGTCCCATCATGTTTGCAAATTCAGACAGCATGAGCTCTCAGCGAGCAGATAAGGGTTGTGAGGTGGCCTTGGTGAAGCCATCATCATGTATTTCTCACACTTCCACACAAATGAGGTGGCTTTTAAAGTGTTGTCGCAATGAGTATGAAGTGATTATAAACTATGGAAGGAGATGGTAAGGATGAGGAAAGGTGAGGATCAAGAGGGATGGGATTCTACCTGGAGGGGTAGAATGTGAGCTAGGCAGAGGCAGAGGCAGACAAAAGAGCATGTCAGTGTGATAGGCTAGGTGGGAACTAAGCTGTCAGTTTTCTGCACTGGAGGCTAGAATGTCTCGTTACTAGGTTTTTATTCACACATCTTGCAAGAGAGAGAGAGAGAGAGAGAGAGAGAGAGAGAGAGAGAGAGAGAGCAGGAGAGAGAGCGAGAGCAAGAGAGAGAGAGAGAGAGAGAGAGACCTCCCCGGCTATGACATATGGTACCATCACCACCTTCAAAGCAGGGGGGAAAGAATGCAAAGAGAAATGAGCAAAACGAAATTAAACAAAAATACAAATTCCAAGTAACAAACGCTAATGGAAAAAATTGCGTGTTCCTCGCACTTGTCCTGATTACATAATTGTTTCATTTATCTATTTTCCTTCAGCGATAGTCTTGTAGCGCTTAAGTACCGTTTCTTTATACCTTTCCATATCCATCCTTCATAAAGATCTCTTGTCTCGTTTTTTAAAGATTTGGAGCAAAATCGACAGAATGGTGGATTGTCCGCCAAGTGTCCGCTCGGGCAAGTTCAGGCCACGCTCCAGAGGGCGCTGGTGAACACTGTCTCTGCCACTAGCTGTAATCGAGGTGAGAATATCGTTGATGTCAATTTGTGTGCTGGGTTTGGGTATGGGGCACAGGGTTACCAAGTTAATGGAGCATGTGATTTCAGCGAGTGCCTTAGATACGCGAACTTAGAGCGTTTTTGGGAGTACCAGTGTCGGGAAGAAACCGATATCTCAGATAGGCTAGAACAGAGAACTTGCGTAATGTGCAGCCTTTAGTGATATACTATTTCTTGTGCGGTGGTATATTACGTTTCTAAGTTGTGTTATATTTCTTTGCACTGGTGTGTCCGCCTCGCTCGCGATTAAAATTATCGCCTCGATGAATTGGGCAATGCATGGAAAGTTTCATATGAGAAGAAATCCGTATGGAATTTTTCCGAAAACTCATAATTGCTGACCAATGGTGGAGTTATGACCCCGCTTGATTATTTTTTTTTCGAACTGTATTTTGTTTCAAGAACTTCTATTTTATTTCTTAACTTCAGTGTGAAACCTTGCTGGGTACACGCCAAACATCTGAAATGATTTGTATGGTGATGCGAACTTTAAATCGGGCTAATGGGGTCATGAACTAGGTCATGCCGCTGCGGTTCCGGTAGCTGTCAGGCGAACATTCCGGGTCATAGGCGATATGGATATCGTTGTAAAGCTCTTGAGCGCCGTAGGGCGCTTATTTATGTAGGTACTTTAAGTTGTCAGGAGGGTCAATTTAAGCAGCCTTGAACTTGGCATTTGTCCTGGCTTTGTGTTTGGATTCTGGTTAGAATACTAACGGCACCAGTGAAGGCAAATGTAATGTATTTGTCTAATACTCATATCAAGTAATAGGCTCATCGCGAGACACAAGCTTTGGTTGCGGATTTCTTTGCCTACATATATCGCTTGTATATTAACCCGCGCCCCACCGGGGTCCAGCGCTACCTTCGCCCCACGGGGGGCATCGATGGCCCCCCTCTAACTCCGAAAATATGGGCGTTAGCGCAAATCTGCAAAGTGCAATAGAAAGCTCGCGTAAATTCAATAGGAAATTACTTGACATATTTTAGTGCTCAGGTCAATAGTTTGACCTCCAGAGGTCAAATTAGGTCAAGATCGGCTATTTTCACTCAAATATGCAATGCTTAAGCAAACTGGGCATAACTCTTATGCCATTAGAGCTATTGAGGTCTGGTAAAGTACATTTGATAGGAAATTGTCAGTCCTTTTTCCAGTATGTGAAATTTGGCGTCACAGCAGCGAGGGGTGACGTCAGGAGCGTGTTATGCGCGGCTACTGGCAATCGAGCGCTCTATAGTTTGTAGGCTTTTGCGAGCGTTTTTGAACTTGGAGATAAATTTTTTCTTGCCGATGGGATTTGTAGAGATGAGTTCTTGAGACTGGCAGGGAAGTTGAGTCGCTGATGACGAGTTGAGTCTTTGATGACTTAGACTCAAAGTGGAGTGCTGGCAGGAGTGTGGATGTCGATGGTAGCTGGGCGGGCTGAGTCCAAAAATTTTCTAAGTCCCGTGGCTTAGAAAATTAAAGTTGATAACTTGGTCCGCTTGCAGTTATATTATAGATGTAATTCGATCCGGGTCACGGCATCATTCATATGTCACCAAGATGGGCTCTTTGGTGTGGCTGTGAATTATGGTTGCGTAGCGGTTAGGACCTTGTCGTGGGTGATGAAGATACTTTTTGTACTAAGTCCAATTTATTTTCCCACGTTTAGCCTGGCGTTGTGAACAGGCCGTAACTCAGCAGCAGTTCCAACACTCTGCACTGTCAGCAGCCTCCTCGTCACCACTCGTCACATGCCACGGAGCTGACTGGCAGAACTTCCCCGTCGCAATGGCGAATGCGAAACACGACTGTCTACTCAGCGCTGAAGGCGGCTGTTTATACACGGTTTGATACCGGATGCTGAGAACATTTGACTGAGAACATGTCGTCATCCAGAAATGAGGGCAACTGTGGATTTCCGAGAATACTGGGTACTAGAGTACGCCAGGTGTCTGCGAACTGGGGTGTGATGGGGTCCAATCTTAATGCATTATCCTGTCGGCACTTCAGATCTGCATAGCACTAATGGAAGTCCATTAGTTTTATGGGCGCTTTGAACTCAATGACTGCCATTCCCATGCCAAAGGCACGAGGATTTGGCGTCTTGGCCTTGAAGCGGTCACCTCTAAGTAGGGTTAACGCTCGGTGCGGCCACGTGGATTGGCACATGTCGGTGCAAGTTTGCGAACACGTCGGTGCAAGTACTCTAGCTTGCTCTGACTGGGTGTAAAGCATTAGGTTTGACTATGGAGAGGGCTGTTTTTAAGCTTTATGAATTCAGAAATTAGTAAGTTCAAAGGGGTGAATAAAATCTTTATTACACCCCCCTCTCGTCCTGGTTTTCCCCAGATAACGTAAACACGAACAGATGCAGACCAGCGAAACTTACAGTACCTTATCCCTGATGATTTAAGGCATTTGACCAATCTTTTAGGCCAGGTCATGTCAGATCAAGGAGCTATTCAAGGTGAAGCGAACCAAACTCAAAACCTAAAATCACGAGTTTGAAGCAGCGCCTAAGAAATATCAACTAGGGTGTTTCATTGTTCCAAAATGCAATATTTCGACGCATATCGATGTTCCCCTCAAACCTCATCTGCTTACAAGCTTCTGTGCGAAATTTCCATGAATTTCGATGATATTTAGAGGTCGCGCACTTTTGCAGCTTTTTATCAAATGTATTCAAATGTACACATAAGCGTAGGAACGTCCAGAATATTGGGGAGACCAAGGAGCATTTCGAAGTCATTTCTTTCCAGTCAACGCCATAGGGTTAATGGTCAAGAACCAAGAATATTGGGGGGCATGGCCCCCTGCCCCCTGTTCCTACGCCTATGAATGTACACATTTCTACACTGATACTGGCGCTGGTTTTCTTTTGCTTGGTTTTCTATTTCACATCTGAAATATTTTTCAAATTAAGTAAAGCGTTTATTACTGCACAATGACTAGCCTGAGTATAAGACCCGACCGGTTTCGGGAGCATCCCGCCCCGTTTTCAAGGGAGATGTAGATAACCCTATGACATGAACCTAACTAAGCGAAAAACACGAAGACTGGTACACTTTGAAATAACAATCTTAGCCATGAACATGACGAATCATTTTAGAATTATTAGCTCTATACACGTGTTTTTTCAATTCAATCTCTTGTTTGGCTGGCATTTTAAGAGGTCCAAAAATCCAGAGAAGATGGTAACTTTGCCGATATTTCTATTCATTTTTGCTTCCGTTTTGGTTTGGGTGTAAATTGCCTCTTTTATGTCCCGCTGTTTTTGTCTTGAGTCGAAAGTTAAAGTCGTTGTGGCGTCCCATTTGATATACTGATCCTTCTTGAATTAATGTTCCGCTGTGGCCTCCGCTGCTCTCTCGTCAATTGACCCTCGGATTAGTTTTTGTCGAGATTTTCGGTGTTCGTCTTGTCGGACTTCCATCATCCTTTTGCTTTCTCCAATGTATGCTTTTTGACAGTCATTACATTCCATCGTGTATACTGGGCCTGGTTTTTTCCGGTTGTCTATCCTGTCCTTTGGTTTGACTAGTAATTGTTTGATCGTTTGATGTGGCTTAAAATGTTCTTACGTTGAATCTAGAACATATGCGTCGAATCTGTTGCGATACTCCTTCTACATATGGGAAGGATCATTATATCAAATGGGACGCCACAACGACTTTAACTTTCGACTCAAAATAAAAACAGCAGGAAAGGAAGATCGCCCTCATCAAGAGGTTCAACGGATTCGTCAAGGACGAGAAGCAGAAGCAGTACCTGCTCCGGGTGGTGGAACTCCATCGGAGGGCTCTCTACCCAAGCGCACTAAGAAAGAATGCGCCTCTTTCAAGTGTAATGGTTTTTGGTGATAAAAGTGCGCGACCTCTAAATGTCCTTTTATTTTGCTTTTAAGGGTGTCAATCGATTCAGTTTTACGTATAGAGCTGGGGGAAAGTCGATATGACTTCGTTGCAAACAAACAAAATTTTACTATAGTGGGCTGAAACAGCCTAATATCAACTAACCGATCAGTTTGAAACTTACACAACATGATGAGGTCATTGGGTCTACAAATCTGCCATCTTGGAATTTCGATATTGTTGATCTAAAATGAGGTAAATTTTTTGGTCACCCCATTATAAGTATATGGAAAAAATAATAGGACTCGTTTTTAGTAAATGCTGAAATACAAATTCTAAGGGCACTACAAATTCTAAGGGTAGTGAATAGTTTTTGAAGGAACAGATGGTCCACGTTGTTCAAGCATTTTTAAACTTAACAATACCCAAAAGGATTACTGATTCAACTGCGAGAGAAGGCAAAGAAAATAAAGAAGGAAGTCGAGGAACAAAGAAACCAGGACAAGAATGAAAAACCGAAACAACGAAAGAAACGATACAGAAGAAACAAAAAGAGAAGCATAATGATACCGAACTTAGCACATACCGAAGCCATCTCATCTGCGTTTAAAGGAAAAGGAGTCCAAATATGCATCCACTCGGGAAAGAAAATAAGCGACCTGTTGAAGAAGAAAAATCACGTTATTAATACAGTGTCATTTACAAAATAACCTGCTCCGGACCATGCCAAAAATTTTATATCAGAGAAACTGGACGAGGCCTTTCGACAAGACTCAGCGAGTAAAAACGAGATAGAAAAAACCATTGCAAAAATAGCAGCGTAGTGAGACATATTGATAAGTGTAACTATTTACCAAAATAGGAGAACGCTAAAATACTTAAAAATGGAATGACAAAACCAATTAGAAAAGCATTAAAGGCAGCATATATTTTAAGCGATCATTCGGCACATAACTCTAAATCAGGTTTTTCAGGTGGGGAACAGCAGCAGCACGGTTAGCTTTAGATCACGAGTAATTCAGATGATTTCCTTAAATATTCCAAGGCGGTTCGAAGTGCTTTTCAGTGATCTGTTTCAAACTTTAGCTTTTGTATGTGTCTTTACAGTGTTTTTGATGCGAGCTACTGACGAAGGAACTCTGTTTCTGAAACGTATAGCATTAAAAAACTAATAAAGTACGTGTTTTGATAAAGAGCTCTGTTGTCCGTGTGACGATTCAAACCGTCAACAGAAAACAATTAGTCGAAATTTTTGCTTGACGGTAATAAAACGCTACAAATGGTTGTGTTATTTTGCTGCTGGTACTCGAAGCGATTTATTTAAATTATCATTTCCAGGGCATTTTATATAACCCTCCTATAAAGGGTCACCTGACCCTGTTTTGGAGGGTCACATCGTACATAAATTAATGGTCAACTGACTCTGAATCGGCGGGTTCCATGGTTATTTGGCGAGTCAAGTGACCCTGCTTTAAAGAGTCATGTGACCCCCTTTATAGTCCTGGTGACTCTTCTCTGCGGTGTCGATAAACACCGAAAAAGATAGAACATTTTTACAGGGTCAAATTATGCCGCTCCGGGAGTAAATTCTTCTTTCCGGATTCAAATTTTTTCTCAATGTATCCCTCACCTGATGCAGTTATCAGGGTCGTTGGTGCAGTCGGTGTTGCAGCGGAAGCGCTCCCAGGTCATCCAGCCCATGGGTGGTGTTAGTGACAGGCCGTTGTCCAGGCCGAGTGCCGCCGGAAGCAGCAGCAGCAGCAGGGCCGCCCAGGCGCCGCCTGTGCTCACCTGCACAAACCAGGACTCCTAAGAGGAAGATCTGCTGACTTCAGGTACACCTCATGTGTATGAAAAACATTGAACAGGGAGTGAAGGTGGAACTAAGAGGTGGTTGATCATATGTATTGACATGCGTCCGGTTTTCTCGCCACTCTTGCCTCAGTGTGTGTTTGTCTGGGAGGTGGGTAGTGAATACCACGTCCAGGATAGGGAAACAAATCACAGCACGGAACAATGCTACGCTGGGCATACTTCATTATCTATCGTTTTCAAAACTCGTCCGAAGGAATTAAGAAGTTTAGTTATTTTAGGTCAGGCCTACAGACTACTGAGTGACCTCACATAAAAACATATTTCAGGTGGCAGTAGTGAGAAGAGCTCAAATTTATTGGCTTGCGATTCACATCACGTAATAAGGCAGCCAAGAAGCACATGCTCTGGCAACTGGGTTTTCATATCGATAACCTAGGGCTAGTTACGGGCCGTGATTTTGAAAAGCGTCAGGAAAATGAGTAGCACCGCAGAAAGGGTTTTTTGTTAGGCATGGCTTAGAACTACTTCTCCGTCTCAAAGTCATGGTATCATACACCCAACTCTAGGATGAAGTTCAAAGAGCTGACCAGTCACCTCTGAGAGGTCAGCTGAAACTATCACAACGGGTTTCAGACTCTGGACAATAACCTCGCAAGGAATGCGGTAAGATCCGTCCAGTGCAGGAAAATAGACTTTTTGAAATGGAACTTTATTTCTTAAAGTTAACATTTACTTGACAACTTCAGTGCATAACTTTCGTTAAGGACAAATTGGGTCTCTCAAAGGAATAGGCAGTGGAACTAGAGGACACCGGGGTACTCTGCCCTTCCCCCTTAAATGAGTAATGTTATTTTACGCTGTGACGTTGACTGGAGAAAAATGGGTTGAAAAGTTCATCCCTTACATCGGGACCCTTCACCGCTACTAGTCAAAGGTCAGGCAAAGGGACTGATCAGAAATGAAAAACCCTAATATTAACCCGCGCCCCACCGGGGGTCCGGCGCCACCTTCGCCCCACCGGGGGGCCATCGATGGCCCCCCCTCTAACTCCGAAAATATGGGCGTTAGCGCAAATCTGCAAAGTGCAATAGAAAGCTTGCGTGAATTCAGTAAGAAATTACTTCGCATGTTTTAGTGCTCAGGTCAATGGTTTGACCTCCAGAGGTCAAATTAGGTCAAGATCGGCTATTTTCACTCCAAATATGCAATGATTAAGCAAACTGGGCATAACTCTTATGTCATTAGAGCTATTGAGGCCTGGTAAAGTACATTTAATAGCAAATTGCCAGTACTTTTTCCGCCATGTGGAACGTAAAGACCTCCCGCCAGTGGTTTGACCGCCAGAGGTCACCTCGTGACCTAATATGACCTGAGGTCACGAAAGGTCAAAAAGTGACCTTGCCGTATATCAAATGAAAGCCAGTGACAAGACAAACACGATGATGTTTGTTTCACCGCTCTAGCTCAATTAGGTCAAAAGTTATTGTCAAAATACTGTTTTTGACCTCCGGTGACCTTGGATGACCTTGGAAAAGTCAAAGGGCAAATATGACCCCCTGGGATCCGTGAAAGGGTGTCCAAAAACGCTGTTCTGAGCAGTCTGAGTATTTGCAATCATTTTGGTGGCTTTTATATCATGAAATAGCTTTTCCCCATGCTTTTCCAATGGGAGAGGTCGCCTCGTGACCTGACCTCAGGGCACGAAATCGAAAAATCCCGGATATACACCTTGTAGACCCTGGAGGGGTCATGAAGTGTAGGAAGTTTCAAATCGATCGACTTTGAAATGTAGCTCTTACAGAGCTCTAAAGGTGAAGTGAGGTGACCTTGGTTGACCTCGTCTGGTGACCTGACCTTGGGTGACCCGGGGTAAAAAATTTCAGGGATGATGGGAAAATGATGCAGTGAGAGGTAGAGCCCTCAACCGCGGTGCTGCGCCTCGTCGTTTTTCTGCCATCCCGGAAAAACCTTAGGGGGCCATCGATGGCCCCGGTGGGGCGAGGGTTAACAAGTTAGTTGGGGTTAATCTGGGGGAACCAAAAGCTCTAATGTTTTAATAGACTGGAACTGATACCATTTGAGGAGTATCATTTTCACCATCTCGCATGACTTCAAAAACCATTTTCGTTTGGCAAAGCTTTCTTATCTTAGGGTAAGAATTGACCTTTGTTGTGGAAACTATTGTTTGTTGACAGATGTGACTGGCCTGCAAGACCTCCCGACATCAACTCCCACACATATGCTTCACATTCACCTTCACTAGACATATACCATGTCATCCCATATTCGATTTATATTCAGTTTATATTATTTCATTCTAAAAAAAACAGTCAAAATAAGAAACTGTGGCTAATAGTTACCTACAGTACCTAAATGCTGGCTTCCACGCAGCCGACCCGGGTTCAAGGCCCGGCGGCTTCCCTGAACAAGGAGCAAGCTGGCTCCCGAGAAACCCTTCCAACAGGGAAAGAGTTGGCGACGCCATATGACCCTGGCAGTTGGTGCGTCGATAAGCCCCAAAAACTACTACTACTACAGTACCTAAATCCAGATTGCGTTTCTTCTTTTTTCCATTTACTCCTTGAATTAATAATTTATATACCTAGTGGCTAACTTGAACCCAGCTCGTCTGCACAAGTGTTTTAGGTACTTTGCGATCTTAGTGTAGATTGAAGATGCAATAATTACCAATAAAGTTAGCTACCACTCATATGTATCTTAGATCTATTTTGCGAAGCCATGCAGCTCGGAACTGGACTTCTTTCGACCTGTCTGTGCATGTTGCAGGATGAAAACAGGCCAAGTTATATAACAGTGGTTGACAGATGTTAACACTTAAACCAACACAGCAGGCAGATGAACGCGTTTCGACAAAAATTGTCTTCTTCAGCATCTATGGCAGGAGGGATAAGGAGCCCGTCACCAAGACATGCAGCAGTTTCATCGTTTGGATTTTTGTGCAAAATTATCGTGCGACAGAACTATAAAGGCACCGTTTTTGAGGATATTCCAATAATGCTTCTTGAATTATTCTATAATGTATACAAGCAAGCTTCGATATGAGACATGCTAGACTTTTCACTGTTCTAAATAATGCTCTATTTTTATTTTATCATCATTATTGTTTTTGTTATTATTATATCAAACTATTATTATTTCTCTCTCTTTGCTTAAACAACTCCTAATACAGCCGCAGATTTTGCCCATTTCATGAAGCCTGGCCTAAGGTTAAACGTATCATTTTTAGCTATATGTGCTGCTTCTGTAGCTTTCCTATTATCTTTGTTTTTACAAACTGCTATAATTTTAGCTCTATCCCAGTTTGGTAGATGATTTGTTTTCCTGGATGTATGACAAATGCACTGAATTCTGAGTTGTTGCGAAGGTCTCTTTTATGTTCTTTAAATCTTGTTTTTAGACCCCTTCCTGTTTCACCTATGTGCGATTTCGTACACGACCCGCACGGCACCTGGTAAACTACGCTTTTTGGTTCTGGGTCATCTGATCTTTCTTTTTCGCTAAGATGCAACTAAGCTTTTTACCGGAACAAAATGCTACTTTGCAACCCATTTCTTCAAGTTTGTTTGCAATAATTTCAGCTGGTTTGGGGTAAGGTATCGTAACACATCGTATCTGTTCCAAATTTATTGGATTTCGGGGTTCGTTTTCTTATACCTAGAGCTTTCTTCTTCATATTTATCAGAAATCATCTCGAATATTTTAGCTTCGTGAACGAGGTCATAATATGTTCTATCTCTTCTTGCAGATATTCATCACTACAAATACGGAAGGCACTAAGAAAATATCCTAATACTACTCCTCACTTCACCCTATCACTGTGACCTGAGTAATAATATACATAGCATTCCTTGTTCGTTGGCTTTCGATATACTTTGAATTTAACTTCGGCTTTCCTAACAATCTCTGTGTCAAGGAAAGCTAGAGTTCTCTGCTGTTCTTTTTCAATGGTGAACTGGATTTTAGGATCAACTGAGTTTAGTTGATTGAGTTTAGTTTCTAAGTTCATATCATTGGGGACTACAACTAATATGTCATGGCATATCGAGCCCAGATCAAATTTGACCCCATTATCTCTAGGTAATGATGTTTTTCAAGCCATTCCATGTATAGGCATGCAGCAACTAGGCTTAACGGTGCACCCATCGCAAGGCCACTGTGTTGAAAGTAATCATCCGAGTTGAATGTGAAACCACCAAAATTCATGCACATTTTTAGCAATTTTAAATAGTCTTGTTTTGGTAAGGGCAGTTGGTCAGGGTTCATGTTCTTTGTTACGGATTCGATAGCTTTCTTTGCCCCCTCTACTGAAACGTTCGTAAATAATGACTTAACATCAAAACTGTCTAGAAACTTATCTGAGAAGTCGATGTCCTTAATTTTCATCATGAGGTCATCAGTATTCTGGAGGTGTGCGTCGCTGACGGCACCCAACGAGCTTGATAGGGGCCTTGCTAATACTTTGGCGATACGATGAGGAGCACTGCCAATCCCTAACGTAATGGGACGCATTGGTATATTTGTTTTGTGTAGCTTTGGAAGACCGCGCATTCGTGGTGCGGTAGGAGCCTCTTCCAGAAGGTGAAGGAGTTGTTTTCCCTTTTCAGACTTTTGTAACAGTTTTCTTGTTTCTTGGTTGAATTTCTTACTGAGTTTTTCAATAGATCCAGAAGCTTTTTTCTCATAGGTATCTGTGTCTTGTAAGAGATTCTTCATTTTGTTCATGTATGCAGCCTTATCCAATATCACTACTCCTCCCCCTTTATCCGCTTGAGTAATGATTATTGACGGGTCATTGGCAAGGCTCTTCAACGCATTCATGTATCTTCTAGGTAGTTTATTTTAAACGATTGAAACTGCTGGATATCTTTTTGCTAGTGACAAATTCTTGTCTCTCTGTGGTGTTGGTTTCGATGTTCATGTCAGACAATTATATAACAGTGGTTGACAGATATTAACACTTAAACCAACACAGCAGGCAATAATTTTGCACAAAAATCCAAACGATGAAACTGCTGCATGTCTTGGTGACGGGCTCCTTATCCATCCTGCCATAGATGCTGAAGAAGACAATTTTTGTCGCAACGCGTTCATCTGCCTGCTGTGTTGGTTTAAGTGTTAACACGCGCATTGACGGGGGTCTGAGCCACCTTCGCATTGACGGGGGGGGCGGGTACCCACCCCCCTAAGATCTCGAGAACCACGGTTGGTAGCGAAAAACGGTAAACGTCGTTGGGCTGCCCATCCACTTCTCCATCAAAAACATTTGAACCATTTTTTATCAGGTCACATTTAAGGTCACGAGAGATCAAAACATGCCCGTCATAGGGATAACATGTAAATTCAGTTTTTCGGACATTACATCTGAACAAGTAAAGATAGAGCAAAACGACTTGAACTATATGAATCCTCTTAGAAAGCCGAATCGAATTATATATAATTTGACCTTGCTAGGTCAAATCAAGGATT
Source organism: Lepas anatifera (assembly GCA_034440635.1). Lineage (NCBI taxonomy): Eukaryota > Metazoa > Arthropoda > Thecostraca > Lepadidae > Lepas > Lepas anatifera. The sequence continues at coordinate 556,690 of JAOTON010000676.1, read as the reverse complement.
TGACCTGACCTGAGGTCAGGTCAGGGTCAAATTATATAAAATGCATATCATTAGTATTGTAAAGCCCAGGCGAGTCTAATGCAGCTTAAATAAATGCTCTATCACCATCCGTTACTGCGTTATTCCGTAAAAACCATTTTTCCCATATATTTCCAATGGAGAGGTCATGCCTCGTACCTGACCTTAGGTCATCGATATCAAAAATACCGGAACATATTTGAAAGAACTCGGTGGGGCCATTCTGTGATATGAGTTTCAATCGGATAAGTTCACCCTGCTCCGACTTATGCTATCTTAAACTTTTTTTGAGGTCGGGTCACTTGACCTGTACTGGTGACCTGACCTGAGATGACCTAACCTTAAAATTTTCACAGAAGATGTAAAAAGGATGAAGGAAAAGGTATACCAATTACGGCGGCGCTACGCGACGCCGTTTTTACTACTGCCTCCGAAAAACCCTAGGGGGGCAGGTACCCACCCCCCGTCAATGCGCGTGTTAATATCTGTCAACCACTGTTATACAATTTTCTGACATGAACATCGAAACCAACACCACAGAGAGACAAGAATTCGTCACCAGGAAAAAGATATCCAGCAGTTTCAATCGTTTAAAATTCCTTCAAGACTGTATCATTGAACAAGTTTTACCAAAATCAGCTCCTCAACAACTTAAAAGAAAATATCATCCCTTAAGTGCTTCTGCGCGTTCTTTCCTTGAAGAAGCATGTGCTGAGATAAAAGACAAGATATATGTTCTAAAAGACGAACTAAAGGGAATACAATTGTCGACATCATTACGAACAAAGCTCAACAAATTCAAAGACAAACAACAAGCGAAACGCAAACTCAAACTGAAGAATCTGTGCGATGCTAGTCCATGGAAAGAAACTGGGAACGTTGACATAGTTACAAATTTATCAACACGATCACTCAGTAATTATGAAAAAGAAGCGTTATCTCTTGGTTTCAAGTTTGATACAGGCAGACACAGATCATTATGTAGATCATGCCCGTAGGAACTACAAATATAACGAGGATGATATAGAGAAGGGATTTATACAAGGCATTCTGTTCTGCTGTAAGGCTCTAACGGACAAAGAACCTGATAAACTACCTAGAAGATACATGAACGCGTTGAAGAGCCTTGCCAATGACCTGTCAATAATCATTACCCAATCGGATAAAGGGGGAGGAGTTGTGATATTGGATAAGGCTGCATACATGAACAAAATGAAGAATCTCTTACAAGACACAGATACCTATGAGAAAAAAGCTTCCGAATCTATTGAAAAACTCAATAAGAAATTCAACCAAGAAACAAGAAAACTGTTACAAAAGTCTGAAAAGGGAAAACAACTCCTTCACTTTCTGGAAAAGGCTCCTACCGCACCACGAATGCGCGGTCTTCCAAAGCTACACAAAACAAATATACCGATGCGTCCCATTACGTCAGGGATTGGCAGTGCTCCTCATCGTATCGCCAAAGTATTAGCAAGGCCCCTATCAAGCTCGTTGGGTGCCGTCAGCGACGCACACCCTCCAGAATACTGATGACCACATGATGAAAATTAAGGACATCGACTTCTCAGATAAGTTTCTAGCCAGTTTTGATGTTAAGTCATTATTTACGAACGTTTCAGTAGAGGGGACAAAGAAAGCTATCGAATCCGTAACAAAGAACATGAACCCTGACCAACTGCCCTTACCAAAACAAGACTATTTAAAAATGCTAAAAATGTGCATGAATTTTGGTGGTTTCACATTCAACTCGGATGATTACTTTCAACACAGTGGCCTTGCGATGGGTGCACCGTTAAGCCTAGTTGCTGCATGCCTATACATGGAATGGCTTGAAAAACATCATTACCTAGAGATAATGGGGTCAAATTTGATCTGGGCTCGATATGCCATGACATATTAGTTGTAGTCCCCAATGATATGAACTTAGAAACTAAACTCAATCAACTAAACTCAGTTGATCCTAAAATCCAGTTCACCATTGAAAAAGAACAGCAGAGAACTCTAGCTTTCCTTGACACAGAGATTGTTAGGAATGCCGAAGTTAAATTCAAAGTATATCGAAAGCCAACGAACAAGGAATGCTATGTACATTATTACTCAGGTCACAGTGATAGGGTGAAGCGAGGAGTAGTATTAGGATATTTTCTTAGTGCCTTCCGTATTTGTAGTGATGAATACCTGCAAGAAGAGATAGAACATATTATGACCTCGTTCACGAAGCTAAAATATTCGAGATGATTTCTGATAAATATGAAGAAGAAAGCTCTAGGTATAAGAAAACGAACCCCGAAATCCAATAAATTTGGAACAGATACGATGTGTTACGATACCTTACCCCAAACCAGCTGAAATTATTGCAAACAAACTTGAAGAAATGGGTTGCAAAGTAGCATTTTGTTCCGGTAAAAAGCTTAGTTGCATCTTAGCGAAAAAAGAAAGATCAGATGATCCAGAACCAAAAAGCGTAGTTTACCAGGTGCCGTGCGGGTCGTGTACGAAATCGCACATAGGTGAAACAGGAAGGGGTCTAAAAACAAGATTTAAAGAACATAAAAGAGACCTTCGCAACAACTCAGAATTCAGTGCATTTGTCATACATTCCAGGAAAACAAATCATCTACCAAACTGGGATAGAGCTAAAATTATAGCAGTTTGTAAAAACAAAGATAATAGGAAAGCTACAGAAGCAGCACATATAGCTAAAAATGATACGTTTAACCTTAGGCCAGGCTTCGTGAAATGGGCAAAATCTGCGGCTGTATTAGGAGTTGGTTAAGCAAAGAGAGAGAAATAATAATAGTTTGATATAATAATAACAAAAACAATAATGATGATAAAATAGAAATAGGGCATTATTTAGAACATTTATAAGTCTAGCATGTCTCATATCGAAGCTTGCTTGTATACATTATAGAATAATTCAAGAAGCATTATTGGAATATCTTCAAAAACGGTGCCTTAATAGTTCTGTCGCACGATAATTTTGCACAAAAATCCAAACGATGAAACTGCTGCATGTCTTGGTGACGGGCTCCTTATCCCTCCTGCCACAGCCCCCAACCACGAATCAGGAGCCGCCTTTACTGTGACGTCACGCTGGCGACAAAGTTTTCGTTCACCCAATAGGTTCCATGTTGAAATTCGTCGATTGCAGCCGGCTCTCACAAGAACAGTTTGAGTCGAAGGGAAAACATTATTCTTTCTCCACAATTATACTTCGAATTTGTTTTCGAAATTGACCATTTGAAGGCGATATTGATAAATTTTCTTAAATATAAGGGCATTCAAATTTAGCTTTGCAAAGCCGCTTAACCCTTGCCCCACCGGGTCTATCGAAGGCATGCCCCCTAAGGTTTCTTCGGGATAGCAGAAAAATAACAGGACGCAGCACCACGGTTGAGAGCTCTACCTCTCACCCCATCATTTTCACACCATCCCTGATTTTTTTTTACACCGGGTCACCCAAGGTCAGGTCACCAGGCGAGGTCAACCAAGGTCACCTCACTTCAACTTTTAAGCTCTATAAGAGCTACATTTCTGAGTCGATCAATTTGTAACTTCCTACTCTTCATGAACCCTTCAGGGCCTACAAGATGTATATCCGGGATTTTTTTTTATTTCGTGACCTGAGGTCAAGTCATGAGATGACCTCTTCCATTGAAAAAGGATGGGAAAAAACTGTCTTATGATCTAAAAGTCACAAAAACGATTGCAAATGCTCAGCTTGCTCAGAAAAGCGTTTTTGGACATCCTTTCACGGATTCCAGGGGCTATATGTTCCCTTTGACCTCTCCGAGGTCATCAAAGGTCAACAGGGTCAAAAACAGTATTTTGACAATAACTTTTGACGTAATTAAGCTAGAGCGCCGAATCAAATATCATCGTGTATGTCTCGTCACTGGCTTTCATTTGATTTACGGGAAGGGCACTTTCTGACCTTTTGTGACCTCAGGTCAAAATAGGTCACGATGTGACCTCTGGAGGTCAAACCACTGGTGGGAGGTCATTACGTTCCACATGGCGGAAAAGTCTTAGCATCTTCCTATCAAATCTACTTAACCAGATCTCAATTGCTCTAATGGCATAAGAGCTATGATCAGTTTGCTTAAACATGGAATATCTGAGTGAAAATAGCCTATCTTGACCTAACTTGACCTCTGGAGGTCAAACCATTGACCTGAGCACTTAAAAATCCAAAATGATTTCTTACTGAATTCACGTCACCTTTCTAATGCACTTTGCAGATTTGCGATAACCCCAATATTTTCGGATTCTCCCATGGCAAATAATACTTTTCGATACCTTGATACCATAATGGTGCCATATCATCATAGCCACAAAAACAATGCTGCAAAGCCAAAGTAATGGATAGAAGCAAAGCAGACGGAGTTATAAGATCCAACTGGTGTTGAAAAATAATAATGCGCTCATTGGAAATATACAAATATTAGCATGTGGTGGCCGCAGACATATTTATTCTTGCATTCTATATATTCATGTTAAATTTTCTAGCAGCATCAGGGACCGTTTGGTTTGTAGAACATTATCGCAACTTCAATCGGTCTAAACGAGCACTTCACGTTAGACGAAACATCGGCAGAAACCGTTATCTTGCAGACCGCCCACGCCCTAGCTCGTCCTGGCATAAAAAAGAATACATACTAATAATAATAAATCCCTCCCCAGCCGCGAGTGTCTACCCCCCCCATCAGTTTAGTTTTGTTTGTTGTTTTCGATTGTTGAACTAAACGCGCCGCTCATCATCAGCTACTGCTAGCATATTGGTGCCAAATTGTGTGACGTCACGTTGGCGGCAAATTATTCCTCGTGGATCAACCTTGTAAGTAAAGTAATCTTGCTCCTGCCATAGATGCTGAAGAAGACAATTTTTGTTGAAACGCGTTCATCTGCCTGCTGTGTTGGTTTAAGCTTTAAGCCAAGTTATGTTCCGCTGGTGCTTAAGGGAATGTGGCACCCTTACAACGTGATTTTAACTGAGATAGCCAAGTTGTAAAGCACGCCAGAAAACCCGGTACTTTATATAACATTTGTATTGAAACTCAAAATTTCCGTAGAGAAAAGCTAAAAGCCACCTGAAATTTGCCCTACATGTACCCTTAGCAGCAGGCCACAGTTGTCATGGCTGTTGATGTGACGAAATATGCTGACGTCACGGTGAGTATCAGCCAATCGAAGCCCTTGAAGCCTATTGAATATGGTAGTGGTTGCCAGATCATGACATCATCCACAGGCAGATATTGATTTCTTTTCCTAGATGAGCATTTTTAAAATCAAAATATTGAGCTTATTGTACATTTTCCAGAAAATCATGGACGTTGCCATGATTTTCGGCTAAAAATACCCCTAATTACATTAAATTTCAGGGTTCGACCAAGGTGCTACATTCCCTTTAACTCATTGTTTTTGCACGGCACGTGCGGAATCGCGCTATTAAAGAATAAGTAGAGAATCAATCTAGTGCCTGGGGCGGGACGGGGATCGATCCCCACTAAAGGCACCAAGCATCCCTAGAACTTGTCCGTGCGAATTCGGGTATGATATAGTACCCTTAATGTAGCTTGAAATACCTGCGGCTCTTGCCTAAGATATAAGAGAAAATTTTCCTTCTTCAGGAAGCGAAAATTTTTCAATCAACACTTACCATGTTTGCAAGTTTAGAAGAGCGGAGTTTGAGACAAGGAGGAAGCTAATCCCAGACTCAGTGCCAGCTGTGAACAGCTGCCAACAACTTAAGTACACCGGTGTCTGAAGTGCACTGGCTAGCCCTTGGGGAAGCGATAACATCCCCACAGAAGGAGAGTTCACACACTATCTTTCATGCCAACAGAGCAGCTGCTGGTTCTCATCCTTTACATCATAGAGGTCAACAGCCCCGTTAACCCAGGCAATGTATGGAGACCATCTGGTTTTAATTATCGGCACCTTGGTATTAAAGTTTTTATCCACATGTCTTCTATAACGTTAACACGCGCATTGGAGGGGAGTCAATATGTCTTCAATAGATTGAACATAAAACTTAGAATGAATAATTGTGTTGTATTTGGTTCTTGATTCATCTTCTTTCTTACCTTGCTAGCCTCATTTCTCAAGGCCATGGTTTTAATTTGAATTCACTTTTAAAGCTATTTGAAATAAACACCCACATCCTGCAGGAGGCCAACAGCCCCGTTAACTCAGGCAATGTATGGAGACCATCTGGTTTTAACTATCGGCACCTTGGTATTAAAGTTCGGGGAAAAGTATTCAATCATCATCATATCCATGATCGTTTGGAGGGGCTTAACTTATAAAAACTCCAAGGCCTGTCGAGACTCACTATTCCATAGTGTCAAGACTGTGGCACCTCCGCGCCGGAGAAACGCCTGCGTCGCTTACGACGGTGCCGCCTCAGTCCAGTGAGCTGGGCAGTGTTGGCTGGGGAGCGGCGGCTGGCGGCTGCCGGGATAGGGTCGGCCCAGGGGCGCCCCGGTGTAACGCTGTTACTACAGCAACGGCCAAAGGGGGAGTGGACAGCTTGACGCATTTCTCTCGCCACACAGTACTCAAGAAAGAGAGTCTATGTTGTGGTTCTGTCCAACTGGTATGGTTAGCCACGCTTTAAATCTGCTGACATGTCAAGCTCAAGGCAAACTTACGGTTTAGTATACAGGAAAATAATGATCTTGGAGAGGATGGTATAGCTTATTGCTGAACGTCTGTTTTCTTTTGGTAATGAGTGTTACCACAGGGCCTTTTTGTCAAATATATATTCCGCGTCGCATCTCTCCATGCGTCTCAGCCATGCGACACCGGATTCAACCAGACAACACTCCAGTGGACGATCAGGTGCGTATGACTGCCCAAAACATGGGCATCGGAAGCTGAGGGGGTGGGGACACGTTGCAGGACTGGACCTAAGCTTTTTTGCATTTTCTCTCTATAGGTTGCGTGAATCGACGTAAATTTATTGGTGAAGAGCATTGCTGGTGGTGCTTTCAAAACAGTTACTATACTTTATTTTTCGGTACATTGAGTATTCGTCTTAGAAGCATTTCAATCATCCGTCATGTACGATCCTTTATAATTAAAGTTAAGATTTTGAGAAATGTGTTTCTATCCATGCATATTATTCAGACAAATATTTTTGATAGGTAAATGACCCTTGCGTCGACTTTTCTAACTTAATTTTTGTGACAATGTTGGGTTAATATTTGAAATACACCTTGAATTTTAAATCAATATCTACCTAAATGTTAACAAAGTTCCGCTGAATATCATTAGACTCACCCTATCAAAACAAGCAAATGGACACGATCCCTGGCTCTTTATCACTGCTATATTTCTGTAGTTAAACGGATTCTAAAATCGACTTAAATTTAATCTCATTAAACCCAGGTGTCACCACGGGTTTAACACGCGCAGTAGGAGAGATCCTAAAGAGCCCCACTCCATACCTACTTTTCAAAGGTGGCCGAGGAACGGTTCGCAGCCAGAAAATTCTACTTTTATATATTTGAGAGATTTTATGAACGCATAAATTGATCAAACATTTTTGAAAATCGTTCAATAAAATTTTTACTTATAGGCACTCAAAGGTCCAGAGACCGTCACAATCGCGTGGTCGCACCAGTTCGCTTGCACTGTGAACCGAATGGTGACGTAGAGATGCCGTATAATCGGGATTACATGTAAAGGGCACCTCACATAAGGGTCCAGGTCTCAACGGTCACAGATTAAGGTCATACACCCATTTTCGAGCCCATTGGCCCTGCAGTGTTTCGGTCAGACGGCGTTATTCAGTATGGCGTATGCTATGCTATAAATTCATAGTTAAGATTACCCAATGCCAACTTGAAGGTCACAGGTCACTGCCAAAGGAATTTTTAAGGTAAAACCCTAATTTCCCGCCAAAAGGCTGCTATGTTTTTTATATTGTACTGTATTGGGAATATGTGATACCTACTGTTGCGTCATAGGTCAGTGACCCTCAACGACCTTGACCTTAAACTTTGAGAAGACATTGTGTGATACCTTCATTCCATGAGCTTAATCCACTTTCAGTGAATTCCCGTTTTTTTTCTCATAATCACAGAATTTCCCAATAGGTCTCTATCACGGTCCACATTTAGCCTTTAAGACTTTTTTACCTTGGAGAGATTGACTTAGGTTAATGAAAATTGGCTTTAATGTAGATAAGTATGGCTCCCATACACCCCAAAATCGGCGTTTTTCTAGCTCCCTTGGTTTTTAAGACGTCAGGGGATGATGTAGCACCTTCCTCCCACTATCACGTGTTGACGCCAGAGTTTCAACGCCCGTGTAGACAGAAGTGCGAGATTTCAGAGCGCTTTCAGCGCCGTTCTAAGGGCTAATACTATATATTAAAACAACAATGCCTTATTATGCAGTATTGGGTTCGCAGAGACTCACCATGGTAAAAAGCATTTATCTTTTATCATCCAAAAGCTACACATACAACTTACTCAGAATAGGTACAGTACCTCTCATGAGCTCGTCATTGGTTAGATCTTACAACGGTTGATGGTATATCCACATTTGTTCTCGGGAGCTTTTGAATGATGCCTGGGATTTTGACCTAGCTCTTCTAGGAACAGAGCAACACGTGGTTATAAATCCCTTGGGATGAAAGAGCAGTTGTGTGGGGATGATTTCATATTTTAATGACCAAGATCAGAATTGTTTTGCAGTGTCATCTCTCTGATGTTAAGAGGCTTTGAATTATCCAATAAAAAACTGCGAGAGGTAGTTCCTGTAGGTAAAAACCCATGGCAAACAGTTGTCGCAATTTGTTTTTCGCAGGTCTCCGGTGGAACTGCATAGCTGGAGAACCACCTCTGTGATTTTATCAGCGAACAGCCTCTCGGCGCCTCTCCTTTGCTGACGTCGCGCGAAGATGAACGCTTGCAGCACGAGTAAGGTGGCGCTGCTGGGGTGGCCGGAGCGAGACCTCAGCGTCTGCCCGGACGGCGTGCCTGCCGCGGTGCTGGTGCTGACTCTACTCTACGTCCTCACCTTCCTCGTCAGCATCATCTCCAACGGAATGCTGATCTGCGCGCTGTGGCAGACCTCACGCTCCCTGCAGTGCCGCAGCTATATCGTGGTGTCGCAGAGCGCCAGCGACCTGCTGGTGACGCTGTTCTGCGTGCCGGACACGGTGCTGTCGCGCCTGACGCCGCGCTGGCTGCTGGGAGAGGCGTGGTGCCGCGCCAGCCCGCCGCTGCACGTCCTGGCCGTGGCCGCCAGCACCTGCTCACTGATGATGCTGTCGATGGACCGCTGTCTGGCTATGAAGAGTCCGAAGATGTTCAACCAGGGAGCCCGCAGCCGCCTGGCTGCCAAGCTGACGGCAGCAGTGTGGACGGTGGCAGCCACCATCTCTGCGCCTCTTCTCTTCGCCTTCCGACTGGTGCCAGGGCCGTCAGGGCCGGTGTGTCAGGAGCGCTGGTCATGGCCTCTAGCCGGCCGGGCGTACCACGCTGTGCTCCTGCTGCTGGTGGTGGTTGCGCCGTGTGCCGTGGTGGCTGTTTGCCACACGATGGTCAGCAGAAATCTACGCTCGGCCAACTCTCTGGCCTCCATCAGCGGTGGCGCTGGCAGGCAGGCGCCGCCGCCCGCTGGAGTCATCATCATGTCGCGACAGGCGCGTGCCGGAGCGCTGGCGCCGCGGCTTCTGCAGCGCACCGACAGCGGTGACGAGGCGGCGACATCGGGGCCGCGCGCGTCGGCATCGTCACCAGCACGCTGCAGCAGCACCTGGCGGCCGTTCCAGCGCCAGAGAGAGCAGTGCGGCGGCGCGTCCCGCAGCCGGCCCCGCTGCTGCGCTCCACTAGCTCCTACTCGCTGAGGGCGCGTCAGCAGCTGGCCAACGTGCTGGTAATCCTGGTGGTGGCGTTCGCCGCCTGCTGGCTGCCGTTCACTCTGGCCGGTCTCACCCATCTGCTCTACGCCAACCGGGTCACTTCAGTCGTTCTGCCGTTCGCGCTGCTGCTGGGTCACGCCCACTCAGCCGTCAACCCCATTGTCTACTCTCTGATCCACCGTTCGTCGCTGACGCAGGTGCAGAGGAGTCTGCCGCGACCACGACTGGGCGGCGGTGCCCGCTGGCGACGGGCGGTGGCCCGGTTCCGGCGACCACCGCCTCAACCACCCAGTCCAATCAGCTCCACCAACCTGGGCAACCTGGGCGCCTTTCATCCCCGCTTTCTCCCGGACAGGAACATGTTGCATCCGGGCCCTGCTATCGCTGAAGATGGGAGAACCAGCCACTTCTTTCACTGATGCTGTGGTAATGGCTATTTGCTGTCTCTAGTTCGGTAAAATAGAAAATATGATTATAGGATGTGACCAATTCTATGGGGAGAATATGCTATCGGTAATAAAACATAGTAGCAATGCTTGGCATGGAAAAGTCAGGATCTCCCCACAGTTCATAATAAACCATCAAACTCGACATAAGCGCGTGTGCTTGGCGGCAGGGGAGTGCGTAAACTAGGAGTCAACCTCCGATAACGCGCACGGGTCTTATCGGACATGAGCCGGACAAATATCAAACAGAACCGTAGCAGTTCCAACTCTCCTCTCTCTCTCTCTCTCTCTCTCTCTCGTTCTTCTCGTTTCTCTCGTTCGCTTCTTCATTAATTTTTATGAGTTATTCACCAGCGTTCGCGTTTTTTCGCTTTCCCGCATAAGAGCTGAGATCGAGCGAGCATGACACCATGTTTGAACACTCCCCACCAGGACAGAGGTGGCTCAGAGTCTCGCCGGGACGGGTGTTAGGGGTTTTTACGCGAGAGGCAAGGCAATCATATTTTATTATACTAAGTAAAATTCATGGGAAAAGCGGCATGGACAAGTACCTGGCTCGAAGATCGAATAGAGAAAATATAGCCAAATGCGAGTCAGGTGACAAAATCATTCAGAGCCCCGTGAGTTTGGCATTAGTACGTAAAGGTTCAGCAGCATTAAAGGTATCAAAAGCTGAGAAACATGTGTATGTTTGTACATAGAATAAGCATATGCCCTTGAATTTGCCTTGTACTATCTACAATACACGCCCTTCATGTTGTCTTACATGCACATGCAGGAGCGTAGCCAGGATTTCGCTCAAGGGGGCGGCGCCCAGAAAGAGCCCCTGCGACAGCGCCAAAAGGGCCCTGATGGGTAAAAATAGCCCTGCTTTTTACAGCAAAGAGTGCTGAAGAGGGCTTAACCCTATTAGTGTAGGTGGCTCCATAGACCCCGACGGTTTTTCTCGTGGTGTGGTTAAACCTAAATAGATATCGCTTTCATACTTTGTGAGTTCTCCTAAAAATCGATTGGGCATCAAACCGAACTTAAAAGAAAATTATAAGTGGTCCATGGGCGACTCCAGGGACATTTTGTAGGGAGAATGTTAACCGGCTATGAGAAGAACTAGCTCAGCTGTGATTTGCTCTATTTCTGGTACATTTCCCTTGTTTTTTAGCGAAATGCAATGATTGCTTCGTTACTTTATCAATGTGGTCCTATCTGTGCTTACTTTGCGGTTTTTGTGTACCAAGGGCGGTTCCAGGGGTATAAAATTGGGGGCATTACATATTAGTTGCACAATGCTCTTTGATCAGAAGTAATTCTTTTTGGCAATGCGAAAGTTATTGATGTATGATTGCAGACATATTTCTGTGCTTAGTTTCGTTTTTGGGATCAGTGGTGGTGGCAGAGCGAAGTTTGGGTGGTGCAGTTGTCACGATAATGACTCGTAACCGTATTATTCTGTTGAAATTATTGATTTTGAGTTGCAGAAATAATACAGATGAATGATGGATGTTGTACACTATATTTCTGTTACTTCGATGCAAATTTAGCTTCCACCAAGGGCGGATCCAGGAGAAAAACTTGAGGTACAATTTTCATATTTTACGAGATATGTACATACATGCATCAGTAATGTTTCAATCAATCTTCGGAGATTGTTTTGCCATTGTTTTGTGTCACAACCGTCGCTTTCAAAACTTCGTCAGACGCACCTGTTTCTTGCAAAGACCTATATTTGGCACTTTAGCAGACGCAATGTGAACATACCCTGACATGAGAATGGTTTGGGAACAAGGGGGCATGGCTAAGGCCCTGAAAACAAACAAGAAATGGGAAATGCAGCTGCCAAACTCGGTGGTTTCTGTGGAAGACACGAACATACCAGTCAAGGACCAAGAAGCGCTGCAGCCCAGAGCTCAATGAAAGCATGCAAACACCACAAACATGCATGAGCATACCACGCCAACAAAGCATTTACATGCGCTTTAGCCTTTCAATTCAATCCCCGAAAGCGATCCACCAATCCAGCAGCACTCACCAGAAGTTTTACCAGGGGCGACGGTAGTGGTTACTTCTCGTGCTTACAAAAAAGCAAACAAAGGAAACCAGACTTTGCTTAACAGCTCAACAGCTTCCATCATCGTATACATGCACATGCGCTCCCTTATGCCTTCAAAACCCAGCATGCTACTACTTAACAGACATTCATATTGTACCTGAAACAGAAAGGTGAACACAATTAATGACCAATTACCACAGTTTTGTATCAATAGCGAATATTGCTTTATGGTTTTCATGCTAATGGCAATGTCAGACCATAATTTGTGTCGGGTAACCGGAACAAAATTCCTGCTAAGTATAATATCGTATTGAAACAGTTGATAATGAATTCATGAATATGTTGAGCCAAGCTAACCACCGTGTGGATACATATTGCCGTCCGTAGTTCCAGACACTTGGTTCAGTTTACATTATTGTATTGGACATATTGAAGTACAAAGAGTTACCGTGGCGCTGTTATCGCACTGAGGCAGTATTGGCAGAGGCGCTGTGGGACTGGGCATTGTCTTATCTCACGCCAGCCCACTAACCCTTTGTAGCTGTTATCTTCTCCTCCCAACATACGCACGCCGGAAGTGTTGACAATCAGTGGTGGATCCAGGAATACATTTCGGGGAGAGAGGAGGCTAAGGGCGTGGTAGCAGCAATTTATGAGGAGATGCATAACAATTAATGTTTATGATTTCATGAGTTTACTTCGTTTTTCTGTCCCTGGAACCGCCTATGAATTAGCATCAAAATATATAAAAAAATGTCAGTTTGTATCAGAATCAACATTTTGCGGTTAAAATTTCGAGAACCAGGCTTCTCAATACGGAAAAAACAGTAATAAGAAACAACTTTGTTACATGTCTCCCTTTTAAATCTCCTACATCCGCCCGTGGGAACAAAACGGCAAAAATAGGTTCCTAACATCTTTAAGTACAAGTCAGAAACGTCAAGTCACTTCAGATAAGAAAACAGCGTCAAAAGCATATATCTGAAAATTTCCGATATTTACCCCTCCTAACTCCGCCCTTGAATTTCGAATTTCAACAAATCCAGAATATATGTGTATGAGCATACGATTACGAAACTACACACGAAGTTCCATACAAATTAAATAATAAATGGAGGCGCAGTAACCAGTTGAAAAAGTTCAAAATATTCTATTATTTTGGCCCCTGAACCCCCCTTCTGAAATTTTGGCAATGTTTATACCTAAATAGAGAGCTCACATCAAAACAAACAAAATGGTTTTATTTCATTGAAATCAACCGAGAACTTTCGGAGATATCAGGGGGGTCCGATGGAGCCCCTACCTATTCTGACTTTTACAGGGGTGACGTAATAGGGTTAAGAGTGACCTGTCTGGTATGAAGTTTCAAATTTGGCCCCAGGGCATAGTGCGGATGAGCAGCGCTTAGCGCGGCCCGTGTCCTCAGGGGGACCTTCGGGCCCTCAGGGGGCTCTCCCTGTCGCCCCCCCTTGGCTACGCCCCTGTGCACATGCAACAAAGAAAACAATGGTGTGCTCATCCTAATACTTAAGATCTTCATTTCCCTCATAATATCCAAAGCGGCTGGGAAACAGCACAACTGCTCTCAACAGGTCCCTGAGCACCCTTGCATGTTTGGAGAAGAGAATGCATTTAAAGTCATCCAAGTTTATTACAGCCTCCCTTGCAAATCGATTGCAGCTGTCGGGAAAGTAATGACCTGAATACTTTTCACGTGTTCTTCAATAATCAAAACTTGGACTTAACCCACCGTGCAGTCTTCCTAGACCTAGTGTTGACGCGCAAACATGATCTATTCTCGTAAATATTAACACGCGCATTGACATGTCAGGTCAGGTCATCAGTACAGGTCAAGTGACTTGATCTAAACAAAGTTTAAGATAACATAGATCATAACAGGGTGAACTTATCCGATTGAAACTCATATCACATAATGGGCCCACTGAGATCTCTAAAAGATGTTCTGTTATTTGTTATATCGATGACCTAAGGTCAGGTTCGAGCCATGACCTCGCCATGGAAATACATGGGAAAAATGGTTTTAACTTAATAACTTAGTAATCGATAGCGATAGAGCATTTATTTTAAGTGCACTAGATTTGTCTTGTCATTGCAGTTCTATTGATATGCATTTTACCTAATTTGAACTCGATCTGACCTCAGGTCAGGTTAAATCCTTGATTTAACTCACATCGTTCAAATTGTTTTGCTCTCTCTTTACTTGTTCAGGTGTAATGACTGAAAATCTTAATTTACATGTTGTCCCTATGATGACATGTTTTGACCTCTAGTGAACTTTAATGTGCCCTGACAAAAAATGGTTCAAATATTTTTGATAGAGAAGTAAATGGACTACCCAACACCGACCGTTTTTTTCCTTATCTAGAGTGGTTCTCGAGATCTTAGGGGGAGGGTACCCCACCCCCGTCAAAGCGAAGGTGGCTCAGACCCCGTCAATGCGCGTGTTAAGGAGCAAGCACCTATCTCTTCATTAGCTCTTTAGCGCCGCTCGGTTCTTGCGGCTTGTGGTGAAACGGAAACACTGTTATATGTTTCCAAAGAATTAAGTCAGTGACCGTCGATATTCAGGCTGGATGGGGAAAGCGATAAGCTAGCAATAACAATTGGGGATCATGCAACTATGGCTGGTTTGAGCCCTCCGCTTTTCGGAAACTCGGTAACATAACTTAATCAAAACGAGGTAATATCTATTGATTCTCAACTTGTTTTTATGTTATTCTTCATTTCCGTTCTTATTCCACAAGTGTAAGTGCGTTTCTGTCGACAGGATCTCTTGCAGAAGCTCTGGTGACACTGCTGGGGATCTTCGATCGTCTCTGATACAGCTCAGCCGCTGTCTTTTCTGCTGTGACAGATTGCGCTACATCGGGATGTATGGGGCTCTAATTGTCGCATTTGTCACGGCCTCAATGCTCGCGATAGGAATTGAGCCCACTGTGCACCGCCCCATTGATTCTGAAATAAGACGCCAGATATGAGTCGATAGGCATGGGCGTAGCCACCACCCGGGGAAGGAGAGAAACCTCTGAAAAATCTGCTGTTCGTATTACGCTTGTCTCTTAACTATTTACACTGTGCGACGAAGAATTCTCACACTGCTAGCTGATGACTAGCTCAGAGGACGGGCATGCCCAAGCGAAGGATGGAGACCCTCTCAAAGCAATGAAAGGAACATCCATCGATCGAAGCAAAATGGGGAAACCCTACCGAATCAGAGGAGGTACCCTGTCGAAGCAGAGGAGGGAAACCCTGTGGAAGCAGAGGTGGAAAACCTGTCGAATCAAAGAAGGAAAATCCTGTCGAACTAATGACGATCTGGGTTGCACTGCACATTGAAAAACTGCTGATCTGATACTGCAGGAATAGATTAAGTCGGAATATCAAACGGAATAGGTAAAATTTGAATGCCACCTTATAAAATCTAAATAATACTGCAATGTTCGTAAACAATGATCAGTAGTTCGAAATGGCCTAGAACAAGAAAAAAATAGTAAAGCGCATAGCAGACTGCAAAAACCCTATTTCAGTAAAAAGCAGATAATGGGTTGAGAACTAAAAAAGTGGATGAAGACCGAGCCGAGATGAATTAAAATCTTTAATTTTATTGGCATAGATAGCTTGTTACATGATCAATGTTCAATTGCAATTTTTCCCTACATAATTTGGAAGTAACACACTAATTTAGCTAGCCTGCCCTATCGTTGGCGCTCTCATCACTTTTACGGCACTGGAATTCCCAAGGGATTTTCCAGGCACCTTCAACATGCACCTCAGGCTCGGCGCGCCACTACAAATCAGATTCAATAACGGCGTTTGGTACTTTCCTCGACGATTCTCGACAACAGGTCGATACGAATCATCTCGTTTATCTAATCGGTATGCGCGGAGCAACGGCACGGGGCACAGAACTTCTTCATACCACAGGCAACGGGGCAACAACACGGGGCACCGGACCTCCTCATACCACAGGCAACGGGGGCAACAACACGGGACACCGGACCTCCTCATACCACAGGCAACGGGGCAACAACACGGGACACCGGACCTCCTCATACCACAGGTAGCGGGGCAACAACACGGGACACCGGACCTCCTCATACCACAGGTAGCGGGGCAACAACACGGGGCACCGGACCTCCTCATACCACAGGCAGCGGGGCAACAACACGGGACACCGGACCTCCTCATACCACAGGTAGCGGGGCAACAACACGGGGCACTGGACCTCCTCATACCACAGGCAACGGGACAACGACGCCTCGATGTGTGGCCAATAACACAGAAAACACAACGAGCCACCCGTTGATGTGTGTCTAGTGTGAATGGTAAAATAGCACTTGGTCATACTTGGTCATATGACAATGATTGTATGATTCCAGAGGATAAAGAAGAGATAGTTGGACCATTATGATTGCTTTAACTTTGATTTAGCACGAAAAGCAGCCAGGTGAGACAAATAAATTCCCAAGAAACCTTTCATGTTTTCAAAGGCAATCGTATCATTAAAGACAAATGAGCAAAAAATGTAAAGTTTTGTAAAATGACATAACAATATCAAATACGGAACGATCGCTTTTAGAACAATCTGGACACCTCCCAGATAACTATTGCTCTATGTGACTGGGTGATTCAGTAATTTCCTTGCTGAACTCCAAATCGGGATAGCATGGAGTAAAGTGGGTGCAATCCCCGAGCGGGAGACTACCTTCCGTGTCCCGTCTGGCCTGTTGGTAAGGCTGCTATGTGGGTCACGCTTATGAAAAAAGTACAAACATACAATCCCAGTTCCAGGGGCGGATCCAGGATTTCATTTCAGGGAGGCTAGGGGACTCCAACTTCCCCCGCCGCTGCCCCGAAACAGCCTCCGGCTATGCATTAATTGTAGGCACTCTGACGTCTTAGCCCCCACCCCCCTGGAATCTGCCACCGCCCAGGTCAGTATCAGCCAAAATACACCGGCATAATGCCAAGAAGTACTTCTCAGATGAGTTTGCAACTGAACAACTGTGCAATACTCGGATGTGTTTATTTGTGCTTCCTGACATTTTTTCCGCTATTTCTTGCGATATTTGTATTCCCCCCGCCCCAAAAGGCAGTTAAAAGAGGTGCAATGGGTTCTCACTCAATAGCCAAGCACATAGCAGAGACGTTGTTTCTTGGCAATGCATCTCGCAGCAGCGATGGACTCGCGTTTGTCTCCGGCAAATCGGCCCGTCGCCGGCCAATCTCGGGGTGTCTGAGCCTGAACCTCCAGAGGCGGGGTGGGGGGGGGGCATCTGACCTCTGCCCGCGTCGCGGCGCCAGTCAGGCTGGAGACGGTGCCATCGGCACGCGTGGCGGCCATTTCAGGGCCATTTGCTGGCCATATCAGCACCTCGTTGGCTTTATTAATATGAGAATGCAAATCAGGTTGTGTTTTGCGCTTGTGTTGAAGACGCTCTGCTGATAAAGCGGCTGTGGTGGCCCTTTTTAGATTCCCCGTATGTCTAACACATTCTTTGACAAATTAAACTTTCCCTGGAATCAAACTAAGCAGTAGGTGGAAATATTAATGGAGTTTCCGACAACTGAGAATGTGCTTCGCTTGAGGCGAGAGTATAAGGTGGGGACTTATCTCTGAAGTTCTTAGAGATAATCTCTATAGTGTTTTTATTAGCTATCACGATGATAATAACCTTTATTTATTTTTGGGAAGGTTCTGTCGATATGTGACGCCTCAGGGTAAGGGGCTCGAACATTTAGTTCTTGAGCAGCATAGTTCTTCAAGTTTTTTTCTAAAAGGTCCGCCACCCCATTTTAAAAGGCAGCCAGGCGTGCCCCCACCGCGATCCCAACGACAACAGCACCCTTACGTTAACACCAGAAACATAAATTTAAACGAGTCGCGGCACGCCCTGCTAGGAAATGAAGCAAAAACATAAGATAGCAAAAAACAACTGTGTTACTATTTAAGTAATTGTTATAAAAAGGTTGCGTTAAAGAAGGCTTCTGTAAAATGCTACAAAAGCCTCGACCATTAACCCACTGTTAATAAAAGAGAGACTGATCACACCTAATCGTTTAGTGTTAGTGCTCATTTCCATGCAGACTACCCCATGCGGATTTAAGTTAGTAATTCCCTGGAATCTAGCAGACAGGTAGACGAACTAGTAACATCTACTAGAAAACAGGGGTTGACTGAGGGGATTTGCGGGGAAAGTGATAGTTGTAAGGCGAATGACAAGGAAGCGGGGATTTACTAAGAAAGATCACCACGAAACAAAAACAAAAGACGAAATTCGAAGATAAGTGATGACACTCATAACCATGCACATACATACAAAAAAAAGAAACAAACGTTTTTCACACGCACCAACAGAGACTCACGCACGGCTCATTCACACGTACACACGCAAGAACTATAGCACCACAGCACGTTTGACTATTCATTATCTCTGCGATATTTCAGGAGGTAGAAGTTTCTAATTTGTTTTTTAGAGTAGCCTTGTTCAGGGGCACATCATCAATATTGGGAAACAGCGAGCATATAATTTCGTTCCATGCACTCGGAGCTGTATATGAAAGGGAAAATCTACGATAATTAATTGGAGTAAGGGGAATTTCAAAATGTTGAACCAACCTGGTTATCCCTGGATTTTGACGACGGAAAAGTGAACTCAGAATAGGAGGTGACAAGCCAGCAACAACCTTTGACAGAATTATGATCTTTTGTTCGGAAACCAAATCGGGGAACTTTAGGATGCCTAACTCTAAGAAAATATCATTGGTGTGAGAAAAATATGGTTTCTTTGCGATAATTCTGACTGCTCTTTTTGCAATTTAACAATTTTGTCGAGTCTGGATTCGTAATTTGTTCCCCAAACAATTGCACAGTAATTTAAATGAGGTAATATCAACGTATTATATAGACACATCAGTTCACGGGTTGAAAGATAATGTTTTGCCCTGCTCATTATTCCGAGATTTCGACTTATTTTGGATGATAAAGATGTTATGTGAGAGTCCCATTTGAGGTTTTCATCTATTAGTATTCCTAAATATTTAATTTGCTTTAGTCTCAGGATTTTCACTTCATTTATTCTTAAGTCTATATCCGCAACAGTGTTCCGAGAGTAAATTTGGTAATTTGATTTCAAAGCATTTAGTGACAGTCTGTTTGATTCAAACCATTTGGACGTTAACGAAAGAACATGACTAACCTTTTTCTGCAGCTCATTTACACTATCAGCTGATATCAGAATGGCCGTATCATCTGCAAATAGGTAAAACTTACAAATATTAGTAATTCGATGAAGATCATTTATATATATTAGAAATAGAAGAGGCCCTAGGATGGAACCTTGCGGTACCCCCATAACAACCGGCATTGCATTTGATGTAGTGTTCCCAATGCTTGTTTGTTGAATTCTGTTTGATAAGTATGAGCAAAGTATTTCATAAAGTTTTCCTTGAATTCCAATGTGCTGTATTTTGGCCAAAAGGATGTCAAAACTAACGGTATCAAATGCCTTTTTAGGTCCAAATATATTCCGCAGATGAATTTTCCCTTTTCTAATTTTTTGGTTATTTCATCATAGATAAGGGCAATGGGCATATAAGTTGAATGGTGTTTCCTAAAGCCGAATTGAAGGGAGTAGAGGACGTTGTTTGAGTTAAGATAGTCAAACACGTAGCAATATATAAGCTTTTCCAGAATTTTAGATAATATTGGTAGCAGAGAAATTGGTCTGTAATTTTTGAATTGACCATTTTTGCCTGCCTTAAAAACTGGAATAATTTTAGCTATCTTTAACAAATTTGGGGAATACTCCGGTCCTTAAGCAAATGTTAAAGAGGTGCACGAGATGGTGTATGCATGATTTATAGGTTGAATTTAGAATAAACGAACTGATCTGATCAATGCCTCCTCCGACTGCTTTAAGTGAAGTAATAATTTTTTCAGTTTGTTCCGAGGTTGTACCAAGATTTAGGTCAAAAGGTTCATTAGTTGGATATTCTAAGTAGTGAGTTGGATTCACTTGCGATGCTGGAATGTTCCGCTCTAGCTTAGTTCCGATCTCCGAGAAAAAAGTATTGAAACCATTTGAAATTTCCTCTGTAGTGTTGAAGTTTGTTCCGCTATCATTGAAGGTTACCGGATATGATCTTTCTTTTGAGGATGTTTTGTTCATAATTTCGTTCAGAAGCATCCATGTTTTTTTCCCATTATTTTTATTTGTGTGGAAGGAGTTTGCGTAGTAGTTCTTTTTGCATCTCTTAGTACTTTCGATAGAATATTCCTGTGATGTTTATATCTTGCTTCAGTTTCCATAACTTGTTCACAGTGTTCAGATTTATGCCTTGCTTTAGATAGTATAAATTTTTTATAAAGGTTATTTTTATGGTTAATGGAGGTCAAAATTTCAGGTGTGATCCATGGTTTGATTGGAGTCTTTCGTCTGCTAAACTTGAATGATTTAGAAAACTTTTTTATTCCTTGCTTGTATGTATCAATCAGTAGCTGACAAGCCTGGTTTGGGTCGTCTATTGATTGAAAATTTTGAAGTTGGGCGACAAGGAATTCATTTAGATCTGGAATTTTGGTTTTGTCAAATACTTCTATGGTCTTTTATCAAATTCGTGCCTCATTTGTCGTTCTCGTCGCAGTACAGCAAAGATTGGTAAGTGATCAGAGACATCTTCATAAATAATTCCGGAAGAACAGACTTGATACATGTCATTAGTAAGAAAATTATCGATCAAAGATTCATTTTGTTTTTGTATTCTCGTTGGTTTCGAAATGAGAGGATGGTAATTATAAGCAGTAATTAGATTAAAGAATTTAAGGGCACCCTTATCACTGGGTTTTGCCTGAACCGGCCAATTAGGTATCCAACAATGGCTTATTGCACCACTATCACAAGCACAAGCCGCCTGCAAAAACCGAGCGCAAAGTTGTGAAAGGAATCTCTGGAGCTTGGATATGTTTGAGCACGTTCGGTAGGAAGAAGGCTCTCGAAACGCTTTTCTTGTTCCTAGCTGGGCACTTATAGACTAAATAGGCGTTTTGCCGGAATGAAACTTCCCATAGTTGGCGGTATCAATCTAATTATGCATCTTAAATTTTCTATTAAAACTGTAACCCCGCATCAAGGTTGTGCGTTTCCCTGCAACACTGCAACACCCTCCGAATAACGATTTTGAGACATTTCAACGCTGGAAAACATTTGCAGCCGGAATTTACGTGAGCTCGGAGAGAGAAAAAGTGTTTTTGAAAGGAATGGGAGGAATCAGTTTTTTTCAGAAAGTCCGAAAGCTGCATATTAAATCAATTCGTAACTAATTGATCTCCTTCTCATTTTTCTAGCACGCTCAATGCTAGGTTTTAAGACATTAATTTATAGCAGCTGGACTTGCTGAACGATTTCGTCACCTTTATGTTTGAGAATAACAATAAGTCACCCAACAAAGCTTAAGCCATTCTTCACCTGCCATCTTGAAAGCGAAGCATCCGCTCGTCCATCGTCTAAAAATATTCTGAACTGGTGCTGTATTAGCTTACTTTGAGTGGACTAGAATAAATCCTACGATTAACTAAAGGACCAGCCAATAATGGGAGACTTTTGGAGCGGGGCGGTAATGGAATGTTCTCAGTCAAAAGCTTAGCTCTCTTATAATCAGACACGGTTCCTATATGATCCTAGTCAGTTCAGAAGCAGGCAATTGGGAGTCTGCTAAGTCGGGAGTGATTGGTCCAATTTAAATCCCGTCGAGGGGCAGATACACCATGTGGGCAGCTGCCTCTGGTCATTCCTCAGAGGCAGCAGACAGTTCAAACTACATTAATTATCTTCACATCGGTGATTTTCGTCGTCGCAGGGGGCGACGGCTGAAAGAGAAGCCACCGAGGCTGCTGTTGCTAGCGGACACCGTGGGGTCTTAATCAGATCCAGCTGTTGTGCAAAAGATCAACAGTGTGGACTTATGTCTCCTCGGAGGTGATTCAGCACCCTTATAATGCTGAGATGGGCATCCCCCACTCTCCTCCCCCCACGATGAAAATGAAGATTTGGGAACCGCAGGTAAGATTGGATACCTACTTCACACCGTCATCACGATGCTGGGAACATCACAAACGAAGGAATTGCCTACTTAAAATGTATTGTTCCATACTAAATTTCCAAAGTTGATTCTATTTCTTTTTTAACTCTTTTCCTGCCAGTCTCCTGGTTGGGTATCACTATTCCTGTCAGCGGGAGGTGGACTCACTCCTCCCCTCCTCCCAAAGATCTCCAAATCTGCTCCACCGACTGCAAAAGCTTAAAGTGGGATCCATTTTTTCCACGCTCTACTCAATTTAGAGAAAAGGGAATTTTCGATGTTTTGAAGAATTGTGGAAAACGGGGTATAAAATAAGCCTTTTTCCTGTTTTTAGATTCTCAATACTTACTGACCCTGCTTAAAAAGAAACCTAGAAACCTATCGTCAGGGAATTGATGCTAATTATTATGTGTTTCTGTTATGTGAAAATCTGAAATTCAATGGTGATTGCAGTGCCCGAAGTATATAGTGACTTGTATACATTTCACAATTTTCTGATACATAGATGAGCAAACGTGAGACACTGCGTGACAGCTTTGACATCTAGATTTATGGCGTAATGCCAACAAATGATCAGGGGTGGATGCAGGACATTACCAGGCGGGACATCCGGTAATATGCAGGAGACAAGACATCCAGTAATGTACAGGAGACAGGACACTACCAGGCGGGACATCCGGTAATGTACAGGAGACAGGATATTACCAGACAGGACATCCGGTAATGTGCAGGTGGCAGGACTGTAAAGTTATCCTGTTTGTATGAATCATTTTACTATTTCTCTGTTAGGGATCTAGCCTGGCTCGGTGGGTGTGGGCTGCGTGGCCGACTAGCGGCAAAACGATGTGGCAGCTGAGGGAGCCCGGCGAAGGCTATATAAGCTGCACACAGGTTAGAACGGGGCTCTCTCCTGCCCGTCGCTTCCCCGAGGTAGGTCGCGCCGTGGGCGTGGCCGTGTGTGTGTGGGGGGGGTGGGTGTGGGTGCCTGAGAGTGTAAGGAGGCAGGTATGGAGTATTTTTGCGGATGGCCAAATTATTAATGCTTTGCCTGTGCGTTTGCACCTCCGGGAATATTATTGCCATTGGTGACCGTTATTTGGTGACCAAATTTAGTGAAAATATAAGGGTTGTGTTAGTACGACACTGTTTGGAAAGGTTAAGCGAGTCATCGGAATGAAACGTCGCTGATTGGCTCATTTTCTGGGCAGACTTTGAAGGGAATTCCTTAAAGGTTCATGACGTTAGCTGGGGGTCATTTATTTTGCATGATGCATATTCAATCCTAGCCCATGTGGGAGCCACCTTCCCTTGGCTGCCCCGTGTATGCCTGGCGGGGTTATAGGGGCAGGGGAGAGACATCATTTCACACAGAACTGTGCCTAAACGTGGTCCAGGGCCGTCTAACGGCTTTGGAGTGTGGCGGGCGTTTCAAAGAAGGAGGCCGCGATCACTTCTTGTCTGATGCGGGAACCGATTGTGGGTCTGACGAGACCTCTAATTCCCTTACGCCTCGGGGTATCCCGGCTGCACGCTGGTCATTGCTAGATTTCATGCTTCTTTTACGACCGTCGAGTCGACCCTGACGAGGGCTGCGAGTGGAGTGCTTCGTCGTTTTACCGTGACTGTCCAGCGCGGTAGCCGCGGGCGAAAGCTCAAAGGAAAGTATGCGTGTTATATCTATACAAGTACCAGAATCCGACGGGATCTAGCGTCGCAGACCGGGCTCACGTAATGCGAGGAATGCCGGGGTCGGTGGTCCGTATTCAGTTCGTGGCTGCAGGCACTGACGAGTGTGATAACCCGGGGCCGGGTGAGTCCTGGATTGAGTGACGGTGACAGAGTCACCCTTCCTTTAAGGGGTTCGTTCGGCTCCCGGGGGCCAGGCCACGCCAATGGCTTGATGGGAGCTGAGTCTCGCCCACGGTCTTGGAACGTGGTGTGCGGATCTCTTTGTCTATGTCAGGACGGGGCGGGGTCAGACCGTGAGACACGGGCAGAGTACTCGACCTAAAGGTCGCTCCCCCGTGCACGGTCCCGCCGGGTAATACTCAAATCCAATACTGGCTGATGAAATAAAATGGGGAAATCCGATGATACGGGAGTGAAACCACGAGTACACCTCAATAGCTGGGGTCGTGGGTTTTCCAGGACATCCGGTAATGTACAGGAGACAGGACATTACCAGACAGGACATCCGGTAATGTGCAGGAGACAGGACATCCAGTAATGTGCAGGAGACAGGACATTACCAGACAGGACATCCGGTAATGTGCAGGAGACAGGACATCCAGTAATGTGCAGGAGACAGGACATTACCAGGCGGGACAACCGGTAATGTGCAGGAGGCAGGACAACCGGTAATGTGCAGGAAACAAAACATTACCAGACAGGACATCCGGTAATGTGCAGGAGACAGGACATCCAGTAATGTGCAGGAGACAGGACATTACCAGACAGGACATCCGGTAATGTGCAGGAGACAGGACATCCAGTAATGTGCAGGAGACAGGACATTACCAGGCGGGACAACCGGTAACGTGCAGGAGACAGGACATCCGGTTATGTACAGGAGACAGGACATCCGGTAATGTGCAGGAGACAGGACATTACCAGACAGGACATCCGGTAATGTGCAGGAGACAGGACATCCAGTAGTGTGCAGGAGACAGGACATTACCAGACAGGA
The DNA here is from genome assembly GCA_034440635.1 of Lepas anatifera. Lineage (NCBI taxonomy): Eukaryota > Metazoa > Arthropoda > Thecostraca > Lepadidae > Lepas > Lepas anatifera. The sequence continues at coordinate 531,509 of JAOTON010000676.1, read as the reverse complement.
CATCCGGTAATGTGCAGGAGACAGGACATCCAGTAATGTGCAGGAGACAGGACATTACCAGGCGGGACAACCGGTAATGTGCAGGAGACAGGACATCCGGTTATGTGCAGGAGACAGGACATCACCAGGTTGACCAGATCCCATGTTATACAGCACCCTCCCCTGTCACACAGCTGGTCACCACCCGCCCATACAACCACAGACCTGCTGTCATTTTCAGGATTGCTATATCTGCACAGCAGACAGGCGCCATTGTGTGACCACAGTGTCGCCGATTACGTTATGCTCGCTTCAATAGAGCTGGCCAGCTGGTCAAGATCGCACGTAGAGAGCGCTGTGTCAACGTGCTGATTGTGCGCGGTAAGCACAAAGAGTTTCTTTCGCACGACCTGATAAAACCGATTCATTTCGCACACGCTCTGAGAACTGACAGTCTATGTCTGAGGCGGCGTCACGCACCTGGGACTTTTGCGTTGTCCATGTCCACTCTATCCCAGGATGCGCTGATACATGTTTGATAATTGAAATGGACAGGCTTTCGTTCCGCCGATGATTACTGTCCTTGCGTGGCACGAGAGGTTTTGTTCCATTGACTTAACGTGGAAAGAGTCGATTTCAGCGTTGGGGCGAGGCGAAGCCGCACTTTTACTTGATCTGGCCTAGTGCAGCCCAATTCGTCATTCACAGGGGGAGATGTGCACACGCAGGCTACCCACTTGTTTCTCAACTTCTATCTTGTTTCGAATGAAGCGAGACAAAACGTCTCACTCTGATGTTCTTCCCCTTCACGATTTTCACCCGAGTCCGACACATCTCGGCAAGCGATTCCAGCCCAATGGCGCTCCGCTGAATTTTGACAGGGCAGTGTGCTGTCTGTCAACGTTTTTACGCTCGCTTGAACCAAACACAATAAGGGTGGAATTTGTGCACTGGAGGCGAGCGGCTGCAGCCGAAGAGATGGCGCACGAGTACGTGTTTTCTGCGTGGCAGCTTGACAGGCGAGACCGCCTTTGGATGTCAACGAGGCGTTAAGAGAGGGAGCCAGAAAATTTAATTTGCTAGGATGCTCAGCCAAATTGTTTCGGTCATAATATTGTGCATAAGACCTCGGTGGGGTTAGAATTCCTGAGGCATCGGCCGCCGAGTTCGATGTACTAGAGTGCTTCTCTTTTAGGGAGAGGGAGGGAGATAATGGGTCCTTCCGCTCCAAAAAATGGCGACCAGTTCCGGTTTTCCCACCTTTGTTTGTCCAAATACCTTTGAAAGCGCGTCTGTGCACTGAAATCTATAAAAAAGGGCGATGTTAAGGTCGAAAAATATTCCTTTTCAGGCTAAGCTACCTACCTGACCATCCAAGGCCATAAGCCTCAAAATTAAAATTGTACCTTGCACAATACCAGGCGAAGGCCCCCAATCAGTATAGTACAGGCCATTTTTTAACATGTTAACTGGGGGCCATTTACCCCCAGTCGGCCGAAATACCCCCCCCCCAGTGCCCGGAAATTGGCCCCCCAGTGAAATAGACAGATGACTTAAAATTGAAAAAAATCAGACTCTCTTAACGAAAGTAAGACAGAACACCACCCGATAATTATAACCTTGTTTTATTTCTGGTCCTAAATTGGCAATCCACAACAAAATTGTGTTAAAAAATTTCCACGCTGTCTACTCCATCGTGCGAAGACGAAACAAAGCGCGTGGTTACGGGAAATCCCGGCAAAGCAGCCTCAGCATCAACTAATCACAACGGTGGCCTACAAACAATCAAACATCCTGTTCTATCCGACCGGAAGCCCACATCCCAGCCAGTACCGTGACATTGCATGATGCTCTCATTTCACACGCAGTCAGTTGTCAGCGCTAAGAGCTCGTTCGTGGATTAGACGGGACACGGTGTATTTAAAGTGCGGAAGACTGGTTGCTGGTGTGGCGGTATAAAGTGCTTAGCCTTTTTCTTTATTATTGTGGTGGTTGAAGTTTGGCTGGCCCCTCACTTTTTGCCGGTGGCGACGCTTATGTCGTGACCGGCAAAAAAGTGAGGGGCCAGCCAAACTTCAACCTGATGCTGACAGAAAACTTTCCGCGTTAGTACCAAAAACGTTTCGAATTTGGGCTCCTCGCTGCCCTCCGCAGCGGCTGGTTATAGAAATTTCTGGTTTCCTCCCATTTTGACTGAGATCAGGAAATTGTTGGTCCAAAATTGTGGGAGGGGCGAACAAATTTTGTGATCGAAAAAAGTGTTCTGGTTATGTGGATAAAATCATTCGATGGCCCCGCAGGGTTGGAAGGGCACCCCTGGCTTCCTACTAGATGGGTAGTGTGCTAAAAATATTGCGTCAAGTCAAAATCAAACTGTCAACAGTTAGTTTTAAACAGTGATACAAGTCACCTTTTCTGTGGATTTATGACTACCGCTAGGGGTTGTTTCAGCCTCAAATGTGGCTTTTGTGGTGTTTATATGGCTATTTTAGTGGAAATAAAATTTTGCCTCTCCTTGGCCCTTTTTCTAACTTGGTTTGACATTTTCCGCTGAAAAACCTGGCAGCAGTGGGCAGCATCTATAATCTCTAGATTTGGAATAACAAAAACAAAATATAAACATTTTTTAACACTAACGTGTCTAAGTTTTATTAAACCCCCCTTAAAATAGGGTCTTGACCTCTTGAAGACACTATAATGGCCAGCGCAAGAAATGCCCCCCTCCCCACTGACTTTTCCTTAAAAAATACCCTGGTATAGTAGGCTGATGACATAAATGGATCAACTCTCATAGCAGAGGTCAGAAAAAACCGCTAACCTGCCAAAAATTCCGGTGACAAACATTAAGGCAGGTTTCCAATTTAACTGGGTCTGAAAATTGTTTTTGTGTTTAAGAACACATATGTATGATCGCATTACAAATTGACAAATTAAAAAGTTGGTCTAATTTTAAAGTTACAGTAACAACAATTTACATTTATATGCTTTCATTCCAAAGACACCGGCTCACTGCTACCAAGTTCAGCAATGTTTTCAATAGCAAGACCAAGCCCTGCCTTCGGCGACAAATGAGAGGACACCAGCACGGCTACCAACAGGGTGCCAGCACAATGCTTTTGTCCTATCTCCCGTGTTGGCACATCTGCAAATGTTGTGAGCAGGGATTATTGCCAGGATCTACCATTGCAAAGTTCACATTAGAGAAGACTACAGTATCGAAGCAGAATTCAAATGAAACAGAAAGATCTGTAGATCCTTGGAGTGCCACAAATACAGGAAGATCCATCGTTGTCTGTACTTTGAACTCAATGTGTGTGTTTGGCTTATGTGTTTATATGTTTTTTGCCGGTGATATTAGTATTTTGTCCCGCATAACTGTTGCTGCATAAAAAATGTACAAACATCATTTTTGGTGATATTTCTTAAGGAAAATTTGAGACAAAGGCCGTCACTAACGATATTGTCTTGCGTCTGGAGGCTGGGCTGAACATCTGTGGTGACTGTGAGACTTTTTCAATTTAGTATTACCCTGCAAAACCGTAACATAGATATAAATACCAAGAAGTGTATATTGCCTTGAAATACCCAGTACATATTCAGCAGACATAAGTTTCAGTTAACGTTTCTTTGCTTTTTTATATTTTCTGTATGGAAATGTCTCTGGTTGAGTGTCTGAGTGTATCTTCCCCTATAGGGAACTGATAAGGTAGGCAAATCCGTTAAGTAAGTGACATATATGTACATAATAGGCAGGTGCCAAAAATTCAAGCCGAGCTTCAATAACGTACCTCGTTCGTGAATCATGAGCCCAGCACTGTGTAAGGAAGAAAACATGCCCATTCTTGTGGATTTGAGGCACCTAGATACTTTTCTCCTAAATTCGAGCTGGCTTAAAAGGAAAATAAAATTTTCTGAACTAATGTTTTCACAGGGAATGACTTAACAGCGCAAAGTAATCATTCCAATGCCCCACATGAAATTGTTTGGAGTAAGGGTGCCAGATTTCGTGGCCAGTGAGGGTCAAGAAAGCCAGTAAAAATCAAGAAGTTGACTGGAAAATTAAAATAAAATTGTAAATTTGTCCAAAACAAAGATTCTATTAACTATTCTTGACATTTTTAAGCTGTAATGGCTATTTTGTCTTTTTTATTGCCCGGTTATGCTATTGTGAAGAGACAAAAAAGTAAAATGACTACCTCGGCACTCCTAAATCACAGAGTGTTGTGGGAATGACCTAAGACCCTAAGAAGATGATAAAAAACAGATGACAGCAAATACGCTAAAAGACTTGCAGCCTAAAAAGCCAAAGTCCAGAAACTAAGACATCCAAATCCTAAAAAGCCCAAAAAAGGCTAAGTCAAGGAAAATATGAAAAACGTGGGATAAGGTAAATGCAACGTTTCGGTCTTAGGCCATCGTCAGGCGAGGATTACTTAACGTTCAAGAACTTGCAACGTTCTGACAACTTATTGCTCCTAAATCATATCTAGCTCAAGGGCGTAGCCAAGGGTCGGGGCAACTGGAGCGGCCGACCCCCCCCCTCCTGAGAGCCCCGGAAGGCCCCCTGAGGACATGGGCCGTGCTTCGCGCAGCCACTCACACTATACTCGGTGGCCAACCGTGGAACTTCATACCAGACAGGGCCCTCTTAAGTTCTCTCCAGCACTCCATTCTGTGACAAGCAGAGCCCTTTTTGCCCATCAGAATCGTCTGCCAAAAGAGGTCCCGTGAACCACCGGGGCCTCCGGACTCCATGTCGACAGTAAGGCCCGCTCTGGTCAGATGAGCCCTCTAACTGATAAAGCCACGCTGGCCAGCAGGACTATTGGGGCAGCAGGGCCCATGGCGACTCGTAGGGCAAGCTATAGCCGTCTGGGCCCTGTCTGACTGGCTGAGTCATATGGCCGAGTCAAATGGCCATTATAGCTAGCAGGGATATTTTCAGCTTGTGGGGTCCAATCTGACTAGATAGTCCTGATATCAGGACCCACGTTGACAAGAGAAGCCCCTGAACACGTCTGGGCGTCTGCTATCTTGTAGCAGCTGCCCCTGATTTCGCGTTTCATTTTGTTTTTTTCTGGTGTGGGTACTTTTGGTCTTGTCCGCGTTGGTGCAGGTTTCCGCACCTGTGGTCTGCCTGCCTGCTCTCACCGTTGCTGGTCGCCGCGCTAGTTTTTTGTACTACCCGACATTTTGTGACCGCCCATGCCACCCGCCACCGCCGAGATAACGACACGCCACTGTGTGTGAGCGATGTAGTAACGTTGAGGTGAGTGTCAGCGCATTACATCAGTTTGCTTGATGCGTTTTAGACGTTTTTGCTGAATCTTTTTTGGTCTGTAGATCCGGCTCCGGATAAGCCGACGTGTTGCGAAAGAGCGTTGTTTCGCCCCAACGTACCTTTATGTTGAGTTGAGCTGAGGGCACGAGGGCGGCAATGGTGATAGGTATATAAACATATATTTAATTTCATTTCATTTATTCATCATATTGTCCACGGAACAAGGCCCATTTACAGACAAAGTCGCATAAAAATCGGATGTCAAAATAGGCTAAGAAAGTGTTACACACATAAGATCCACATCCATAAGATTACACACATAAGATCCACAGCAAGAAGTTAAAAACTTCCGTAAAAATCAAGAAGTAAAAGCATGTCAAAACTTGTAAAGATAAAACACGTCAGGCTACGCTAAAAAATAAAATATAAGACATAAAAACTAAAACTGGGAAAAGAACACAAGACTAGAAACGACAGGTGCAATCTTAACTATAATGTGGCTATATATGTGACGACCTTTGCTCGAAATGAGTTGAAGGCGTCATGAGATATGTCTGCTTGTGATCGGATGTTCAAGAATGTGTTCATGAATCTGGGCAATCTAACAAACAATCCTTCCTTCACGGCATAGGCGTAGGAACCGGGGGGGCCAGGGGGCCACTAGCCCCCCCACTTTTCTGTGGGGGCCCCCACTTTTCTGTGGGGGCCCCCACAGAAAAGTGGTATTGATATGAAAATACCAGCAACTGTAACATAAAACAAGAAACCCAAACGGACCGTATAGCTTGCTCGGAATACCTCTTATAAAGCTGGCCTGGACTCCTGAGCTGATCTGAGGTCTTATGAGTCGGCCTGGGCCCCCTGAGCTGTTCAGGGGCCCCTGAATTAACCTTTGATGTCCTATGAGCTAACCTGGGGCTCCTTGAGCTAATCTAAGGTCCCTCGAGCTGGTTTATGCCCCTCTGAACTGTTGCATGGTCCCTAAGCTGAACTGGGAGCCATCAGCCTGAATGGGCCCCTTGAGCTAGTCAAAGACCCTATACAAGCTGATCTGGGGCCCCTGAGCTGAGCTGGGCCCCCAAAGCTAATCTGACGCCCCCTGTGCTAAACTGGGGCTCCTGAGCTTATCTGGGGCTCACGCAGAGTTATAGGGCCCCCGAGCTGAGCTTGAAGTGGCCTCCTTGAGCTGTTCTGAGACGCTACATAAGCCGATCTGGGACCCCTGAGCTGAGCCGGGCTCCTAAGCTGATCTGGTCATCTGAGCTAATCTGTGACCCACTGTGCAGAACTGCCCACCTCCCCCCCCCACCTGCCCCCCTTAGATGGACTGGGACCAGTAGAGTAGCCAAAGAGAGTCCAAGGGGTTTGCGGACCCCTCCCCCGCCCTTGGGCCGATCGTAAGCACTCTAAAGGATTCTCTGATCAGGGGCCCCCAGAGTCAGTCTCAGGGGCCCCCGAGATTGGTTCATAGGGGCCTTGAGTCGGTCTCAGGGCCCTCCACCCCGAGAGTTAGCATTAGGGGGCCCAAGAGTTGGTCTTAGGGGCCCCCGAGAGGTGGTCTCAGGGGCCCCCCGAAAGTTGGTTTCCAGGGCCCCTGAGAGTTGGTCGCAAGGGACCCCCGAAAGTCAGTCTCAGAGGGTCCGAGAGTCAGTCTCAGCCTCCCACCCCGCGAGATTAAGTCGCAGACCCCCAAAGTCGGTTTCAGGGGGCTCCTGGAAGTCAGTCTCAAGGGACCCGAAGAGTCGGTCTCAGGGGGCCTCCGAGAGTCGAGCTCAGGGGGCCACGACATATAGTCTCAGGGGGCCCGAGAGTTAGTGTCAGGGCCAAAAGTCTATCTCAGGGCCCCCAGAAGTCGGTTTCAAGGGCCCCTGAGTCAGTCTCAGAGGATCCCAAGAGTTGATCTCAGGGGGCCCCGAGAGTCAGGCTCAGGGCCCCCGAGAGTCAGCCTCAGAATCCCCGCCCCCCTGAGAATCGGTCCAAGGGGTCCCTCGAGAGCCTTTCTCAGGAGGCCCCTGGGAGTCGGTCTCAGGGGTCCCTAGGAACTAATCTCGGGATAAGTAATTATCAGATACCCCACCAGTATTGGTCTAAGGGGGCCTTCTCTCAAGGGCCTCGAAAGCTAATATGGGGCCCGAGAATTAGTGTCATGAGTGCCGCCAAGTGCTGGTCTCAGGGGCCCCTCATAGTCTCAAGGGTGCCTCTCTCAGGAGACAATATTTACTTTCAGGGGGCCCCGAGTGATCATCTGGAGTCCCGAGAGTTAGTCTCATTTGCGCAGCAGAGTGATGGTCTCAGGGGGCCGCGGAGAGGTGATCTTGGATGCCCTCGAGAATTGGCCTCAAGTTGTCCCCCCCGAGTTTTTGTCTAAGGGGTCCCAAGAATCAGCCGCGGGGAGCGCTCAAAAGCTAGTCTCAGAGGCCCCTCCCCCCCGAAGTCAGTCTCAGGGGCATCCGAGAGCTAATTTTGGGGCTCTTAGAGTAACCCAAAAAATTTCTCTCGAGTTTTGGTCTCACGGGCTCCAAGTTGGCCTTACACCCCTGAGGGCTAATCTGGGGCCTCCTAGAGAAGGTCTCAGAAGCACCAATTGCTCAGTCTCAGGGACACCCCCTGAGTGTTAGTCTCAGGGGGCGCCCCAGTGTTAGTCTCAGATTGCTATCGGGAGTCAGTCCTAGGGTCCCCCGAAAGTCAGTCTTAGGGGACCCAAGAGCTAACCTGGATGCCCCCGAGACTGTATGTCTGGGGCCACCCGAGAGAAAATCTGGGAGGTCTGGTAGGTAGTCTCAGAGGTGCTGCCGAGAATTTGTCTTAGGAGCTCCAAGCTATACTCAGGGGCCCCTCGGTTTTGGTCTAAGAGTCCCCGGTAATAAGGCCCAGGGGCCCCTGACAGCTAATCGGGGGAGGGGCCGAAAATTAGCCTCGCGAGTGCCGCTAAGTGTTGGTCTTAGGAGGGCCTCAGAGCTAAACTGGGAATCCTGAGCTTATCTGGGGCTCACTTATACGGCTCCTGAGCTGAGCTGGGGGCCATGAGCTTAAAGTGGCCTCCTTAAGCTGTTCTGAAACGCTATATAGGCCGACCTGGGGCCTGTTAGCTGAGACGGGCTCCTAAGCTGATCTGGTCATCTCAGCTAATCTGGGGCCCGCTGTGCTGAACTGGGGACCCCGAGATGGTCTGGGATCCCTGAATACTTAGTCACTGAGCTGGAACCGTTGAGCTATTCTGAGACCGTACATCAGCCGACTTGGGACCCTAAGCTTATCTAGACCCCTAAAAGCTAATTTGGGCCCTTAGCTAATCTCAGGCGCCCCGTGATGAACTTAACAGTCCCTGAGCTGGTCTGGGGCACTTGCACTGTTATTAAGTCCGCTGAGCTGAGCAAGGGGCGATGAGTTTGAATGGGCCTCTTGAGCTGCTTTGAGCTCTACACCAGCCGACCTGGGGTCCCTGAGCTGAATAGGCCGCCAAAGCTAGTTCTGGGCTCTAAATTAATATGAGGCCCCTCTGCTGAACTGAGCAGCCCCTGAGCTAGTCTGGCGCCCCCTGCCCAGTTATAGGACCCGCTGAGCTAGCTGGAGACCAGCTGGAGCTTGAGTTGGTCCATTGAGCTGTTCTGAGACCCTATATCAGCCAACTTGGGGGGCCCCTGAGCTGTGCTGGGCCCCACAGCTAATTCGAGCCCTAAGCTAAGCTGAGGCCCCCTGTGCTTATATGAGGCCTCTGAGTTGGTCTGGAGCCCCTGTACAGTTCTAGCGTCCCTGAGCTAAGCTGGGGGCCGATACCTTGAATGGCCCATTGAGCTGGTTTGATACCCTATACCAGCCGACCTGGGCCCCTGAGCTGAGCTTGTCTCCCACAGCTAATATGTGACCCCTGTGTTGAACTGGGGTCCCCAGCTGGTCTAGCCTCCTTGAACTCTGCTAAGGTCACTGAGCTGGGATCCGTAGGCTTAAACGGGTCCCTTGAGCTAGTTAGTTAGTTAGTTAAGGGCTTTTTATAAGGCGTTCTGTGCAAAGCACCTTTGCCCGCCTCTAAAGTGTGGGGGAGAATTTTCCGGGAGGGGTGTTTACTTTAATGTCGCAGAACAAAGGGACGAATCTTATTTCAAGGAATGGGTCGCGAAGTGTAGCAACACTTGCGAGGGGAGGGGATTGCTACGGCAGAGATGCCGAGCCTGGGGCACAGGTATGATTTAAAAGGGTACGTGAAGAGTCTTGCCAGCGTAAAGATTAGTTTTTTGAATTTTGTTCCTTGTTATCGAATAACCGTTTGCTTACGTTACTCGAGTTCCTCCATTGAAAAAGAATAATTTTGGGTTATTAGAAATACCCACAAGCACCCTGACGTGATGCCGCGGGTCTTTATCCTGCAACCAGGAGGTGAGGTTACAGCACCCTCTCTGGCTGGGTAGCCGCCGCATAGAGGAAGAGAGAAGGGTAATAGAGCAGATAGAGTGTTAGGGAGGGGTGTGAGTTGGTTAGTTGTTAGTCTTAGATGTGGTTAGTATAGTTAGTAGTCCTTAAGTTAGGGTTAGTTGGTTAGCAAATATGAACGGATGGTTAGGTAGGGTTAGTTGGTTAGTTGAACTTTTTTTTTGGTTTTGTTTTGTTTTTTTTGTTTTTTTTCCTATGGTGGAAGTTATTCTGAGTCTACCATACCTTAGGACCAGACAGTTAAAACCTAGTTTGAAGCACCTATTGTTTAAATTTGTCAGAGGGACGTTTCTAGTGTAATTGTTATTTCTAATATGAGGGGTGCTATTCGGATGCAGGTATTTTCCATACCTGCCACCATAGACGTTCAGATAAAGCTCTCGAGCCTAGAAGCCTTCAGGAATGTAAAGAGCTTGTCCAGCAGCTCAGGGTGATCATTGCCGAGAAGAGTGGAAAGGTTTACTGGGATGTTTCTGATGCGGCAATAATATAGCATGGGCTGCCTATGGGCGTCGTGCTGGGGACAGTCGATGAGGATATGGTAGGGATTTTCCATGGCAGAGCAGGTACCACAGGTACCTACACGCCCATAGGCATTTAATTTGGTGTGTCCGCTTCTGAGTCTGGTCAGGATGACCTCACGCCGACGACTGTTTTGGTTGGAGCTGGGCCAGTAGCCGATGTTAGGCTTGATATGGAATAAATGGGCGCTGTGGTTAGTGGTCCAGTCATTTTGGATATACTTCCGGATATGGTTCTGGAGGAGAGCTTTGCTATCGTCTCCGGACCAGTCCCTTGAGCTGTTTTGAGACCCTATATAAGCCAACCTGGGGGCCCCGAGCTGAGCCGGGCCCCTAAGCTAGCCTGGCTTCCTGAGACAATCTGGAACGCCCTGTTCGGAGCTTTTAGGGCCCTGTGCTTATGTGGGGTCCTTTAATAAGGTGGTCCCATGAGCCGGTCCCTTAGCCCATGAGCAGGTTTGGGGCCCCCAGAGCTGACTAATTTGGTTCCTGAGACATGGTTTGGGCACTGGGGGCATCTATGATGACTTGGCGGCTTCTGAGCGGCATAGGCATAGGAAACAGGAGAGTGCCGGGCCAGGGGAGCCACTGGCCCTCCACTGTTCTGTGGTGGACCGCTGCAACGAATATGCAAATATCAGCAATTGCAATATAAAACAAGAAACCCGGGCGGGCACGACAGCTTGTCTGGGAAAGTCCAGTTTTAGCGTATGCCCTCTGCAAACCCCTGGACCGAAAGCGCTTCATGAAAAAGGCCAAGGCACCTACTACCCGAGTGCCCCAGATGGACCCCGAAAACTGGACCCAATCAAACTCTGGCCCAGACCGCTCCCAACACAGAGCGCTAATTCAGACACGCAACCCGCACCACAAGCCGAGCAGCAGCCGTCCCTCGGTCATCAACGGGCGTGAAGAGCCGTCTACAGGCCGTCTTCCACTGCGAAATGAAAAAATATCACCACAGAGCTATTCGATGCGAGGGAACTGTTGGAAAAGACGTAACTAACATTTAATGTATGGAAATACCTAGCGTAGGCCGGTGTGTATGCGTGTATTATCGACACCAAATGAACAGTTTTAAAACTGCTCATAATTATGGGCCCCTTGGGCTGGGGCCCCCCTTGAGGTGGGCCCCCTCTGGGGTTGGCCCCCCACATTTCAACCGGTTCCTACGCCCCTGCTTCACGGTATTCACTCTTGCGTATGGCACATTAACCTTCGCCCGGGTGGGGGTCTTTTTAGACCCCCCTCGGGTTTTTCCAAAGTGACCAAAAAATGGCTGCGCGCAGCTCCGCCAAACTTGTTCTAGCTGTTCCTTCATCATTTGTACATCTTTCCTGAAAATTTTGGCTCAAGGTCATATCAGGTCAGGTCACCAGGCCAGGTGAACTGACCTCACCTCAAAAATACTTAGGACCGCATAACTAAAAGAAGGGTTAATCGATCAAGTTGAAACTCTTACCACATATTGGGCCCACAAGGAGCTACAACATTTGTTCCGGGATTTTTGATATTGGTGACCTAAGGTCATGTGCAGAGCATGACCTCCCCATTGTCAATACATGAGGAAAATCACGAAATGAGCTTTTCTCAGTAAGTATGAATGGAATCAACTTCAAACATCGCTTGCGACTTGCTCTTAGCCCATTTCTGAATCTGATGCCAAAAATTCTGACTTGTGACCTTTAAAAGGTCACCTTAGGTCAAATAACCATTTTTTGTGTTTTTCTCTATAAATTTTGAATAAACTAAGATAGAGCTTTTATTTTGTCACCAAAGTGTTTATATAGTCACTGGAAGTCAAATGATATACATCATGAATATACCAGGTCAAGTTGGGTCAGACCGTTGAGCTGGGTCAGGTCAAATTCTTAAATTTGACCTGGCATAGCAATATCATATATCATTCGATTTGTATTGACGAGAGGATTGCAATGATGCATAAACTATGGCTGTATCTTGTTTGGTTTGGAAGCTATTAGCGAAAAAGTAAACGCCCTTATGCATGGGTGGCTATGGACATTCCCAAGAATATGCCCAATATTTAGTGACCTGTAGCTCCATAGGCTTTGACCTGATACGAAAAAATTACTACCGCAATGAAAGCGCATTTCAAGAGCTTTCAAATGGTGTTAGAAAAATGTTTCATAGCTTCTGAGATATATGAGGTTTTCTTAGTACACCTCATATTAGCGATTTTGACCTATTTTGACCTCTGGTGACCTTGATATTGACCTGACAAGAAAAATGACCGAAGTATTTTCGATACAATTTTTAAAGAGCTTTCGATTGCCGTTTTGTGCTTTTTTCTAGCTCTCTTAGTTTTTGAGATCGTGGGGGTCTTTTTAGCCCCCCACCAGGGCGAAGGTGGCTCGTACCCGCCACCGGGGCAAGGGTTAAGCAACGCTAATTGCCTCGTTGCTCTCACGGGCACATACAATGAGAAACGGCGTGCTAAAAAAGATGAGTCGATCCTACCTTTAAGAACATTGCGCATGAACATCAAATCATGCTGACTTCTTCGCGATGACAATGGCATGACCTTAAAATGATTCCTGAGGTCGCTATACAATAGTGATCTAGATTGGTTCCGACAGTTTGCATTCAACCATAGGAGAAATATATACCACACCCTCGGACCATGAGTAGGCAGAACCTACAAACAATTGTAAGACTGCGCCATCCTAACGAGTGCTTGTGGTATTACAATATAGTTGTCTAAAGCTAATGCCAACCTCCATCTCTTCAACAAGTGCCAAAGTGACTATCGCAGAGCCTCACAATAACGTTTATCGGCAAACAGGATCAGTCGCAGACGAAACGTTAGACACGGGCCGCACTGTGCTCTGTGACCCACCGTGGAACTTCAGGAGGACATGACCCTCCTAAAGGCAATGGACCACTTTGTCGAAAGTCTGAAAAGAATAATTTAAGAACAAAAGAGGTCTGAAAATGAAGAAACAACATTTATTCCCCACTTGCATGCGCTAAAAAACATAGCTATTTCATATTTTCTAACAATAGGTCACGTCATCAAACTAACACTTTTAATTATCGGTGAAATCCTAAACCTTCATCATAGACTTGCTGTGAAGGCCCATTCACAGCGTTTCCACATAGAAAATATCACATGTGGGGGCTATTCAAATATATGGTGAAATAATCGCAGGGCCCGCAAAGGATTTTCCGCTGAGGACGTCCGCTCTCATCATCAGTATCAACTTTGTTCACTCACCAGAGCAATCGTGGTCTCAGTCTACCCGTTCATTCTCGGTCTAAAGTTTTCAGGTTTCCTCCCGATTGGGCCGAGGTCAGAACATTTTTGGACGAGAAGTGAGGGACATGGCCTCCTTGGTCCCCCGTTTTCCGACGCCCAAACATTGGCGGATCTACTTCTAGGACGAGCATTTAGAGGGGGCGACGGGGCCACCGAATCGTGAAAACGTGCTGATTTAGAAAAGCCAATTCCATGGAAAAGCGACGAAAATCGGGTGGATTGGATGCCTTTTTCGTCCCCTGGGTCCACGCGTGTGCGCAAAGACAGTTGGTATCGGGAGCAGTAACGTTTTCAAGCCGAGGGGTGGGGGCAAAAGTTGTCACCGTTGTTGCGGCAAATGTGATTCAGCCGTCGGTCTGATTTGTTAACTGAAAATGTCCGGAATCGGCTCAAAGTTGGGGGGATATTGCCCCCAGTCAGAGTTTGCCCCCTTTTCCAGCCGACTTGCTTTAGCCACCCCTGTCCCCTATCATTTAAAAATCCTCGCTAACGTGCAAGCCAATCGTGCCAGGCTGTCATAAATTTAACACGTGCATTGACGGGGGCGGGTACCCGCCCCCTCGGGTTTTTCGGAGATAGCATAAAAACGGCGGCGCGTAGCTCCACCGTACTTGGCATACTTTTTCCTCATCGTTTTTACAACTTTTTCAAAATTTTAAAGTTAGGTCATCTCAGGTCAGGTCACCAGTACAGGTCAAGTGACCTGACCTAAAAAAAGTTTAAGATTGCATAAGTCGGAACAGGGTAAACTTATCCGATTGAAACTCATCACACAATGGCCCCACCGAGTTCTCTAAAATATGTTCCGTTATTTTCTATATCGATGACCCAAGGTCAGGTACGAGCCATGACCTTTCCATTGGAAATACATGGAAAAAGTGGTTTTAACTGAATAACTTAGTAATTAATAGCGATAGACCATTTGTTTTAACTGCATTAGATTTGCCTTGTCATTGCAGTCCTAATGATATGCATTTTACCCAATTTGACCTTGACCTGACCTCAGGTCAGGTCAAAGCCTTAATTTGACCTAGCAAGGTCATATAATATATCATTCTATTCGGCTTGCTGCGAGGATTCATACAGTTCAAATCGTTTTGCTCTATCTTTACTTGTTCAGATGTAATGGCCGAAAAACGTAATTTACATGTTATCCCTATGACGGCATGTTTTGACCTCTCGTGACCTTAAATGTGACCTAACAAAAAATAGTTAATAGATAAATATTTTCGATGGAGAAGTGGATGGGCTATCCAACGCCGTTTACCGTTTTTCGCTACCTAGTGCAGTTCTCGAGATCTGAGGGGGCGGGGACCCGCCCCTCCCCCGTCAAGGCGAAGGTAGCTCAGACCCCCGTCAATGTGCGTGTTAAAGCAGCGCCGTCGCTAAATGAAAATTTCATTCATGCATGGCGTGCATTCTGCTTCTAAGATTATTTAGATTAAAAAGAGGCCAACAGATCTAAGTCTGCATACTGCTATACACCTTTTTTGGACCTCGCCTGACGCTAGCAATCGGCGAGTAAGCATTTATCCCTGAATGCTAGATGTGCACCCATTTTATCCAAGCAGAGAGCTGAATTTCGATCTTTTACGATTGCGCCCTGCAGTACTGGTGTCTTGTTTGAATAAACCTTTAATGCAATGCCTTTTAGCACACGTCTCTGACGAAGTGGGCCCCATTGAACGTGCCCCCCACCCACCCCCCTTGGACGAAATGTTCTGCAGCCACTGGACATGAATGAGACTGAATCGATGTCAATCAACTGAGTGACAGTGCCGTATCATTTCGCACTTGTAAAATGCCTGTCAACATCGGGATGATAATGCGATGCTCGGTCTAGGAGTTTTCTTGAGGGACGTGTCTTAACGTTTGACTTAAAGAGATCTCCGCCAGCAGCTTAGACCACAACTCGGGTTTTCCGTGGTGTCAGTTTTTTATTAATTAGCAGAAACACTTTACAGAGAGCGCCAGCTTTTTCTAACCAATTTTCAGGAATATTTTAATGAGTCAATTACAGTTCCATGCACGACATATACTTACTCAGTCCTTTTTTCAAACAGCTCAAGGTGTGAATATGTTACCTACTATAGAAAATCCCCTGTCCCATCAAAAACACGTTCAAAGTGATAACGCTGGGAGTATCTTCTAAGCTCCACATACAGGACGGTAGGGCGGAAATTACAGTCGGATAAATAATAATAATTTAGTGGAATGAAGCAATGAAAACTCCATCCGGCTGTATGTGCTGGTAATCCGTGTTATCTGGCCCGTCTTTTTCGTTCACGTCCTTGGGTAAAAATACACCGCGGAAAAGTAGAAGTGATGCCTTAATCTCAAACCTGCGTTTTTCAACGACTCTTTCGGTGGGAATTCGGTGCTGCGTCGACCACCATAATTTCTGATTATATCCACGGTGTTGTTTTCGCCGGGCGCGGAGAGCGCCGCGCGTGCGGCGACTACAATAACACCAGAGCGTCTCATTTGAGCCTGGCCCGG
The DNA here is from genome assembly GCA_034440635.1 of Lepas anatifera. NCBI lineage: Eukaryota > Metazoa > Arthropoda > Thecostraca > Lepadidae > Lepas > Lepas anatifera. The sequence continues at coordinate 515,524 of JAOTON010000676.1, read as the reverse complement.
CTGTGAGTCTCGCGGGGCTCGTCAGAACTTCACAGAGATAGACAACGACCAAACCGTGCCTCAGCTGCGAGGGCATAACAACTCTACCGCACACAATCTGCTTAGAATGTCTGATGACTGACTGTCACAATGAGACGGTTATTATAACACTGGGTCGGAAGGTTCAAGAATGATTGATGGTGCTTTAAAGTACCATCAGTCATTTCAGTAAAGTTACCTTCTACCTGCCAGCCAGTAAATATTGTCCTGGGTGCCGATGACACATTTGGTAGAATGAAATCTGTCTCCCTCGCGGCATGGAGCATCTTTTATATAGTTTTGTTTTAGATCGTGCCGCTATTATATCTTAGCCTTCCCTAACTGCGGAGGTACGGCATTCCACACTTCTGCTGCTCCCACGTTCTTTAAAAGTAGAAGGGAAGGGAGAAGCGTAGAAGAAGTGTAGAAGCAAACCACGGAAAGAGGCTGTTTTCCGCTCACTGGGCGCTTACTTATGTGCAAACTTCATGGTTTTGTATTGACGAAATATAACAACAGTGGTTTTTGAGTAAGCATTTTCTACAGGACTCACATTTCGTTCAAAATTCCATGAAGTGTTTTACCCCCTGGAGTTCTAATTGAACTGGCTCCATATCTACAAAAAAGAACAGCTGAAACAAAGACATCCTTGAAAACAGACATTCTCACAAAAACACTTTTTTTCTAGAATCTGATAGTGGCGGTATTCAGCACCTATGACAGCTCGAAAGCGAATAAACAACTGAAACATATCGGCGAATATCTGTTTATTTCAGCATATTATTGTCGGTCTGCTTTTTGAGCCAAAGAAACTTTACTTGCTCAGACTCTAATAAAAACGTTTTTTACCTACCCGTCTTGCTATGACCTTTAATCGGCAACAGTTTAATGTTAGTGCCTCTGATATTTTCAAACGGCTCAAACTATTTTAGACTTCATGGCTTGTCACCGAACGGTTTTGTTACACCCTTCGTTTTCAGTGATTCCTTCCCGGTCCACTTAAATCATGGAAGATTTGAGTTTTAGGGCACTGCAGCTGCAGAGGCTATATGTGCCAGATCGCGGAAGAGGTTACACAATGAGAGTGACGATCGTTTGAATAAGACATCACACGTGAGGAAACCAACAGCGTGAGTCTGCTGTTAGCCTCTGTGAGTTTGTGAACAGTCTTTCACCTCCTGTGGAGGTACCATGGACCAGTGGAGGCAGGAGAGCCGCCACGGAATTTTCGCAGAGGGGGGGACGGACCCGAGTTGGTGCTGACCGGAGTAGGCGAATTTTGAGCATATTCGATACCTGACGGCATTAATGGCCATTGACCCAATAAAAAATGTTGGAGGGACGTTCCCCCTGGCTGGCCAACAGGAGGATGCGTCCCCCGTCCCCCCCGCTTTCGGCGCCCATGAGTGGAGGTACCATGGTACCATGGTACCTCCACTGGTCCGTTCAAGGGAGTACGGTACCCCGGTCCCCCGTTCCATCGCCTATGTTCATGTCCACTGCAACCTCATCGCCATTAAAGATATGATTCTCACTTTCGGCTGATAATCAGATTTCAGTCGGAACACATCTGCTCGCATGGCTAATATGCATATGATCGCGGCAATATAATTGTAATGGTAACTGTTCGTAAACGCTACCATATTTTCACCTACTCTGAAGTCTGACCACGCAGCGGGTACTACGGTGATATGGACTTTTAAGTAGGTACTAAATTCAGCTCAAAATACATATTTTGTAAGAACGAGTGCCCAAAATTCAGGAGAGAGGCAGGGCTTCACCTTTGCAGAGAGAGAGTAGCCCGGACTTATCATAATGTAACCCCATGCTCCCAATAAACCGACGATATTTTTCCCCGCCGATTTTGAATGATTATCTGATTAAGGCTGGAGTCTGGTCTGCTTACATTCAACCAGTGCCAACGCCGCTATTCGTATGGTTAATATGCACCAATATACTCGTTATTAGAAACTGGGAAGGTGACAGCTGGCACTAGTAAAAATACACTTTGTGAACGCCGTCTTTAAATTAAATATTTTCTGGGTCGGTACATTAATACCTAATTTCCTTGTTTTGCTTTTCGATACTTTCTCTAGAAAATTTGATATCTTGTTTATTTCGTATGATATAATGCATGGCATTCTGAACCGATTCACTCCACCCTCCGGCCTGTGATATTCATTTCAGCGGCGAGACGGCAGCAGCGCATGCATGCTAACATTTAGAAGCTAAATTCGTCACCGAAACGTACCATGGCCTGACTCGGACCCGGTGTGTGCGAGCGATAACGTCTGGTCAATCTCCCGCTGCGGCGATCCAATTTCTGATTTACTGCTCCCGGCGGCTCTGGCGCTCGCGTCGGAAAGTAATTCAACGGCCGTGCGGTCGGCCGGCGGCGACGCTGACAATGCATTCGGGCGGCACCGCCGAGGCGGTATCGGGCGGGGATCGAGACGAGCGGAGCCCCGCGCCGGGCGCGACGGCCGATAGCAATTACCGGGGGAAAACATGCCGGCAGTTACGCCCAGATTGATCGTCGATGAGGGTCTTTATAAAACAGGTGAGATCGACACACTTCAGGTGTGCTCGAATAGATATGCATGGGTTTGGATCGAGATGCCCATGGTGGTCCTTGGTCACGCGAGCTGGTTTTCGAAATCACTATGCACAACCGCCAAATCGGACGATTTGTGTGCCGTGAACTAAGAGCTGACCTATATATTTATCATGTCTAGCGTGGGAGCAGGATATACCCCTGGAGTCTATCCTCACAAACCTGTCAATTGGGCCACGGTTGAGCGGCGTAAGAGTCATAACTGGTCAGAAAAAGATAGGCCTGGTAACTGCTCAATATTAACCAAATGGCAGCAGCTGTCCACTTCGCTAGGTCTCGGCTACGCCCCGGCTATATAAAAGTCACTCTTAACAGGCGTCGGCACACGAGGGACAGGTAGGTGCATACCTGCTCCCCCTTAGGTTTTTCATATGTAGACAAAAGACAGCGAGACTGCGCACCACCGTACTTGGAATAACTGTTACCATAGGCGGCGGAACTAGGGGTGCCGAGGCACCCTTCCCCCTCCGCTTAAATGAGAAATTTTAACACTAACCCTATGGTATTGACCAGAAAGAAAATGGTTGAAAATTCCGTGGTGACCCCCTTAAATCGGGATCTTCCGCCGCCACTGCCTATTACTGCGCCTTGCTGCCCCTCTGAAACAATTTTAGGTTCAGGCAATTTTAGGTCAGTTCACCAGTCCAGGTCAAAGGGCTTGATCTCAAAATATGTTTATAGGAGGTACAGCACTAAGAGGTGACTTAATCTATCGATCTGAGGCCCATCATATCACATAGTAAGGTCACAAAGCAAAACAGGAGGCGGCAACTGGATTTGACATAGGTATTCATGACGGTGTCAATTCGTGACCATGACCTCTCCATTGAAAACGCAGGGGGAAATCATTTTAATTTAAAAAATACCTCTAGGGAAATAATGATAGAGGGTTTGTTTTGAAGTCATTGTGTTTATTCAAATGATATGGGTTATGGCTTATACTGACCTTGACCTGACCTAAAATCAGGTCATGTCAATTTTTGGATTTAATCCGACGAAATCATAAGATGCATAATTCAATTGAATTTCACGAGAGGATTCCAATGGTGCTTATATATTTTCTATATCTCTGCACTGCCAGCTGTTATGATACAAAACGTAAGTCCCATGAGAACATATTTTGACCTCTAGTGAACTCTAGTGAGGGATGAGGAAGGCCCCATCCCCCCGAAAAAAATTCCCTCGTGCTGGTGAGGGGAGGGGAAGACCCCATATCGATGCGTGCTAACACGCGCATTGACGAGGGGTCTGAGCCATCGTCGCCTTAACAAGGGGGTGGGCATCCCCCTAAGATATCGAAAACCACGCTAGTTACCTAAAGAAAAGCGTTAGACGGTGTTAAGTATCCTAACCTAAACTCTAACGAAAGTGTTTTATAGAGATTGTCAGGCCAAATTCAGCGTCACCAGCGACCAAAACATGCCACCGAAGGGATATGCTTAGACGTGATGGAAATTACGGCTTTTCAGTCCTAACATCTAGAATAAAAGAGAGCTATCACAAAACTCTATACACGTTTGGGGTCCTCTCAGTAAGCCGCGGCGAATGATATATCATATTACCACTAGGTCATATCCAATAGTGAACCTGACCTGGGGTCAGTTCATGATCGAATTCGGTCTAATGCATATCATTAGAAAGCCAGGGTGCAGACAATTACAATAACGTTAAAATAACCGCTGTTACATTTCCGGCGATGTTATTGAGCTTAAGGGGCTGGACAATCCCAGCGGTGTTGGGCGTACGATAGAGAGCTTAGCGAATGAACTATCTAAGATCAAATTGTGACAGTTTCCAACACTGCTGACGCATTATCAAAAGTTTCAATCATTCAATGTTCCGACGGTCCAGTGTAATGATACCAATTCTTAGACTGTGGGACCAGCTGGGACGAAGAGACTGGTTTGGACTAATGAGCAGTAAGTACACACACATTCTCAATTGTTCTGCAATTCTTCCGGAGCCATTTCAGTTTTTTTAGTTCAATTTCAGAGCAAAAGTGGAACAGAGCAATCTGAAACACATAATCATAGAGCATTGGGAGGCAAAGGTCAGCGGGGAGGCTGGGGCCATCTCATGGGTTTCCGGGGCGCCGTGATGGGCCGCCTGTGATGAATAGTTTTATCGGGGTGAAGGCGCTAGCTCCTTGCTCCCTAAACCCAGCCATATGAATTGAAAACCTGACAGTTTTGCTACATCGGTGGTTTACTGGATCTAGACGAGGATTGGTGATGCCAAGCTGTGCCATGAAAGCACAATAAAGTATATTCTTCTAAAGATGTTAGTGGGAAGATGATAGGGGCTAAAAACATCAGATCGAACGGAGAGTGAGGGATGCTTTTTGAAGTCCGCACTGGTTTGGTTGTCTAAACTCTTATGTTTTGAATCCAAACGATGACATGTAATTTTGAATGTATTTTGCAGCCAAACATAAATTTCCCCAAGGGGAATATAACACTTTGTCAAGATTCTAAAAAAGTAATATAGGAACAAAAGAGGTCGGAAAATCAGAAAAAAATTCCCCACTTCCATTCGCTAGACACAGAAACATTTCCCCTTTTCTAACAATACGTGACATCATCAAATCAGTGAAATTCTAAACTTTGATCATAGACTCGCTATTAAGGCCCATTCACAGCGTTTCTTCATGGCAAAACTCGCATGTCAGTTGGTAGGGCGTTGGGCTCCAGTCCACGGTCCAGGAGCATGCAGTGGCGGTGCGTGTGAGTTCTTGGGATCGATCCTCTGAGACGCTCCGGCGCTTAATATTCGACGGACGTAGGTCGGCTGGCAACTGACTGGTAAGAGGGTGGCTGGCCGGCTGTTCCTGTGCTTAGTGGAACGTCAAACTTTGGCTTCTAAATCAACCTTTCATTGCGAAAGTTGCTCGTTCGGTGTAGTCGGGTTCTCCGTGACAAGTCCCTTCATGAATTTAGAGAGGCTCCGACTCAATAAACTTAACTTGCAATAGCATGGGATTTTTTTCTTATCAAAGTAAAGAGAAATGTTCCTAGGTTGTCCTGCGGCTGAGAAGAGGTTGAAGTTCAGAACGAGCGTGAGTCCGCAGCCGTTTCACAGCATGGACGTAGGAACCGGGGTAGGCCAGGGGATCACTACCCCCTCCACAATTTTCTGGGGTGAACCCCGCAACGGACATAAAAATATTAGCAACTGTAATATAAAACAAGAAGCCCAAACAGGTCCGATAGATTACCTGGGAAAGTTCCAGTTCCGTAGTACGCCCTCTGCATGCCCCTGGACGAGAAGAGCTTCGTGAAAAAGACCAATGCACCCACTAACCGAGTGCTTACAGAAAGGCCTCGAAATCTGGACGCAATCAAAATCTAGTGCAGACAACTCCACAGAGCTCGAATTTGGACACGCATTCCGCACTAAATGCCGAGCAGCAGCCGTCCCTCGGACATTGGCAGGTGTGACGAGATCAGCTGTCTTCCACTGGGAAGTGGAAAAATCACCACGGAGTTATTCAATGAACGGAAACGGCGGGAAAGAACCTAAGAGGGTACGTATGGAAATAATAAGTGTCAACCGGTGTGCATGTATCTCTTATTGGCACCAAATGGGCTGTTTTGAACTGCTCATAATTATGAGCCCCTTGTACAGGAGCTCTCTCTAAGACTGCCCCATTCCCTCCCACCTTTCAAGCAGCTCCAACGCCCCTGTTTCATAACACACGATTAGGTTTACATTAGCCTTGAATTGTGATATCTTAAGAGCTGGGCAGGATAACGGCGTCCCAATATCAAAGCTGTCAGCGAAAGAGGCGTTTTTAGATTATCATAAAGGGGGAGGGTATTATCGCATAAGGTGGCCTACGTTCTTATCATAGCCTGCATCACGGATTTTCGTTGATTCTCTTTAAGCCGAAGACTGGAGCTTTCTTGGTGCTTTTGAGCATTCGACCAGAAAATTTCCCGGGCAGTTACACCGATGGTGGTATCGGTGTCCAGGTTGCCTGTATTTCCTAGCTGATAAGCCGCAGCGCAGCCACAGCGTAACCGTCAATGCAGTAAGAATTTCACGCGGAGACTGGCCACTCGACGCTTCCGGCTCGTCCCTGCTCGCGGCATTGGAGAGCGCGTGTTGACGAGGACCACGCACACCCCAACGACTCAGTTCCGGTTGCTGCTCGGTGGCCTCCAGCCCCGGTCAGCATGGCCAGGCTATGGCGTCTGTCGGTACTGGTGCTGGCAGTGCACGCGCTGTGGTCAAGTGCGGTACTGGCGCTTCCAGCCCAGGACTTCAACATCACCTTCAACGACACCTCCCTCCGGGTGTTCCTCAACAACCTGCTGGTGAGAATCACTGTATTCGAGGAAGGAATAAAATAAAAAAAACTTGTTTCAAGCCCACGAGAGAAAAGGGACTGGTACAGTCGTGAGGCCTGCCCCCTAGTACAGAATGGCATACGTCAATATGTTATAGCAAATTTTGAAGTCGGTATTGTGTGCTATATCAACTTTTGTAAATACTTTATGGCATAAATATTGTCAGTGCGCCTGTCACTGAGTTTTATTTGAGCTGAATTATGTGCGGTTATAAAAATATCTAGGGGAATTGTGAAAGAAAATTGGAGACAAACACATTTAAATATTTTGCTCCACGACAACATCTTTAAATGCTCCCGTGGGGACACACTGAGACTTGTCCGCTGTTCAACGTGCTTATAACGCCCGATTCTGGTGCTAAAAAGGACAGGTGTAACTTTGCAAATACTGTAGGGGATGGAAAAGATGAAATGAGTCCCGAGGTATTCTCGGGGTTAGAGACCGGGGTCGCATTCCGGGGGCGCCGCTCCCCACATCCTGGGGGAGCGGAAAGTAAATATTCGGGGCGCCGGGAACATATAATGGGCCCGCCACGGAATATTGGGGGTGCAAACAGACGGCTGAGATGCAAAATATTGGTTTGAGGATACATCTGCATCTCAAGAGTACAGAAAATTCGATCCTGTTAGTCCTGCCTTTCGTGCAAGAAAAGAGATGCTTCAGGAAGAATGTTTCAACCATATTTCTGATATGTTCCCAACAACTGGACGTGGGAGATACTCGGTGCCTGCTTTTAAAAACGCCGGAATGTACTGTTAAAAGGTTTCGTTCCATTGCTACCTGGTCCAAATCTAATTTACCCTGTGTAGCATAACAGCATTGCTATTTTTCCGTTAGAGCCCTGCAGTTACAACCAGCTACATCGACTTGAAAAACCGTACATATCAACTTAGTCCAAGTTTCCTGTGCTTCAAATTCATCCAAAAGATTTATTTGCACTTCATGCAAATGTGACAAAAATTTGTGAAACTGCAAAGAAAACACTCACTACATATCGGCAGTCATCAGCCTAGCTGGCTGACTGAACTTACAAACTGAACATTGGATGTACATAGGGAAATAAAGTTTAGTTACTATTTTCAGCGGATTGAACTGTAAAGTGAGCTATAAGCACTTGATAAGTTTGGATAACCTGGTCAGCTACGATCCAGACTCGAACGGCATCTGGCGCCAGCTATAGTCCTGCCTTATAACCGAACGGAGCTTTAGCACGCAGATGCACCATTGCACACCCGCACGCTCTCTGTTCGGACTTAGTGGCGTCTCCACATTTCACTGTCCAACGATTGATACCAGATGGCTGCCAATATACCATATGCAGAACCACTTACATATTTCACTGACGTTAGCCTATATTACATGGGCTCCGAATAACCAAAGATATAACAAACGTGAGTAAGAAAAATAGGCGTACGTAAAATAGAAGACGGTCAAATGCCAGACCCTAAAGCAAACAGAAGACCTAGCACCTAAGTGATGAAGGGATGCTGGAAAATTTGAAAAGCCTTCCCCTGAGCAATTTGTTTAGATGTACCGATATAATTTTCGCAGAATCAAAATAATTAATAGCTGTTATATTTGTTGGTATCGGCGTCTATTGATCAGGTAAACCTCACGTGTTTATGTTTTCAGATAATCGACCACCATAAGGACAGGCCTGCTGTCTTTGTTGGTAACGGATCTACCACGTTTCGAGAGCAGCAGGGGAGCTTCATCATTAACGACACTACGACAACTTGCTGCCCACTGACCAGCTTCTCCGTTGACGCACGGAACGGTGACGAACAGAAAATCTCTTTGTGGGCCGAAGGGCGGAACGGTAGCACTGTTGATCTAGTTCTCTCCCCTTCTTCGAAAGGTATAATTACCATTCGAGGAGGACTTCGTCTCAAGGATCCGCAGGCTTATAACCGGCTTTGGCTGAGACTCTGGGCGGAGGAGAAGGAGGCCGTATTTGGCGGCGGTGAGCAATACACGTATTTCAATCTGCGTGGTAGAAACTATCCTATCTGGACCCGAGAGCAAGGCATCATCAGGGATCCCACTAACCCGTTGTCGTGGATCATCGACCTGGACGGAGGAGCCGGCGGTGACTACTACACCACTTACTGGCCACAGCCGAGCTACCTCTCCTCCAGGGGCTACCTCCTTCTCAGCAAGACCAACGAGCTGAGCGGGCTCAACTTCACGGCGTCGGAATACCATGAATACTACAGCCAGAACCCGGCGCTGGTCCTGCTGGAGGTGGCAGCGGGGTCGCCGCTGGAGCTGGTCCAGTGGACCAACAGCGCACGCCAGCTGGTGCCGGCCTGGGCCATGAGCGGCGTCATCCTAGGGGTGCAGGGAGGCACCGACACCATGCTGGCCCGGTACCAGCAGGCCAAGAACGCGGGAGTCAAGGTGGCCGGGCTCTGGATCCAGGACTGGGCTGGTCGAAAGGACACGCTGTTCGGGCAGCGCCTGTTCTGGAACTGGCGCTGGAACGAAACCATGTATCCAGGCCTCGACGACGCCATCAAAAGACTTGACGCGGAGGGAGTGAAAGTATTAGCATACATTAATCCTCATCTCAACATCGACGGAGATATTTACAAAAACAATACTGGTAAAGGCTACTTCCTCCAAAATAGCGATGGTGAGGACTACATCATAGACTTTGGCGGGTTCTCCTGCGTCACGGTGGACCTGTTGTCGGAGGCTGCAGCAGACTGGTACCAGAGCCTCATCCAAACCAACCTGTTGGACCTCGGCATCGCCGGTTGGATGGCCGACTTCGGCGAGTATGTGCCTGTCGACGCCGTATCGTCCAACGCCTCAGCGCTGACGTCACCGGCAGCGCTCCACAACCTCTACCCGTCACTCTGGGGGCGCGTCAACCGGCGCGCTGTCACCGCCGCCGGCAAAGAGAACGATACACTCTTCTTCGTACGGGCTGGTAACGCTGAGCAGGTTAACTACGCTTCGATGTCCTGGTCGGGGGACCAGAATGTTGACTGGACCAAAACAGATGGCGTGGCTACGACTATAGTCTCTGCGCTTTCCCTGGCTGTCTCCGGTTGTGGAATAAACCATTACGACATTGGTGGTTACACGACCCAACAGCCGTTCTTCCAGCGCTCCCAGGAGCTGCTGCTGCGCTCAGCCGAGGCAGCCGTGTTCACGCCCCTCATGCGCACCCACGAGGGCAGCCGACCCACGGCCAACGTCCAGTGGTACTCAAACAACAGCACGCTCGAAGCGTTCGCGCGTTTCTCCCATCTGTTCGACGCGTTGGCGCCGTACAGGAGCGCCATCTTGCAGGAGTACTCCAGCAGCCACACGCCTATGCAGCGGCCCGTCTTCCTCCACTACCCGCACACGCTGACACCCTACTCAGAGCTCAACAGCGGTCACGTGTACCTGTACGGCCGTGACCTCCTGGTGTCTCCCGTGCTGACGCGCGGGGTATCCAGGTGGAGCGTAGCACTCCCTGACGACCAGTGGCGACACCTGTGGACTGGCCGGCTGTTCCAGGGACTTCACACTGTGGACGTGGAAACGCCGATTGGAGAGCCTCCGGTGTTCTACCGGGACTCATCGGAATGGGTGGATCTTTTCCAGGCGATCGGTAACATGACTGTGGCCAGGTATGAGGAATTGTAAGCGTGTCACAGATTTGTTCGGGATACATCAGAGTGTCTTCTAGTGATGAAGTCAATATTACCAAGTGTCCATGACTATGTTTATGCTCCTTCTAAGAGGAGATTCACTGAATACCTTTGGTTACCACGAAAGCTCATAGGTTTATTCAATAGGTTTCTTTGGTATTGGATTTTTCGTCTGCTACAAACCCGGGCAAAAAAATAGTTTGTACTATTTCCTCATCCGCCCTTTCTACAAACGCTATAGATGCTGCCTCCAGACAAACCAGGGAGCCCGCTAAGCGGCAGAGCCTCCCAGACAGACCCAAGACAAGCCTGACCTGCATTCACCAGTACCACAAGTGAACGTACAATCAATAACATGTCAGATTAGTATTTTAGACAATAAGTGACTTAATCATATGTCGAAGGAGCCTAAAAGTACTGAGAAGTGCAAGCAATAAATAAAAGCACACATAACTACATAATTAATAACAGAATACCAGCAATAGCCCGGTAGCCATTTAACAAGTGGTCGCATAACCTAAATTAAACGCCGTGAAAAGTTACACAAGCCAAATGAGACGCATATAGATTGGCAGCAATAGGTACACGAGAAAGTACGGGACACATTCCCGCCCTGAATTAAACAGGGCAAGGGGAGAGTCGCGGGCATGGCCGCAGTGGCCACTTCGGGCCTCAGCTGTCTTCCAGGACAGACCAACGCACCCTCCCGCGGGTGCACCGACAGAGAACGACAGTGGACGACAGTGGACGAGGACCCAGCAGGGACAGGTGCGAAGAGAGCATATGCTGAACAATTAGTGAAAATCCCAGGGGGTCCGTCCCCTGGATTTTGGGTCTCCCATAGGATTTGTAGACGGCTTGCATTGCCCTGCCAGCGTTAACCCACCCAGGAACCTCCCCCTCTGATCGAGAAGAGATCTCCAGCCATGCGCAGAACATGAACCGGCAACGGAGTGCATGCCCCGAGAAGGCCACAATGAGTCCCATATCCACCTCGGGCCGGTGCGACCCCTGACTGAATGCGGTCTCCAGCGACGAAACACGGCCACCGTAGCAATAGACATGACTGATTCCTGCTCCGTTTAGTGCCTGCGTCCCTTAAGAGAAGAGTTACCCCATGTCTTCAGAGGGTAACTCACGCAAAATTCTGAAATTCTCCCACACACTCCTTTAGAGGCGGGCAAAGGTGCTATGCACAGAACGCCTTATAAAAAGCCTTTGACTTGACTTGACCATGTCTTCAGGGAAACTATACAATTCCAAAGATGTACAGAAGTGTGTCGCTGCGAGCGAAGTCAAGTTATGGGAAGTACCTACTCCGTACGCATATTTCGGTCGGTCCCAAACTGAGCCATTGCAATGGCTATAAAGTGAACGTCGTATTTTCAGGAGCTTCAAATGTATTGAAAGCTCCTGAAAATACGACGGTTAGTTTAAAGAAAGCCTCGGTAATTTTGAAAAGTTCAAACATGTTAAATCGATACAAAACGATGGGAAGAAATCATGGTGCATAACACTGTTGAATGAAGTGGCCGCGTTTGGCACCTTTAGACCAAACCATGAAAAACAGTCAACACGAGTCGCAAGTGTCTCCTAGGGATTCTCCATCCCAGTCAGGCCTGGAACCAACTTTTCCCTGTAATCTGCAGCGTATGTGTTCAATTCGCATGCCGGATGGGTTTGTTCAGGAACACTGCATTCTAGAGAATGGCTGGATGAGGGGCAACAGCTAGGGTTGACGTCACCAAATGTAGCTATCATGGCGCGGCGGGAGTAATGGACCCACGCCGGTGCAGTGGGTAGCGGCACCACGGGCTAAGAACCGCACTGTGATACGGCAACAAACCTCAGCGTCTCCGCAGCCTTAGGTCGCATTGGCAAAAAAACTCAACTCGATAAAATAGTCTTATAATTGGTTTCATCATAAGCAAAATGCCCTCTGTACATTGCACGTTCCACTCATCGCAGCATCTCACAGAATGTCAGTGAGCCACTCACTACAGCTTAATCACTTCATGATCAGCGAGAAGGCCGCACCACGCCTCTGGGTAAAACTAGCCATCCCCCATCACATATTCACCGGCGGCCGCTATAACAACATCATGTGTCTGCTCGTCACCTGATAAATCCGCCTCTCGGAATCTCGGGAATAAATGACGGTGCAGAATAGCCAAACCACCCCACACGCCCGCATTCAGACATACTGGCCCAGTCCGTGGTCAGTATAGTTCGGCGCGACCCTTAACAACTTTCCCTAGAAAACTGATGCTGGTGGCACTCCAGACGGAAAGCTCAGCGGTACCACACTTGGTATTCGTTTGCATTGGATACCTATCATTAAAAATACGACAGCCGGTACAGCCGGGCAGCCGCAGGGCACATGACGCAGCCATACAGAACTGATAAGCCGAACCGAGGCAGAGGGGAGGGCGCTCCAACGGCGGCGCCACCTCCGCCCCACCACTGTCATCAGCTGCCGTGCAGCAGATACGCTGGTGTCCCGGCCAGAGAACGCGGTATCAAAGCATCCCACGTCACACAGTCGCGCAAAACTACACACCTCAGCCGTGCAGACCACTGCTGCAGTACAACACCCCACAGCCGTGCAGTACAACACCCCACAGCCGTGCAGACTAGCACCCCACAGCCGTGCAGACTAGCACCCCACAGCCGTGCAGTACAACACCCCACAGCCGTGCAGACTAGCACCCCGCAGCAGTGCAGGCCAGCTACACAGAACAACACTCCGCGGTCGACCAGCGATCCACAATCTGAGCGTTTGATGGAAAATTGGAAATATATTGAATCGTTATTTATTCATCCCACGTAAATGTTCGGAGATCAATTTATTTACCTCTCGTGGATTATATAATTTGCTATATTTGGCTGAAAATGGAGTCATTGCACGAGGTCACATGGTTAAAGGGAGATACGCGAAAAAATTATTATTGTGGTTTCTTGCTATTTAAAAAATCCTGATTACGAAACTATCAATGATTTTTGTATCTTACACGTAATTTTGGGAGGCCACTCACTTATTATCAAAATAGATTACCAGTTCCAATTTAGTGCTGAAACCTTCAACCATCACTTACTTTTCGAAAACTATTTAAAGTTGAAAAACAATGTTTTTTTCGTAATAGAAATGTCTGTTCTCCTGTATTTTGTATTTGAATTAATTTTAAAAGGCTTTTAAAAACTACAAAATGAATTAGTTTACCCTAGAAACGGAAAAAAACATAATTACTCAAGTCTTCAGCGGTTTCGTATCTCGGGTCTTGAGTCATTTTCGGCTTCAGCCCCAGGATGACAAAACTTTTGCGTCAAATAGGTCACGTGACCCTGGTTTGAGAATTCCTAGGCTTCTGATTGGTTAATAGTGATTTCTTTTAAGCACTATATTTCTGTTTCAAAATAGTTTTGGAATGCTGGTTTTCTAAAGTAATTTTTTCTGTAGTAGTCCAAAGTTTTACGTCACTGTTTAGGATAGATATGACCTTATTCTTAGAGAACTTGATAGCCTTAGCCGTGTGTACGTCATATACATTGATATGGTGTGTACCGGTAAAGTCGTCTAGAAATGTTGACTTTGGGAGAAATTTTAAGGCATTTGCAGGCCGAATTCGCAAAAATGAGAATAGGATTTCTGAAACAACTTTTTGTGACCTTTCGATCTAGCCAATAAAAATTTTCCGCGTATCTATCTTTAATTTAACTCTTGTATACTACGCAAATTGTGCTTTTTCCGAATGTCCAGCATCACTCACATGCTGGACATTCTGAAAGCGAATTTTCTTGAAACACCCTTCACACCCAAATGTAAACTGTAAACTAAGAAGCCGACCAAACCTAGACTTGGCCGTTAGGCTGCAGTCGCTGCCCCCGCAGCGTCCCCGCAGACACCCTCTGGGCGGTGCTTGGACAGCACCGAACAGCTCCACACCAGACAACGCCAACGGTAATCTCGATGTCGGCCGCCACATACAAACACACACTGAGCACTGTAAAACCACATCCCGCGCAACGTCCGCGTGGCTTAAATTATGGACACACCCTGATTTTGGTTTTGGCTCTCAAATATGCGTTGCGTGGCCCGCTTAGCTACAAAAATGCAGGTCACGGCACAGCCGTAAGGAACGCACAGAGCCGTCCAGCGCCTGGCTTTAGGGACGTCGCCAGACTCTCCACAGCTCCGTCAGTGAGCGGCGTGTGACCACCAGTCGCCCGCAGACGGTATTTCCTGCTATTGGTCGATGCAGCCGGCGCTTAAATGTCCTCCTTCCCGCTGACCATACTCCGTCAGCTGTTGAACGATTTTGAGCAGCAGCTCTACCCAAATGCAGCGGTGACATATTACCCAGAGCGATAACATTACCATTCACTGCACCTGATGCACCCCCGGGCGCTCTACTCCGGCACCAGTGTCCACCCGGAGCTGCGTCACCCTCTCATCAGCGTGCTTACGCACATGATCCAGAACTCTGCAGCCGGAGACTGTTGCCGCTCATGTCTGACGTCAGGCCGTTCAACTCTCCCAATTACGGGCAAGCACCGCTGGTGACTGCAGCGCTTGCCGACTTTGCAGTCGTCTCTGATGGCACCTCTGGCAGAGCCTCCAGGTGGCGCCACTACCGGCGCGGCCCGGCGGCGTCGAACACCGTCTCCTCGTCGTCGTCGCTGTGCAGCGGTACGGCCTCGTCGTGGGTGGCCAGCACGTTGTACCGCGCCGACTGGCGGTGTCGCCGAAGCCTGCCGACACCCAACACAGACGTCACCAACATGCACTCCAGCCTACACCGACACCCAACACAGACGTCGCCAACATGCACTCCAGCCTACACCGACACCCAACACAGACGTCACCAACATGAACTCCAGCCTACACCGACACCCAACACAGACGTCACCAACATGCACTCCAGCCTACACCGACACCCAACACAGACGTCGCCAAAGGCATGCACTCCGTAACCTGGACCGGAGCTGTATAATTCAGCCATCCAAGCCACTCCGGCTTGATAGCTGGTTATAGGCATTGCGAAGAGAAGGGTATACCACTTATCCTAGCGTACATATAATTACAGATCACTTTACATCACGCCTTCTATTGCATGACCAAGCCCCTACGGTTGCAGCTCCTGGTACCACACGGCTGTGGATGTGGACAGAGTATCTAATGTAGTAGCAGCGCTATCTCCGGTGTCGCCTATATGTTTTAGTCTAGCCCAATACATCTACATTAGTAGAACGGTGCCAGGCTGCCGGGCTCACTCAGGAAGGTGAGTTTCTTCCGGCGCGTTTCCGGGACTCCGTTAAGACCAGCTACGGCCATGACGCACGCTCTGTGCACTGACGTAAACGTGTCACGGGATATATAGCCACTGATCCTGACATCAGTCACACTGACCAGCTCTGCGGCTAATAAAGCCGCGTCAAAGCAGAGCTCTGTGGCTGTTGAAGCCGCGTCAAAGCAGAGCGGGCTGAGGCTCAAAGCAACTGTGCGTGACCAAACAGAGCTGTGGCTTGAAGCGCGTCAAAGCAGAGCTGTGGCGTGAGCGCAAGAGAGCTGTGGCTGTTGAGGCCGCGTCAAAGCAGAGCTTGTGGCTGTGAAGCCGCGTCAAAGCAGAGCTCGGTTTAGGCCGCGTCAAAGCAGAGCTCTGTGGCTGTGAAGCCGCGTCAAAGCAGAGCTCGTGGCAGTTGAAGCCGCGTGAGAGCAGAGCTCGTGGCTGTGAAGACGCTCAAAGCAGAGCTGTGGCATTGAAGCCGCGTCAAAGCAGAGCCGTGGCAGTGAAGCCGCGTGAGCAGAGCTCTGTGGCTGTTGAAGAGCGTCAAAGCAGAGCTCGGGGTTGAAGCCGCGGAGGCAGAGCTCTGTGGCTGTTGAAGCCGCGTCAAAGCAGAGCACTACAACGACAGCCGCTATCATGGTACGTTTTCATGGTACCCCACGCAGCACGGTGCGCGGCAGGTATCGGGCGGACGGTCGCCACACATCCGAGGACGGGGAGCCGGCCTATCGCACCTTTATTGCAGCGGTATCGAACGCGTTTACGGTCGAACGAGTCCCGCGGACACGTCAGACGCCCACGGCGGGTCTGTTTAGCACACTGGTACCGGTGGCATATATATCGCGTGGTTAACAGCCGTGACGATATGGCCGCATTCACGGAAAATCGGGAGCTACTGGAGTCGGAATCACCGCAGGGAAGAGGAGAGCGAGCGCTTATACCCAGTCTGCTGACCAAGGTTGGCGCCATCTCAAAACTTAGCTCTTAGGCCAAAGCAAATGGACAATGCAGATTACAATGCGGACCGCACCCGATTTCTCAAATTGACGCTAAAATATCTCCGGGATTGTGGAAAGATGAATTTCAAGCACCTTTACAAAGGCTAATTCATTATAAAGGTAAAAATAGCTAACGAAGATGGTTATCTCCCATTGTCTTACTGATCTGCACGTTCGCAGTGCAACAGAAGCAACCCCCCCTACAGCAAGTTAGTGGCCTTGCGCAGTTTGCATCGCCATGATATGCAACCCCGGCGATATATTGGCCTTCTCCGATTGCTACAGCTAGCAGGTGCAGAGACAACCTGGACCGACTTCTCAGTCTCCGCTTGGGCCTGTTTCTTTCTGTTCAAATAAGTACGCCAGTAAGTACCAAAGAACGAGAAAACCTATTTCATCCGGAAATTGTTGCTTTATCGACTCTCCTGTATTCGAAAAATATGTAAAATACATCCACTTCATGCATATGCCCCTTTACCACGACCTTTATGGAGGTCACTATTCTAGGAAATGTCGCTGGGATTTCTGTATTACTTCCGCACGCTCCGTGGGGAATGTAGGGGAGCTTTCCGGGAAAACCATTCAAATAACGGGCTATGACACCTCACTTCTACGGATACCTGTTCAGAATATTGTAAAGAAAGCCCAGCCTCAAGCGCAGCCCGTACAGCACAAAACAAACCTGCACGTGCGCAGTGCGATGTAGAGCACCACCAGCACGCAGAGCACACCGAACACTATGGAGCCGCGGTAGAGGGCGCCCGGGTTGACCTGGCTGAACACGCCGCCCGTCTGCGTGACGTTGAAGAGCAGGGACGGCGGAGCGGCGGTGCTGACATTGCCGACAGTGACGCCAGCCGCAGCTGCCGGCACGGGCAGACGACTGGGTCAGGGGACAGACGACTGGGTCAGGGGACAGACGACTGGGTCAGGGGACAACGACTGGGTCAGGGACAGACGACTAGGTCAGGGACGACGGTCAGGGAGACGACTGGGTCAGGGACAGACGACTGGGTCAGGGACACACGACTGGGCCAGGGGACAACGACTGGGTCAGGGGACACACGACTGGGCCAGGGGACAGACGACTGGGTCAGGGGACAGACGACTGGGTCAGGGGACAGACGACTGGGCCAGGGGACAGACGACTGGGTCAGGTGACAGACGACTAGGTCAGGGGACAGACGACCGTGTCAGAGGACAGACGACTAGGTCAGGGGACAGACGAATGGGTCAGGGGACGCACGATTGGGCCAGGGGACAGACGACTGGGTCAGGGACAGACGACTAGGTCAGGGACAGACGACCGGGTCAGGGACGACACTAGGTCAGGACAACACCGGGTCAGAGGACAGACGACTAGGTCAGGGACAGACGACTGGGTCAGGGGACAGACGACTGGGTCAGGGGACAGACGACTGGGTCAGGGGACACACGATTGGGCCAGGGGACAGACGACTGGGTCAGGGGACAGACGACTAGGTCAGGGACAGACGACCGGGTCAGAGGACAGACGACTAGGTCAGGGGACAGACGACTGGGTCAGGGGACACATGACTGGGTCAGAGGACAGACGACTGGGCCAGGGACAGACGACTGGGCCAGGGGACAGACGGCTGGGTCAGGGGACAGACGACTGGACCAGGGACAACGACTGGGCCAGGGGACAGACGACTGGGCCAGGGGACAGACGGCTGGGTCAGGGGACAGACGACTCGGTCAGGGGACAGACAGCTCGGTCAGGGGACAGATAACTAGGTCAAGGGACATGGTATGGAAATATCCAATCTCCTCGAATGGTGCCAAAATCTACAAATCGAGAAAATGTGACTTCCGCTTTTCCTCCGTGAGACGGCAGATCTGTTCCAAATTTGCTGTGTTCGCTATGTTGATTTTGGTCAAGCATGTTCTAATATAATACACCTGCACGGTACCAGAACAGGACAGTCCGTGTTCAAGCACAGGCTTACGGATGTGGATATTGCGCACAGCCAACTCAAATTAGCATCGGGCGGGACTGTGGGGACGAGGTGTGGTCAAACTGGATGGTAAGATGACGTCATATCTACGCCTGGAGAGCATAAAACATGCCAAATATATTACAGAGATGGCGCGCTGGTGAAATTTTTATCCTTGCCATGGTGAAGTGCTTAGACTGCATCGAATTTCCCAGACTTGTTCTGTGTTTGTTGTTTTTATGAGATGCTCACACCATACACGTCAGGGCGTAGATGGACAGCATCTATGTGACCTGAGAGACGTTCAGGTTCACAAAATATATAGGTGCCGTGAACACGGGTGGGAGCAGATCCAGGAATTATGGTGGAGGATACTTGGGTATGGGAGATTAGCAAGGCATCAGGTGTTATTCAGGTAAAGTGCACCATTTTGGTCAGAAAGGCGTCATCTCTGGGCAGCGTCATTTATCACTTGGGATAATCGCATGACAGAGGGACCTATGCATCCCAGGCGAGGAGGATAGGAAGCAACTCTTCACGGTGTCAACCATGTTTCAGTGGAGGTTAAAAATAGGTTTACCTGGTTCCTAAGCCCATGCACTTACACACTATGTCAGAGCTATTAAGCTTCTGTGATGCAAGTGTGGTGGTTGGAGCAGAAGTCACCGTTGATGATAATCCAAGACTGCTGGGTGAGTGGTCTTGGTCTAACATTTTGAGTTTCTGGCCACCTATCCTGCAACAGAATGGTACACATTAACAAAATGGTACACATCACATCAGCAAATCAGCAAAACCAGCCAATGCCAGCAGTCAAATTTTTCATTTCTCTGGTCATCACCATGCTACTGGAATGAGTTGTAAAGAAGCAGCTATTATTGTGTCTTCATGCATAAAACACTATTATTACATACACATTATTATTTGGTAAGAACACACCCATCCTTCAGACTTGTTATTTTCTTGAATGGACTCAACCCTGACTCGCAGCTACAGAGGTGACCCTGATTACAACTGAACTCACTGAGTTGAAAATGATAATCCAACTCAACTCAGGGCAAATTCAGAAGTGAGCTGACTCAACTCCAACTCAAATAAGCATTGAGTTGGATTTGACGCCAACTAAGAATGGTGGCAGAGTATTCACAAACAAAACGCATATTTCCTTCAATAATATGCAAATTCCAGTTCATCTATTCATGGCATTAAAATTTTACTAACTGCACATCTCCTATAACAATATGCCAATAACAGTGCAATAATGCATGACAGATATTATTACATCTTTCTTAATAGTATCTTTCAGCATATTTCTTCATTCCTGAATAAGAATGAAGAAAGATGCTAAACACGAACAGATGAGTAAGAAGAAGGACCTGATGGCTTTTCATTTTGAAGGCATCTTCTTTGCATGAGCAGTCATAATTGAAGCAATAAGCTACGTTTGAACTGCAAAGGACAGGAATCAATATTTTAACACATGAAATTTTGAGAGGCAATTCCTGCCTCAGGAAATTCTGACCAATTATGTTAAGAATTTAGCTTATAATATAATCATCATCTTTATTTCATTCTACATACTGATAGGGGAAAGAAGTAAGGGAACAGAACAGCAAAAAAGACATGAGCAGGGCAAAGTAATAAGGAACAACAGAATGGAAGACATTTTTGTTTACAAAACACAATTGTTATGAATACAAAACACTGCAAAAATAGTCATAGGAAAGACAAGTGGCTGTAGTTAAATTTAAAAGACACTCCTTAGGGAGGACGAGGTGGACAGGGACACCAGAGCTTGGGGCATTCGCGACGGCGACGGGGCCAGGGGCGCAGCGGAGCGTGCCCAACCCATCGGTGGAGGGAGCGCAACGCAGCGGCGGAGGGACGCAGTGACAGAGGGAGCTTGACGCAGCGGCAAAGCGGGCGCGACGCAGCGGCAGAGGGAGCGCGACGCAGCGGCGGAGGGAGCGCGACGCCGCGGGCGGATGGCACGTCCGTTTGTTTTGTTCAACGGCGCACCAGTCCGGATTTCTGAGGGGCATTGAGGTGTTCGGGGACAGGGTGGAGAGGACAATTTATTTAGGTACACAGCATCAAGGATAGTTCAATATCAATATAAAGATTGTATCAGTGGAGATTTGGTACCATGAATGATGTGATGCATTGGTGATAAACAATACCTCAGCAGAGCTACAACCAGCTCACGTAGGGATGAGGCGAAAAACAAGACACATTGGCGCATATGGCGCATAGACTCAGACGGCTGAACGGCTGTAATGGGAAAACACTTGTCTTCCTTTTCTCCGACACCAAGGCCGTGCACTGGATGTATCCGACAGGCGAGATCGTGTGGCGTGGCGCTTTGATGTGTAAGGGCCGTCAGCCGTATGTGATCCGCTCGAAGTGAAGTGCGATTGACGGAGAATCAAACCGGAGTCACGGCAGGCGCTACTGACGAGCTGTCGCGACATTCGGCACCAGTGTCGTCAGCCGCCTCCCCACTGTCCCAAGTCTCCCTGCCCCAGGAAAGCGGCCCTGTCATCCGCCTCGACGTCGAGACGTCGGAGATGTCCCCGGTCGCGCCAGCCTCGGTGTTGGTGCCGCTGACGAAGGCGTCCAACACCGTAGTAGATGTAGGTGCGGGCCATCAGCGGCCGCTCCTCGAGCAGCTGTTTGAACCGGCTGAGGTCGTCGGTGAGGCCGCGCTGTTTAGCCTGCGTCTCAAAGGTAGGTCGGTCGATCAGCGGGCGCTGGGGCATATCGTCCTCAGGCGGGAGACCGCCCGGGCACCGTACCACCGCCGCCCTCGGCACTCCGGTACGTTGGTCGGCGGTTGTTGGGAGGACGCCGCTATGCTCGGCCGTCATGCTCAAACAGCCGCTCGAGCCGATTAAAGTCGTCGGTGAGGCCGCGCTGTTTGGCCTACGACTCGAAGGTAGGCCGGTCGACCAGCGGGCGCCGCGACATGTGGTCCTGTAGGGCGGCCGGGCGCCGCACCGCCGTAGCCCACGGCCCTCCGGTACGCTGGTCAGGCGGTTGTTAGGAGGACGCCGGTAACAGTAGTTCAGACGCGTGTCCACGCGAGATAAGGCCTGAAGAGGGCATGAAGAGGCCGGCGCCGCAACAACTTATTTATAAGCATACAGCATCAAACAAAAGAAAGCAGGCGAGCATGTTACCAGATTAGTGCAGATGATCAGCATTGGTAGAAAGAGCAAAACATAAACTGCCAACAAAAAACAAACACTCATGGAAACAACAAAAAGAAAGGAAAAACGAAAAACACAAAATCGAACAGAAAGACTGACAAGAACATATCAAAAACAAGATGAGCTGACACAAAACAAAACAAACGAACTGAGCAGAAGTATAATGCCAAAAGAAAGGGGATGGTCCAGGCCCTCTTGCGAAAATCCGAGAGCTTTTGGTGACAGGTGCCTTGCCAAAAATGACCCAAGACAAATGGTGCAAGAGACTGAAACACGGGAGTCATAATTGTCATAACCCACAGTTCTTATAGATACAGGGGATGATCCAGGCCCTCTTGCAAAAATCTGAGAGCTTTTGGTGTCAGACATTTTTTCAGGAAATACCTACAGGCCTTGAAAAATGCCCGAGATAAATGATGTAACAGAATGTACTGAATGCGCTATTATTGCCTTGTTCTTGCTTACAACAATTATGACTCACATATTTCCATCCCTTGCAGGATTTGTCTTGGGTAAATTTTTACTAAACACCTGGCACCAAAAGCTCCCTTTTTGCAAGAGGGCCTGGAACATCCCCATGCATAACCCAATCTGCAAAGTATGGCAGCAGGCCAGACAAGTCGCACCAGCCATCTAAAATTCTCGCACCACCAGCCTCCAAAAATTCGCACCAATTTGCCACATACCAGGGAGAAAAATGCACCCATTCCTATCCAAACGATGCAATGCTATCTCTATTATTAGTTATTTAAATAACAACTTTTTATAAGGCCCCTTCTGTGTCTTAATAACCATTCGGCCATTATTTGTTTGGCTTAAAGGGAATGTGGCACCTTAGTCGAATCCCGGAATTTAGTAAAATTAGGCGTACTTACAACCATACACGTATATTTACACTACGGCGGTACAAGAAACATACAGAGACCCTAAAACACCGACTGAGGCCGACTGAGGTGGACAAATAAAATTTAAAAACGGAGGCGCCGAGCCCCGAACCCGTGACCGCCGACGGCGCGAGCGCTCTAAATTACGCCCAGACGGGCACGGTCTCGGAGCCCGGCAGACGTCTATCGGCCGGGTGCGTGGAAAATAAATCAGGGTGATGATGAACGTATAAGCGGGACAAACTAAACACAGTTAAAACGTGAGCACAACTAAATAGACATGGAGGTGGCCTCACAGTGTGCGAACACCGTCCAGGGGAGCAGCGCCCCATCATCGACACAGACGATCAATGCATCACGCCGCCCCCGGCGGAACGCGCCACGCCTCAGTCAGCTTCACCAGTGACGCCAGCCTCCCCCTCACTGTCCTCAGTCTCCCGGTCCTCGGCAAAGTCTAGCTCCCCGCCATCCGCCTCGACGTCCGAGATGCCGGGGATGTCCCCGGTCGCGCCGGCCACGGCGCCGGTGCCGCTGACCAAGGCGTCCAGCACCGTAGTAAATGTAGACGCAGGAACCGGCCGAGGTCGTCGGTGAGGCTGAGCCGTTTGACCTGCGACTCGAAGGTAGGCCGGTCAACCAGCGGGTGCTGCCGCATATGGTCCTGCGGGCGGGTGACCGCCTGGTCGCCGTACTGCCGCCCTCCAGTACGCTGGTCGGCGGTTGTTGGGGAGACGCCGGTAACAGTAGTTCCAAGGCGTGTTCAAGCGATAGAAGGCCACAGGCGGTTTAAATAGGCTGGCGGGCCGGGTCGGGTAGGTGGGTAGTATTACCCGGGTGAGGCCGGATGATGCTATACGATGCTCATACAGCCGTTCGAGCTGATCGAGGTCACGGGTGAGGCTGCGCCGCTTGGCCCACGACTCGACTCGGCCCACGACTTACAATTCCGTGCGCTGGATAGTTTAGTCGCGCGTCCGTGCGAGAGAAGGCCTGAAGAGGACATGAAGAGGCCGGCGCCGCACCAGCTGCTCCACCAACGCTCCCTGGCGACCAAGCTCCAGGAGGTCGGTCCCCTCTCGGTTCAATCGAGGTAGATTCAGCGTCCGCTTTAACGCCATCTTGTTTATTCAGCACTGCGATGCGTGTGCTGTAGTCGGATCTGGTACCTCGAGGCAGCCGAATCACTCCCCGGGTCGTACCCAGTCGCACCCACATGTTGCGCCAGGGGCCGGTGTTGAAGAAGTAGGGACCAGCGGCAGCTGGTACTTGAAACCGGTCCTTTAGGTTCCCCAGCCGGTAGTAGATGAGGATGCGGGACATCGCCGGCTGCTCCTCGAACAGCTGTTTGAGCTGGTTGAGGTCGCCGGCGAGGCCGTGCTGTTCGGCCTGCGATTCTAAGGTAGGCCGGTCGACCAGCGGGTGCAGCAGCATGTGGTCTCGCAGGCGGGAGACCGCCCGGGCGCCGCACCTCCGCCGCCCGCAGCCCTCCGGTACGTTGTCAAATGGTTTGGGAGGACGCCGGTAACAGCAGTTCAAAGGCGTGTCCGCGCGAGCAAAGGCCACCGGCGGTATGAAGAGGCTGGCGGGCCGGGTCGGGTGGGCTGTGTCCATACAGGAAGCGGTACGCGTCCGTGTAGATCGAGCCACCCGATTCGTCATCGGCAGGAGTCGGCCAAACGCCAACAGCTGATAGCGATGGCGCTGACAACCAACCAAACTGAGCTCTGAGACAGAAGGGGGAATTGGGTTAAGGGAAGATCAGTTTGAGGTGGGCGAGTAGGGATGTGAATGGAAAAAGGGCAGCGAGACTGAGTGGTGCAGCTAACGAGGGACGGGAAGACTAAAGTGCCCAACTTCGGCCCCAGCCAGTAGGGCATATGTATGAGTTAGCGCCCTGAGTATAACAATAATTGAACAGTCAACCTCAACCAACGGTACATCCCGTCCAGCCAACCTTTAACTCTTACAGGGGATAACGGGGAGGGGGAGAGTACAGACCCAGCCGCAGGGGCAAATGCAAAATCGAACATGTTCACGCGAGACGGCTGAGACAACATCAAACGAACTTTGTGACACAGGACAAAAAAACAACAAAGAATTTGTTACAAGCATTTCCTGTACAATATTGTAACAAGGTTGCAAACACCATGGGTGGGACGATATAGGGTAAGTGGAGAGAGAGAGAGAGAGAGAGAGAGAGAGAGAGAGAAAGAGAGAAAGAGAGAAAGAGAGAAAGAGAGAGAGAGAGAGCGAGAGAGCGAGAGAGCGAGAGATTACAAGCAGTTCAGAAAAAAAACTTCGACAAGACAAGAAAAAAACAAAACAAACAAAAACAAACAAAAACATTAAGTTCACCAGGCACAAATAATGAAACCACTCATGATTTCTCTGAAAAATGTTCAATAAGCTCAATATTTTGTTTTTAAAAATACTCCTCTAGAAAAATGAATATCTGCCTGTGGATGATGACATGATCTGGCAACCACCACCATACTTGAAATGCTTCAAGGGCTTCGATTGACTGATGCTCATCGTGATGTCAGCATATGTCGTCACACCAGCAGCTCACAACAATGGCCGCCCAGCGAGGGGTTGATGAGGGGTTGGTGTCAGGTAGGTTTTAGCTTTTTCTACGGAAATATCGAGTTCCAAGACAAATGATATATGGAGTACCGGGTTTTCCGACTTGCTTTACAACTTGGCTATCTCAGTTAAAATCACATTATGAAGGTGCCACATTGACTTTGAGTGTCACCTTCCTCACACCAGTCTCGCAAATTCGCTCCAGGTTGATAAAATTTCACACCACCCGTTCCTATCTCAAAGGGCATTCGTACCGACGCGATCTGATTCCATAACATGTATTCCTTCATTCATACGCAAAGATGTGCACGATACAGCAAGAGGAGAGTAGAGGATACTAATATGAAGAGGATGGCACCGGGGTTAAGGCGCGATGAGTGCGGAGGGGGCGGTGGAGGGGGCGGCGGACGCGAACGGACCAGCGCGGACGCGCTGGTCCGTTTGCGTCTCGTAGGCATCTCGTCGAAAATGCCATACTTTGCACGCTGGGTCATAACCAAGAACAGGGTAATAACAGCACCTT
Organism: Lepas anatifera; assembly: GCA_034440635.1. Lineage (NCBI taxonomy): Eukaryota > Metazoa > Arthropoda > Thecostraca > Lepadidae > Lepas > Lepas anatifera. The sequence goes on along the minus strand of JAOTON010000676.1, from coordinate 489,456 downwards.
CGTTACACTTCTTTATGCCATTTATCTTGGGTACTTTTCAAGGCCAGTAGGCATTTCCTGAAAACACCAGAAGCTCTCGGATTTTTGCAAGAGGGCCTAGATCATCCCGACACTTTTAAGCAAATTAAAAATTAAGAGCAAACAAAGCACACAGGAACAAATAATAATTAACATAATTAATTTTTAAGTAGATAACTACAGAAGATAAGCAAATAAATACTATACTGTGCAACCAACTCGCCCTATCCGGCACCACCTTATAAAACCCCACCATGGTGGGGTGGCCTCCCGCCGCTCTCTCGGCTGGGCGCCTCCCGCCGCCCGCCGCGGCTGCCGCTGCGCGGGGTATCGTCGCCTGTTGTGGCGACGCGGCGTACGTCTCTGCGGTCGGGCTCCGGCCCGGCGGTTATGTTGCGCTGTATTTTTTCGCTGTCTTATACTGTTACTTATGCGTTTTATAATATTGCCCAACATAATCATGCTGGCCAGCCTTAGGATTTTAGGGTGTGCACCCATTGTACTATTCGTTTTTTTACCGTTGTAGTGTTTTTATCGTGTGTGCTGTCGCAATACATGTATGGAAGTAAAAACCAAAAGCAACACAGTGTGAATCTGCAAAAAGTGTCTGCAAAAAGTGTCTCTACTAACCGTGAAGCAACGAAGAAGGGACATGCTGAATGTGCTGAGTACTCACTCTCACTCACCTGCTGTCCTCTCCGGATTTCCCCGAGAAAAAAGTAGTACTAGGCTAGGGTGCGTTCTTTGAAATATTCCAGCCTGGAATTCCAGGAACACTGACGTCACAGCCGTTCTTTGAAACTTTTCCCAGGATTCCACGTGGAATATTCCCGCCATTCCGTGCGGAACGGAAGAAATAGAAAAAGCAGTCCCACTCAAGATGGCGGTGCCCTAGGATAAATTTCGTAACACTAAGTTCGTGGACTTTGAATATTTATCTGCTTGAAAGGTCCATTGTATGTTTTTGCAGGATAATCGGGACCTAATAATAACACCTAAATGAAGGTAAATGAAAGATTTGCGCGAGCACAAGTCAAAATAAATAATGAGACTGTCGCACCTCGCCATTTACACCACATTTCAGCCTCGTTCAAGAACGTTCCACAGCTGGAATCCGGGGAATATCACGACGTCACAACCCCTGGAATTTCACCTCAGAATAATTCAAAGAGCGCAGCCTTTGGTACCCTGAGGGCATAATTCGTCCGCAGAATTTTCTGATGTTTTCAAATCATGTGACTTTTAAGTTACTTACTTTTGCTTTCTGAAACTAGAGCCGTATTATTCTGCCGTGCAGAACGCATACTAGTATGCATTCTACCGGCTGAATAACACTGCTTAGCTTCGTAATGTCTTTAATGTGCCATCGTGTTTACATGTTTACTCTGTTGCGCAATATGATGCGTTTGAAACTAGCATGGCACACACTAGGCAGTAGTGAGTGGTACCTAAATAATAAAAATAATCAGCATCATAATTATATGAAGAGGGGTGGCTATTTGTAAGCAAGTGAGAGACTGGATGTATCTTTTCAGTTTATCAGTTACACAGTTCGAAATTACTTGGGCTATGCAAGAGGTAGGACTGCAACTTATTTTCCACAAACAGGCAATACCTATTTATTATCTTGAATCCATACATGCAGACTTGTTGAGTCACGACTCAGAGTTGGAGTTTACTCTGAGTCGGCTCAAGTTTTCCTTGAGTCAGAGTTGAGTTCACTCACTTCCAGATTTGGGTTGAGTCTGAGTCTACTGAAGTGCTCGACCTGTTGAGATGAGTCAGAATCGGAGTCAGCCTCTGAGCTGTGAGTCAAGAGTTGAGTCAACTCAACACTCTATTTTCTTAACATGTAATCCAGAGTTGTGCGACCCACGATTCAGAGTCGGAGATTAACCCAAAGTCACTCATTCAACTCTGAGTTGAGTTGAGTAAAAAATTAGACAAGTGAGTTGAGTTGAGTTGAGTCGGCTCACAACACATCAATGAGTTGAGTTGAGTTGTGAAGACAGTGAGTCACATGAGTTGACAAAAAAGTTGGCTCAACAGGTAAACATGTTATACCTATACCTATACCTAAATATTACAGATTTTGCAAGGCCTTATCGGCCTGTTGGCTCTGGTCTTTGACGCGCTCTTTCCAGGCTGAGTCTTTTGTCAGTCTTTCTCAGATCGAAGCATCTGAGAGAAGCGGAGGCCCTCGTTGACCGAGTGACCTGCCGAGAAGTGTTCCTAGAGTGTATGTGTGGACCTAATGAGCTCCTGGGGAGATCATGATTCTCGAATACCGAGAAGCCCACGCACCTCAGGCACTCGTGTCGATTAACGGTCTTCGTCGGGGACGTGGAACATCTGCCGGGCCCAGTGATTGTCCAACCGAGACTTGAACGTATTTAATGAAGGAGCAGCTATCACGTGGGCTGGTAATGCATTCCAGCTGTTCACAATCCGGACCCCGAAGGACGCCCTACGCACGCGCGAGACAGCATCCGGCTTCGTTAACTTCATAGCATGCCCGCGCGTTCGAGATCGGCCGTCAAGATGGAAGAACTGGGTGTAGTTCTGATCGATGGCGCCATGTAAGAGTTGATAAACTCTTATCATGTCCCCCGGAGTCGACGATGGTAGAGGGAGGGTAGATTGAGTGCACGCAGTCTATCAACATACGAGTGTCGTCTCAGGGATGGTACCATGCGGGTGGCTCGACGTTGGACTCTCTCAATAAGTCTCTGATCTGCCCTGTTAAATGGTCCCCAGACAGAGTTTCCGTATTCGAGCAGTGGGCGCACCATAGTTTTGTAGAGTAGCGGAAGTGTGAAAGTGTCGATGTTGGCAAAAGACCTCCTCATGATCGCCAGTACTCTGGATGCCTTAGAGGCTGCTGTGGCTGCCTGGCGTCGAAATTTCAGGTCTCTATCCACAAGAACTCCCAGGTCCTTCTCAACCTCTTGTGCCTGGACTTTTCCGCCGTCCATTTCGTAATTGTGTTCTTGGTTGTTGTTTCCTAAGTGGAGCACGCCGCATTTGCTTAAGTTGAAGGGCATCTGCCAAGTGGAGGACCAATCCAGTGCCCTTTCCAGGTCTGCCTGGAGGGATGCAACAAGAGTAGAGGAGTCGGCTCTGGCATAGAGCTTGGTGTCGTCCGCAAAGATTTTGATGCCTGAGGTGATGGTGTCCGGCAGGTCGTTGATATAGACAAGGAACAACACGGGGCCCAGCACTGAACCCTGCGGGACGCCACTGGTAACATGTACCCAGTCAGAAGCTGAAGAGCCAACCACCACCTGCTGGCGGCGACCCGTGAGAAATGCTCTCAACCAGGCTAGCAGCCTCCCCCTACACCATACCCTTCTAATTTGGTAAGCAGGCGCTCATGCGGGACCGAGTCGAATGCCTTTTGGAAATCTAGATACACAGTGTCGATGGGGTGGCCTTCCTCAATTTGCCGACTCCAGTCTTCCATGGCTTCCAGGAGTTGCGATTCGCATGAACGTTGAGGACGAAACCCATGTTGATGACTGGTCAGGAGGTTATGCGCGTCAAGGTGGCCCAGAAGTGCATCTTTTATCAGAGACTCAAGCAGTTTGCATGGTATGGCGGTTAGGCTGACAGGCCTGTAGTTCCCTGGGTCTTGTTTGTCTCCTTTTTTGTATATGGGTGTAATTTTGCCCAGTTTCCAGTCCTGCGGGATGACTCCTGTATCGAGGGATTTTCTAAAAAGGAGGGCCAATGGTGAACACAGTGACTCAGCACCGTCATGGAGCATCCGAGGGTGGATGTGGTCTTGGCCAGGCGAGCTGGTTGTTTTGAGCAAAATCAGTTTTTTGCGGACAGCATCTGCCGATATCAAAATGTCGGCCAGGGGTTGACCCTCGTAACGACTCTCAAACACCGGCATATTCTCCATGTCCTCAACTGTAAAAACGCTGCCAAAGAACTCGTTTAGCAGCTGGGCTTTTCCAAAATCATCTGACTCAAGTCCACCGTGTCTGTTTTTCAAGTCTCCAATTGCAGTTTTAGTTTTGAATTTCGAACTGGTGTAGCTCCAAAAGGTCTTTGGGTTTGATTTGACTCTGGATGCCAACTTGTGTTCATATTCTCTGTGAAGCGTGCGTGTCATTGCCCTTAGGTCATTACGACAGAGTGTGAAGCGAGCAAAGTCAATGACATCACCTGTTTGGTGATAGATCCGGGCCAGTTCATTTTTCTTCTGCTTGAGACGCAAGGCAGAGGCTGTCATGTATATATTTTTAACGTTTTTTCTGAACCTGAATCTGGGGATACACAAGTCGGTATTGGAAGTGGTGGCGTCTCAGCATTGCCAGGTGAAAATGAGACGCTTGGGATATTCGGGAATTGGGCAAACAACCCGAGGAATTTGAGCAGACGCCTTAGGAAACCAGGGAAATCCCGAGCAATTTAGGAAAAGGCGTACTCAGGTTAGGGAATGGAGAGGAAGGAGAGAGGGAAGGAGGGGGTACAGAGGCATACCCAGGGAAAAGGGAGAGTGGTGTTCTGAGGCAGCAGGGAGAAGTGTAGTAAGTGCAGACGCGTAGCAGAGGGATGTGGAGGAAAGTGCAGAGGCGTACCCGGGCAGTGGAGGGAAGGAAAGGGAAGTACAGTGGCGTACTCAGGCAGCGGAGGGAAGGAGAGAAAAGCGCAGAGGCGTATCCAGGGAGCAAAGGGAAGTGCAGAGGCGTGCTCAGGCAGCGGAGGGAAGGGGAGGAAAGTGCAGAGGCGTATCCAGGGGGAGAGGTAAATTGTGTTTTGCAGCCGCGAGAAGTGGAGGAAAGTGGAGAGGCTCGGCCAGGCAGCGGAGGGAAGGGGAGGAAAGGGCAGAGGCGTACCCAGGTATTGGAGGGAAAGAGAGGAAAGTACAGTGGCGTACTCAGGCTGCGGACGGAAGGAGAAGAAAGCGCGGAGGCGTACTCGAGCGGAGAGAAGGGGAGGGAAGTACAAGGGCGTGCACAGGGAGCGGAGGAAAATAACATCTGCAGAGGCGCACCCAGGCAACGGAAGGAAGGGGAGGAAAGTACAGAGGCGCACCCAGGGGAAGGGAAAGTGGTGTGCTTTTGCAACCGGAGTAGGTGGGAAAAGTGCAGAGGCGTACCCAGGCAGCAGAGGGAGGGGAGGAAAGTGGAGAGGCTCAGCCAGACAGCGGAGGGAAGGGGGAGGAAACTGCAGTGGCATACCCAGGCAGTGGAGGGAAGGAGAGAAAAGCGCAGAGGCATACTCAGGCAGCGGAGGAAAAGGGAGGAAGGTGCAGAGGCGTACCCAGGTAAGGCAAGGAAGGGGAGGAAAGTGCAGCAGCGCACCCAATGAAAGGGGAAAGTGGTGTGCTTATGCAGCTGGGGGAAGTAGAGGAAAGTGCAGAGGCGTACCCAGGAAGCGGAGGGAAGGGGAGGAAAATGCAGTGGCATACTCAGAGAGCAGAGGGAAGGAGAGGAAAGTCAGTCATACCAAGGCAGCGGAGGGAAAGGGAGAAAAGTGTAGAGGCGTACCCAGGTATGGGAAGGAAGGGGAGGAAAGTGCAGAGGCGCACCCAGGGGAAGGGGAAAGTGGTGTGCTTATGCAGCCAAAGGGAAGGGAAGGAGAGTACAGAGGCGTATCCAGGCAGCAGAGGGAAGGGGAGGAAAGTGCAGAGGTGCAGCAGGACATCGGAGGGAAGGAGAGGGAAGTGCAGAGGCGTACCGGGGGAAGTGAAAGTGGTGTGCTTAGGCAGCCGGGGGAGGGAAAGTGGAGGAAAGTGCAGAAGCGTACCCAGAGAGTGGAGGAAAGTGCAGAGGCGTACCCAGGCAGCGGAGGGAAGGAGAAGAAAATTCAGAGGCCAGGGGCGTAGCCAGGATTTCGTTCAGGGGGCCGAAAAGGTCCCGTGCGACAGCGCCAAGAGGGCCCTGATGGGTAAAAAGAGCCCTGCTTGTTAAATAATCGTGTCCTCAGGGGGCCCTTCAGACCCTCAGGGGGGGGCAGCTGTCCCTTCTGCCCCTCCCTTGGCTACGCCCCTGGCAGAGGCGTACCCAGGCAGTGGAGGTAAGGGATGAAAGTGCAGACGCGTACCCAGGCAGTGGGGGAAGAGGAGGAAAGTGCAGGGGGTGTACTCAGAGAGCAGAAAGAAGGAGAGGAAAGTCAGAATCGTACCAAGACATTGGAGGAAAGGAAGAGAAAGCGCAGGGGCGTGCCCAGGGAGCGTAGGAAAGGAGCTTAAAATGCAGAAGCGTATCCAGGCAGCGGAGGAAAGCACAGAGGCTTACCCATGCAGTGGAGGGAAGGGGAGGAAAGTGCAGAGGCGTAACCAGTTTTTCTTCCACCTAACCCCAGCTACTTCAGTGCGCCTCTGCACCTTGCTCCCTTCCTTAGATGCTTGATAACGCTTCTGTGCCTTTCAATTTTTCCCATTTGCTTTAGCACGCCTCTGCAGGGTTGTACTTTCTTCATTAGCTGTTTGAGCACGAGTAAGCATTCAGCCGTGTTCCCCAACTCCCTAAAGCATACTTACGTGTCTTCCGCTATCTTCCCGGGTGCCTGAGTACGCCCCTGCATTTCCCCCTTCGAGCACGATTCGGCACATACCCCGGTTCCCTAACTCCCTGAGTAGGCAGCCCTCTGCACTTTCCTTCCCGTTCTCCGTCTGACTTGGCACGCCTGTCCGCTTTCCTCTCCCTTCCCTCGCTGCCTGAGTACGCCTTTGCACTCTTCTCCCCTTCCCCAGCTGTCTGAGAACGACTCGGCACTTACCCCCGTTCCCAAACTCCCTTAGTACGCATATGTGCATTCATCTCCCTTCCCCAGCTGTCTCAGTACCCCTCTGCTTTTTTCGCTTTCCCTGAGTGCCTGAACACGGCTCTGAATATTCCTCCCTCTCCTTACTGCCTGAATGCGCCTTTCTCCCCTTCCCCGGCTGCCTGAGTACGCCTCTGCAGCTAACCCCGTTCCTTAACTTCTTTCGCATGTTTATATGGCTTCCTCTTTCTTCCCCGGCTGCCTAATTACGCCACGTCACGTCCCCCTTCCCCAGCTGTCTGAGTACGCCTCTGCACTTTCTTCTCCGTTCTCCAGCCATCTGAGCACGCCTCTGAGCTTTCCTCTCTCTTCCCCTTCTGCCTGAGTACGCCTCTGCACTTTCCTGTGCCTTCCCAGGATGCATGATTATGCCTCTACACTCTTCTCCCCTTCCCCAACTGTCTGAGTACGACTCAGCACATACTCTCGATCCCCAACTCCCTGAGTACGCCTCTGTGCCTTACTCTCCCTTATTGATTGCCTGAGTACACCACTGCACTTCCCTTCCTCTTCCCCGGCTGCCCGAGCACGCCTCTGCACCTTGCTTTCTTTCTCCTAGATGCCTGAGGACGCCTCTTTGTCTTTCCCTCTTTCCCGGCAGCCTGAGCACGCTTCTGTACCTTCTCCCCTAGCCCGTCACCTGAGCGCGCCTTTGCATCCTGATCTCTTTCCTAGATGCCTGACGACGCCTCTGTGCCTTTCCTTTCCCTGCTGCCTGAGTGCGCCTCTCCTTGGGTTTCCCCAATTCCAGGATATCCTAAGCGACTCTCCCCTGGCCTCAATTGCCTGGGTGCGCCTCTGCAGTTTCCTCTCCTCCCTCCGCTCCCTGAGTACGCCCTTGCACTTTCCTTCCCTTCCCTCCGCTGACTGAAAACGCCACTGCACTTTCCTCCTCTTCCCTCCGCTGCCTGAATACGTCACTGCACTTTCATCCCCTTCCCCCCGCTGCCTGGGTACGCCTCTGCGCTTTCCTCTCCTTCCCTTCGCTGTCTGGCCGAGTCTCTGCACTTTTTTCCCCTCCCTCCGCTGCCTGGGTATGCCTCTGCACTTTCCCCACTTCCTCCGGCTGCAAAAGCACGCCCCTTTCCCTTCCACTGGGTGCGCCTCTGCACTTTACTTCCCTTCCTTCCGTTGCCTAGCTGCGCCTCTGCAGATGCTTCTCTTTCCCTCCGCTCCCTACGCCCTTGCACTTCCCTCCCCCTCTCCGCTCGAGTAGGCCTCTGCGCTTTTCTCTCCTTCCCTCCGCTGCCTGAGTACGCCACTGTACTTTCCTCCCCTTCCCTCCACTGCCCGGGTACGCCTCTGCACTTTCCTCTGTATCCCTCACGCCTCTGCACTTACTACACTTCTCCCCGCTGCCTCAGAACACCACTTTCCCCTTTCCCTTCCCTGGGTATGCCTCTGTACCCCCATCTCCCTCCTCTCCATTCCCTAACCTGAGTACGCCTTTTCCTAAATTGCTCGAGATTTCCCTGGGTTCCTAGGGCGTCAGCTCAAATTCTTTGGGTTTTTGCCCAATTCCCGAATATCCCAAGCGTCTCATTTTCACCTGGCAATTCTGAGACGCCTCCACTTCCAATACCCACAAGTCTATGATGTGGTTTAAGCGGTCCATTAGAAAGCTGTAAGAGCTTTCCACATCTAAAGTGGCCATGATGGACCAGTTTACATCTCGGACCATCTGGTTAAAGAGAGAAAGTCTGCACGATTGAAATTCAGCCTAGGAACCAGCTTTTCACAGTTGACAATGTTGCATAGGATACTAAACTGGATAACTAGATGGTCATTCTTTCCTATACCTGGAAGGTACTGGATATTCTGTACTAAGTTTTCTTCGCTTGAAAAGATCAAGTCCAGGACGCTTGGTTCCTGGCCTATTCTGTACCTTGTTGGCTTCAATACATGTTGGAAAAGGAAATGGTCATGCATGGCTTCCAATTAACCTAACCTAACAATTTCGGATAATGAGGGCCACTCCGGCCCGCTGGTTCCGAATCTCCGACGAGCTCAAATAAAGAGGAAGCTCAACTAGGTCTTACTCAGGGAAAGTAACCTGAGTTTTGCCCACAAGAAAACTTTATGGGCCATGGGGGAAAGGAGGGACTCCTGAAAAGTCTAGTTCAGGAACCTGGTATATGAAGGCATTCCAGTGGGAGTCGAGGCGAGCTTTGAAAAGGTCGACAGTGGGAGCCGACACCACTGAGCTCGGTAGCGAGTTCCAGTGATTGACCACTCGAACACCAAAGAAGTTCCGTCGGGCTCTGGTGACCGCTTCTGGCTTAGCCAGCTTCCACGGATGGCCCCTGAGTTCGAGAGTGCACATCAAGTCTGAAGAACTGAGCGTAGTCCTGTTCAATGAGACCGTGGAGCAGCTGGAACACACGAATCATGTCGCCACGACGCCTCCGATAGTACAGCGAAGGGAGCCTTAAAGAGCGAAGCCTATCAATATACGGAACACCTCTGAGGGAGCTAATCAGGCGGGTAGCGCGTCTTTGAACCTTTTCCAGGAGGATTTGGTCTGCCCTATTAAAGGGTCCCCACACAGAGTTTCCGTATTCGAGAAGTGGCCGGACGAGGGGTTTGTAGAGCAGCGGAAGGGTGCATGTGTCCAGGATGGCAAATGACCTTTTTATGACTGCTAGGACTCTGGTAGCCTTTCCGACAGCAGCTGAAGCCTGCTGTCTAAATTTCAATTCGGTATCGATCAGTACTCCAAGGTCTTTCTCGACTTGAGTTGTGTGGAGAATAGCTGAGTTCATCATGAAATTACGTCCCTGATTGGAGTTGCCGATGTGCATCACGACACACTTATTGTCATTAAAAGGCATCTGCCATTTAGATGACCATTCAAAGGCGCTGTGAATGTCTTCTTGGAGGGAAGTGGCTGCAGAGTCTCGGTTTACACTGGCGTATAGTTTGGTGTCGTCAGCGAACATTTTTATTCCTGAAGTAACGCAGTCTGGCAAGTCATTAATGTATATCAGGAAGAGCAGCGGGCCAAGGACAGAGCCCTGAGGAACTTCGCTGGTGACCCTGACCCAATCTGAGAGCGCCGACTGGACGATAACACGCTGGTAGCGATTTGACAAAAACGCAGAGATCCAGCGAAGTACCTTGCCTCTGATGCCATAAGCCTCGAGTTTCATGATAAGACGCCGGTGCGGAACGGAATCAAACGCTTTGCGTAGGTCGAGGTAAACCGAGTCCACAGTGTTGCTGTGTTCGAGAAGCAAGGTCCATTCGTTTAGAACCTCCAAGAGCTGGGACTCGCACGACCGCTTTGGGCGAAAGCCATGCTGGTGAGGTGACAATAGATCCTGAGAGTCCAAGTGCTGGAGCAGGCTATCCTTGACCAGCGACTCTAGAATCTTGCACACAACGGAAGTCAGACTGACTGGGCGGTAATTTCCGGGGTCACTTTTGACACCTTTCTTGTAGATTGGGACCACTGTTGCAAGTTTCCAGTCGCTTGGTAAAGTACCCTCATCCAGAGACATCCTAAAGAGAGTCGAAAGAGGCATAGAAAGGGAATCCGCAGCGTCATGGAGAACCCTAGGGTGAATCTGGTCAGGACCAGGGGAGCTTGAAACCTTAAGTGAGCGAAGCTTGCGTGATACCGCCTCCTGAGATATTGGAATGTCCTCGAGAAATGGTCCAGTGCAGCGCGTCTCGAATGGAGGGCAGTTCGATGAGTTTTCCACTGTGAACACACTGGCGAAGTAGAGATTAAGTAGTCTCGCTTTCGAAGTATCGTCTGTCACAAGCCGACCATTTTTGTTCAGCAGATCCTCTATACCGCCCCTGGTCTTCATCCTAGTACCGGCATATTTCCAAAATGACTTAGGGTTGGTCTTGATGTCCATGGCAAGATTATGCTCGTAATCATGATGGAGTTGGCGTGTCAGAGCCCTTAGTTCGTTCCCGCATCTCTGAAGTCTGGCCAGGTCAATGATATCTTGTGTTTCAAAGAATGTTTTTGCCAATTTGTTCTTTTTGTCTTTAAGTTTCAGGGCAGAGCGTGACATGTAGAAGTTTCTGGACTTTCTGGCGGTAGTGATTTTCGGGATACACAGGGCTGTCACAGTAGCTAGATGACCTTTGAAGAAGCCATAGTAGGTATTGATGTCAGTGTGTCCAGTGCCCGTCCAATCAATCTCAAGAATCATGCGATTGAACCTTTCTAGGTCGGCCCTCCTGAAGTTCAGTGCAGAAGATTTGTTCGTGTGATGAGGAACATAACATTTGAGCTGAAATTGAATCAGTAGGTGATCGCTCTTCCCAATGCCTGGCAAGTAGTCAATGTCGTTAATCATGGTCTCTTCATTGGTGAAGACAAGATCTAAGATATTAGGCCTTTGGCCCAGCAAGTAGCAAGTCGGGTGAGTAACATGCTGAAAGAGTAGGTTATCATGCATAATTTCGAGGAGATTGTGTGATGGGTGCCCAACAGGAGCCTCAGAGTAGTTTCCAGTCCAATTGATTTGGGGAAATTAAAGTCCCCAGCAATCAAGAGATGAGATGGGGACTGTGCAGCTATCCTTGAGAGCAGATCAGAGAATGCAGACATGCTGAGGAGGCCATTTCCAGAGGGACTCCGATACAAACACCCTATAACAAGAGCATCGCTACCCCGCAGCCTGATCTTGATCCATAGGTGTTCCATGTGAGCAGAATGAGGTAGCTGAATTTGAGATGACCTCATTGACCTATTTACATAAATGGCTATGCCTCGCTCACCACAGCAGCCCAGATTCTCCCTAGAGGCTTCAAAACTAGTGTAGAGGCTGAAATTGGGAAGAGCCAAGAGGGCAAGGGAGATTGGAAGACGTTGAGCTTTGGGAATAACCTCTGTCAGAAGCAGTATGTCGGGCTCATTTCCAGCAATGGCAATGGCAAAGTCCTCCCTTTTATTTACAAACTGGTCACAGTTTGTGTACCAGACCTTGAGGTGCTGAAACTCGTGAGACCTTACAAGTCAATCCTGGTGTGTTTTCTGCCCTGTGTTTGTAGACTCCTGAGAAGGAGCCGGAACCTCATGCTGGAGCTCTGCTGAACCACCAGTCAGAGAGACTGAACCGGCCGCTGAGCACCCAGTGACTGCTGATCTTGGTCCACGGGTGGCAGCAGCCAGACTGGGCCGGCTGGGGCTCGACGAAGCCAGCACAGGACCGTCCACTGTCTTTACTTTGGTCTCACTCTGGGCCTGGTTACGACCCTGGGTGACAATCCTGCCACGCTTGATGAAGATGCCCGTCTCACCAGCTTTCCGACGGCTCCACAATTCCTCTCTCAGCTTCCTTTGTGCCTCCCTCTCCTTGAAGGTGAGGTCTGGGGTGATGAAGACTCTTTTCCACTGGGGAGAGAGTTTCACTTGGGCGGCCATTCTAAGGATCTCAAACTTCCAGTCCTCATTTTCCAGAGTGACAATGAGCAGCCTGGCCTTGTTGGGCACTGATTTCCCAGCTCTGAAGGAACGTGTGGCTCTGACGTTTAGTTTCATTGAGTCTCTGATCATCTCCTGAAACAGCTGAACATCAGCATGGGACCTCTCAAGCTGGGACTGACCCTCCTGCTCAGGCAAATTGTGAATCACCAAGTTACGGGCTCGTCTGTTCCTATCAAGAAATCCGTCAAAGACCTTGGAGATGGTCTGGGCCTCACCGGGAGTTACTGTGTTTGCACCAGTTTGTGGGAGAGGGGGTGGGTAACTGTGTCCCTCACCTTAGTGACTATCTTCTCACATGAGTTCTTCAGGACATCTGCATAGGAAGCCCTATGAGCCTGTTGCTCCTTGAGGAAGAATTTCATAGTGTTTGAAGATTCAATGGCCTGCTGCTCCTGGTGTTTCATTGAAAGGGTAACCAAATGGATGTGGTGCTTAAGGGCAGCATCAAGCTGGGCAAACCTATCCTGTATGGAACCATCCAGTTGTTTGATTTTATCCTCCAGAGGATTTAGCTTCCTGCCTGGACTTGCATCAGTAGGGTCCTGAAGCTCATCCACCTGAACAGCCACATCAACATGGTCCTTTGCAGAAGAGGAGTTGGGGAAAACAAAAATATCACCTCCAGACATGGCTTCCTGCTTTTTCGTGCCAGCATGGTTTGTGGATGCTTGCTTCTTACACAGATCACAAATGAATGCAATGACAGTGTGACGCTTTAGCGCGTTGTAGGCTGGTTTGGAGATAGCCTGACACAGAGCATGAAACCAGCCAAGGCAGATGTCACATTGGACACCCAACTGTGAATCCTTCACCTCAAGCCCACAGTCATTTTTACCAGGGCCTCCTCTGCAAGTGGTGCAGGGGGAAGTGTCAACCCTGGGGGACTGGCGAAGTGAAGGGGACACAGACAGTCCTGGCTCAAGCGGGAGAGACTTGATCGCAGTAGCAACCGTGCCCGCTGGGTTGCTCACTGCTCCGATTTCGGAAACTGCGCCCCCAACAAGTGGTGAATTGGCGTCAGTATTATCTGAAATCTCTATGAGGGGTCCCCTTTCCTTGGTATTTCCTATCTTATCGTCAGCATTAGTGGCGGCATTTCTGATGCCAGCCGATGGTGGCTTAGTACCAGTGCAAGTGTTAGCTGGGACAGTACCAAACTGAGCACATCCAGGCTTTTCCTGGGTGCTTCTCTTACCGTCACCTGTGCATTCACCCCTAGCTAGATCAGCCCCCAGGCTGTCCTCATTGGACTCACCTCCCTTTCTGCCTTTGGACCCAACACACTTCAAATCAGGACCCACTACGACTGATTCACCACAGTCAGAATTTTCCTTCGTAATGGGACTACCAATCCTGCCACCATTTGGCTCTACATTCTTCCTAGGCAGCAAAGGGAACGCTGCACGGGCATGTTTTGTTTGTATTATTTTTGTTCCCTGTATTTAATGTGTAACAAAAATGCCAGTACTAAATAGAAAAAAAAGTTGAGTGTTATTACAGCATTATATACCTTTAAATGAACAGTGTATATTCTCACGGTACCAACCTGTATGCTATCGTGGCTGAGTGTGATGGATTAGGTGAGTAAGGTGGCGCTTTAGGCAATCTAATAGGCTTGTGAAAATTGCCAGTACTAAATAGAAAATATGTAGTTTTATTACAGCTGCAGCTAACCCTAAATTTTCGAGCGTATCCTAGATGAATCTGCTGGATGTGTAATTAAATGTCTGGTTTAATGGGAAAATGTGGATGTAATCTTGTATGGAATGTGTGCCTGTGACGAAAAAGTGGTCTAAGGTGGTGGTCAACCGCCTCCGATAACAAGTCTTCAGTACTAAATTGAAAATACAGCTTCCAAATTCAAAGCAGTGAATCCTGCTTAGATGTCTTCTCGCTATTCGCACATCTTGATAGTGTAATAGCATGTATGAGTAAGCCTTCTACAATATTCTTCCTTTCTTCTGAGTTTGAATTTTGAAAAAGCGCGCCCAATATTTGGCGGGAAACACGGACGGATATCAGCGAGGCCAGGGCTGGAGGAGCTCTCCGGAGAGATGTTGCCAGGATGAAGGACAGAGCAGGAATCCAATTAAGTGTCCGAATTTGCCTACCTTTTGCAAACCTTCTTTAACCTCCTTTAAAACATTTCCCCCAGTGTTTCAATTATTTAAATCAAAGTTTCAATGTGTTTCAATAAACCAATAATTATACGGTTCAATTGTTATTTTAAAGGCCCATCCGGTCTGAAGGAATCCCTAGGCACGAATAATACATACACTCAAAAAATTAAACAGGTTCCTATCACTGGCTTTGAAGTGGTGGAACGTACTACGAAATACATTTCAAAACTCTAAAAACTTCTCATCTTCAATATTTAATATTACTTCTTCACTTTAAGCACTCCAACAACCAACACGCGTCGTCGGCGCTGATTGTTGTGGTCATCAAGCAGTGGTGGTTTTTCTGAGAATAGTGTGCGCCATTGCTGTCTTTGAAAAACAAATTCAGCCGAGTATGGGTTCAAGCTTAACTAACCTCAAGGTAAAAATGTAAATATCACGTGATAGTCCATGAAGTAATGCAAATATTTATATGCCTACCTGCTACATTTATTCTTTTGCCCTAAATGCGCCGTCTGCCGCCACCCTTTTGATTTTACTTGTTAATAGCAAATACTAATATTAGCATTGAAAAATTAAACCTTTGATTCGATAAAATGTTGAAATGTCTTTTTTGCAACAATCAGAGGAATTATTTCCTTCTACTGTTTTTGTCTGATCAGAGACTCTTAGTTGATACATTTGGATAGCTAATTGGCCTCGGTCATCGAAAGTGTTGGCACCTGGCGGATTTTTTTGAAAACGCCAGTAGAGGGACTGACGTCTGGCGCGGCTGCTTCATATCCGGCGCATAGTTTAACGCGATATAGATTTTGGAAAGTTTATTTTCAGTCGTGGTGAACTCGTTGCTGTGAAAAAGTGTAGTTCATGTTGGGTGGACGTGAATATTGAAGATGGCGTTATTTTCTTGTTTGTTATAATCTTGGAAAGTTCAAGGAAAATGGAGGTGAGACGGATAACCATTACATCCAATCAGAACTGCTGCGTTCCTCAGTGTGTATCCTTCCGAAAAAAGTGTCCAAGTCTCAGCTTTCACAAATTTCCTCAGGATAAGGTGCTGTCAAAGCAGTGGAAATCGAAACTGAGAATTGGGAAGAAGATAGGCTCAAATGCTGCTGTCTGTTGCAGACATTTTCAGCCATCTGACTTCCATTCACATCCACCTGGTATGCTGCTGTGAGGTGAGTGTGCAAAGTATGGCATTTTCGACGAGATCTCGTCCGTGCGAGTTCCCTTGGAGACAGGACTGAGTTGTGCGAACTTTATCAACCTGGTGCGAATTTGCGAGGTTAGTGACACTCAAACTAAACAAATAATGGCTGAATAGCCATTAAGACACAGGAGGTGCCTTATAAAAAGTCCTTAACTGACTAATAATTGAGGTAGCATTGCATTGTAGGGGTAGGAATGGGTGCATTTTTTCCCTGGTATGTGGGAGATTGGTGCAAATTTTTGGAGGCTGGTGGTGCGAGAATTTTAGATGACTGGTGCGACTCGTCTGGCATGCTGCCATACTTGGCAGACTGGATGTGATGCAATCTCCAGTTCCGCTTATGCCTCCTTCCACTCCCTTAATTGAGACTGCTTCTAGCAGGAGTAAGCCTTAATCCTTGGGCCGTCATCATAGGCGGATCCAGGATTGCCGATCAGGGAACCTTCCCGGGGGGGGCGGCGCACCATTCTTGACCGGGAAACCCTATCGGATGGGAGCAAAACCTTATCGGTGGGAGCCGACTTTTGTATCCTGGGAGGGGTGTGGTGGTGGGAAGCGAAATTTTAGGGGCGTGGCCATTGCAGGGGGCGCCGAGGGTCGATGGTGGGGGGCACATACTCCATTTGCCCCTTGGATCTGCCCATGGGGCATGTGCCCACTTTGCCGTCCCCCTTGGATCCGCCTGCAGGAATGCAGCCACATGTGGCTGCATTCCTTTTTAGCCCAGTAAAACTGACATCTTGAAATAATTCGGTAGATATACGCCTTTTATTTGTTTCAAGATGTCTGAAATTCCAGTTTGAATGTACGATGGAAAATGCGTTTCCAAACACAAGCGTCGCCACCGGCAAAGAAGGGGGGCAGCAAACTTCAACCTGATGCTGACTGCAAGCTTTGCTCCTTGGGACCAAAAACTCTTCGAATTTGGATTTTTCTCTGCCTTCCACAGTGGCTGGTTATAAGCTGCTGCCACATACCAAACATAAAACACGTATAATTCACCGCTTACCATGCTATTCCCAGGCCCCACTAACGTTGTTTACCTTTCGGAGTCCCTCTTTCGCGGCCATCTTGGAGGGAGCACTAGCGCCTCTGGTGAGCGTGACCGGGGTCAATAATACATTAGCAATTTTCTATGAAATCATTCTCCAATTTTGCTTGAAAGAGCGATAGGTATGTGTTTTATTATTAGAGGTTCTGACTGAAGCTGAAAATTTGATTGACGGTTCAAGTAGACGGTGGCGCCGCTGCGGCGACGGGATGAACTACAACGCTCTGTAGGAAAGAATAGAGACAGTTCTGGCGCACACTTCCACATACTGTATTGCTGCGTATTTTGCCCCTCAATTTCGGAAGAAGTGGTGTTGTAAATGAGTGCAGGGTGTGTAAATTATGTGTTGTGGAGTTGTGTGCAGTTTCTGAATCGAATGCAGTCGGACCTGGAGTTCTGTTTCTACATACTTGTGCTGAAAAGTAACCGTCCGCTTCCTCTGCTTACTCCGATTGTGACTAGCCAGGAATGAGTCCACATAACATGATCCCTGGCTTAGGCTTTGCTTTCTTTACTCGTATTCAGCTGGGAGTGTCATAGGTGTCGCTTTTGTTCAGATAATAACGCTCTTTAAATCAAAACAGGGGCAAACGTTTACAGTTTTTGTTAACACCAAGCCACTTATGAGCTAGTGCCGTCATTTGTTGAGAAGTGTCCCTTCTGCCTGTGGTGCCTCAGGTGTGAGTAATTAAGATCGCTTCGGCTAGAATGTGCACAAATACACAATTTTCCGGTGAAAAATTGCAGTGCAGGGGTGTGTCCCGAACACTAGATTCTCGGTGGCTCCGGGCTCTTGATTTTGCGGGGGACGCAACACTTATCTGGTGGGACAATGAGGGGCCACGTGTGCTATATCAGTCCATACATGTATTTCACAGCGACAAAAAATGCTATATTGTGGCATATGTGTTAGGAGACATGGGAAAGTGATCTGATTCTGATGTATGTTGTGCAATCTGATGTGTATGGGGGAGAGGGAGGAATAGGGGAGCTGGGGCCACTGATGAGGTGCCCATAGGAGGATGGATGTGGTTATCTTTATGTGCATTGAGATGCTCATTGTACTGGTGTTTTGTTAATAAATAAATAAATGTTGAAAAAAATATGTTCTGAAAAAAGTGCAAGAAATCCTGCAGCCATGGAGCTCAAGTACAGCCTACGAGATCTTCATGATCACACGAAACAATTTCCATTTGTCCATTTTTAACCCACCCAGCCCATCCCCTGGGTCGGGAAGATAACTTGAGCATTGCCTGTGGTTCTATCATCATCGCCATCAATTTTTATGTCATTTTTACATGAAGATGGGATAGAAGTAAAGGTAGAGAACAGCAAAAGAAGACATGGGTAAGGCAAAGCAATAAAGAGCAACAGAATAGAAGTAACTCCATAGGCATATAGTATAGAGCAAAAAGAAGTAGGCGAGTCATGTTATCAGATTAGAGCATATGGTCAACATAGGTAGAAGGAGCAAAAACGGAACAAAGTGACACAACACAGTGAGAATGACAGGAAATAACAAAACAAGATGGGCCCAACAGAACAAACTGAGCAGAAATATAATGCCAAAACAATTAAACAGCAAATAAAATTAAGAACAAGCAAACAGTTAACAGCAAGGTGTTCATAATGCAAATAATGATTTGCAGCCAATCCTACCAATTTATTGCTACATACATGGATGTTAATGTATTCCTCCAAGATCCAATCAAGGTAAAAATAATTTTGAACATACAATTTTTTAAAATTTTTTATTTCTTTGTATACAATGATTTGTAAATAGGTGCAAGCATCACATTAGTATCACTGTGTGGATAGTCCTATTCAACATCAAATTGGCATATTTCCTGCTTTGCATTCCCAAAACCATCATTTGGTATCATTCGCATTGGGTTGGGGTTTTATTATGACCATTATTACAGGTATGTTGTAGGCTAAAATATCTTTGAAAATATAAAAAAATTGGCATGCACAACCAGGTCAAGAGGTTTAAGTTGGCCCAAATTCTCAAACATGGTCTACATGCTGAACCTAACCAGCTGCCCTTAACATGTTAGTATGGACAAAGTTAGGTGTTCTTTTCTTTCTTTCGTTTTTGGTTTGATTCAATTAGTGTCATAATTTGGCCTCTCTGAACATGTCTTTTTCTGTTTGTTTCTTTATATTTGTTTTTGCTTTTGGCCAGCCAAATTCTGGGTGTCATTAGGAGATCTTTCGTTCACATAGATCAGCAGGTGCTCCCACTTTTGTACAAGGCCCTAGTGCGTCCACACTTGGAGTATGCTAACATGGTGTGGGGTCCGTTCAATAAGGCCGACCAGCTCCTGGTGGAGAGAGTGCAGCTCTGCACAACAAAATTGGTGCCCTCTCTACAGAACCTTGACTACGCGCAGAGACTCAGTGCCCTGAAGCTTCCATCCCTCTGGTATAGACGCAAGAGAGGTAACATGTTGTTTGTGTACAAACTTATGAACTGCCTCCTGGGGGTGACAAGAGAGGAGTTCTTCCTGGACACTCCTGAAGTCTCCACTCGAGGGCACCATTTCAAAGTGGGGAAGCCTCAAGCAGACTCAAGAGTAAGGAGGAACCACTTCAGAGCATGCACAATCTCGGACTGGAACAGCCTCCCGGCATGGGTGGTGGAGTCACTGTCGACAAACTCCTTCAAGAACAGTATCGATAAGTTCTGGGGAGAGCTTATGAACTGTACATATTCCCAACTAACTGTACATATTCAAAAACTGTACATATTCCCAACTTAGCCTTCTGTAATGAAACACATCCTGAGCTCGATGAGAAGGGGCAAGACAGGCACCTGGCGTACCTTATAAAGTCCCAACCATCTAAGGTAAGGCTTTGGATTGTGTTTGTGTTGTTTTTAGTTTTGGTTTGATTCCATTATCGGGCGTCCATTAGTTACTGATTAGTTGCTGATCAGGCTTGTTTTGCATGGCCCCATCTGTTTTTTTCTCGTTCCATGATTGCTGTTTATTTGCTGGCGGCTAATGTTCTGTTCCTTCTACCTAGGTTGTCATCATTTGCTCTAAGCTGATAACTGGTCGCCTACTTCCTGTCATTCTACACTGTGTGCCTGTGAAGTTCTATTCTGTAGCTCCTTATTGCTTTGCCTTGCTGATCTCTTCTTTTGCTGTTCCCTTCCTATGCCTGTTTTTTCTGTCTATGTGAAAAATGAAATAGAAAGTTGATGATGATTTCATAGGCATATGGTACAGTACAGAACAAAAGGAAGTAGGCGAGCATGTTATCAGATTGGGGCAAATAATAACGTAGGTAGAAGGAAAAATATGAACGCCAGAAAATAACCGGCGACCATGGAGCAAAAACCGGACTAAAAACAAATGGAACAAAAACCAAGTGAGTGTGAAACTTTATAAGAAAAATACAAACTGAAACTTCCTGCCTCTTTCTTCCACCCGCACCACCAAATCAAGCAATACATAAACCGTTTACTGCATTCCAAGTCGCTTGTCTCAAATGCGCCGTTACTCGCCATATTTCTGTCCTACAGAGATGACAAACACTAGTGACATCTATCGGACGGTTGAAACGCCAATTGGGCTTAAAGGGACATTGTCGCAAAAATTTTTATTGTGGTTTCTTAATATTTGAAAAATCCTGATTCTGCAACTATCAATTATTTCTTTATCTTCAGCTAAATTTTTGGAGGCCACTCAACAATTATTCAAATTTGCTAACAATATCAATAATAGGCTGTAACCTGCTCTTCACCTCTATTCTATCAATCGAAGTTTTAAGTTCTACAAATGATTTTTTGAGAATAGAAAATGTTTTTATGCTGTATTCGTATTCAATTTATTTTTATTAACCCTTAAAAAATACAAATATTAGATTAGTTTGTCCAAAACATTCGGCTTGAGAAAACTAATCAGGAAAGTTTTAAAATCGGGCATGTATCGTACAGTGGGGATGGTATAGTGGCCTCCATTCCCGACTCTCACACGGGTAATACGGGTTCGAATCTAGGTCGTGGAAGTTTTTACTGTAAAAACAATTTTTCTGATTTTCTTGTTTGTTCATGCGTACTAATGGATGAAGCATAGTCGGATCCATGATTGCCGATCGGGGAGGGGGGAGTAACTTCCGGGGAGGGCACCATCCGGACCAGGGGGGGGCGCCACCTTTGACCGGCAAAATCTATCAGATGGACGCTAAATCCTATCCGTGTGCGCCGATTTTCGCATCCTGGGGGAGGGGATGGGACGCGACATTTTAGGGTTCACCGAGAGTTGATCAGAGAGAGGAGGGGGGCACGTGCCCCCTTTGTCCTCCTGGATCCTCCTATGGGATGAAGTAAATATTCTAAGGACAATTTCTTCTGGTTATCCCTCCGTCCGGATAGTTGAGGGAAAGGGAATATTAGCCCCAAATATTTTTCTAATCTGACTGGCGTACCAAACTGGAACCGGCTTGTCTCCAGCTCCCTACAATGGTTCTCAATCCGTCGGATTTCCCTCTATTGGAGACCAGTTCCCCTGTTTTCTGACCAGCGGGACACGCTGTTCGCCGTTCGAAAATGTCTTTTGTGTCCTTTGCTGAAGACCATTATTGAAGGCTGACCGGTTTTCGTGCAAACCAAGGACCAGAAACCGGCCCAATAAAAAGCAGGGGTGGCTCTCCGAGATTATATGTGTTAATCTCGAGATTAATGTGTCTCGAGATTAATTAATCGTTTAACCCTCGCCCCACCGGGGGCCATCGATGGCCCCCTAAGGTTTTTCCGGGATAGCAGAAAGACGATGAGGCGCAGCACCGTGGTTGAGGGCTCTACCTCTCACTGCATCATTTTCCCACCATCCCTGAAATTTTTTACCCCGGGTCACCCAAGGTCAGGTCACCAGACGAGTTCAACCAAGGTCACCTCACTTCAGCTTTAGAGCTCTGTAAGAGCTACATTTCGGAGTCGATCGATTTGAAACTTGCTACACTTTATGACCCCTCCAGGGTCTACAAGGTGTATATCCGGGATTTTTCGATTTCGTGCCCTGAGGTCAGGTCACGAGGTGACCTCTCCCATTGAAAAAGCATGGGAAAAGCTGTCTTATGATCTTAAAGTCACAAAAACGATTGAAAATGCTCAGCTTGATCAGAAAAGCGTTTTTTGGACACCCTTTCACGGATTCCAGGGGCCATATTTGCCGTTTGACATCCCCAAGGTCACCAAGGGTCAAAAACAGTATTTTGACAATAACTTTGACCTGTATAAGCTAGAGCGCTGAAACAAACACCATCGTGTTTGTCTCGTCTTTGGCTTTCATTTGATATACGGCAAGGTCAATTTCTGACCTTTCGTGACCTCAGGTCATACTAGGTCACAAGGTGACCTCTGGAGGTCAAACTACTGGCGGGAGGTCTTTACGTTTCCATAGCAGAAAAAGTACTGGCAATTTCCTATCAAATGTACTTTCCCACACCTCAATAGCTCTAAGGGCATAAGAGTTATGCCCAGTTTGCTTAAGCATTGCATACTTGAGTGAAAATAGCCGATCTTGACCTAATTTGACCTCTGGAGGTCAAACCATTGACCTGAACACTAAAACATGTGAAGTAATTTCTTACTGAATTCACGCGAGCTTTCTAGTGCACTTTGCAGATTTGCGCTAACGCCCATATTTTCGGAGTTAGAGGGGGCCATCGATGGCCCCCGGTGGGGCAAAGGTGGCGCCGGACCCCCGGTGGGGCGCGGGTTAACACGCGCATTGACGGGAGGCGGGTACCCGCCCCCCGTCTGGTTTTTCGGATAGAACATAAAAACGGCGGCGCGTAGCGCCGCCGCACTTGTATCCATACGCGTATATTAACAGTAAAAACGCAGTACATGGTAAAACATACACTCCTAACACTAGGCAAAGAAAACTAGGCAGGGGCGCCGCCACGGAATTTAAGCCACCACACATTTATTAGGTAGGTACATAACACACTCGGGTTAAAAATAAACTCAGGTTAAAAAACTTGACATACCTTCTCTCATCATTTTTACAACTGTTGTCAAAATTTTAAGGTTAGGTCATCTCAGGTCAGGTCACCAGTACAGGTCAAGTGACCTGACCTCAAAGTTTAAGACAACATAAGTCGGAACAAAGTGAACTCATCCGATTGAAGTGACCTGACAAAATGGTTAAAATATTTCGATGGAGAAGCGTATGGGCTACCCAAAGCCGTTTACCATTTTTCACTACCTACCGTGGTTCTGGAGATTTTAGGGGGTACCCGCGCCCCCTGTCAAAGCGAAGGTGGCTCAGAGCCCCGTCAATGCGCGTGTTAATCTGGTAAAACAACGAGATAAAACGTTAATCCGTACGAGATAAAACGTGTTCGAGATTAAATGTGGCGGTCTCCCAGGGCGGACCACCCTGAAAGACCGCCTGGGCCTTTCACGGCAGAAGAGTGTGGAGGTGGAGCGCCTGCGCATTGGCCACTCCCTTCTCCTGTGCAGCTACCGAAAGAGGATCGGCCTGAACCCGGAGGCCACGTTACAGGAATGCGACGATGGAGAGGACGAGATCCTCCACCACCTTCTGACCCGGTGCCCTGCGCGCGCTGACCTGCGCTGGGACATATTTGGACGGGACGACCCGCCCATCCGGGAAGCGCTGGCGGACCCACGACGGCTGGCGATGTTCCTGCGGCGGTTGGGGCGCCTGCAGGGCGCCCCCTCCCATATGGCCGGAACACTCAATCAATCAATCAGATTAAATGTGTCCGTCGACATCTAAATCTTTGATATAATTGTAATTCTTTGGTCTCCGGAGAATATAAAAACACGTAGTCTAGAGAACCGGAGAATAGCTGAATGTGATACGGAAGAATAACTCTTGATATGCGTCAGAACTGGGGAACCAGAGAGCAGCCACCACGATCCTTGGATGAACTAACAAAAGTGTGGAACGCACCACGAACCCAAACCTGATCACTTTTTGTTTCAGGGGGAACGTTTGTTGTGTGTTGCAGGTTGGAGATGGACTGGCCACCTCACTCCTCTGTCCGTGGTGGTAGCTCTTTCTAATTTTTTTTCGTATATAGATATACAAGATTTAAGAATACATTGTTTTTTACTTCAAGAGTTAGTTTCTGATCAGGGCACATCAAGAAAATATACCTCAAAATTATAGCCTGGAAGAGTTCGTATTAAATAAAAAGGATTCTAAAATTAATCTTAACATTGGTAGTCACAGAGTCTAAACCTAAGATGACGCATCGCAGCTTTAAGACAAGCAAGCTGCTAGCCTCATGAGTGACATTTGTTTATGAAAATGATAAGCGTTTATTTTTAATACTTGGGAGTTCGGAAACGGTCCTTTCTCATAATAGAACAAACAATTCCAGAAGCACTTCATATAACATCATATCATTATATAAAATAGTATATTAACCGTTATTTTTATTAGATTGTTTATTAGATTATCTACGTTGATAAGATATTTCATGACCAGCCTCCTCGAATCATAGTTCCAAAATGGGGGCTAATACACTGATAAATATTCAGGTACATCCCTTCACCAAAATTCTCATAATATAATAGGTGAACACATACAGTTTTAGTCAGAGTGCTAGGATAACCTCGAATCGAGTTCCAATATTTGAATATTCCAGTACTAAACTGCATTATTCCAGCATTCGATTTCCAAATCAGATCTAAATTTCAAGCCTTGGTCACACTATGACCAAAAGTTTTCGCTTATTGTATTATGAGGATTCTGACGAAGGGCTGTGCCCGAATATGTGATCACAGTGTGATCACAGGCTCCATTTTGCGTCAAGAATTCGAGAGGCAAAGCCATGAAACATCTTACCAATTTATAATCATGCTCCTCGGCTACGCAATGCAAAATTCATCTAATTTTAAAAACCAACAGATATCAGTTGATCAATGAGGCTTATATTCAATCTCACAAAAACATGAGAAAATATAACCTACCAGGAAATTACAAGC
The DNA here is from genome assembly GCA_034440635.1 of Lepas anatifera. Classification (NCBI taxonomy): domain Eukaryota; kingdom Metazoa; phylum Arthropoda; class Thecostraca; family Lepadidae; genus Lepas; species Lepas anatifera. The sequence continues at coordinate 464,853 of JAOTON010000676.1, read as the reverse complement.
GAGTGATAGCCCTCGGCAGGTGAGAAACGCGTGCAACAATCAGGTCTGCGAGGCCCCAACGAGCAGTCTTCCGAGTGCAACGTGGACTAGAGGATATAACTCAGTACGTCAGTGACGGATCCAGGCCAATGTTTTTTGTGGGGGAGGGGAGGGGAGGACAGGGTCCAAAATCGTGAATACACATTTTTTTAAAGGTCGGTGAAAATCGCAGAGTTTGGGAGGAAAGTAAATTTTCCCTGAACCCACCAGTGGGTATCCAGCTCCTAGCTTCCAGTCCTTGAAGTGCACTCTAAGAAGGCTAGGAGCGAACCAAATACTGAGTGTACATCAAAAGCATAACAGATTTTGCATCTGTCCACAATAAGTGCTACACGGTTTGATAAAATGTTCACCGCAATAGTCTGAGCACAGAGGTGTCACTTATTATTTTCGCCGACTTTCGCACGTACGACCACCAACAAAATCTGACCACTTGATTTTTTTCTATAAAGACCCTATGCATTACTAGTTTTCTTACCTTTAGGCTAAAAAATACTTTTAATGGCATGTTTTACTGAGGTCCTCAGAGGATTTGCCTTAATATACCGCGATAAACACCACTTACGCACATACATGAACGTATACTGCGGGCACACAGGCAGACGACCGAGGTGCACTCAGGCAGGTTCGTGTTCAATGCAAAAAACTGCTGGCTGTGGTACTCTGCCAACTCTGGGATTCCATTGCTCGTCCTCTGAAGCTTGTCTTCCAGCAGCAGGCGTAATTTGCGATAGTCACTGTCGAGGGGCAGCACCTGATTATTTCTGTTTTGCGTTCAGCTTGCTGGGGTAGGCTCTTCTTAAATTAGAAGATATTTTCACAGCAGGAACAAATGGGACCAAATAAAGGGTACAAATAAAATATCACAAGCCCACAATGAAAGCAAACAAGATATCACTGAATCTTGTTTTAAACATATACAATATATATATATATATATATATATATATATATATATATATATATATATATATATATATATATATATATATTCAAGAACAAAGACATCCCCAAAGATGATCTATAGTCTAGATCATGGGTTTGTGGAGGGGTCAGGTGGAACCATGCAAATTCATGTTTTTATAAATTACAATACATTATTTCAACACTGGCCCACAATAGGAAACAAATATTCCAAATTTCAGGTCTATGGGAGAATCGGTCTGATTGGGTTCATCCCATTCAAACTAACAAACAAAATGATCATACACAAGCTGGTCCATTGGGACGATAGCTTGATGATACACAGCAGCTACAAAAGACAGATTTTCTAGTAAACAAATTTTCTCTTTGAAGCGACCCGCCTAATCTTTCATATATTCTTCCAGGAAAACACAAAAAATTGCATCACCCAAGACTGCCCCGCTGTCATTCCTACATGACTATCCATACTCTTTGTTCACAATTATATTGTTGTATTGGGTACACTCCTAGTGTTTCAAATCATAATACATCTTATCCTAGTTTTCCTTCAGTTCATTTTTAATATCAATTATAAAAAGCATGCAGATGGGCATTTGAGAGGGCAGATGGATGAATTCATCTGCAGATGGGCATGAATGCAGATGGGCATTTTCCGAGGGCAGATGGATGAATTCATGCTACAGTCACTTTCATGTCTGAAAACAAACAGTAGCACTTGAAATATGAGTAAATGGATCTGATAAGTAGATAGGAGTACACTGACTACTATGTACTGTATGGTACCAAAATAAATGGAAAATCTGTTTCAATCTGTAAAATTAATCAAAAACATTTTCATACTTAAAAGGTAAGCTAAGCAGCAAATGCACTAGCATGCACACATTGTGCAGAGCCAGTATTTGTAACAGGTAGAAATTTGTAATTCAAATTACAAGCTTGATATAGACTTTTACTAGAGTGCACAAATATTGTAAATATAAAGTTAGACCAAAAGAGAGGGAATATGGGCAATTCAAAAATAATATGCTTAAATAATTGGATAATTGCCATCACCAAATAATTTTCACCTATTTTGGTACACAAGTTCACCTGTGCAACAATAAAATGAGGACTTTTTGGCATTGACACTGCTCATAAGCCTTGTTCCGTCTGCCAGCACAGCCTTGTCCGCAAGCCCTTGAGCCTCTCCTCTAGAAAAGAAATACCACAACTGTCTCTAGTATGTGCTATGGCTAATCAGACAAAAATGAACCAGAATACTTATCTACCAATCACAAAAAAGTATGCTACCAATGTTGTGCTGTTACTGTTTTTCCAGCAGCACCACAGCAGGTAGCCAGCCTGTAAATCTAAGATTGGTTCTAAGATTGGTTCTCAGGGAGAGGCTATAGGCATGTGACATAGACTCTATCCAGTGTGCAAAGTATGGCATTTTCAACGAGATCTCGTCAGGGTGAGTGCCCTAGGAGACAAGAGTGAGTGGTGTGAAGTTCATCAACCTGGTGTGAATTTCCCAGACTGGTGCAGGGAAGGTGACACTGAAAACCAAAAAAATAATTGCTGAATGGTTATAAAGACACAGGAGGGGACCTTATAACAAGTATTTAACTAACTAATACAAGAGGTAGCATTGCATTGTGTGGGTAGGAAAGGGTGCATTTTTCTCTATGGTATATAGCAGTTTGGTGTGAATTTTTGGTGTCTGGCAGTGCAATGATTTTAGGTGGCTGGTGTGACTCGTCTAGCCTGCTGCCATACTTTGCAGACTGGGACTCAATGCTGCTCGCTGATTGGTGTTGACAGACGAAAGCGAGACCACAGCTATAACAGTGGGCCAAAATGAATAGTTATAAATTAAGCATACAATTTGCTTTTTGGCAACTTCATGAACCTAATTAATGCAGAACAGAAACATTAAATGCATTGCCCATACTTGATAGGATTAGTGTTTGACTAACTCACTACACTCACTACACAAAACCTCAATAAGCATTGGTGGCCAGCAAAGATGGATGGCAAAAATTCAAGTTGTTTCATTAACTTTTCACGCATAGATTTTTTACCTCTAAGAAAATCTCAATTGACGACATCAAAGGCTCAAAATATTCTACGTGCAGATTACCGACGATATGTTGATCCACGAGACCGGAGAGGCGACAATCTCCTCGTCCGAAAAACCACCCAAAGCTTTCTTCATGCCTCAAAGGAGGCTCTTCTGGATCGCGCTACCCGTATCTTTTTATTGTATCATTTTAGCTGCAATGCAATCATGCAATAACGAACAATTATTAATTATAATCTTTAGGGTATTCGGGCCTGACCGCAGCGCTAATTAGTGTTATAGAATTTGTATTCATATCTTCGCGTTTGCCGCGGTTTTTAAAATGGTGAATATCGATAGTTCATGGGTAGCCATGATGACATCACATTGATGTAAGATAAGCCCACGTGACCAGATCCTATAAGGACTGGGCTTCTGATTGGTTGATGGTATTTCTTTAAAGTCCTATATTTCTCTTTCAAAAGCGTTTTGGAAATATATTTTTATAGAATAATTTTTGATGTTATAGGTTTTAGCTACTGAACTGCTTTAAAAGAAATGTTTGACATTTTTTCATATATAAATTGATAGCTATAGCCGGAACTTCGTCACTTTACCGTTACCATAAGGACTCGGTAAAGTCGTCTATAAATGTTGACTTTGAGGCCGATTTTCAGGCATTTTGAGCCTGAATTTGCAAAAATGAGAATATGACTTCTGAAACAACTTTTTGTAACCTTTTGATCTAGCCAATAAAAATTTTTGCGACAATGTCCCTTTAAAATATGAATATATTTAAATCCAACATATCAATGTTGATAGAATCTTCATTGCTATTGTCCTTTGTCATATATGGTATACTTTTCCTGGGGTTTGCTGTAATTCTTATAATTAGCAATTGCAAATAGGTAATTAGGTATTGCTTAAATTTTGATAAACTCTTTGGATATTAATTTTGATTTATGAAAATTACCTAGCCTCATTCTTTAACAGAAAAAGCAATACCTATACTTATATTACCTATACTTATATAAATATATATACATATATTTGCTGGTCGGAGGCATCTATCGCAGCCCCTCTGGTGATGGGCATCAAAGCATGGTTGACTTTTCTGAATTGCTGAAGGAGGTCTCAGGAACGAAAGCATCACATATTCTCATGGCTGGAGATTTCAATTTTCCACAAATTGATTGGTCTACTGAACTTTCAATGGCGCCTCCCGGTCATCCGTCCCATTATCTAATTGAGCTTGCTCAAGATCATTTTTTGTACCAACATGTCACACAGCCCACTCGTTTTCGGGATAGTCAGATAGCAAATGTTTTGGACTTGATATTTACTAACGAAGAAGGAATGGTGAAAAACCTTGAATACTTCCATGGGGTAGGTAGGAGTGACCACTTGATTCTTCGTTTTGACCTTCAGTGCTATGCAGCTCGCAAGGATTGTGGAACTACCAAGTACAATTTTGCCCGAGCTAATTTTGGATGGCTGAACACAATGATTTCTGACATTGATTGGAGCACCATGGAGGTATTGTGTACTGAAGAAGCATTCAAACTCTTCATGACTCATCTCAACTCAAGCATAGATGCATGCATTCCAAAGTTCAGGACCAGAGGTAATCGTAAGAACATTTATATGAACAGTCAAGCCCTCAATATCAAACAAAAGAAGAAGGAGTTATCACAAGTCTACCAGCGCACAAGGGATCCAATCGATCTCGCCAGGCTCACCCGGTGCCAAAACAAGTTGAGGAACACAACCCGTAGGCTTCATAGGGACTATGAGAGCAAACTCGCTGCGAATCTCAAAACCAACCCGAAGGCTTTCTGGTCCTATACTGGGTCAAGGCTCAAGACCAGGTCTGGCATCAACGACTTGAAGACCCAAGACGGCTGCCTTGTTAAGAATGACGGTGATAAGGCGCAGCTTCTTAACTCATTTTTCTCATCTGTCTACACTGAGGAGGACTTGGATTGTATACCAACTTTTCACAACCATTGTCCAGAAGCTTCCGTCGATGACGTCCTTATAACTCCTCAATTAGTCCACTCCAAGCTGTTGCGCCTCAGTGTGTCCAGCTCTCCTGGTCCGGACTTTGTCCATCCTCGGGTATTGCATGATGCAGCTGACTCTCTTGCCATCCCACTGGCACATCTATTTAGGAAATCTCTGGATGAAGGAGTCCTCCCAAGCAAATGGAAACTTGGGACCATTATCCCAATCTTCAAGACAGGGGATAGGCAGGTCCCAGGTAACTACAGACCTGTCAGCCTAACCTCAGTGACTTGCAAAGTTCTTGAGTCCATCATCAAGGATACAGTATTGCAGCACCTTAACGAGCACCAATTGTTGTCCAGCAGTCAACATGGATTTCGACCTAAGCGATCCTGTGATTCTCATCTCCTCGAAGTCATTGAGGAATGGACGCAAATGCTGGAGAAAACCCATCCTGTTGACTCTGTCTACCTCGACTTCCAGAAAGCTTTCGACAAGGTTCCACATGCACGGCTTATGAGGAAGATTGAGGGCTATGGAGTGACAGGGAAGCTACTGAACTGGATAAAGGCATTTCTGACGGGAAGACTCCAGCGAGTCTCAGTGGCTGGCTCGATCTCTGATTGGGCCACTGTGACCAGTGGGGTCCCGCAGGGATCTGTCCTAGGACCACTGCTGTTCCTTATCTTTATCAATGACCTTCCGGATCGTGTCCAGTCTGGCATAAAGATTTTCGCAGACGACACAAAGATATACAATAGGGCCAATCATCCCATTTCTGTTAGTTCCCTCCAGGCCGATATTGACAGGGTTTATGAGTGGTCTGTCGAGTGGCAACTCCACTTCAATGTCAACAAATGTGTTGTCCTCCACTTAGGCCGTAACAACAGCCACCACAACTACTGCATGGGGGGAACATCCTTGGAAAAGACTGAAGTTGAGAAGGATTTAGGTGTGCTCATTGATAGTGAGTTAAAATTCAGGGAGCACGCGGCATCAGCAGTCTCGAAAGCTACTCAGCGTCCTTGCACTGATTAGAAGGACCTTCGCTAACATAGACTTGCTCACACTGCCACTTCTCTACAAGGCGCTAGTCCGCCCTCTTCTCGAATATGGTAATTCTACTTGGGGCCCCTTCAATCGCGCCGACGAGAGAGCACTTGAAAAATTCAACGCCGTGCCACACGTTTGGTCAGTTCTATCAGGGGACTTTCATACCCGGAAAGGTTGAGAGCTCTCAAGCTTCCATCGTTATACTATAGAAGACGCCGAGGTGATATGATTAGGACCTATCAACTCCTACACGGGGCTGTTGACCAGGACCCAACACTGTTTCTCAGTCTGGACAGGACCTCGCGCACCCGTGGCCACCCCTGGAAGCTGGTTAAGCCTACTGCCACATCCAGAGTTCGCCGTACTGCCTTTAGGTGTCGCATTGTAAATGACTGGAACTCGCTACCGGTGTCCGTGGTTGAAGCCCGCACTGTCGAACAGTTCAAGGCAAGACTGGACTCAAACTGGACTCACCTATGGTACGAGGTCCCTGACTGACCGGCCCCCCATCCACGGGCGACTGCCCGTGGTTTCCGACTCAGTCTCTCCGGCTGAGAAAGACCAAATGAGGACTTCTGTTAATTTGAGCTCGTCATAGAACGGAACCTGCAGGCCATTTGGCCTCCAAAATTTCCGACAACCGTAGGTAATGTAGGTAAGGTTGGTATACCATCCCTACAAATCAAAATACAGTTTGTATCATGTTCTTTTAGCTTGAATCTTTTTGGCAATATGGAGGCTCAATTTTTTTGCCTGTGTTGGTGTAACCTTAGTGCTTTTTGGGTCCTTTCCATTTCATTTACTTAGTTTTATATGCCATGCTCCTTTTAGAAGTAATTGCAGCATGTGGTAGCTTTTTGGGCAGTGACAGTCTGGAAGAATTAATAAGTTATTCATGGTTGCTGGGTAATTGTTAACCAATGTTTGAATGCCAATAATTAATTTTGCTTCCATTAATCTTCTGTTTCATGTCAGACTTTCTGAACAGCTTGGTTTTTGCTGGCTTATTGATTTATTTTTTATTTTTTATATTTATGTATTTATCATGTATTTATTTCATTTTGCAAATGAGTTGAAGTTTGAATTGAGTTGAGTTGTGAGTTGAGTCAGAGTTGAGTAAGATGAATTTAGCCATGAGTTGGAGTTGAGTCGACTCACTGAACTCTTGATCATGAGTTGAGTCAGAGTTGAGTCAACTGCTCTCAGCACTTGAGTTGAGTTGAATCGACTCAAGAAAATTCTGAAATGCACAACTCTGTGAACATCACAATTATTATGATCACATGGCTGACACTTAGGAAATTTTCATGGCTAATTTTGAAGACTTCATATTGCAATTCGCTAATAGTAGGTACTTTATTATTTTCTTATCCCCATACTCATCACTCTCCCTACACTCATCCAGGGATCAGCCATTAACAACAATAAATTGTGTGAAATATAGAGTTTTAAAACCACAAATAATTGCTAGTTATTTTCCATTTAATCCTAGCAATAACATGCAAAATAATACAGAAAAATGTGATTGGCACACATTCATACTTTTTTACTTTGAGGGTGCACACCAGACAAGTCTTAAGCTGATAATCATTGAATAATTCACTCTTAGGAAGCCACATCTTTATTTTCTATTTTCTTGCTTTGGTTGACTGAAAAAAACTTCATATAAGGGTCAGATAGAGGATACCAAAAATCTTGTTTTGCACACAAGCCTTGAAATGGGTCAAAAGGGAAACTACAATCGCTTTCTTGCTGACCTGCCCGCTCTGTGCCCTTGGGAGAAATTAACACCCATGGGATATTACGGTAGCTCATCTTGTTCTGCTATGCTCATTTTGTCTCTTGTATTGCTTGTTTTTCTTTTTGTCTCTGCTGTCGTGCTTTTCCACTTAACTCACTCAATTTTTTGTCCTTTTCATTTTGCTCAATGCGCTTTTAGTCTCATCTCTGCGCTCATTTCGCCTCGTTATGCTCTTCGTCTTATTTTTGCGCTTTTGGTTTCCTGTTTGATGCTTTGTTTTTGTTTCATTAACTGCAATTGTTTGCTCTTATCTGGCACATTTATGTCATCTTGGGTATTTTCCTCGTTTGTGACTAACTTAAACAGCATATATGGGCCCACGACTTCAAACTAACTTAGAATTATAATTTGTTAGTTTTTGTCATTTTGTTTCAGTTTTTGTTGTTTTGTTCTTTTTGTTAGGCGTGTTTTGGATTATCTGATCGCTCACTTTGTTTTGTATTGTTTCTTCTTCTTTTTGCTTTTCTGTGGTGTTTTTTGTTTTTTGTGTTATTTCTGCTGACCAGCATTGTGTTTATTTGTCAGGATCTCATAACATACTCACCGACCTCACTTTTACGTTACTGTATGACTATTGCTGCCTTTCTCATGTTTCTTATCTGCTATTCTTCTCCTTTGCTTCTCTTCACCTGTCTATATGGAAAATGAAATAAAAAATTGATTGATTGATTGATTGATAAAAAAGCCTCAATTAGCTGTTTTTTAAAGTACTTTCTTGATTGGTTATGGTTTGAGCACATCACCTGGCAAATGGTAGATAATATCAACACTGACGGCGCACATACATATACCCGTCCAACTGCAAAAAAAAATGTGTAAAATCACAAAGAAGGTGGTTCATACTTAACTGTAGAGTGTTCGTTCATGTTTTAGCTATGAAATAAGACAGAAATCGAAGTATAACACGCACTTCCACGACCTTAATAAAAACATAAACAATAACTACTGCATCGACACGTCCACACGCTCCGAACCAATAATTCAAAAGCAAATTGTGCAATGTTATGTGTAAATATATGGATAGAAATTAAAAAAAGAGAAAATCACTTGTTTTAACAATATTTTACCAATAAACCTATTTTGAAGAGTAAGAAAAGACGAGATAACATTTTTCAGCCACTGTAAATTTACAAATTATGTTGAGAATATTTTAATATCAAGTAGTAGAAAGTGCTACCATTTTGTGTTTGCTGTGATAGAGCTTGTTGGTTTGGAACTATACATGTACATGTATTTTACACACACGCACACGCACACACACACACACACACACTAGGATCGCACAGCGAAAAAGGCAGTACAAGTGCCACACATGAATGAAGTCGAATGAAGAAAAGGTATGGGAGTAAGGAATTTGAAATTTGAGTACTGCATGCTCCAGGAGTAAAGGGGGAGGGGTAGAGCGTGACTCTGACGCGTCCCACTCCATAGTCGACCGCAAAACCGATGGTGGCGGCGGGGTGGGGGGGGACGGCGGCGGCGGTGGTGAGTCCGTGCGGGGCCCCTGGTGGTCTCATTGTCTCTACTAACCGTGGTTGGTTTGTGCTTGAAACCGGCATGGGCACCGAAAGCGGAGGGGACGGGGGACGCGCGCTCCTGTTGCGCAACCAGGGGGACGTCGCCCAAAATTTTTACATCATTGGATTCCTCTCATCGCGGCGAATCGAATGATGTATAATATGACCTTGCTAGGTCAAATAGTGAAGTTGACCTGACCTCAAGCTAGGTCAGGGTCACAGAGTGACCTGATATGGTCATGTTGCATATCAATCGACTCCCTGTGACAATACCAGCACAATGCAAGCAAAATGGAAACTTTATCTCAATTCCGTGAGAAGTTATTGGCAAAACAATCACTCTATGCTCCCGTGACCTGATATGACCTTTGAGAGGTCAGATGTTCAAAAACTCAACTTTATGGTCAAGATCGTGGTAAGAATTGACGGTTTAAAGATTTTCGGCTTTATCTATCCAGTATTTACTGAAACCGAGCCCATTCTATTTTTCCCCATAGACTTATAATGGGGTGACCAAAAAATTGACCCCACCTTAGGTCAACAATATCAAAATTCCGAGATAGAAAATTTGTAGACCCTAATGACCTTATCATATTGTGTAAGCTTCAAACTGATCGGTGTGCTGATGTTCTCTAGGTGCCGCTTCAAACTCGTGATCTTAGGTTTTGAGGTCGGGTCACTTGACCTTGAATAGCTCCTTGGCCTGACATGACCTGAACTAAGAAATTTGGTCAGATGTGTAAAATTTGATTAGGGATAAGGTACTGCAAGTTTCGTTGTTCTGCGTTTCTTCGTTTTTGAGCTGTCTGGGGAAAACCAGGAGGGGGCGAATTTCGCACCCCCAGCGGGGCGCGTGTTAACTTATAATGTTGAGGCGGAAGCAGGCCGAATATACGTGAACCAGTACAGGACAGTGGTGAAGCGTCTACCTACATGTCAATTTTACACTTCCAGTCACCACCGATTGTGCTAGCCGGTCAGATACCCTATCACGGTGCTTGGTCCGGCAACGTCCGAGAAGCCGGCCCTCAGCCCGCCCGCCCGTCGAACGAATTAAAGCCGCACGGGAGTGTCAACGGATAGGTGCGGGATATCCCGCCCAGTTCAACCACAGCCTACTCTTAGCCCACCCAAATTGTTTGCTGGATAGTGATATGGTTATGAAACCCTTGTCTTGGGCATATTGTCGTATCAGTTCTCTGTACATGTGCCTATTTTGATGAGATCAGGCATACTTTGTATGCAGGTTGTATTTTCGAATTTTTTGTTCTTGAAAAATGAAATGTTGTACAAGTCCCACTTGTTCCCAAATTAATTCGCCTGACAGAGTCCAAATGAACCAGATCATCGTAATCAGGGATTACAAACCTACCTAGAAATGTATTTATTAATAAACATGTCCACGTTCACTGGCGGCCGCAGAAGGGGGCCAAATGACGAAATTTTGGTCGGTTTTCTTAAAAAAAAAACTGTTTGTAAGATTTCTCCCGAGTTCCCCCCAAACGGCGCTTCTGCGTCTGCCCTTGTCTATGTTACATGGTTTGCAATTCATTATCAACAGTGTTTTCTTAAAATCTCAAATTTAAGAACCCGCTTCAATTTTCGCGGTACTGATAGGATTCATAGTCTTAGAGTTATTGAAATGATGGCAAGTAGTTTTGGGCCAAGAAAACTTACGAAAATTTCTGTTTGAATTTGCAAACAATATGTCGCGCAAAATGCTCAATAAGAGTGTAATTGACGCTGTTAAAATTCATGAACAGCGTGTTGCATTGTCCTGCGTAGGTGAGGTCCTTTGTCCGTGTAATGCATTGTGGTGATATTTGGCCCACTTGCGAGAAAACCTTATAACATCATGTTATAATTCTTGGTTTTGTATCTCACAGCTAAGGACAGGTTTCTTTTTTAAACTTGTTGGCATGAACAACATCCATTCATATGGTGCTTATATGTTTGGAAATATCCAAGCTGGATGCCACTTCTCCAAAAAATCGTAATTAGTAGTCTTTGCAGAAAGTCACATACAACAGTGGCTTGGCATCGATGGCCAAAATGCAAACTAGTGCCATATTACTGGGGAAATAGCAATTGATGGACTCAATGACTCCACCGAGTATCCTGATCGACAGTACTATTCGGATCACGGTTCACCATGGAGCCTAGGCCATAAACTACCTACATTTGCCATGCTCGTTTCGAGTAGAAGCGACCAACTGCACGTGTTGCCAAAAATTATATGTCGGCTCCTTGAAATAAGCCAGGATTACAAGCTGAGGCACCAGAATATTGTTATGCAGCAACGCATCCCCTTATATAACTCGAGTTGGCTAATGTCCCTAATTGCGAGAGATATAGCACGTGAAATACATCAACACACTCGCATATTTTTGCTGGAATTGATCATGAGCTTAGCCATTTTTAGAGAAATGCGATAAATTTCGGAAGACACACGGAACTGAAGGAAAGATAGTAATGCCTTGCCACAGCAGCTTCCACCATGGCAAATAGTATCTCCAGTCGCTGCTGCCAAGTCCAGTGAGGCCTGTTCTAAACCTGCACACCTTTTGCAGATGTTGTTGTCAAAAAGCATGCAGCCAGTGTGTCTGCGGCTGGGATGCGGTCTGCACGCCCAGCGGCTGTCTTACAGTGTTTCGCTGAGCCTCAGAAGAGCCAGCTCTGCCAGCAGTCGACTGCAGAGTGCCGCTCGCAAGAACCCGGCCAAAAATAAGCTGTCTCGCTCACTACCGGAGGAGTATGATGCAGAGGGAAGTGTGACTGAAACACCGAAACGCGTGAAGAAACGGTGGAGTGCAGTTCAACAAGAAAAAGACAGCGAGCAATTGACAGGTGATAACCAGGAAGAGCCGAAGTCTAAACGGACACAGGATTCCAAGGAAATGAAGACAAAGCGTGAATCTATGTCAGATTACGTTAGCTCGGAACCGGCCTCTGTGCAACACCTGGTCAACAGTCACGATCAATTGAAGCGATACAAGTTGAATCCGAGCCTCATGTACACTGTGCATGAGTCTGTGGCGGCGCGCGTGGTGCGCGCGCTAGACCCGACGTACCATCACGTGCCACACCTGGAGCTGGGCTCCGGGCCGGGCGTTCTCACACGAGCTCTGCTGAGCGCCGGTGTCACCAGCATCAAATGCCTGGAAAACAACAAAGCCTTCCGGAAGTGTGTGGAGGACCTGTCCGAAGAATCTGGGGGTGCTGTGAGCCTGGTACCGCTCAACTTTCTCAGTTTGCCCAAGTTTGTGGCAGCCAGTCAGCTGGGCGACAGTTCCCGGCTGCAGCAGTGCCTGCGCGGGCTGCAGCCGCGACCCTGGCACGCACCCGAGCCCTGTCTGCGGGTGGTAGGCGTAGCGCACCAGAAGAAATTCATGCGATACCTGGTACACTCGGTGTTGCACAGGCAGCACATGTTCCAGTACGGCCGACCCGAATTGGTGGTGTTTATTACTGAGTCCGAGTTTAACCTCATGACGGCGTCGCCGGAGGAGAAACGCGACTACAAGACCTATTCCATCCTGACACAGCTGCTGTTTGATGTCCAGGAGCTGGACCGGGTGCCCGCTAGGCGTTTCTACCCGTGGCTGCGCGCGCAGAAGCGCGGGTCGGTGATGGACAGCAACTTTGTGCTGGTGCGACACTCGCCCAAAGTGAACCCGGGCGTGCCGGCGCCGGAGCTGGCCAAGCTGGCATTCTTCGTGGCCCACTGCACAGCGTCGCGTCATCGGGGGCTGCTGCGACAGCTGGAGCAGTGGGTGCCCGGCTGTGGGCCGCGCCTGATACGCCTCGGCGTCGAGGTGTTCGCGCCGACGCGCAGTTTTTCGCCGTCGCAGATCCTTCAGGTGTTCCAGGAGTTCAGCTCGTGGCCTGAGTACCTGGCCTCGCCGTTCCACCAGGCGGCAGCGCAGGTCAGTCTGGGTGACGAGCTCGACGACGACGCAGCGGGACACGCAGCAGCAGCTGGCCTCCGAGGTCGAACTGTGTGAAGACGAGGCTGCAGATGAGGACCGCTTCGAGGAGGAGGATGGCGAAGATGAGGTTCTGGGTCCTTCCAGTGATGAGTCCGTGTTCCGTTCGTAGCGCTGCTGGGCGTGCGAGGCGGATTTGTTTTCGGGGTGAAGTTGCGACTGCCAATGCTCTTCAGCCGTCGACGCCGCCGGTGCGGCCCCACGCTGTGTTAGCGGCTGGTGTTAGTGTTGAGTAAATGGAGATTAATACAACTTGACCGTCACGAGGCCGGCGACAGATCTCTCGCTCTGACTTCAAGCCATATCTGCTCGCTGAGTCGAGGTTCATGTCCGAGCAGACTGCGGATCTGGCGCTGCGGCTTATGCCAGTAGGCATCATTGATCTGCTGATAACCATTTCGATTGTCCGAATTTTCAAGAGCTGGGCTTGTACTTGTGTTAGGAATAAAATGTACCGGGGTTACAAGAACTTTAGAAGTACCGTATGAAATCGTATTTGTCACGTCTTCAAACTCAAATAGTATCATACACGAATTTCACATTCATCATAATCGAGTCAATCACGCACATCTAGACAGCAACGTCTTGTATGATTTGGGAACTCGCCTTGTGCCAAAAAATCCAAGTACACCAGTGTTGCCCGCTTGGCGTGGCAGGCCGTCCTGAAGGACCGATAAGCGCTGCGGAGCACAGGCGTCCGCCCGGTCGGCGCCCAGTCTCTCCAGGCCGGAGCTGGGGTCAGGTGACCGGTCGGGTCGGGAAATGCCTGCGGGCTCATTTCTCTGACGGTTACCGGGCGAATGTGGCGACATGCCTGCCGCCAGCTGTGACAGAGCGTGTCGGTGGTGCAGGCAGATAGCGAACCCAGCTCCATTCAGCATGATGTCCTTAGCTCCAGGAGGAAGACTGGTGTCGCCGGTTCTCAGGAAGTGTCGTTGTCTCTCAAGTTCAAGTGTCTTCTCCGACAAAAGACACCGATATCCAAGAGCAAAGCAGAAGACTGCGGCTTCGGAGGTGCCTGCTGCGCCCAAAGGTAAACATCGAATGATTCGAATGCTAATTGCAAGGTGAACTTAACGCAAATTTGCATTACGTCTCAATTACAGTGAAGATGACACCTATAGTAGACGCGGAAAATTTTTATATTTATGCTCGGTAGCTACCAATTAGACACGCATGCGATTTTCGTAGTGTTTGCGCTAAGCCCAATGATATACATTGACTGCCGTACCCTCGCCGATACTTTAAGCAGTGATTTCAACGTCATCTGGACAGACTGAAATTGTAGTGTGCGGCGGCCTGATTGCGGGTAGCCCAGTGCAGCTGCCGTGGCCGTGCCCGGCAGCTGAATCGTCTGCCGTGGCCGTGCCCGGCGACTGAGTCATCTTCCGTGGCCGTGCCCGGCGACTGAGTCTCTGCTGTGGCGGTGCCCAGCGACTGAGTCATCTGCCATCGCCGCGCCCGGCGACTGAGTCGTCTGCCTCCTCAGGTTCCGGCAGCATGGAGGCCCTGCTGAAGCGATACGGCGAGAGTGACACCAAGATAGGGCCAGTGGACCCCTGCGAGGTTGGCATGTTCGTGAAGGAAGACATCGTCGACGCTGTCAGAGCGTGAGTTGTATCAGAGAAATCGGAATCACCGCTCGCGACGGGAACAACGTAAAAGACAAACAACAGGCATTAGGTGCTTTTTTCCGGACTGAGTCCGGACTGACAACTCCGAATTTACCGGTTTGTAGCTCATCCGACCAAAGGTCATAAAGGTGTTTATGTGAGTGTAAGGGGCTACGGTATTTTGCTATATCGTTTATATGCTTGGCGCACTATTTATCAAAACATTTTATATGTAGCTAAACTGGAGCTGTACGGTAAGTTAATCGTGAAAGGGGAAGAACATTCAGACGTGCGGAAAGCGCAATAATATATCCAGAGCGCTGACGGGAACGGGACCTGTGATGATCGTGGCGTGAGGTGCAGTACAGCGTCCTTCCTGTCCTTGCTTACGGTTGCCGTTTGGCCGCGCAGGGAGGTGCAGTTTGCGCGCCGTCAGATGGACCGCGCGCACATTCGGCGTCAGATGGAGCGGGGCCGGCACCAGCCCAACGTGCTGAGTGTGGCGCAGAAGCTGCAGCTGCGGCGGCTGGCGGCCGAGCAGCCGGACCACTGGCCGCCGCACCGACTTGCCGCCGCCTTTCACATCAGCTCTGACGCCGCCAGGGTGGGTCCGCTCACGTCAAGACCAACGCCGCCAGGGTGGGTCGGCTCACGTCAGGACTGGCGCTGCCAGGGAGGGTCCGCTCACGTCAGCACTGACGCTGCCAGGGTGGGTCCGCTCACATCAGCACTGACCCGCCAGGGTGGGTCCGCTCACGTCAGCACTGACGCCGCCAAGGTGGGTCCGCTCACGTCAGCACTGACCCGCCAGGGTGGGTCCGCTCACGTCAGGACTGACGCTGCCAGGGTGGGTCCGCTCACATCAGCATTGACCCTGCCAGGGTGGGTCCGCTCACGTCAGCATTGACCCTGCTAGGGTGGGTCCACTCACGTCAGCACTGACCCGCCAGGGTGGGTCCGCTCACGTCAGCACTGACGCCGCCAGGGTGGGTCCGCTCACGTCAGGACTGACGCTGCCAGGGTGGGTCCGCTCACGTCAGCACTGACGCCACCAGGGTGGGTCCGCTCACGTCTGGACTGACGCCGCCAGGGTGGGTCCGCTCACGTCAGCATTGACGCTGCCAGGGTGGGTCTGCTCACGTCAGCATTGACGCTGCCAAGGGAGGGTCCGCTCACGTCACCACTGACGCTGCCAGGGTGGGTTCGCTCGCTGCGGCCTGCCTCCGCTAACGGAGGTTCCTGTATTCCACTAACGGAGGTTGTGGCTCATAACTGCAAAGGTCTTTGTTGTCAACCTGACTCTTGAAGCTCGAAAATAGACAGAATTTTTGTGAGATCGCAGGTCTTTCATCATGGAGAATGCTGTAATGCCTACTTGATGACCTCTGGCACTCCATCCGACATGTTGTTTGCTGTTTTATTGCTGTTCAGGATGTGTGTTGACAAATTTGAATACGAAATTGAGTTTCTTGCAGCTGCATCCGGTATGTCAGATATCCTTATTCGTCACTTAAAGAACACGGTTTGTTGTCAAATGTATTCACAAAATTTAAAGAGAATAAGTTCCGTTTAGCAAAAACTTGCATTGCTCCCGAAACGTGAGCCAGCGACTTGTCTTCACTTTTACTATAATTGTAAACATAATTATAGATGCCACAACGGTATTTGGGCGGCTAGCTAAACACCGAGTCTAGGCCCAGGTTGATGAGAAACGTGGAGGAGAAATTGAAAGGCATTGTCCTTTTAGTTTCGACAATACATTTTCCCTCTGAAACGTCCCTCAGACCTTAAGGCATTTGTGTTCTCAATCGAGGTAGGATAAGCTCCGTAGAGCATTGAAATGTCCGTACCCGCCGCGACTAGTGCTAATTGGTTACAGGCGCCGTGCTCTTCCTCAGAAAGTGCTGAAGAGTCAGTGGCTGCCGTCCTCTCCAGAGGAAACAGCGCGTCACGACGCTAAGGTGGCGGCGCGCAGGAGAGCGCAGGCCTGCCGGCGGCGGCAGAGGTACAGTCGGAGCCTCCGCCCACTGCCACTCCCCATCGGCCGCGGGCGAGCCTCACAGCGCTGATCGGACAGTTCGAACCGCCGGCGGAGCTTGCGCCCGCTCCGCGGAAGGCAGCTGAGCCGAGGCCAGTCAGCGCCATCTATCCCGGAAGAGACGTACTGCAGTTTCCTGTTTCTGACACCAGCCACCAGGCAGCGGACATGAGGCGGGTGGGCGTACCGGTTAATGTGTCCAGCAAACACATGACGCTGCAGGAGCTCAAGCGGAAGAAGAGCGCGCTCGAGAAGAAAAGGGCACTCAAGGATAGGGGCCCAAAGCCTGTGGTGTGATGAAAAACGGAATGTAGTGAATTAAAAAAATATATATTTGAGTACGTTTAAATACAAGAGCGCTAAACAGCGCATGTGTCTGGGATGCGAGATTCAGCCGCCCGTTACTTCCCAAGCTATTTCAGTAAGCAGCTGTTGGCCTTGCCCCTGCCGCAAGCGCGGTGCAGCTACGCCGGTGCGTAGGAACCTGACTTGTCGTCATCCCCCACACCAACGCCGGCACCATCTGCGTACTTCTGCTTCCGTGCACATCGTCACGAGAAGGCTTACACGCGACGCAGGGGGGGGTGTTGGGATTCTCTCGAAATACCTAGCTATGGTCATCCGTGCAGTGGAGATCGCCACTATAAGGGCAGTGCCGGGGCGAGTCTGAACCGATGCCGTAGAGCCCGACCAGTGTCCTGCGCCGATGTGATGGCTGCCGACGGTGGTGGATCTGTTGGCCCGTGCCAGCGAGCGGGAAACTGTCAGTCCAGTGCCTGGTAACCCTGCGGTAGCTACGGATACCTGCTGCTCCGGCTCGCAGCCGCCCGGTGTCTTCCTTGCGTGAATGAGGGTGTCTTCCTGGGGAAAGGCCGGAGCAAGCAGCTTCTATGCTTTCAACGCAGCGCTACACTTCAAACGCGTTTCGGGCGGGGAGAAACCGTGTGCTGCGGCGCAGTTGTGCCTGTTGCAATAGTCTGGACAAGGTCGCGACAGTCGATGTCGTCCCACTTTGTCGGTAGCTCCGGGAAAATAAAAATAGTCACGCCTAATAAAAAGATTGTATTTAAACCGAATATCGGCGAGCTTCATTCATGTTAAGCTATGCCCAGGTTCAGAATTCAGCAAACCATGGGACTTGTGAAGTTTGAGAGCAGCAGGCGCGACGTGTTAAGTTGTTAACTACGCAAACGCTATATCGACGAACACCCATGCATGCATATAATCACGTTTTGGATGCACAGTTGCGATTGACGCCTATTCGTAATCATTTGAACTCAGTCCCACCTGAAAAACATCAGAAATCGGGGTTACTCAGGCATCAGAAACGAACAACGCTCCAGTCACATCTGAAACTAACTGCTCGCATCGCAATCAAAGGCACACAACGGCATGACCTCTCAGCATATGTATGTATCTGCTCTAACAAGCCGAGATTCTTTCGCGTGCCCTCATACACAAAATACACACACACACACACACCCTGTCACGTCCTCAAACGCGTGAGTGGACTGAACAGAACTGGGCCCGGCGTGCACGGGTGCACAGTGGCGGGGTAGACAGCGGGGCTGCAACACCCCTGGCAGTGATGGGCTGGTTGTGGGCACGGCGGAGACGTTTACCCGACATGTGTTATTGTTAGTATTGACGGCACCTAATCAACATCTAACGAATGTACATACATACTATAGCCAAGAAACACACGCAGCTCAGTGCGCGACCATTTTCCTTCTGAGTACAAAATACTAGACATGCCGTCTGGACAAAGTACCGTATTCCATAACTCATATAAACGCACTGAGCACACGTCGACAAGATAATCCCCACCCCCACTCCCCAAATTTTGTTTACCATATACAAACCGCATGGTGCAAAACTATTCGCTTTGTACTACAGAGGTGATCCAAAGAAAATACTCTCTTGGGAGTCCGTATGCTTCCATGGAAGCATCCGAGGGCCTAATGTGGTTGAAGTCAGGACTTTTCGGAATCAATTATTGCGCTTCTTTCTGCCATAACAAAGCGTTGCCCGAGTTCCGCGCCAATTCGATGCCGGTAAATCGACTTTGAGCCATTCGTCGCCTTAATTGTAATTTAGGTGGTCGCATAAGAAGACTTGTTGAAGCGTCGGCGCCGATCGTGAAGGCTGATGCTGGAGTTGAGGGCATGTGACGCGGCGCCATTTCTGTCGCTCTTTCAGATTCACTCTCCGCACTGAACGACAGTAAGACTTCCGTCGGGTCGCGCGGTCTGGAGCCGTTCGTCCCATGCGACGGCGCGGGACGGCTGGGCAGCTGTCGGGGACTGGGCAGCTGGCCGGCTGGGCAGCTGCTGAGCTGACCGGAAGCAGTCGCCCTAGGCCCAGCGCTCCATGTCCGTCCTGCCGTAAGGCGATGTCATTAGATACGAAAAGCCTCAACAGGGCGTCCCAGAACGTTGTCTGTACGAGCAAGTTTTCCTGGTGTGCATGCTACAGAACCAGAAACGTGAACATCGCTTTCCAATTCGTTTTATTCATGCATTATTTTGTCTTAACTCTCTCCTTTTGAATAGTGATGTAATATTTCGTCGATACCTTTATTAGTGGTTTGAGAGAAAGCAAGCTCCAGTATTTGAGCAGGGTTTCACATCACTATCCTAAGCAACTCTGCAAATCAGCACCGAAAAGTACCCTGACAGAAAAAGGTTCTCCAAGAAATTTGTCCATGTCTTAACATCTATGTTTGGCATATGCTTGTCCGGCTCACGCTGCGCAGCAATTGGTGCAAGGACGGCTGCCAGGGCGCCGTGGTTGAGTCGTGACAGGGGAAGGCGGACATGCGAAGCGCTAGACAGTGAGTCAATCGGTGCAAAAACCGATTTTAACACGCCCACTGAGGACGAGGGAAGGTCAGAGAAGAGTTCCCCAATTGTTCATGGAGGGCTCAAAACTACGACCAGAAGGACGCTGTTAAAAGACAGAAAAGAGATATACAGGAACGTTTTCGCGCTACCATGAGTCTGATCGTCGATCAGCCAAAGGCGGGAGGGGGGGCAACGGCACAGCTAATGAAGGAAACACAACCCGCCATGCTTTCGGAAACGTCCGACAGTTCAGCGAGGTCCCTGGGGTAAGCCCGGATCTGCTACAAAGGTTCTCGGTAATATTCGCCGCACTATCATTATCATCAACAGTCGACATTGAGAAGTATCCAGCCTATGCTCTAGAGACAGCGAGGCTGTTTGTAAACATGTACCCATGGTACAGCATGCTGGCAACCACACATAGGGGCAAATGCACGGGGAAGATGTTCCTGAGAGCCTGAAAACTTACATAGGAACATGAAGGAGGCCAAGGAGGCAAGGAACAAAGATCACCTTGCATTCAGGCAATATCATACCAGGAAAACATCCAGAGTTGACAATCACTGATCAGTATCAGTACCTGCTTATCACCAATGACCTTGAGGTAACATGATCTCGATGATATAAAAAAAATCCAGAAGGCCCATGACATCGGGGGTTTCGAATCTGGCAGTAACCCTCTGTATAAGCTGAAAGATAGTGACACTAACCATGAATATTACGATGGTGCGTGAGTGGGTACTTGGATGTGAGACTGCTTCAAGAACTTACCTGGACTTCAAGGAGAATTCTTGGGGTTAATAGATAGCAGACTGGATAAAGGGACGCGGGATGTTAAATAGGAGAGTTACACAAAGATGCAAAAGAGGTCGTATGATTTAATCAACATTCCCTGTGAGTTTAATGTGTTGGCTGTTTCCGCATGTTCGTGCTCATTTTATGAGAAGAGTGACGGTAATCATTCCTTGAAATCGCGCTTAACATTATTGTGTCAATAAATGCAGCTACTGCACATGACCCAAGAAGTTTCGATATGGTTCGGTAACGCATTTAAAGATGTTGAATAGTGAGAGTGAATTTGTGGCATTCTTTATCGTGTGGTACTTAATAGTTAAACCAGAGTGAAAGCTCAGCAAGAACTCTGACTTATGATGACCTTGAATATGTCGGATCGGTTTTTGAAACATTACTTTTTTCTTACATTTTAACCGTCACTGGACCCGCCTTATCTGATTGTCTCATTGAGTGTCTGCAAAACTGGAAAAGAACGAAATCAAATTCCGACATTTATAAACCTTGAAAAATAGTTTATCTGATATGACCTAGTGTAGATACCCAATGTTTTGTGGCTTGGTAATGAAGTTCAGAGCAACAGCTATCATTTGAGCACAAAAAAATTATTTCTTGTCAAAGTATTTTTTAGTTACAAGGTTTTGGCCTATTTTGAAGCCCAGTTGCCCAAGTGTGCGAGGGTCGATCGGGGGGGGGCACGTGCCCCCTTGCCTCTGGATCTGCCTATGGTAACCAATACGGGACAAAATTTCATGATGAAAATATTCCAGTTGTTCGTGGGCGGGTTGATCTGGACTACTCAGACTTCATAGCACTGAAACCAAACACCCGGACAAGAAGGCGCCCGCTGAAATTGACGAAACCCACAGCTCAGACCAGGGTCCGCCGATGTGTGTTTGGGGTTCGAGCTATTTCCGACTGGAACTCCCTGCCGTAGTTTCTTCTCAGACATTCTCAGTTAACCAGCTCAGGTACCTGATCCCTGAGAACGATTGAGACAAGTACACTTTCATGTGAAGCTCGTTGAGAACAGGGACCCGCAGGCCACAGTGGCCTCAAAATCCCGAAGTATTTGTAAGGTAATGTAAAGAAAATCAATCCATATCAATATCAGTATGCTGGGTAATCGACTGGATTGGAAACGAACATCAAACAGGCACTTCATGGTTGTTTGATTGAGATACATACCCTCACATCGTCGTGACGCCCTGAAGTGCAGAAAGAGATAAATGAAATAGATGTAAAGCACACACTTCTAATTCCTACGATGTCCCTTCTTCTTGTGTCATGCGATGTATGAAGTGGCAATTTTGAAACTGGCGCTCAGTCAGTCAAGCGTCTCGGCTGCACAACATAAGCTCACACGGGGCTGTTCTATTATATGACGTAAATAGGGGATAGTAAATCAATCTTGTTCCAGAAGTTTACGTTCTGAGTTATAAATTGAGGAAAGCAAAGCTGATAAAATTTAGATTCCTACCTATTTCTAGGAAATAGGAGCTCTTTGACAAATCTTGCTTAGCTTGGATTGAAAAACACCCTAGCGTCATCAAAAAATAAATTTAAGATAAACAATGAAGATTGACGTGCATGGCGCATTTCAGGCATGCTCCCCATTAGTAAGTTCGAAAGTGTTGTTGAATATAAACGGAAAGGAAGTATAACTAAGCGAAAGTTTAAAGAAGTCTGGACGTGACATTGGTTTTTCATGTAATGTGTTTAGTAAATGAAAATTATATTGACCGTCACGGCAATTCGTCTGTGTGAAGAAATAATCATTTACATGGTGGCTTATGCCTGGCTGCCATTCTGCAAAACTTGGCATTCATTTCAATTTAATTAATTGAATTGCAATGAGCTGCTTGAGGCAGCTTCAAATTTGGCTGCTAGGGCAGAAATATTCAATGCAATGCTGCCTCAGGGTCTCCTTACATTTTACTCACCTTTCAAACGAATAGGATTTTGAGGTCCACTCTGGTCTGCAGGCCCCATGTCAATGTTCAATCTCCCCTGAAAAGTGTGCCTATTCTGGTCTGAGCCATTCTCAGGAATTAAATAACTGAGATGCTGCTACCCAGTGTGTCTGAGGTGGGCTTGGACTGTCACAGAGTTTGAGCTTAAATCACTGACTAAAAGAATAGTTCCAAAAATTTAAACCTGCTTCATTCTGCATTCTGATTTGGTTGCAGGCATGTGGATTTTTCAAATGATTTGGATTTCAAAGTGTGAAGAATGCAATTATGTAACAACAGTAATGAATGGGAATGTATGGCTTAAAATGTATTCTAGTCCTCCCACAAGTCTAAATAATTGCATAAACCATTTGAGAGTCCTTAAAATTAAAAATACCTAATTCTAAATTATTTTTTACACAAGAGCAGCATTTTGTTGGAGGCCTGGCACCCCAAAGGAATATAAATTCATGCATTGTGGTTTTCCTCCTGCTCATACATCCACATAGAATGTGGAATAAGTTAGAGAGGGTACTACTTATGAAAAGATGTACCAGTGTGTGTAAAAATTTCCATCTTAGTCTCAAGCGAGTGTTATTGTGCCTCTGATTTTATTTATTGCTGTGAAAGTATTTTGTATGGGCTCAATCAGGACCTGATGGGTATTGTGTGTTTTTTTAGTACACTTAGGCAATGTTTGCAGTTTCAAGTCAAATGAATGAGTTTGATGTTCTGGGAGAGCATATACATTGTGAAAGGAGTCAGTGATTAATGGTGTTTCAGTTGAGCAAAGAAAAATACATTGTTGAGAGGCCTTTTGGAATAAGCTTCAACTCTTTGACTGCAAAATTTTTCCCTGATCCCTTGGCAAGTGTATACTCTGTATTGCATATTCATTGTATACTCTGCAATTTTCAGATATCATGGATGACATTTTAAGCTTTCAAACCTAATAAAACATAAATATTTCTGTTGAATATAGATGTGGATGTAGAATTACCTGTCCATGGGCAGGTATGATTATGATCAATAATTATATCATGTATATCATAGATAGGATTGCCGATCGGGGACTTGGGCGCATCACGGGCGCATCCGGACCAGGGCCACTTATGACGGCAAAAGCTATCAGGTGGAAATCTGGTGGGCGCCACTCATCTGGGGGTGCATTTCAGGGCATCGACCTTTCAGGGGGGCGAGGTCATCGGGGACTCCCTGCCTGATCTGATGTATATAATATATAATTATGCATTATATAATGTTATGATGCATTTCACAAAATTCTGAAACTCATAAAAGTGCCACTGAATGATGTAGATTCCAGTAGTTAGCCATGGAGTTGCATTGGTTGATATGGAGCCTTTTGAGTGTGTTGAATAATCCATTGTATTGAAATTAATTTTAAATGCCTAGCATAACCATTCAAAGTCAAACTAGACATAATATAAGTACAAGGATGGATCCCAAACATCTGAAGCTTATATTTAACCAGTTTGGCAACCTAAAAAACATGGGGTGAATATTATTGTTTGCTTGCACCGTTCTCCAAATTATGTATTGTGGAAACATTGTTTGAATTCCATTTTTCCTCAGTATCTAGCTTCTTCAGTTTCCTGTGAAGCTGTGAGTCAGAAGCTGCTGTGATGCCAGCAGTCAGTGAGGAGGTGTCTGAGTTTGTGCGCAAGGCACACCGTTTGCGCGGTCAGCTGACGGTTGCGCGCCGCCGGTGGCAGCAGTGGATGGGTGACGAGGCACGCCGCGACCTCCGTTCAGCCTGAGGCAGCAGGACTCAAGCAGTGATTCCAGGTAGGCCGTAGTAACCCATGTAGCATTGCTGGAGCACCAGAAACGTCACAAGTAGACAAATAATGGTGTGGAAGCTGTGGTAGCTCATGACTATTTGGCTTATTAAGGCCCAAACTCTGACCTGGGATATGCCATTAAAAATATGGCTCCGAGTGTGTAATTCTCAAAACTTTTGTTCGTCGGGTATTTCCTGATTTTATCAACTGTGCTGGTTCATGAGCCTCATAGAATTCGTTTTTCGAATTCATGAAATAACGAACGGTGGCCATTTGCAGCAATCCCGCCCCAGTAGCTCAGTTGTTAGAGCGTCGGGCTCCGGTCCGCTACTGAGGAACATGTAGTGACAGTGCATGTACAAGCTTGGGATCGACTCCCCTGAGACGCTCCGTCGCTCGAAGACAATCCGTCCGTTAGCGTCGGTCGGGCGCGGGTGGTGTGTTTGACGTGTCTGAAGGGGGTATTTCGTGATGTTATTAACTGTGCTGGTTCATGAGCCTCGAAGAATAAGTTTTTTCGGATTTATGAACGGCGTTGCTATCGGCAGTGGGCCCACCTGGCGGCAGCTGGTGCCTCAGGTGAACCAGGTGCGACAGCGCGTGGTGCGGCTGCGCCAGCTGTGCCAGCCGCCGGTGCGACACCAGGACCTGGCCATCATCCAGCGTGTAGCCGAGAGCGTGCGTCAGCAGGCGTCAGCCGCCGCCCGCCAGTGCTCCAACAGGTGACCGTATCCCACAAGCGGCCATCAGGTGACCCCCCCCCCCCGCCAGTGTGCTATCAGGTGACCGCAACCCACCAGCGCGCCAACAGGTGACCCCTCCTCCCGGCAATGCTCCAATAGGTGACCCCTCCTCCCGGCAATGCTCCAATAGGTGACCCCTCCCCGCCAATGCGCCAACAGGTGACCCCACCGCCCGCCAGTGCGCCAGCAGGTGGCCCCTCCCTCTCCTCTGCCAATGCGGCATCAGAGGACCCCTCCCCCTGCCAATGCGCCAGCTGGTGATCCCACCGCTAACCGCCGCTGCCGCTCGTCTAGGATCATCTCACTGTGACCAAATTAGAGTGGCTGTTGTGTGTCACCGAAAACCAATTCCGGGAAGTTGTGTCTTTTTCTTGTATTGGGTGCCGAGGTTCTTATATTTTCACCGCCGCCCCGTTGTACCTCTGATCCATCGTCGCCTTATTTAGGGGAGAGATCCAAGAACTAGTTTGATCCCGACTCCTATGAAATATGCGGAAAAAATGTGGACACTGGTAGATAAGCGAGTGTGAATGACTGTTGGAGGTGTTGTTTCATGTACCGCCTGTCGGCGGCAGATGCGTACGGCATTCCAGGCTCCGCTTCGATACCGGCGACAGGCAACGCTGCTGCCCCAGTCTGACCCGGTCCGCGCTGCTGCCCCAGTCTGACCCGGTCCGCGCTGCTGCCCCAGTCTGACCCGGTCCGCGCTGCTGCCCCAGTCTGACCCGGTCCGCGGTGCTGCCGCAGTCTGACCCGGTCCTCGCTGCTGCCGCAGTCTGGCTGACCTGGCGGAACGGGAGCGCATTCTAACAGACGCCGTGGCTGGCCTGTGTGGTCGTGTCAGCCGCTCTGCCACGTCCCCGTCTGCGGCCCGGCCGCCCCGGAACAGTTCCACGCTGCCCCGACGCGCCGTCAAGCCCACCTCCACCCCACCAGAGGTCAGTGTCTGCGCAGGTTTAGCCGCACTGGTAGTGTTGGTGTATTTGTATTCGTTGCGAACACCTCCGCACATGCGGTAGCTTTTCAAGTACCCTCGTAATGAATACAAAGTGGCGGAAGATCTGGGAAGTGTTGATAAGCCGAGTTTGGGAAAGAAACGATGTTCAACGTGGCACATCAATCAGATGATCGGTCCGGAACCAGCATGTTGTATGTTTTGAACTTGCGCCCTTTTTGTAAGTTGCCACAGGCTCTGACCGGCCGCGCACGTGCCTGATAGACTAAGCCGTTCAGAAACTGACGTTAACGGCGGGTATTGAGGAGAGGTCAAAGGAAGTTCATGTCGCACATTTCCTTGTTCCGTCCGACATCGCCCGCGTCGCTGTCGTCTCTGTTGTACGCGTGCTGCGCGGCCAGCGTGGTCGCTGCTGCGTCCGTGTGAGAGCGTCCGGGTGCTTCCGTGGTGCAGTGCCAGCATCAGCTATGCGGCGGCAGGTGGCTGCCTACGACGAGTTCCTGCGGCGCTGCGGCGGTGCCGAGGGCGGCTGGGATGCTGAGGAGCACGCGGTGTTCCTGCGACTGCGCAGCCGGCACCACACCGCCTCCCGGCTGGTGGAGGCGGCGGCCCGCCGCATTCTCAGTCAGTGTCGGGTCCGGCCGCCCGCCACTGCCGCTGCTCCAGATCAGCGGTTCTAGTTAGCGATGTCCAAACAGAAACTAGCTCGTAACATTTCGTACGGGCACTGCTGTGTTTTGTTGAACTTTTATTAGACTGCCAGGTGTTAACAAGCTTTGTCTGGATTGATAAACAATTGGGTTGAACCCGAATCGATGGTGTATGACCTAGTGCGACATGGCAGGGCAGTCATGCACTGAGGGCGGCGAATTGGGCGAGCGCCCCGGTATTGGCAAGAGCCAGGTGCTTGAAAGTTAAAGATAAGGTGAAAGAAATCAATAAACATAAATAAAACTGTCTCAAATTATCTCAGTTTGGGGTAGGAACATGTGAAGCGATCCAGCTTTCTATTGTTTTGGGTTTTAAGTGCCTCAGTTTCCATGGGTAAAATACGATCCGGATGGGACCGCCGATCAGAATAATAATGGAGTCATTGACTCCTGAAAGTGCTATTTCACCAGCACTTTAGCACAGACCACGGTATAATGCTGGGAAAGTAGCTCTTGATGGAGTGGATTGGCAGTCAATAAGGATTGATATTTGGCCATGGAGACTAGGTCATTGTTCCGTCTTGACCTGATTCATGGGCTATATCGCCAAGATTTATCCTAGCTTAAGAAGAATTACCGTTAATCAGTCAAAATGTCGAGAAAATCGTACTTGACATGAGACGCTGTCGGAAATGATCTCGCACTCCTCCCAAAGATTTCACCTTCAGTCCTGATCCGTCTGGATTAAATTTTCTCATACAAGATGCATGCTACCAAAATTCTAGCGGGCGTTGCCTGGGAGGCCGGTCTGGACCGAGCTGGACCACGGGGATGTGCGCTAGGACACGCCCCACACACCATCTTCACCGACTGAGAGTCCGAGCAGATGCTGAGCCGGGCATCCCTGACGCGTCGCTGTGGCCGCCAGCGCGCAGCGTCTCCGAGATCGTGCAGCACCTGCACTGGCACGACCAGCTGCTGGCGCTGGCCGAGGCCCGGCGCCGCTGTGTGCGGGACTGGCGGCAGAGCAGGCGGGCCCGCTCCGTCTCCCTGCCGCCGCCGTCGGAGCCTGCTGTCTCCGCGCAGGTGCGACCCCGCTGCCCAGGCGGGTGCGGTGGCCTCAGTACTGGCGGCAGATGTCGGCTGGGTAGTCGGTGCGACTTGATCCGGTGACGCAATGTCACAGTGTCAGACGTCGTCAGCCGGTTGCAACAGTGTCCGTTGTGCTGGCAGGCGGCGCGTCGCTCTACAGCGCGTAAGAGCAGTCCGACCCGACGGCGGAGCCCGTGCCGCCGTCGGCCCTCGCGGCCACCAAAGTCAGCCCCGCCGGCGCGGCCGCCGCCCCTGCCCCCGCCGGCGCGGGACCGGCCGACGGGCGAGCAGGTGCGCCGGCGCGCCCTGGTGGCTGAGTACCAGGAGCGCCGGCAGCGCGAGCAGCAGCAGCAGTGGCGCCTCCGGCAGCAGACTGAGCAGCAGGAGAAGCAGCTGCGGGCACGGGTGGCCGCCAGAACTCTGGAGGTCTACCGGTCAGTTCACCCCGCGGAGGTCTGTGATACAGCCAGCGTGATTCCCACCCGCGTTGTGTTAAAGTTTTTGTTTTTGTCTAGACTTTAGTTTGTATACGTGTTGTGTATTGTACCTGTGGCGGCAGCATATCAAAGCGGCGGTGGCTCTGCAGGCGGCGAGACGCCGAACAGGTGGCGCGGCAGCGGTCGGCGCGGCCCCAGAGTGCGCCGCCACCGCCGCGGCCTCGCCCCCGCGCCGTGGGCAGCTCCCCAGCCGCAGTCGGCTGCTGGCGGAAACCAGCGCCACCCGGCGGCGGCGGCAGGCGGCGCAGGCGCACCCTGGACCCGTCAGCGTCAGTCTCAGCGTCAGCTCGCTACCGCGCAGGTGAGCAGCGCTGCCCTTCCGAAACCAACTGGCTAGAATCTACCCGTCGCATCAGCTCGGCTGTGCTCTTTATCTGTAAAATGCTATTGACCACTGGCCATGTTTCTCATATCCAGGAAGTCCATGGATGTTGGACAATTTCTTTTGCGAAAAAGTATTCTATATGTCTGAGTGCGCTGTTGCAGTCGAGCAACGGGCAGCGAGCCCGCCCCCTGATTATTGCAGTCTCAAGACCCGTTCACAGCGTCTCTGCATGCGAAGAATCGCTTGCGAGGACTGTCTAAATACCCTCCGAATAAATATTTTGACTCGCACTGAATGTATGTCCATGACTTTCGCTTGGATCATCCATACGCATCGATACCGCCTTCCTAAAATGTGTGCGATTGAGTTGTGTGCATGTACTTTCTAAAATTGTATTATGCGCATGCTGCTTACGAAATAAAGTTATCAGTAGCACCAGTCATAAGTTTAGATGCCTAAATAGTGCATGGACCAGTATTTAAAACGGAAGGTGGCACCTTCATAACGTGATTTTAACTGAGATAGCCAAGTTGTAAAGCAAGTCGGAAAACCCGGTACTCAATATATCATTTGTCTTGGAACTCGAGATTTCCGTAGAAAAAAGTTAAAACCTACCTGCAATGTACCCCTCATGTAGCCCTATCAGCAGGCCACAGTTGTCATGGCTGTTGGTGTGACGACATACGCTGACGTCACGATGAGCATCAGCCAATTGAAGCCCTTGAAGCGTTTCGAGTATGGTAGTGGTTGCCAGATCATGACATCATCCACAGGCTGATACTTTATTTCTTTTCTTAGAGGAGTATTTTAAAAAATAAAAATATTGAGCTTATTGTACATTTTTTCAGAGAAATCATGAGTGGTTTCATTCTTTTCGGCTAAAAGTACGCCTAATTACACTAAATTCCAGGATTCGACCAAGGTGCCACATTCCCTTTAAGATTTATTGAGACAATAATTTCTGCTTTCACATGATTAATATTTAGCGCGTGATGACGGATTGTGGGTCGACATATCAGTCAGCTGACCGTGGGTGCCACGTGCCTGCGGAAAGGCTGTGGACGGGTCCCTAGAGCACGTCAGCTGCTAAGGATACCTCCCAGAATATCGGCCCGAGCAACGTATAGTCGTGGTACTGTGTAAACGGGGTGCGTGAATGCCACCGGCTTGCTTTTCGTGCAAGGTCGAAAAATATCCCACGCCATTTGACCTTGGTTTGTCCAAGTTCGGTGATCCACCAGCCTTCGTACAGTGGTCAGATGCTCCCAGGTCAGACTATGGATTTGAACTGGTATATGACTCCTGTATAGCATACCGGAAAAAAATCCCCTGATTTATTGCTTTGTGTCTAAGCAAGCTCATCTTATGCTGGAAAATGGCGTTAACGTTTTCTCAATGCGCCATTTTCTGGTCGCGCTTCTCCCCCCCCCAGTCTGGCACGCGGGCAGCGGCGATGGGGTCGACGCGGTCGAATTCCGCCTAAACACTTCTTTTTAACCAAATAGTAAGGTTTTAGACAGCGAAGCATGAAACCAGGGGCTTGTTAAAAAAGGTTATGTATCACATATCCCCGCCCCGCCATGCAGGCCTGATATGATACTGGCGTGGTGACGGTGGTGGGCTGTACGCTTTTGCAGAGCGGTGCCGGAGTGGCGGAGGGGGCTATAGACTGCTGCGGCTCCGTCCCATCCCGGAGTGGCGGAGGTGCTATAGACTGCCGCGGCTCCGTCCCATCCCGGAGTGGCGGAGGTGCTATAGACTACCGCGGCTCCGCCCCATCCCGGAGTGGCGGAGGGGCTATAGACTGCCGCGGCTCCGTCCCATCCCGGAGTGGCGGAGGTGCTATAGACTGCCGCGGCTCCGCCCCATCCCGGAGTGGCGGAGGTGCTATAGAATGTCGCGGCTCCGTCCCATCCCGGAGTGGCGGAGGTGCTATAGACTGCCGCGGCTCCGCCCCATCCCGGAGTGGCGGAGGTGCTATAGAATGTCGCGGCTCCGCCCCATCCCGGAGTGGCGGAGGTGCTATAGACTGCTGCGGTTCCGCCCCATCCCGGAGTGGCGGAGGTGCTATAGACTGTCGCGGCTCCGCCCCATCCCGGAGTGGCGGAGGTGCTATAGACTACCGCGGCTCCGTCCCACCCCGGATTGGCGGAGGTGCTATAGACTGCCGCGGCTCCGCCCCATCCCGGAGTGGCGGAGGTGCTATAGACTGCCGCGGCTCCGCCCCATCCCGGAGTGGCGGAGGTGCTATAGAATACTCGCGGCTCCGCCCCATCCCGGAGTGGCGGAGGTGCTATAGACTACCGCGGCTCCGTCCCATCCCGGAGTGGCGGAGGTGCTATAGACTGCCGCGGCTCCGTCCCATCCCGGAGTGGCGGAGGTGCTATAGACTGCCGCGGCTCCGTCCCATCCCGGAGTGGCGGAGGGGCTATAGACTGCCGCGGCTCCGTCCCATCCCGGAGTGGCGGAGGTGCTATAGACTGCCGCGGCTCCGTCCCATCCCGGAGTGGCGGAGGTGCTATAGACTGCCGCGGCTCCGCCCCATCCCGGAGTGGCGGAGGTGCTATAGACTGCCGCGGCTCCGTCCCATCCCAAAGTGGCGGAGGTGCTATAGACTGTCGCGGCTCCGTCCCATCCCGGAGTGGCGGAGGTGCTATAGACTGTCGCGGCTCTGCCCCAGCTAGGGAATAGACCGTACCAGCCAGCAGAGCAGACTGGCGCAGCGGGTTAGACTGACTGACGTAGACGGGCACGGTCAGTCCAGGGAAGACA
The DNA here is from genome assembly GCA_034440635.1 of Lepas anatifera. Lineage (NCBI taxonomy): Eukaryota > Metazoa > Arthropoda > Thecostraca > Lepadidae > Lepas > Lepas anatifera. Next base: position 433,414 of record JAOTON010000676.1, on the reverse strand, counting down.
GCGGCGCCACGGCGCGGACCGCTCAGTCCGGTGGGACGGCTGTGTGTCGGGCCGCCGCGGCTGTTCCACTAGCAGAAGAGCTGTGGTGGTGGTAGGTGAGTACATGGTGGGTAAGGCTGGACAGAGCCTGTACCGGGCGGAGGCTCTACTGTACCGTCGCGCTGGTCGGCTGCGCCAGTGACCGGTGTCCCAGTGAAAGCTGCGGGACTGGCTGGCACTGATTATTGCTTGCTTTCAGGGAGAACTTTGGCGCGTTATTAGTATGTATTTCAAAGGTTGATGCATGCGTTGGAGGACGGCAGTGGCTGGTCACCGTCGCGTGTCTAGTCAGCGCACCGCTCGCGGATAGCCGCTCTAATGACTGCGTTAGTAGGGCGTGCGTGGACCGTGTTGTCATCCGTTTCATCTTGCCATCTATCATCGACCTATATATCGTCTTCAGTAATCTAGGAGGCGGTGAAGTTGGCCTGTCTGTCTAGTACACGCCCGCTCAGTGAACCGTTCCTAACCCGTCCGGAGTGAGTTACATTTGCCATTTATATGGCACATGTGAACTGTATTGTCATTTGCCTCATCTTGCCACTGTCACTGAGACGTATCGTGTGAATTGCTCAGTCATCTTGCTTAGCTTAAGGTGGTAACACAACTATCTTCTTTATTAGTGTTTTCCTCAGAGCCTACAAATCACCGGCAGTTGTCATTATCTGTGACCCCGTTTGTGCCTGTATCTGTTCTCTGCCACTACCCGCCGAGTTGTCCGTCGGTTCCCGTCGAGTCAGTGCCGCCAGTTCCCGTTGAGTTAGTGCTGTAGCTCCTCCGGTGGGTGCCGAGAAGGCAGGCTCTCGTGACTGCCGTCAGTTCATGTCACGATCGCCGAAATCTGACGGAACATAGCACGGGCATATCCTCGACTCAAGGTTCAAAGATACTATTTTTCTTAGGTATCAGGACGAATTGTCAGTGAGTTAAGACGTGAATTCGCTGTTATGGAGCGTTCTTGCGGAACATGATAGACCCAAATATGTACGTTCCCCATCCACCTTGCATGCCCTATCAGTGAATGACCTCCCAGCATTTACCTTTCCGAATTTGAATGTCGTTCTCATCGTGTCAAACGCTTTGAAGTAATATGAAATATATTGGAAAACCTGTTTCCATGTGTATGCCGGCGCAACTGATACGATTGCTGTTACAAAAGGTATATGGTTTTATGGAAACCTTACAGTTAATGTCTTCCTATATTGCTGATGTCAGTTGGTCGCTCGCGTCATGGTGGGAGACTGATGGTCGCAAAACACAGCGCGTGAAAGCACCCACAATGTACAGGTACCCACACCCGCGTTCCATTTCCACTCAGCTATCATTCAGTCATCTTCCCTCTCTCATGCAACAAGACCTTATAGCTTGCCGTGGTTTACAAACAATAAACATAAAACCAATCAGCAGATCACCTTAAGCAGCGGCAAGCATATGCATAAGCAGGTCGGGTTCGTACACGATAGGGAGCATTTCGTGTTTACATCGTGTACATCGTTGTCTGAAAGTCCGTTACTTACACCAATTCGTAGAGAAATTGTCATGTCTTTCCCATCACTCCGTTGGAGTCGCCTTTAGATATTTTCATTACAAACTTGTTTTTCAAGTTAGAATATTTAAGGCTCGTGCCAACCAAAATCATTCCATTATCTCGAATCAGAAAGAAATTGGGATAAAAATAAGCAATAATCTCTTTAGCAGTAATCCTAGCCACAACTTGCTTAGTTCAACGGCTTCATTCAGACGGGGGTGGAGGAGTATCCCCTCGGGAGTTTCCGCCGAACATCCCTCGAGTATGGACGTTAATCTCGTTACTTGTGGTCCGCGCCAGGATTATGCGCTTGAAGCCCGCTCGTGCCGTTCTGGTGCAGCAGGTTCTGACCAGGCGGCGCCACGGTCGCTGTCGACAGGCAACACTACCGGCGGGGACGGATCACTAGGCACATGGTTTCATCGGGCGCCTCTCACCTGGAGCTCGCCCGTCACACGCACATTGTACCGTCCACAACATACCCTCCTCGGCCGAATCACGCTCACGTCCAATACCAGCACCATTCAATGTCATCCGCCGCACAGCTGATCTCTGAAATGGCAGCCTGGAGCGTCGGGTCGCCGCCGCGGCGCCCCGCCCCCACACGCCACAGCTGGGCGTCGCCACCGCCCCGTCATCTGCCGCTGAGCTCGGCCGCCCTCGCCAGCACCGCGCAGATCTCGGTGTTGGGGTAGCTCTGCAGCAGCTTCAGGTTGTGGGCGAAGTCGCCGGACATCAGCGCCTGGCGCTGCAGCCTGCCGGCCAACGGTCCAGGTTCTGACGTACCAGACGACCCCGCCGGACACCGATTGTGGGACTACCAGCCGAAAAGCAGATCAGAGTAAATAGCTGAGAGATGACAAATCAATGACAATAACGTTTTTAAAACAAAAGCATGTGATTTCACATATTGATGTGAGGACGGCTTAAACCGATTGAAATATTTTTTACGGGAGCTGCTAAGGGAATGCGATACCTTTATAATGGGATTTGAATTTAGATAGAAGTATGCAGGGAATCCATTTGATCGAAATTTCATTTGTCCCAGAATTTACCGTTGGAGGGAAAAATGACGGCTTTCGGGCCCCTCCTGCCCCGGTGGTCACGTGGTAGAGTTGAATTCGGGAACGTGACGTAATGCTTAGGCCCGGCGCGCGAACAGATATTTATGGTTTGGGCATCTTTAAACCCTACGTGCTAAACGTGCCTTCGGTACTGGCGGCTATAAATCTGTATAACTTTCTTCAATGACTAGTTTGACACGGGAAATATGCTTTAAAATGTCAGCATAAATAGCAGGAATCAATAAGTGTCACTTTGGTTTCTAATTTGGACTTTTTACTTCACACGCTTCATTTGTTTTTGTATTCATTTGCAGCGCAAATCAAAAAGGTTCAATCTGGCAGCAAGCATTACCAAATCGTACGCCGTTTGGATGTCACGCGATTTGGAGAATTGTGTACTTCTACCAGAGGAAAACCAAATAAAACGAAACATTAGGCTTATCAGCCTTCTTTGCGCATAAAAATGAGGTTGCACCAAGGTGCCGTATTCTCTTTAACCGCGCATTGACGGGGGTCTGAGCCACATTCGCTTTGACGGGGAGGGCGGGTACCCGCCTCCCCCCACCCCGCCCAAGATCTCGAAAACCAGGCTAGATAACGAAAAACAGTAAAGGGCGTTGGGTAGCCCATCCACTTCTATATCGAAAATACTTGCACCATTTTTTTGTCAGGTCACATTTAAGGTCACTAGAGGTCAAGATATGCCATGATAGGGATGACGTAAATTAAGGTTTTCGGTCATTACATCTAAACAAGTAAAGATAGAGCGAAACAATTTAGACCATTGGAATCCTCGCGGCAAGCCGAATCGAATGATATATAACATGAACTTGCTAGATCAAATATGTGATTTGACCTGACCTAAGGTCAGGCCACGATCAAATTAGGTAAAATGCATAACATTGGAACGCAAGACGAGGAAAATATAATGAAGTTAAAATAAACGCTCTATCACCATCCATTACTAAGTTATTCACTTAAAACTATTTTTCCCATGTATTTCCAATGGAGAGGTCATGACTCGTAACTGACCTTAGGTCATCGATATAAAAAATACCGGAACAAATTTTAGAGAACTCGGTGGGCCCATTAGGTGATATGAGTTTCAATCGGATAAGTTCCCCGTTCAGACTTATGCTATCTTCAACTTTTTTAGGTCAGGTCACTTGCCCTGTACTGGTGACCTGACCTAAGGAGACTCAACCCTAAAGTTTTGACAAAAGTCGTAAAAATGATAAGAGAAAAGGTATAGGTTAAGAGGGCCAGTGGATCAAAAACTCGAGGGGGCGGGTCCCCCGTCAATGCGCGTTTTAAAGCGAAACAACTGTTTTGGCATGCCAGTAGAACAGGGCAGGCGGTAAAAAAAAATACCAACTGAGGTATACGGGCTTCATCCATTGGTTTCGGGCACTATAAACCATAAGTACCTGACGTGCCCTAGAAGTATCATCACCCATTCGTTTTTTAAGTCGTGACTCCTGAGATAGTCCCAGCTGTGCAGAATTTGGAGGGTCCACGGCCGTCGCTCAGGGAAGAATCGGTACTTACAGCATCATGGCGCAGCAGACCTCGGTCAGGAAGTCAAACCGGCGCTCGTCAGCAAACAGGCTGTCCCAGACACGTATCACGTCCGGCAGGGTGAACTCCTGCGACAGTAGCAGCGTCATCCACCTGTCGGACAGCAGCAGCGTCAACACACACTGACGTCACCTATCATCCACCTGTCGGACAACGCAATAGTAGCTCAGCTGACAGAATTGTGTATGTAGTATCAGTAGACAATTAGCTATAATACAGCTGACAGAATTGTGTATGTAGTATCAGTAGACAATTAGCTATAATACAGTCATCAGGCGGACAATTAGCTATAATACAGTCATCAGGCGGACAATTAGATATAATACAGTCATCAGGCGGACAATTAGCTATAATACAGTCATCAGGCGACGATATTCTGAGGCGCGCTCAGCCTTCGGTTTAGTCTGACCGGCGCGCCCAACCTTCAGTCTAGTCTCACCGGCGCGCCCAGCCTTTGGATTGGTCTGAATGGCGCACCCAGCTTTCGGTTTAGTATCACTGGTGCGTGGCTGGTAATGTGCTCCGTATTAAGGAGACAGGACGCTGGGGAAGCCATAGTTAAAGACTAGACCGACTGCTGAGCTCCATGTGACGCTATTGTTACGATCTGTTCTCCACCCTGCGTCAGACCGTGTCGACAGATTAGCTTTGCCCCTCCGGAGCAGCCATCCGTCCCCAGCCGAGCCTAATGCGTGTTAGTGGGACAATCACAAATGTGTCTCCATGGCAATGTGAGCCATCGAGCGGCCCGACCTGATGTTCAGCACTGACCGGAAGGCGAAGTACTGCGGCCGGAGCTCCTGGACGCGCAGGCGGACGGCCAGCGCCGGGTCCAGCTGCTCCAGCCGCGCCATCAGCCGCCGCAGCCGGTAGTTGATGCCCGACTCCGAGTCGTCCAGCGTCTTGATGAAGAAGTCGCGTATCTCCGACATCAGCTGGGTGAACACTCCGAACGTGTCCGCCTCCGCGTGTTCTGCCGAACGCACTCGGCTACGTCACAGTCAGCCGAGCGTCACATACACGCCGTCACAGAGAGAGAACTCCGGCCTGTCGCTGCCTGATCCGAGAATCTGTGGTCGGTGTAAATCGTCCATGTTTACATATTCTTGTCGGAAATAAGTCTGAAGTAACGCAAGAAAAACACGAATCTCGACATCGATACATAAATGGCATTATAGAAAAATTGAAAGAGAACGAAGGGAAGATTCAATCCTTGAGATTAAATCCCTTCTTACAGAGGTCACTGAACGTGTTGTGCCGAGGTAGCAGCACTGCCAACGGTGCATCGACACTCTATTTACTAGGGAATACCAGGCAAGCATGAACATGAAGGGCATGTGAAGAACGATAATTACGCTGGAACATCTCAGATTAGATGGCTTACATATTGCCTGAGTACACGCTTTTTCATACCATGAAACGCGCTTCATACCACGCCTGGCCCCAGTTATTTCCCATTAGTTGAAGTCAGCTACGAAAGCCGACGATCAACGCTCCCGGACATACCTCGCCAGCTGGGGTCCGGATCGGAGGCGAACGTGTAGTAGATGGGCCCGATGATCTCGTTCATGCCCTGCACGTAGCTCTGTCCGGGGTTGAGCTTGGCGTATAGGAAGAGCACGCGCTCCACCACCTCCCAGTGCGCCTCCTGGCCCAGCGGCAGCGGCGCGTAGTTGTCGCACGAGGACCGCTGTTTCGCCAGCTCCATCTGCCGCAAGCACGGGTCCGCCGGTCACCTGGTGTTCTCACCCGGGTCCCGCGCCTCCACCAACCGCCAAAGATCAAAGGCTTGTAAAGTCATAAGAGAGCACTATTTCCGTGAGCAGGAAAACCGATGAAAGCCACAGTTTGCTGCTATCGGCACGGCGCTAAAAGGGGCGTGAATTTATAGGCTGAAGTTCCTAAATAGGTGATTAGAGGGACAGTGGGATCTTTATCATGGGTCGTGAACTGAAATGGTAGTCTCGTATCCGAAAACTCCTTATTTTCTTACTTATTTTACCTCTCAACTCCACGTGCGTCTACTTATCAGCGTGTGTTAGAGCGGAGCCAGTCACGGATTTTTTGGCATGCTCTGTAATGCTGACACAGTAAACATCTGGATGTATCGAATTCCCTTTAAATACAAAAGATGCAGTTTAGGTTCTGTATTTTCACCCCTTATATCTGCTAGGCGCTTCCATGCAAGATTTTCCGATCCCAGGCTATTCAGACAAGAACTTCTGAACCAAAAAATGATCCTGCGTGTTTTTTTCGACAATGCCATACAGATCCCTTGGTATTATACGGTTCAGGTCTTTACGAGAAAAAAATGAGCCCAGCACTGGGCGTTTGCCCCCGAGGTCCAGGACCGACACCTTGTTCATGCCCAGGCCGACGCGGCGCACGCTGGCCGAACTCAGGTAGACACGGTTCACCCGTTCGTGCAGCCGCTCGTGGTAGTCGCCGCAGACCACCTCCTGGCATGGGTACTCGGTGGGCTGCTGGAAGAACGAGATGTCCGGACACAGCCGCCTGGAATGGGGGGGCACGCACTGATAAGGCGCTGTCTGCAGCAGACAGAAACATGGATGGCAGCGCTGTCTGCAGCACACAAACAAACAGATGACATCGGTGTCTGCAGCACACAAACAAACAGATGACATCGGTGTCTGCAGCACACAAACAAACAGATGACATCGGTGTCTGCAGCACACAAACAAACAGATGACATCGGTGTCTGCAGCACACAAACAAACAGATGACATCGGTGTCTGCAGCACACAAACAAACAAATGACATCGGTGTCTGCAGCACAAAAACAACCAGATGACATCGGTGTCTGCAGCACAAAAACAACCAGATGACATCGGTGTCTGCAGCACACAAACAAACAGATGACATCGGTGTCTGCAGCACACAAACAAACAAATGACATCGGTGTCTGCAGCACACAAACAAACAGATGGCATCGGTGTCTGCAGCACAAAAACAACCAGATGACATCGGTGTCTGCAGCACAAAAACAACCAGATGACATCGGTGTCTGCAGCACACAAACAAACAGATGACATTGGTGTCTACAGCACACAAACAGATGACATCGGTGTCTGCAGCACACAAACAGACAGATGACATCGGTGTCTGCAGCACAAAAACAACCAGATGACATCGGTGTCTGCAGCACACAAACAGATGACATCGGTGTCTGCAGCACACAAACAAACAGATGACATCGGTGTCTGCAGCACACAAACAAACAGATGACATCGGTGTCTGCAGCACAAAAACAACCAGATGACATCGGTGTCTGCGGCACACAAACAAACAGATGACATCGGTGTCTGCAGCAAACAAACAAACAAATGACATCGGTGTCTGCAGCACACAAACAAACAGATGACATCGGTGTCTGCGGCACACTGACTTGCGGATAAGATAGGTGTCCGCGGCACACATACACACAGACGACGTTGATATCTCCAGCATCTATGCATTATTCCTCTGTTCCGCTTTCCGAGTTCGATCGAAACATGTTGGCCTGATTCTCAAATTTTACGAAAATCGACGAAAACCTACTAAGGACAACTGTACTGCTTATTCAGTACTGCTCATTTTTGGCATGGTTTTCTTTCAAAACACGCTGTTCGGGGTTCACTGTATTATGCAATTGAAGATACGTCAAAACTGCTAAAATTCCCACTTCAGACTTCTAAGTAAAACACTGGATAAAAATATTGATATTTCCAAGCACACCTAACACCGATTGACATACGATACCAGGTAGGGGGACGCATGTATATTTTCCAGCAAAGAATAGTTTAAGGAAAAAACTGTTATATTTAACCCCTAACTCGGAGGAAAGCGGCAAGAGGAAATCAACAAAAATCCCACTAGCACGGTAATTCGATCGCACTGACCTGACGTCCTTGTCAATCTGGCCCAGCACATCGTTGTCTTTGAAGAAGGCGCCCCACTGGGAGTCGGGATCAGCACTGAGCGGGTGGTCCTCAGCCGTGACGTCCACTCTGGCTGACGGAGGCGCGTCCGCCACCCCGCCGGGCCGTACCACCAGCTCGCCTGGGGGGAGGGGGGAGTTAGAGCACTCACTAACCGCGAGCCGCACCACTAATAACTCGCCTGGGGGAGGGGGAGTCAGACCACTCACTAACACCGGGCCGCATCACCAGCTCACCTGAGGGGAGTCAGACTACTCACTAACACCGGGCCGCACCACCGGCAACCTGGGGGAGTGCAAGGGTGAGTCTACTCACTAACACCGGATTGCACTACCAGCTCGCCCGAAACTCACGCACGTCAGAGCCAACAATTACGCACGAAAGGGCCAACAATCAGGCACGACAAGACCGAAACTCACGCACGACACGACCGAAACTCACGCAGAATAGGGCCGACAATCGTGTATGACAGGGCAGCTACTCACGCACGAAGCGGCGGTATGTCTCGCGCTGGGTCTCCAGTGCCTGCGGCCAGGCGGCGCGCGAGGCCGGCAGGTAGTTGAGCAGCAGCTTCCAGCAGAGCGCGCGGCGTCCGCGGTCAGCAGGAACGCCTGTGGACGTCGACAGTGTAGCTCCGGACATGGTTCTGACGCCAGAACACATTCATCCATAGAGTAGTCCACACTACAACCACACACAGACCTAAAATACTAGCTGTCAGAAGCCGTTGACGATTCTCGTTGTTGTTGTCAGTTACTCCTGCCTCCTGGCGGAGGAGCAGCCGGGCGGCTCTGGAGGGACCTGCATATGGCTGTCAGGGCCGCGATGACGCAGCCGAGCCGTGCCTCCTCCATAGAAGTCACCCGGTCTTAGTCCTTTTCTTTGGAGGAATTTGGGGTTGGTCCGTACCAAAAAGTAAGCAAATGACTTTGACAATAACATCGTTGATAAAATTATGATATAAAATACAATACTTCCATTGGATATCAAGTACCATTTGGCTACAAAAAGGATAATTGTGAACTTACGCTGTTTCATTCAAATAAAATTAGATAGACGCTATATGTCTATCGTGTGGCTCGTGTAAGACGAAACAGTGCGTACCCAGGGCCTCAGTAACGAGCCCGTGCATGCATCCCAGATAAATAACATCCCTGACGAACGTTCGTATGGCGCGTAGTTCGACTGCGGAAATTGCCTATTCCTACACGCCCACCTAGCTGGTTAGAAGTATAAATGACATACATTCATAATTTCAGGAAAGCGGGACAAGCCCAAAGAATCACAACCTTCTGATAGTGCCAAGAAATTACATTATACTCTCAAAGAACAGTTTTTAAAATGAAAATGAAGCCAAGAAAATAACTAGAGAAGATGTAGCCTTTTTTAAAAGTATGACCCCACGGTTACTGGCTGTTTGATGATCTTACTTATGAGGACACACGCGAGGGCCAAATATCACATTAAATACCTTGAAAGCAGAACTTGCGCAATTCCTTCAGACATATGATGTCTTCGTCCAGCAGGAGGTCCAGCTGCTTCAGTCTGCAATAGGCACAGTCGTTCAGCGGAGGATGTTGGATCCTGAGCAGAGGGTGCACTCAAGCAAAACCATAAATCTAGCCCTGATTCGTCTACTCACTTAATGTATCTGAATACGGACATCACTTCCAGCACAATAAAAAGAAAGAAGGATGAAAAAAACAAAACCAAAATACGTGGATAAAAACGAAAATATCGCGCATCACCAATAATCAAGTTTGGAAATGCAGAGACACAGAAAATAATGAATATAAATTGCACTGCTTATTTCATACGCTTTGAAAAAAAGAGAACTATGATTGGCCAAATCGTACAAAAGGCAGTGAGACATAAGACAAGGTTACGAATTACGAAGGTGGACCTGTAAGATAACTTGAAGGGAGATGGCCCTGGGAAACGCGGGAATATATTGTAACTGTACTCTACTTGTTTCATATCAAAGTTGGCGCCAATGCAAATACCAAGCAAAAAACAAGGCATATCCGCCTTCACTACTTCTTATCATGTAACGGAGGAACGTGGAACGAATAACACTGGTGCATTCCGTTTTGAAATATTAGAGAAAAGTACAGGATCATAAACACATTGGAGGGTCGTTAAACCCCAACTAGTATTATTACCCTACACCGAATCTCACTAGACACTCTCCCAAAAACCGACCTGGTCTTGTACGCCATCTCGATGTGGCGGTGCTAATGAGCAGCTGCTCATACCAAGCTGAAAAGATGGCACACCATTACTTTCAAAACAAGAGGGATATGATATCTAATGAACGAACAAATTGGAAATGTAAATGATTTAATTACATGAGGCAGAACGAACAGTTCACTGGTCGAAAAGAGTAAGCTAGGTTTAGGAAAGAAAAAATGCAAAAAAACACAGTTTGCAGTATCTTGATAAAGTGGACTGGCACCTGGTGAACTTTATTTGAGGTAAGCTCCATTATTTACTTCAGGTACCTATGTGTCATTATTGTGCGTTGTCTCAAATTGTGCACGACTAAGTGATTGATTTTTCTCGACATCAATTGTTTCGGGCTCTCAACAATTTATATGTCAACAGGGGTTGAAGACGGGCTTACTGTCTTACCCAGTCTCACGTTGCCAGTACCAGTGTCTTTGAAAGCAGCCCCAACTCATTGCCCTACCCGCTCTACAAATACATAAACTCAACTAACCCATCCTTATCATTCCTAATTGAGCCTTGCGTCTGCCAGGTCTGCCTCGGACGGAGGCGGCGCTGGATGACATCTTTCGCGGAGGTTGCCAGCGCTATCATCAACAGTCCAGTCACGGTCTCCCGGAGACCGCTCGGTCCGCGTCCCCCACCTCTGCGGACCCACGAGACCCCGTCGGAGGCCCAGGGTGGTGAACTGCCGCGCCTGTGCTGCGACTCTCCGCTGGCTGAGCTGTTCGACCATCGGTACATGACCCGCTATCATGGGCGCCCGTCTTCTGCCGGAGATCTGAGATCGCTTGTGCAGGGGACACAGCGGACTGGTGCCTGCGAGGGCTGGACTCCCGCAGTTTCCGCGGCGCTGCTCACTGGGGCGGTGTCCTGCTGTCGTCGGGGACCATTCTGCTGTTTGGTGGCTGGATGCGTCGCTGCCGGCTGCATTCGTGTTCGCTTCCACTCGTCCAGCTCGTCGCCTTCGACGGTCTCGTGGCGCCGGGGGCTGCCGGAGACAACAGCCCCTTGCCGTATACACGCGGGTCTCGCGTGTGGTTCCAAATCATGTGGTGGTGATGGCATCAAAGCTGGTCGAGATTCTGTTGTCGGAACCCCTTTTGCCGGACTAGCGTGTTATGGAACTGCTGATGTGATATTTCACCGGCCTTGACTAGCTGTGTACCAATTAAGTTGTCTCCTGTCTTCCCTGGTCCCTGAACAATCTGTTCTCTCTCACACCCTGCCCTGTCTCATGTACTAACCAAGTGAGCTCCCGTGCGATGCAGTGGCACCGGCCCGCCCCTCATCTGCCATTGTGCCTCGCCGCCGTACCGCGGGTGCAGCTGCCCCCGTTGGCACGGCGGGGGCAGTGGCAAAAAAGTGAGATGACGCTCACACGTGCGATTCTCCCGGATGATGTCGATGGCGGACTCAGGCCCGCGACTCTCCCTGTGGCCACGACTCACCGACACCCACCGCCCCCTCCCCCTTCGGGGAGCCCCTCCTGTCATCTATTTTCCATCATCATGGATAGGTTATTCATAGTATCCTTATTTTCCTGCCCCACGGGTGATAAGCCGTCGACCTCTGCACTGTGAATTTTTTGTATGCACAGTTAGCTAGAAGCCGGAACAATTTTATGGGTTTTTGTTTGCGTGTAGAATCCCATAAACATGTATGGCATTGAATAACAGAGGACATATTAAACCCTGTGTGCAACAAAGCCATGTTATCATTACATGTAGAAAAGGTCAAGAGTGTTAAAAAAGGTGTTTAAACACCAACGCCTTCAAACTCGGCTCCTACGTGGAAAAGCAAAAAAAAACATGAAAGCTGTTGAATAGCTCATGCAAATTCATGAAAAAACTAAATCAGTCACTTTTTGACTCAGGTCAATATTGAGGTCAAGACAGGTTAAAGAAGATGGCATGTTAGAGAGGAGTTTCCATGCTCTAGTATCAAAATAAATGCTATATCACCATTTCCTGCAAAGTTATTGACCCAAGCCTGAAACCTGCTTAAGTAGCCCCAGATGACCTCTCAAAGGTCACAGGTAAAAATTGCAACATGAACTCGGAAGGGGGCCCAGGATACTACAATTTTGATAGTATCGCCGCCAGCAAGTGGTGGTTGGCTCTTCAGCTTCTGACTGGGTACATGTTACCAGTGGCGTCCCGCAGGGCTCAGTGCTGGGCCCCGTGTTGTTCCTTGTCTATATCAACGACCTGCCGGACACCATCACCTCAGGCATCAAAATCTTTGCGGACGACACCAAGCTCTATGCCAGAGCCGACTCCTCCACTCTTGTTGCATCCCTCCAGGCGGACCTGGAAAGGGCACTGGATTGGTCCTCCACCTGGCAGATGCCCTTCAACTTAAGCAAATGCGGCCTGCTCCACTTAGGAAACAACAACCAAGAACACAATTACGAAATGGACGGCGGAAAAGTCCAGGCACAAGAGGTTGAGAAGGACCTGGGAGTTCTTGTGGATAGAGACCTGAAATTTCGACGCCAGGCAGCCACAGCAGCCTCTAAGGCATCCAGAGTACTGGCGATCATGAGGAGGTCTTTTGCCAACATCGACACTTTCACACTTCCGCTACTCTACAAAACTATGGTGCGCCCACTGCTCGAACATGGAAACTCTGTCTGGGGACCATTTAACAGGGCAGATCAGAGGCTTATTGAAAGAGTCCAACGTCGAGCCACCCGCATGGTACCATCCCTGAGACGACACTCGTATGTTGACAGACTGTGTGCACTCAATCTACCCTCCCTCTACCATCGTCGACTCCGGGGGACATGATAAGAGTTTATCAACTCTTACATGGCGCCATCGATCAGAACTACACCCAGTTCTTCCATCTTGATGACCGATCTCGAACGCGCGGGCATGCTATGAAGTTAACAAAGCCGGATGCTGTCTCGCGCGTGCGTAGGGCGTCCTTCGGGGTCCGGATTGTGAACAGCTGGAATTCATTGCCAGCCCACGTGATAGCTGCTCCTTCAGTAAATACGTTCAAGTCTCGGTTGGACAACCACTGGGCCCGGCAGATGTTCCACGTCCCCGACGAAGACCGTTAATCGACACGAGGGCCTGAGGTGCGTGGGCTTCTCGGTATTCGAGAACCATGTATCTCCCCAGGAGCTCATTAGGCCCACACATACACTCTAGGAACACTTCTCGGCAGGTCACTCGGTCAACGAGGGCCTCCGCTTCTCTCAGATGCTTCGATCTGAGAAAGACTGACAGAAGACTCAGCCTGGAAAGAGCGCGTCAAAGACCAGAGCCAACAGGCCGATATGGCCTTGCAAAATCTGTAATATTTAGGTATAGGTAGAGGTATGAAGGAATTTCCAGCAGTATCTACACAAATACAGCCCTGTTCCTGGTTTTTCATGCATTTCCAATGGAGAGGTCATGATCAGTACCTGATCCTTGGTCATTTATATAAAAATCCTGAAATATAATTTGTAGTACTCAGTGGGCTCATTATGTGGTATAAGTTTCAATCTGATAGGTTCACCCATTCCCTACTTATGCCACCTTAAACATTTTTGGGCATAAGGTCACTTGATCTGCACTGGTGACCTGACCTGAGATGATCCCACCTTAACATTTAAGCTGCTCCTAATGGAAGCAGTGAGATGTTGACTCTCTTTTGTATATATCTTATTTAGTGTTATGGGCGCCACATAACCTTTGTTGTCGGCACACCCTAAACCACCAATTATGATGATGATGAACTAATGGAAGCAGTATCTGACTGTTAAGCACTAACAATTCAAAAAGAGACAGTGGTAGGTAGGTTTCAAGGCCATGATCACTATGAATAGAAAAATAGTCCCAATGAGCTAAAACAAATAATGATACCTACCAGTTTCAATGCTTTAAGTTCCAAGTCTATCTGGTTTGTGTATATCCCTAAGCACCTACAAATAGTGTTGGATCCATCTATGCACAAATAATACCTTACCTTACCCTACCTTACAGATCATCACAATTTCGAGGTACAAGGCCTACAGACTCTGTTCTCCACATGCTTGATTTTCATTTACCCCAGATACATGAGCAGCATCAGGACTGTACCAACTGTGGGAATGGCCCAATTGACTCATGTATGCAGGTGGTTGGTATGTTTACACCACCCAGTCTTGGTCCTCTCCAAGAAGAAGGGCCACAGGTCAGGTCCGCACTGCAGGGCATGAAAATGAATGTCACTTGTACCTTACAAGCTCATGTAGCCGGCTTTTGATGGTACGGCCTTCCTGGATAGTATGGTTTGCTCCCTGAACTGCCTACTCATGTATCTGGGGTAAAAGTACTTGGCTCAGTTGTTCCAAATAATACCAAAATGGTGTTGACTGGAAAAAGAAACGGGTTGAAAGGCCCATGGTGCCCCTCTTAAATTCGGACGTTCTGCTGTTACTGACTGATGGTGTATATCGTCGCAAATGAATGTCAATAAATAAATAAATGATGCATGGATTTGACCCTTTTTGTCTTTTAGGGCTTTGGGCCTGAAAGACAAAAGGGTCGGACCTCCTTCCTCCTTCCTCTGTCTCCACCAGCCATCCACTACCAGTCAGTCTCCAGAAAGAAAGATCAACAACCCACCGTGTATTTTTTATGCTAAATATTCAAGGGCTTTAGTGGGTACTACAAAGGCAAAGATAACTTGAGGGCACTCCGGAGGTTTTAGTGTGGGATTGTGATAAAATAATGTGAGATTTAACATAAATATACTCCTATTTTAATTGTATTATGTGATATATTTCATTCTATTTTGTCTTTAATGCGCCATCTCCTCTTTCTATTTCAATACTGCCTATTGAAAGCATAAACTGCTACTAGCAGCGCCAATGCTTATAATGGATTTGTCAAAAATTAAGACATGCCATTTTATACGAATCAGAGAATAACTGTAGAGCTGCTGGTTTTGCTCGATAATGGGCCGGCGTGTGTATGTGTGTGTGTGTGTGTTGAGGGTCTGTAAAAGCCCTGCCCGCGGTGATCAATCAAATAGCCATTCATTCTTCATTTCTCCTTAGCATTTTTTCTAATCTATTTCTCCATTCTTCCTGGAGGTAGGGGATTTCCTTGTTGCTATTTGGGAAGTATGTATATTGACATTGGTATTTAGCAGGGCGCCGCCACGGAATTTTCGCAGGGGGACGGACCCGGGCTGGTGCTGACCAGGGAAGGCGAATTTTTAGTATATTCGGTACTTGACAGCATTAATAACCATTGACCCAAAATTTGGGGGCGACGTCCCCCCTGGTCGGCCAACAGGGGGAACGTGTCCCCCCCGTCCCCCCCGCTTTCGGCGCCCATGGTATTTAGCACGCTTTGTGCACTATAATATGTATTCAATTCAATCTGCTGGTGCGTTTCTGTGTCTTGGCGTTTGTTGTGTATCACAGTACCTATCAATATTGATATGCTGTTGTGTATCACAGTACCTATCAATATTGATATGCGTGTGAGGATCCGCCTGAGCTATCGACTGTGCTACACCGCTACTGACTATGCTACGCTGGCGCTGACTGAACTAAGCTGCTGCTGTCTGTGCTAAGCTGCTGCTGACTGTGCTAAGCCGCCACTGGTTGTGCTATGCCTCTGCTGACAACTACACCATCACTGACTGCCATGCTGCTGTTGACTGTGCTATGCCGCTGCTGACTGTGCTGCGCCACTGCGAAGCCCAGTATGCAAAGTATCCAGTCTGCAAAGTATGGCAGCAAGCCAGACGGAGCGCACCAGCCATCTAAAATTCTCGCACCGCCAGCCATAAAAATTCGCACCAATCTGCCATATAGGTACCAGGGAAAAAAATTACTCATTCTTACCCATACAATGCAATGCTACCTTTCTTATTAGTTAGTTAGTTGAGGACTTTTTATAAGGCCCCTCCTATATCTTTATACCCATTTAGCCATTATTTGTTTGTTTCCAGTGTCACCTTCCTCGCAACAGTCTCACAAATTCACACCGGGTTGATAAAATTCGCACCACTCGCTCCCTGTCTCCAAGAGCACTCGCACCGAGATCTCATAAAAATTGCATACTTTGCACACTGCCAAAGTATGGCAGCAGGCCAGACTAGTCTGACCAGCCATCTAAAATTCTTGCACAAATTATCATCATCAGCCATCTAAAATGTTCACTAATCCACCAGATACCTGGGACAAGAATGTGTCTATCCCTACCCACACAATGCAATGCTACCTTTCTTCTTAGTTAGTTTTATTAGGCCCCCTCCGGTTGTCTTTATAACCATTTATCCATTATTTTTTGGTTTTCAGTGCTGCTTTCCTCACACCAGTCTCATAAATTCGCACCAGGCTAATAAAATTGTTACCACTTGCACCATCAAGATCTCATAGTAATTGCCATACTTTGCACACTGGCTAAGAACTACACTATGATGCTGCTAATATGATTAAAAGATATTTAAAATTAAATACAAGATTGCTCAAATTATACCAGAATATAAACTGAAGCATGCTTGCTGAGGCAAAGCAACTTAATTCAAGTCAAAAACTATCATCCCAACTAACCTTGAACAATTATCATTGTTCTTCTTAAAAGCTAGTAGCTTTATGTGATTGCTTTAGATAAAACCTAAGTGTAGAAGTGATAAGCTTTAAATTTTCCCCTAAGTGATTTAGGGTTTGAAGGATCCTGAAGATGTTTGTACCCTGACCTTACTTGAATTCTGCTTGAAATCCCTTCGCCTCCCTCAGTTGCCTCTGTTGTCAACTTTATACCAAAATTTATTGCTGTCGTTTTCCACGTGACCGTCTTTCTGCAGACCGCATGTGTGTTATTTAACTGCAAATTGTGCTCGAATGTTAACACCCGCACTGGAGGGGGTCTGGCACTAACGCACACTGGAGGGGGCCTGGTAGACCCCCTAAGATCTCGGAAACTAAGAGGGTTAGAAAAACTTGGTAGGTAGGTGGGGGCTATGGTGATCTACATGATGACCAATTTTCATTGACCTAGGTCAATATCTTCAAGGTCAAACGAGGTCGTAAAGGTCAAATATTGGCCATGCTGGGATCGATTGGTAAATGCTGTGATTATGCAGGAAAATGGCGGGAATAAGCTAAAGGCGGACAAGGTTCATAGAGAAGAGGTCTCAAGAGGCTTCCCCACAACTTTTGGGTCAAGGTCATTCAAGGTCATTGACCTTTAAGGTCACCATATGGTATACTACTTATTATTTACACTTTGACTAAAACTGTAGCCACTGTTTGGCGGGAAATGAGGATTGACCTTTCCCAATGACCTTTGACCTTGACCTTTGACCTTGACCTTTGTATTGGGGTACCCTGCTGATGACGTCATAGCATAATATATGTCAGACGGGGTAACGTCATTTCGCCGGACGCACAGTGGTCAGTGACCTTGAAAGTGCAGATATGACCTTGACCTGTGACCTTTGACCTTGACCTTGACTTTCATGTGAAGTGACCTTGACATATAGTCCCGCTTATATGACGTTGCGACGTCACCACTCGGTCTTCAATGCAAGCTAACTGGTCCGACCGCGCGTTTACGGCGATCTCAAAATGCAGGTCTGACTTTGAAAGCCTATAAGTCAAAAAATTTTTGGCCGATTTTCAAAAAAGTCTTCACCAATCGACGCGCTATTAAATTCTGTTAAATGTGGCCACGTTTCGTTTTTCGGCTACAAGCGGTTCTCCGGCCACCTCGGAAAAACAGGTGGGGGGCTCCGAGGCCCCCCTCCAGTGCGCGTGTTAAGTGCATGGTGCGGCCGGTGTGATCGACGTGTCTGCCCCTGACTGTGGCTGTTGTCGACTGAACTTTGATCCACCCCTGCCCCCTGGGAGCGTTTCCCTACCGCTACTAATGGCCGAGCACACACTTGCGCCTCACAGGGACTCACCGTGACCGGATCAGCTCACTTGCACTCGACGGCACCCGCAGTGGCGCATCCGCCGTGTCGCTTGGATACACAAACAGCACACACGATATTTTATTTTCTTTTCTTTCTTATTACATATCTTCAGCCAACATTTATTTTATTTATTTATTTTTCTTTTCCTTCACTTTCACTCGCCTGGACGCCGCTTCTGCCGTTGCCATACTCGTCCTTCGATTCCCGACTGCGGCTATTGTCGGTTGGACCGTGGTCCGCTCCTCCCCCTGCCATGTGTTTGTCCCTGGCCCTGGTCTCGGGTCTGGCCGGGGCTCTGCGGTACCGTTTGGCTGCGACGCAGTTTGGCGCTGGATCTGTTTAAGCCCCCCCCCGCTGGTTACTCTGTCTGTTAAGGTCTGTTTACTATGTGCAAATAAACGTATGGTCGTAAATCTGACATTGAGGGTCATTGGCAAAAGGAGGGCACTGAAGGTCTGTGGAATCTGGTCTCAACAAGCTTGATTGTGTATCCAACCGTAGGTGCCTTCCTGTGGTGAGCTCCTGACTGGTCCATTACTGCTGGGGTTTGCCCTGTGGGGCATAGACTGCAATCCCCTGATGGGCTACAGCTCTTCCATTTTGTGCACTGGATTCAATAAGCCTCTGCACTGGGAAGATATTAAAATGTTAAAACCTCATACCTCACAAGCCAATGACCAACCAGAAAACTGTGTGAGAGCTAATTATAAACTACACTGCGCACTTTCGGGGATTTTTTCATTTTGTAAGCATGTCTTATGTGTTGTTGCTCCCCCCGCGCTGCACGGACGTGCCCCCCCTGCATTGTGCTGGTTGCGCCCCTGCTTTGCGCTGGTTTTCCCCTTGTGATGCGCTGGTTGTGCTCCCTGTGATGCGCGGTTTACGTCCCCTGTGCCTCCCAGTTAGTGTTCGTTCCTCGCCGTGGTTGCGGCTGAGTCTTAACCAATGGGGACGATGGCACCGTGGGTCGCCGTGGTTTCCCGGGCCCGCCGGGTGACAACGTTGGTCCTGTCAATCGGGGGCCCGAGCCATTGTGTTGCCTGCCAAGGTTTTCCTGACCAAATCCTAACTCACTCGACTGTAATCCCTCATCAGCCAACCCCTTACCTCGCCCCCCCCCAGCCTCCATTGTTAATTTGTGCAAAACATGACCTGATAGGGTTACCCGAAACATGATAGGGGATAATCACTTTTGGCTTATGTGTTTGTTTCCTGTTCTGTCTGCGAACAATAAGCAATTACGGTTTCAAATTAGTGTCTTCCACCAGATATTTATCAAATGTGTGTGTATCTTTCTTTTGCGCCAGGTCTCGCTTCTGATGATTGGGTTTTCTTTTTCAGGAGCAATTAAAAGTAGCAAATATGGCTGTGGATAACTCTTTGGTGGAGAAGTCTATGAGATCGGTGTTCGGTAAGTTCCTTGTTGCCTTTGTTTTGTTCTGATTGCATGTAGCGTTTTAAGTCCATTGGGTTTTGGAAACTTTTCCACAACAGAGGGATTGAAAATATATATTGTACGGGAACACATGAAAAGTCATTCCAGAATTTGACCTGCTATTTTTGTTGATGATGGAATGTCCGGTCAAAATGAAATGCCGATATTTTACTGTTTAGCTTGACAACAGCATTAGTAAAACCTTTCGTTCTGTGGCTCTGATGGAGATGCTACCTATTGTCTCTATTTTATTCTGTAAACTATGTGCTGTTTCAGTGGGGAATATTCCCTATGAGGTGACCGAGAAAAAGCTGAAGGAGATCTTCAGCCAGGTTGGACCGGTGCTGTCGTTTCGGTGAGCTGCCGCAACTTCAGACGGAATCCCGTGTGGGGGGTGCTTGTGCTGCGTCCTTATTTTATGAGACTTATTTGATGTTTCATAACCAGTGTCTTTACTGTATTTTGCTCATCTTTTTATTTATTTTCATTGTTTACATTTGTCATTTTTTAATATTCCTCAACCCATGACATAATGCATCGTTTCTGTAGGGGCAGCATTGTGTACTGCAGAATACCATGTTAGTTTTCGTCATACCTGACTTTTGTATTATCCCTGGTGGTTCCTTGGCACGTCGTTGACACAGCCCCGCCTCTCGCCGGCAGGATGATGAACGATCGCGCCACGGGCAAGCCGAAGGGGTACGGCTTCTGCGAGTACCGCGACCCGGAGACGGCGCTCAGTGCCATGCGGAACCTGAACGGAGTGGAGCTGTCCGGCCGCCAGCTGCGCGTCGACAACGCCTGCACGGAGAAGAGTCGCATGGAAATGCAGAGTGAGATGGGGGCTGTGTGGGAGGAGCGCGATGCGGGCACAGCTGAGGCTGGAAATGATGTTTCCCAAAATGGCATCGTTTTCCCACATTGTAATCATTGTTACCTATATTATTTATCAATCCAATCTATGGTGACCGATATGTTCTCACTGTATAAAGCGACCTGTTTCCGATTTTGATTTCTACTTTCGTTAAGTGATTAGGTGGTATGGGTTGCAGGATGTTCACAAAGCGAGACACCAACTGTTTATTTCGTAACAGTGCTTGATGGCACAAACACTCCCGTTTCCATTTTTAGAGATGTACATCGTTGTTCTGGAATGACAACATGAAGGCCGAGGTGGTATGTGTATCTATCGCTGTCGGCAGCTCTATAGGCTGTGTCATTAAGTCTCACTGCCGCTCTTGGCAGCTCTGTGGTCCCCTGACGACTGCTGCTGTCGCTAGCTCTGTGGTCCCTGACGACTGTCACTACCAGAAGCTCTGTGATCTGGCGACTGCCGCTGTCGGCAGCTCTGTGGTCTCTGACGACTGCCGCTGTGGGCAGTCCCGTGGTCTCTGACAACTGCCGCTGTGGGCAGTCCCGTGGTCTCTGACGACTGCCGCTGCTGGCGGCTCTGTGATCTGGCGACTGCCGCTGTGGGCAGATCTGTGGTCTCTGATGACTGTCGCTGTGGGCAGATCTGTGGTCTCTGACGACTGCCGCTGCCGGTGGCTCTGTGGATCTGGCGACTGCCGCTGTGGGCAGATCTGTGGTCTCTGATGACTGTCGCTGTGGGCAGATCTGTGGTCTCTGATGACTGTCGCTGTGGGCAGATCTGTGGTCTCTGACAACTGCCGCTGTGGGCAGTCCCGTGGTCTCTGACGGCTGCCGCTGCTGGCGGCTCTGTGATCTGGCGACTGCCGCTGTGGGCAGATCTGTGGTCTCTGATGACTGTCGCTGTGGGCAGATCTGTGGTCTCTGACGACTGCCGCTGCCGGTGGCTCTGTGATCTGGCGACTGTCGCTGCCGGCGGCTCTGTGATCTGGCGACTGTCGCTTCGGTCTCTGACGATCTCCGTTGTCGGCAGCTCTGATGCAGGGCCCAGCCAGTGAGAGTCCGTACGGAGAGGAGGTGGAACCGGACCAGGCGCCGGAGGCCATCAGTAAGGCGGTGGCCTCGCTGCCGCCGGAGCAGATGTTCGAGCTGATGAAGCAGATGAAGCTGTGCATTCAGGTCAGTGTCCCCGGTGCCGCTGGTGCTCCGTCCCAGACAGCTGGGGCCGCCATCAGGCCCGTCTACCCAAGACTGTAGGGCGGAGAGTCGAGAAAACCGCGCACTGAAGGGACTTCTTTAGTCAGTGGTGTTTGTCTTACATGGGCTATGTCACGTTCAGGGGTTTTTTATAGTTGTGGGTTTGACATTACAATGATTGTATTAAACGTTTAATCCTCTTGGTATTTCTGCCTGCCCATGTTTACGGGTTTGAAACCAGACGCTGGCTGAAACTGGACGCTGGGCGGCGGCAGTGGTCACTGTAACGTAGTGTAACGTGTGCCTGTGCGGCGGCAGTGGTTGCTGTCACGTGTGTCTATGCGGCGGCAGTGGTTGCTGTCACGTGTGTCTATGCGGCGGCAGTGGTTGCTGTCACGCGTGTCTATGCGGCGGCAGTGGTCGCTGTCACGCGTGTCTATGCGGCGGCAGTGGTTGCTGTCACGTGTGTCTGTGCGGCGGCAG
Organism: Lepas anatifera; assembly: GCA_034440635.1. Taxonomy (NCBI): domain Eukaryota; kingdom Metazoa; phylum Arthropoda; class Thecostraca; family Lepadidae; genus Lepas; species Lepas anatifera. Next base: position 411,142 of record JAOTON010000676.1, on the reverse strand, counting down.
TGGTCGCTGTCACGCGTGTCTATGCGGCGGCAGTGGTCGCTGTCACGTGTGTCTGTGCGGCGGCAGTGGTCGCTGTAACGCGTGTCTGTGCGGCGGCAGTGGTTGCTGTAACGCGTCTGTGCGGCGGCAGTGGTTGCTGTCACGTGTGCTATGCGGCGGCAGTGGTTGCTGTCACGCGTGTCTATGCGGCGGCAGTGGTTGCTGTCACGCGTGTCTGTGCGGCGGCAGTGGTCGCTGTAACGCGTGTCTGTGCGGCGGCAGTGGTTGCTGTGACGTGTGTCTGTGCGGCGGCAGTGGTTGCTGTGACGTGTGTCTGTGCGGCGGCTGTGGTCGCTGTTACGTGTGTCTGTGCGGCGGCAGTGGTCGCTGTCACGTGTGTCTGTGCGGCGGCAGTGGTTGCTGTCACGTGTGTCTGTGCGGCGGCAGTGGTTGCTGTGACGTGTGTCTGTGCGGCGGCAGTGGTCGCTGTAACGCGTGTCTGTGCGGTGGCAGTGGTCGCGGTCGCGTGTGTCTGTGCGGCGGCAGTGGTTGCTGTCACGTGTGTCTGTGCGGCGGCAGTGGTTGCTGTGACGTGTGCTGTGCGGCGGCAGTGGTCGCTGTGACGTGTGTCTGTGCGGCGGCAGTGGTTGTTGTGACGTGTGTCTGTGCGGCGGCTGTGGTCGCTGTCACGCGTGTCTGTGCGGCGGCAGTGGTCGCTGTCACGTGTGTCTGTGCGGCGGCAGAACAACCCGACCGAGGCGCGGACCATGCTGCTACAGAACCCGCAGCTCGCCTACGCCCCTGCTGCAGGCCCAGGTTGTGATGCGCGTGGTCGACCCGCACACCGCGGCGGTGAGTCCTCCTGGCAGAGGCTGTAGTTTTGTCAGAAGTACATTTCCGTCTTATTCTGGTGCTACGGGCTTAAAGTATTCCTCCTTGACAAGGGAGGTGGTATATTTTCACGTGATGGTGTAGTATACGGATGTGGGGTTATGCTTCAGTCTCAGATCTGTCCAGCACCTGTGGGAGCCGTCCCTCTCACTGGTCGTAATCGCAGGCTGTCTGTTACAGTCGATGCTGCACAAGACCCAGCCGTCGCCGACCGCGCTGAAGCCTTCAGAGACGTCCGGCGCTGCTGCTGCCGCCGCCCCTGCCGCCACCGCAGCTCCAGCCGCCGCCGCCCGGCCCGAGCCGGTGCCGCCGCCGCCTCAGCCAAAGGCTGCCAGCGATGGACCATTCGGACCTCTCAGCGGTGGTGAGCTAACTCCTGCGGCTGCTGGGAGATGGGGTCACCGGTGTGAAGTACTGCTGTTTGCCCATAGGGAAGAGCACAGGACATCGGTTTCCTGTGTTATGATTGCGAGATTGTCATTATTTTAAACTGACTTAATATTTCCATTTGTTTAGCGAATTATATTGAATACATCATTGGCGGGCCATTAAAGTCCACCTATGGATGGAGTCCGTGCGATAAGGGCCTGGTTCGGCCCCAGTAAAGCGTCCGCACGGTGACGGCATGTGCGTGCGCAGGCCAGGACGTGGACTTCAGAACGGCGCCAGCGGCGTCGCAGCCTGCAGCTGCAGCAGCGACACCCAGCGGAGACCTGGACTTCAGGAGGATGGACCCGCGCGGTGGCCGGCCTGCTGACCAGGACCTCCGGCTGCCCGCCAGAGGTACTCCGACCGCAGCGCCGCCAGGGGCCCGCTGTCTCACCGGCAAACCTGCTGCTGGGCTGAGTGGCTTTCGATGGGTAGTGTATGTTGAGGATGTTCTATCGTGCATTGCTATCCAGTGACTACTTAGTCATATTTAGAACAGCTCTGCATCGTAAGAACAGTTAAGAACAGCTCTACATGGTGAGACTCGTCAGATGTTTTAGGCAGCTGCGGGGTTCACTGATCACACTGGAGGATCCGCTGCTGCCTCTGTCAGCTTGCAGTTTGTAGACACGCTGCAGGTTTAGCCTACTGGAGCGCAGTTTCTGACACTTTCTGTCGCACAGGCGCCGATGGGAGCCGCGGGGCTCCTCCGGCCGGTCACAGGGGCGACCTGGACCTGCGCTCGGGTGACCGGGACATGCGTGGCGCCCCGCCCCAGGACTTCGACGCCAGGTTAGTCCAGAGTCCCCGGCCTCAGTCGCTAGGTCAGTCTGAGGAGGATTGTCATGTTTGCGTGCTTTGGGTGCTTTGGCGACAGTTGTGTACGATCTGTGCATATGTGTGGAGGGGGCTGATTTGTGACGCCGGCTCTTGCTGCCTGCAGGACGTTTGGTCGGGCGGACCCGCGCTCGGCGCCCGCCGGCGGTGGCGCGCCATTCTCGCGCGGTTTCCAAGAGGCGCCGGCGCCAGTGCCCCCGCCGGGCGGACGCGATCCCCGCGACCCTCGCGCCTCCGCTCCGCCGACCGGCGACCGGGATCTCAGAGGCGAGTGTTGTCTCCAGAGGTAGTGACGCGGGGAGGGAGATAGTGATCATGGAGAGACTGACAGGGAGAGGAGTGTGGAGGGAGCGATCTCAGAGGCAAGTGGTGTCTCCAGAGGTACTGGCGTGGGGAGGGAGGGAGTGATTATGGAGAGACTGACAGGGAGAGGAGTGTGGAGGGAGCGATCTCAGAGGCAAGTGGTGTCTCCAGAGGTACTGGCGTGGGGAGGGAGGGAGTGATTATGGAGAGACTGACAGGGGAGGGGTGGATAGATCGATCTTAGAGGGGGTGCTTTAGAGAGTATGACCTCAGAGGTGAACCGTTAAAAGAATGAGACTTCGGAGGTACGGATTTGAGAATGACCTCAGAAGTGTTTGGTTGAAAATGCAACCTTGAAGGTCTGTGCCTGAAGGATAGCTATGGGTGACTAACGCCGTCACTGTTTGTAGTTGCCAGTGCCGATGTTGACCGTGTGTTGGGACGTCTGTATCAGGGGCGGCCCCGGCGCGCGGCAGTGCGGGAGGGGGGCAGCTCCGGCTCAGGGCCGGACCTGGGCGGCGTCAACCTGCCGGCAAGCCTGGCCGGCGGCGACCAGGAGAAGGTAAGCTCACCGCGCGCAGATGGGCCGGCGGCGACCAGGAGAAGGTAGCTCACCTCGCGGAGATGGGCCTCCCCGGGCTTTGTTTTGTAATTGCCGGGTTTGTGGACCTTCTCATGTACGCAGTTCTGTCATTTTGAAACAAACATCGAGGAACATGTTTTTGATAAATATTTCGTTTTTCTTACATAATTTTTCCCCTTTAGACTTTTTTCTAAAATATTCAATAGATATGTTTATTCGATGCTCATAAGCGCTTGTGCTGTTGAGTAGGCCACTAGAAGTGATGACTGTGTTTTTGAACTGTTTAAAATTGTACATTGTTTCGGGTAAACGCGAATGTTCTAGGGGCATGAATTAGCACGTTTTGTATTGTGAAGGATTGTCTATCCAAAAAATGTATCAAGATATGATTCGGTGGATATGGACCAAGCATTGGCCGGCAAGAATCCTGTAAGTTGTTTTATATATTTGAATTTCAGCCATTCTAAGACATCAGTCGCTATCCGGCTCCGGACTCGATTTTCAAGCTGAACAAATGCTTCTAGCACGAGCCCTTAGCTAAAAAGAGTTTACAGCCGGGAAAGATTTTGCACTGCCTCAAGAGGATTTTTTGTATACAATGACCTGAGATGAATGGAAAAAATGTCATTGAAAAATCGCCAAACATCAAAATGAATGGAGTACGTACCAAAAACGTTCGCAATGAATGGAATATGTCCAAAAACGTTCGCAACCAAATCACTGAAGCCTAAAGGAAAATCAACAAGGCTGTTATGAGCGAATGAAGACACGGCATCGGAGGGCAAGAAATAAAATTGATACGGACGAATGCGCTACGTACACGAATCCGATGAATCTACTTGTTCATGCGCGTCTTCTCTAATTTTGAATATTTGTGCGTGTGTGTATATGTGTTCGTGTCCGTGCGTGTTGGTGCTTTTAAGCCAATAATCCTTACCCGTATCCTTGTTCGACCTGGAGGAGCGAGCGCACGCGCCCGTGGCAGCAGCGACCCCTCCAGGTAGTATCCCACATTCTTTGCGGTTGAAAAGCCAACTTATTGTGGAAGTGCTTGAAATGCATGAGTTTACCTCCAAATCATGGTTTTTACCGGAGCAAATACCCTTTGGAGGGAGTGCTAGATGTGAGTATCATAAAACATCAGGAGGACATGACTACTTAAAGACTCAACATACTGGCCTGATATTAACACAGACCCGTTCTCGGTGGTTTGTATCTTTAGGTAACCATTTCCAGGAAAATTTGAGAGATGAGTATGTAAACCCTATGCCTGTTGGCTCCCAGCTACCCCTATTCCTATAAGGGGGTAGATTCCCCCTCCCCTCCCAAAGATCTCAATATATCCGTCCAATTTTACAAATTCAAAGTGTACTCGGTTTTTCCCACGTTTAGCTCCATTTAAAAGGAAATTTTAAAATTCATTTATACCAAAAAGATAATCAGAGTCGGGAGCTGGAAACGAAAATAGTGGAGCGATATGTATATTGTCAATGGCTCAAAGGCATGTACACACATATGTTCCTCGGGTATCGCTGTGACATATTACCCGAGTCGCTGTGTTCCACCTGAGACTGTCTCTTCATTCTGCTCCCCCTTCCCCTCCCCGCTACAAGAGTGAAGCAGTTGGCTCCAGCGTCTGCAGTGATTCGCCACAGAGCTTTGTGTTTTTCTCGGCAGGCGGCGCTGATCATGCAGGTTTTGCAGCTGTCGGACGAGCAGATCGCCATGTTGCCACCGGAGCAGCGCCAGAGCATCATGGTTCTCAAGGAGCAGATCTCGAAGTCGGCCCGCTGAGCCGCCAGCTCAGGTCAGCTCAGCCTGCCCTTCGAGGGTTACGGTCACTAACCGAGTGGCGCCGCCTCCCGAGACACGGGTGGGCATCTGTGCGGCAGAGTTGGTAAAGCGTTCGTATGTTTCGGTGACTATCGCAGTGAAAGTGCTGAGCTGTAAAGTTTGCCAGTGTTGGACTGTATGAGGTCCCGGCGGCGCTGCCTGCGAGTGATGGTCCCTGCGGCCGATGTGTGCGCAACGCCGTGGAGCGTGAACGTGAAGGAGGGAATGACAGTAACGGGACTGCGGAGTCCAGAAATCGAATCGAGTGGATTCGACGGCGGACCAACCAGAAGTTGCATTCATGATGAAGCAGCCCACCTGGGGATGTAAAGTTGGAGACCTTATTTTCCACCTTCCATAAACCATTCAGTGTGGATGTTTAGGCTGAGTTGTCTGTTTTTTGTGGGTTATTGTGCAGACCAAAAGTAATTGTAGATACCGGCCCTCTCAGCCGCACCATCCTGTATCAGCAGGTCGGTGTGATGAAGCATGTCCGTATTCAAAACAATGAGTCAGGAAGCGAAGTTGACGGCAGGAGTAAGACTCGCCTTCGTCTCAGTATCGCAGTGTATCATCTTCACAGAATAAACTCAGTGCGCACGGGCTGGTGTGTTGTGAGAGCGGTATATCGGTGGGCTGAACAGGAAGAAAGGTGGGAACTCCCGCTGTTTTTGGCCGGAGCCGGGATAGCCGCTCATCCAGCGGGACAGCTGATTTGATTTGGATATATTTTAAGCTACGGTGTGGCGCGCACTTCTCGTCCACTCCTATATGATGCGGACAGGAGTGCAGAGTCGGATCTAGGCCGATAGTTAGGGGTGGTGGCAACGGGCCCCAAGATAGTAAAAATATTGCTTTCGTTTAGGAAATGGGCAAAAATCGGAGGGTTTCTGGAAGTCATTTTGACCCCCCTGGATCCTTACGAGTGAACTGCGTTCCATACTCCTTCCAGTGCATTTGCAAATATTTCATTCCCTGCCTTACCAGTTAATACCCCGGATGCTGTAATTTGTCGCTTTTCAACAACAACAACATGCGTAGATGCTCTCCGAAGCGGGCTTCACTGGAGCAGGATTGTTTTCTGTGGACGGTTTGACTCGCCACATGGACAAAAGAGCTCTTCATCAAACAGTTACTTTTATTAACTTTTGAACACTATTCAAAAGTTAATAAAGTAACTGTTTGATGAAGAGCTCTATTGTACGTGTGGGGCAGGATTGTTTGCCATCGCTTGTACCAGCGCTTCTACGCATCATATAAGTTTACAACAGCGCTTGACAATGACCTCGCTCCTCTAACGCTTCTTCTCAGCTCAACTGCGCGCAGTGGAGCCAGCCCCACAGATCACATCGCGGCTTGTATATTGTTCAGGTTCATATCCACTGCGGTTCATCAGAGGACATCTCGCGTCGAGCGCGGATGAAAACATTCGCACCGTCTACACATCTATGGCAGGTCCCACGCGATAATGCAACATGCGATTATGCAAGATCATTTCGAGCTCGTCAGTCGGTGCCACCTACATCTCTGGGCGGACTACGCCTTCGGATCCCGAGACGGCCTATTGCATGAGCGGACACTATGCTGGAAGCAGCGCAGCAGCTGAGTTCAGCAGCCTTGGCCAGGCCGGGGAGCCGCCAGGCAGAAGCCTCTCCCGTCCGTCAGAAGTTCATGTACTGCACCATCGGCAGGTCAGACCGTGCCTGTCCCCCCGGCTCCAGCTACAGCTGATGCAGGATCGTCAGGTGTGCACTGACCTCGCCGGCCCTCAGAGGCCGTGGACGGACTTGGACGGAAACAGTTCAGCCGACACCTGCTTTGAGGAGCAGTGGTGCCCCCAAAACGGGCCGGTTAGGCGCAGCACGTCACGTGAATCTCTGTCCACGACACCCGCCTATGTCTGGCACTGTGAAGTTCAAAGGTGTACTGCGGTACCAGTCGCGCTAAATGCTCCTCTCTCGCTCAGGCTAGCGGCTATTCATTTCTGTCATTCTAGCACAAAAACAATCGCCTGTCACGCTCAAATGGCCCAACAGTCTTTCAGTTCGCAATCATAACTCATTACGTTCACATCAGCACAGCACCCATGGAATTTGACTCAAAAACAGCGCATGCCCTATGCGCATTTTGCATGGCAGCCTTGCTCACAGTCACATGTGTATCACAAAATAAAATATGATCCGGCTAGGCCAGCAGTCCCATGCGACGCCAAGTCACCTGACACTTGTAAAACGCAGTGTTCATGAAAACGACGAGACACTTAGCACCTCACAGAACTCTCAAGTTCCTGCATGTGCAGGCCAGTCACAGAAGAGTACACCAACCTCACAGTGACCACTAGCGCCACCTCCTAACCTCGGTCTTGGTCTGCTGGTGTTGGCTCATACTCGGCCTCCCTAGTATCGCTCACGAGGTCTCTGAGGCTGAGGTCACTGTTTGGGAAGCCGATTCGCTTCTCACGGCCTCTGCTGATATCTACCAGCGCCCGCCTTTATCTGGCGATCTCTGCGGCGCCCGCCGGCGCCCACCGAGCTCTACCGGCGCCGGCGCAGGTCGTTGCTTAGGTCGGACGCCGACTTGAGCGCCTCGTCCAGCAGTTGTGCCGTGGTGCGCTCTGGCGTGGCCTCCTCCGCCGCCGGTGACACCTTGCTCAGCTCGGCGTCTACGACGGGCTCGGAAGAGGTGGTGTCAGGTTCGGCCGCCTCCTCTGCCGCTGCTGCCGTGTTCGCCTCGGCAGTGGTGACGTCAGCGGACGGCTCTGTAGCAGTGACGTCAGCGGACGGCTCGGCAGCAGTGACGTCAGCAGACGGCTCGGCAGTGGTGACGTCAGCGGACGGCTCGGTAGCAGTGACGTCAGCAGACGGCTCTGTAGCGGTGACGTCAGCGGACGGCTCTGTAGCGGTGACGTCAGCAGACGGCTCGGCAGTGGTGACGTCAGCGGACGGCTCTGTAGCGGTGACGTCAGCGGACGGCTCTGTAGCGGTGACGTCAGCAGACGGCTCGGTAGCGGTGGCGTTCTCAACCGACCCGCTGACTGTGGTGGTATCGCCCGGCTCTGCTGGAGCGACAGTAGAGCTTTCTGTCGCAGCTGCTGCCGACGCCTCGGTCGAAGTTGCGCCCTCCTCGGGAGCGACAGATGAGGTGGCAGTGTCCTCTCCTGCCGGAGAGCTGCTGTCCACCGCCGACTCAGTGGTGACGTCAGCTCCGGCCTCTCCGTCACCGGTAGCTACCACGGCTGCGGGGCCTGAGTCCGTGGTGGGTCCAGCAGCGCTCTGCTCCGTGGTGGGGCCTTCAGTATTCTGTTCTGTGGCAGAGTCTGTAGTGGGGTTTTCAGTGTTCTGTTCTGCAGTTTGGTTTTCAGCGCTTGGTTCCGGTGTGGAGCCTTCAGCACCCTCTTCCACGGGTGGAATTTCAGCAGTCTGTTCCGTGGTAGAGTCATCTGTGGTCTGTTCTGTGGTGGGCTCGTCTGAGCCTTGTTCTGTGATGGGGCCATCTGCGCTCTGCTCCGTGGTAGGGTCACCTGCGCTCTTTTCTGTGGTGGGATTGTCTTGGATCTGTTCAGTGGTGGAACCAGTAGTGGTCTGCTCTGTGGCACGGCCTTCAGCGCTCTGTTCTGTGGTAGATTCAGCAGCACTCTGTTCTGAGGTGGGGTTTTCAGCACTCTGTTCGGTGGGGGAGCCGGATGTGCTCTGTTCTGTGACAGGGTCCTCCGCGCTCTGTTCTGTGGCAGGGCTCTCTACGCTCTGTTCTGTGGTGGAGCCAGCAGCCTCTGCTCCTGCCTTCTCTAGGGCAGCCAGAATGGCCGCCACGCCGTCGCCGACATTGGTCGGAGCCTCTGTGGTTGTGGTGTCGCGGCTCGCCAGCAACTCCGCCAGAGACTTGGCGGCGGCCGCGGTGGTCTCCGGGGTCTCGGTGGTGGTCAGTTGCCCCTCCCCGGATGAGCCGGCGGCCTCCTTCGATGCCTCAGCGGCGGCGATCTCTCCCTCTGCGCCTGTCCCAGCGGTGTCGCCTTCGGTGGCGTTCAGCTGCTGCTCCAGCTCTTTCGCCCCCGACGCTCGTCGAACAGGTTGTTGTCAACGGGCAGCAGTTCAGCGTCCTCGTGCACTGTGCCGTGATGCATCTCATCGTTCAGCAGGCTGGGAGGGTTGACCGGCTCCTCGCCCACGTGGTTCTCAGTGGTGTCATGGTCAGCCATCCCTGGGGCCGGCTCCACTACGGCGGCTATAGTCGTGGCCTCGGCTGTTGGCTCCCCGGTAGGCGAGGCCTCTTCTGCCGTGGCAGGAGGTCCAGTGACTGGTGCCGATGCATCGCCGGCAACAGCCAGCTCCGGCTCTCCTTCCTCCGTCTCTGGCGCGACAGTAGTTACATCTGTTGCGTCAGCGGCGGTTTCCGTTGCGTCAGCGGCGGTTTCCGTTGCGTCAGCGGCCGTTTCCGTTGCGTCAGTTGCGGTTTCCGTTGCGTCAGTTGCGGTTTCAGTGGCAGTTTCTGTTGTTTCGGTGGCAGTTTCTGCTGTGTCGACGGGGGTCATCGTCGTGTCGTCAGCGGTCTCCGTGACGGGCTCGATGAGAGAGGGGCCGGGGTCGCTCTCCCACTCAGGTGTGATGCCCAGCGCCTGCATCTGAGCCAGCTTTTCGTGCAGCGTGAGCTCTCCGTCGGGCTGGTGCCGTCTACCCGTCTCCTCGGTCGCCTCCGTAGTAGTCCTTCCCTCTTCAGCTGCCACATCCTCTGGCGCTTGTGTGGTTGTCGGCACCTCACCCTCATCTACCATGGCTGCCCCCGCTCCAGGCGCCGCTGTGGTGGCTTCCCCGTCAGCAGGTGCCTCCGTCGTTACCGGCAGCTCGCCTTCAACCGGCGAGTCATCGTCAGCCAGCTCTTCAGGCGCCGGCGTCGTCAGCCCGGGTAGTATCGGGGTGACTGTGGTGATGCCAGCCGCCGACTCCTCGGTGGTGGCCTCAGCGTCTGTCTCGGTGGCCGGCTCCGTCTCAGTCTCGGGAGACGCGGTGGTGTAGACGCCGGCCTCGTCCCAGAACGACTCGTCCAGCGGCTCTGATGGGACTTCGCTGCTGACCGGCGCCACCTGGTCGTGCTCCATGAGGCCCTCCTCCGGCGGCACTGCTCGGAGAAGAATACTGCCCGTTAGCACTATCACCAGGAAAACATGGACAGCCACGGCTCAATTCTCCTCAAGAAAACAGGGTTATCAGGGACAATAATTTCTCCGGAGGAATGCAGCCTGCCAATGGTAATTCTCTTCACATGGGAATGTCGATGGCAGAACTGTCCTCAGAGCACAAGCAGAATTTTAGATTAAAGAGCTCGGCCTATCAGTGCCGAAATTCGAAAGGACATTGACCATAGCTGGCAATACTGCGCACAAGTACAGACCATCAATTAGAACATTGATCACGGAGAACGCGTGCTGGGTTTGGCAACCCGTCATTGAAGGTTATGCGTAGTCAGTGACAACATTACAGAACAGGACCGTTAACAGCTAGTGGAAGTCATTTGGGCGCAAAATGACCGTCGCCGTGGACGCGCCCTTAAACCCCACTCATGATGATGAAGTCATTGCCACAGAGCGATAGTAAAGCTCCACACAGAAATACAAACCTTTTGGAATCTCTGTACATTCAGACACACACTACAAATAACACTACAAACACTACAAACACTACAAACACACACTACAAATAACACTCAATTTTGCATCCTAATGAACCTGATTCCGATACTCCTGGCGGTGGGCAGGAAACTGAGAGCCTGCGCTAAGGCGTCACGTCTGAACTGCGGCCCCAGCCCTGGTTTGTCGGCCAGTACTGACCTCCAACCGGGGGAGTACAGGTGAGCATGTCGGCGGCCAGACGCAGGCCGTCCGGACAGTGGCACCGGAACTGACCCTCGGCGCTGGAGAAGCGGCACTTGTGCGAGCAGCCCGACTCCCCGGTCTGGCACAGGTCCCGCAGCGCTGCCGACCGGCCACACAGTTAACCAGGCACCCTGCAGTAGCGGGTCCCGGCGGCTAATCACCCAGAGTCTTCCCACACAATATATCTCGGTGACCAAAACACTTAAGATAATGTCTCGAATTGGTACGTTTGGGTAGAGGCTCCCACATATAAAGATTTTCAACCAAAATATATCAATTTCCTCAGATTTTCATCAAGGAAAGTGTCTAAATACTTCAATTGTTTCGCTCCTACGTCGTTACAGAGTTACATATGGGTAAGATCTAGCCGTTCCCAACAGGCCGAGCCGCAAGTGGACGTTTAGGACGCAGAGACTGCAGCGGCCACTCACCAGTGACCTCGACCTCAGCCACTGGGAAGCGGGCGCCGTGGTAGCGGCGACCCTCCTCGCTGGTGAAGTAGTCGCTGAGGCGGCTCTGGAGCCGGCCGGCCGTCGTCTCGGCGTCGTCCTCGGTGGCCGCCCCGGCGGTGGTGACGAAGAAGTGCACCAGCACGCTGCCCGGCCTGCCGGATAGGGCGTGGGCGTTAGCGACGGAGCACGAACAGACAGCGCCAGGGTCGGAACAATGTCCACAGCAGTCCCATGGCCGTTTTAAGCGAGGTTTGGAGGCTAAATCCCCGAAATGGTTGTCTTAGCCAAAAAATGAAGCCGGGTTGTAAGTTACCACTTACTCAAATTTGCGGATCTTAATTCCGATTTGTCCGAGATCATTTCCCTCGGGCCAGTTGAAGCTGGAGAAGGCCTCCGCCATCTGAGGGACAGACGGCGTCAGAGCGAGGAGCCAACGCACACGGCACTACCCAACACCTATCTATAGCTCGCTGCATAGACGGATCCAGAATCTCCGATTGGGGTGGGGGATGGTCAGGAGCGCCGCTTTTGGGCTGAAAAACAGCGGATGGCCGCCAAATCCTATCGCAGGGGCGCCGATACTCGCATTCTGGGGAGGGGTGGGAAGCGGCATTTCAGGGGAGTCATCAGTCTTTTAGGGGACGCCGAGGGTCGATTGAGAGGGAAGTGCCCACATTGTCCCCTGGATCCGCCTATAGCCCCTAAACAACCAACTATGTAATTAGTTCCACTCGGTGCAGATGACTAGAACAATGATAGATGCATGCTTTTTACCACGTCAGAGAGAACAATCAGTTTTTTTCGCTCTGTCTCGCGCTCAAAACATGTGAGGCTAAAGCAGCCAGTTATTTCTGAAACAGTAACAGTTCGTATATAATTCAATTACAGAAGACGAACATGCGCCAAACAGCACGCCCTCCATTGAGGGGCTGATGCCAACAGAACGAGGCGCTGAACGAAACCAATCTGGAGTCTATCTGCAACACAGTCTGAAGATTTGGATCCTTGTGCTACGAATGCCGCGCGGCGGAGTCGGCTTTCTACGCGTCGACCTACCTCCTTTTTGACGCGCACCACCATGCGCAGGTACTCGGCGGAGGTGTTGTCGGCCAGCTCCTCGCGGAACGGCTCGTCCAGGCGCAGACTGGCGTTGTAGGTGGAGCGCACTGTAACGGCGGGGAGAGGTCAGCGGGGAGAGCGTCGACGGGAGCGGGGCCCTGCACGCCGCCAGGACAGCAGTCCGTCATAGAGAACAGTCGCGAGTGTCTACGCCAGTCAAATACGGAGCCGAGCATCCATAACGCAGCAACACCATGCTTATATATTATTCAGAGGGAGACTGAGTGCCAACAGCACTAGGCACAAAGGTACGGCAAGCGATAAAAATGGGCTTAATTCGTGTATACTTGCATACGTGTTTTTTTCAAGAATATGCCGTAGCTCAAAGCATTGAGCTAACCCAAACCTATAGCGTATATGCATCTGTAGGCAGAAGCATCGTGGATACTACATTGCTGGGACATGGTATCAAAGGAGGGTGATTTTCAGAGAGTTTAGATCGTAGTTCCATAGGTTTAACATGGGACGGCAGTGTTGTGTATGTCCATCCAAAGTATTCCATGACTTATATCAGAAAGTTTCAGCAAAACGGCTGTTTCTGGGGGCGTGAAATATTGCAAACGCTTGGTTTAATGCAATCCCATCATATTGGAGTTTTTTTTAAATTGGAGAAATTAATAGTTTGGTTTCAGCACGTGCTGAGGTGGAACCGTGTAATTCGAAATTTTGGTCCCTTCCTTTTAAAATTGAACAGTCATCAGATTGAGTCTGTGTTCCGATGCCGGGGGCTCTAATTTGAAAGCTTTGACTATCATTGCAAATTATTTACACTTTACGACACACTTTCGGAACGTTTTTTTGCGGAAATATGTACCTTTTAATATCAGCAAAGGTTTGCATAGCATACCCGTCTCTGTATGTCCCTTGTTATGTATGCTAAAATTAGTAGGTATCCGGGGGTGAATTCTAAAGGTAGTATTTAAGAACGCGGAGTTATGTGGCCAGCGCATTGGGAAGCGGGGAGAAGCCGGCAGCCCGGACACGCTGGTGGGGAAGGCTTACCGAAAGCCGCCGGCACAGGGGCGGCGTCCAGGCTCGGAGCCACCTTCACTGAGACGTCGGCCTCCCCAACGGCCGGCTCTGGCTGCTGAGTAGTCGACTCCGCCGACTCCGGCACCGCCTCCGTGTAGGTATCCACATCCCATGCGGCGTCCGTTTCTGACATCGGTGCTTTCTCTGTGTCTGGCTCCGGCGTCGTCTCGGGCTCCGGCTCTGGAGTGGTTTCCGGCTCTGGCGCTGCCGTAGTCGTCGGCTCTGGCTCCGGTTCCGGCGTGGTTTCCGGCTCCGGCGTGGTTTCGTCTCCTGTATCGAGGTCGCTGAACCACAGGTCGTCCGGGTAGGCGGTGGTCTGGTGCGGCGGCGGCTGGGGCGTGGTCATGGGGTGGGTGTCCAGGTCTCCGATGAACACGCCGCCGTGGTCCGGATACACCGTGGTCTGCGGCATCGGCTCCGGCGTGGTGGGGGCAGAGTCGGCTCTCCGTCCTCGTGCTGCCACTCGTGCTCGAAGTCGTAGGCCGACTCAGGGTGAAGCGACGCGCCGTGGGTCGGAGGCTGAATCGGATTGACTACCACCTCGGGCTCTGCGGCAGAAGAGCGTGACGTCACCAAAAATAGCACTGCTCTACCGGCCCTGTGCCAAGAAACATATAGAGACATCACTAATGCATTGGCACTTGCGATAGATGCGGTTGTTTTCAGGCGTTGGCTACTAACTACCGAAAGGAAAGGCAAGCACGCGAGCACCTGAGCTTCGAGAGTCTCACCGGAGAATACGCAGGTGAAGCTGTCCGTGCCGATCTCCATGCCAGCTGGGCACGTGCAGACGAATTCGAGCTGAACCCGGTCGAACTGGCAGCCGTGAGAACAGCCTGACTGGCCGCTGACGCAGAGATCCTCCATAGCTGCCGACCGGCACGTGCCAGAGTCACGCCACAGCCACCTCTTCTGACTGCTCACACTACCATACTTGTTACTTGTATGGCTGGAAACTAAAGGCATGTGTGGACTTCATGCCTGCAATGGCTGGTGTTCTCCAGCGCAAGCTCAGATAAAAACGACGTTGCCCGAGAAAACCGTTGCCCAAAAGTCAAAACACAAGTGATCCCACTGCACTATGGTTTTTCCGTCACATTCACGACCCTTCATTTCTAGCCGTACTTAGATGAGCTGAGAAGTAAACCAGTATGTGACATATAAATACCCAGATAACAGCAGATTTTTAAGTTAAAGTCAAAACATGCGACATTTTTTACTTTGGCGCTATGCATATCATTACATCTGTTGGCCCAGTTTTATCCTCCTTCTCAGACCAGGACCTCCATTTTCTCCCCTCCCTCTCCCCCGACTCACACTGGACGGTGATGTCGGTAGCCATTCCTCCCCTCCCTCTCCCCCGACTCGCGCTGGACGGTGATGTCGGTAGCCATTCCTCCCTCCCTCTCCCCGACTCACACTGGACGGTGATGTCGATAGTTATTCCTCCCCTCCCTCTCCCCCGACTCACGCTGGACGGTGATGTCGGTAGCCATTCCTCCCCTCCCTCTCCCCCCGACTCGCGCTGGACGGTGATGTCGGTAGCCATTCCTCCCCTCCTCTCCCCCGACTCACGCTGGACGGTGATGTCGGTAGCCATTCCTCCCCTCCCTCTCCCCCGACTCACACTGGACGGTGATGTCGGTAGTCATTCCTCCCCTCCCTCTCCCCCGACTCACGCTGGACGGTGATGTCGGTAGCCATTCATCCCCTCCCCTCCCCCCCGACTCACACTGGACGGTGATGTCGGTAGCCATTCCTCCCCTCCTCTCTCCCCCGACTCACGCTGGACGGTGATGTCGGTAGCCATTCCTCCCCTCCCTCTCCCCCGACTCACACTGGACGGTGATGTCGGTAGCCATTCCTCCCCTCCTCTCCCCCGACTCACACTGGACGGTGATGTCGATAGTTATTCCTCCCCTCCCTCTCCCCCGACTCACACTGGACGGTGATGTCGGTAGTCATTCCTCCCCTCCCTCTCCCCCGACTCACGCTGGACGGTGATGTCGGTAGCCATTCCTCCCCTCCGTCTCCCCCGACTCACGCTGGACGGTGATGTCGGTAGCCATTCATCCCCTCCCTCTCCCCCGACTCACACTGGACGGTGATGTCGATAGTTATTCCTCCCCTCCCTCTCCCCCGACTCACACTGGACGGTGATGTCGGTAGTCATTCCTCCCCTCCCTCTCCCCCCGACTCACACTGGACGGTGATGTCGGTAGCCATTCATCCCCTCCCCTCCCTCTACTCACACTGGACGGTGATGTCGGTAGTCATTCCTCCCCTCCCTCTCCCCCGACTCACACTGGACGGTGATGTCGGTAGCCATTCATCCCCTCCCTCTCCCCCGACTCACGCTGGCAGTGATGTCAGTAGCCATTCCGCCGAAAGCGAGACCACATTTCCGACGTTGTTGAACGGCTCAAGTGGTTGGACGCCAAACACCTCATTCAGTATCACACTGCATGCTCAGTACACAAAACCATACACACTCGCATCCCACTACAAATAGTACACACAATAGGCCCTCCACGCAGTGCAATACACAACCACGCAACACACCGGTCAGCGGAGCTGTCCCTGCCGCGAATATGCACGGAGGCAGGCCGACGTCGGCTCGGCTTGCGTACCGGGGGGCAGCTCTGCTGAACGAGCTGGACATCGGAGAGGACATACCGTTCAGACCCACTTTGAGAGCCCTTCTATTGTAGAGACATTTGAGAAAGTCTGATCAACGCTAAATTTGTTTCTGTCGTTGTGCGCGTTGTGTGTGTGATATTATCTTACTTTTACAGTATACTTTTATCCTTAGATTTTTTCGTTAGTTTTGCCTAGTCTGTTTTATCATATGACGTGGCAACGTGAAAAACCACCTACTTGTTTGATCAACGCATGTGGACGCTTCCGAATATATTCTGATTCTGATTCCTCCCCTCCCTCTCCCTCGACTCACGCTGGACGGTGATGTCGGTAGTCATTCCTCCCCTCCCTCTCCCTCGACTCACGCTGGACGGTGATGTCGGTAGTCATTCCTCCCCTCCCTCTCCCTCGACTCACGCTGGACTGTGATGTCGGTAGCCATTCCTCTCCTCCCCCTCCCTCTATTCACGCTCGACGGTGATGTCGGTAGCCATTCCTCCCTCCCTCTCCCCCGACTCACGCTGGACGGTGATGTCGGTAGCCATTCATCCACTCCCTCTCCCCCGAATCACGCTGGCAGTGATTTTGGTAGCCATTCCTCCCCTCCCTCTCTCCCGTCTCACGCTGGACGGTGATGTCGGTAGATATTCATCCACTCCCTCTCCCCCGAATCACGCTGGCAGTGATGTCAGTGGCCATTCCTCCCCTCCCCTCCCTCTACTCACGCTGGATGGTGATGTCGGTAGTCATTCCTCCCCTCCCTCTCCCCGAATCACCCTGCACGGTGATGTCGGTAGCCATTCATCCCCTCCCTCTCCCCCGACTCGCGCTGGACGGTGATGTCGGTAGCCATTCATCCACTCCCTCTTCCCCGAATCACAATGGACGGTGATGTCGGTAGCCATTCATCCACTCCCTCTCCCCCGAATCACGCTGGCAGTGATTTTGGTAGCCATTCCTCCCCTCCCTCTCTCCCGTCTCACGCTGGATGGTGATGTCGGTAGTCATTCCTCCCCTCCTCTCCCCCGAATCACCCTGCACGGTGATGTCGGTAGCCATTCATCCCCTCCTCTCCCCCGACTCGCGCTGGATGGTGATGTCGGTAGCCATTCATCCACTCCCTCTTCCCCGAATCACAATGGACGGTGATGTCGGTAGCCATTCATCCCCTCCCTCTCCCCCGAATCACGCTGGCAGTGATGTCAGTGGCCATTCCTCCCCTCCCCTCCCTCTACTCACGCTGGATGGTGATGTCGGTAGTCATTCCTCCCCTCCCTCTCCCCCGAATCACCCTGCACGGTGATGTCGGTAGCCATTCATCCCCTCCTCTCCCCCGACTCGCGCTGGACGGTGATGTCGGTAGCCATTCATCCACTCCCTCTTCCCCGAATCACAATGGACGGTGATGTCGGTAGCCATTCATCCCCTCCCTCTCCCTCGACTCACGCTGGACGGTGATGTCGGTAGCCATTCATCCACTCCCTCTCCCCCGAATCACGCTGGCAGTGATGTCGGTAGCCATTCCTCCCCTCCCTCTCTCCCGTCTCACGCTGGACGGTGATGTCGGTAGCTATTCATCCACTCCTTCTCCCCCGAATCACGCTGGCAGTGATGTCAGTAATCATTCCTCCCTCCCTCTCCCCCGACTCACGCTGGACGGGCATGTCGGTAGCCATTCATCCCCTCCCTCTCCCCCGAATCACAATGGACGGTGATGTCGGTAGCCATTCATCCCTCCCTCTCCCTCGACTCACGCTGGACGGTGATGTCGGTAGCCATTCATCCCCTCCCTCTCCCCCGAATCACGCTGGACGGTGATGTCGGTAGCCATTCCTCCCTTGCATCTCCCCCGACTCACCTGAACGGTGATGTCGATAGCCATTCATCCCCTCCCTCTCCCCCGACTCACACTGGACGGTGATGTCGGTAGCCATTCCTCCCCTCCCTCTCCCTCGACTCACGCTGGATGGTGATGTCAGTAGTCATTCCTCCACTCCCTCTACCCCGAATCACCCTGCACGGTGATGTCGGTAGACATTCATCCCCTCCCTCTCCCCCGACTCACACTGGACGGTGATGTCGGTAGCCATTCCTCCCCTCCCTCTCCCCCGACTCGCGCTGGACGGTGATGTCGGTAGTCATTCCTCCCCTCCCTCTCCCCAGACTCACGCTGGACGGTGATGTCGGTAGCCATTCCTCCCCTCCCTCTCCCCCGACTCACGCTGAACGGTGATGTCGGTAGCCATTCCTCCCCTCCCTCTCCCCCGACTCGCGCTGGACGGTGATGTCGGTAGTCATTCCTCCCCTCCCTCTACCCCGAATCACCCTGCACGGTGATGTCGGTAGCCATTCATCCCCTCCCTCTCCCCGACTCGCGCTGGACGGTGATGTCGGTAGCCATTCATCCCCTCCCTCTCCCCCCGACTCACGCTGGACGGTGATGTCGGTAGCCATTCCTCGCCTCCCCCTCCCTCTATTCACGCTGGATGGTGATGTCGGTAGTCATTCCTCCCCTCCCTCCCCCGAATCACCCTGAACGGTGATGTCGGTAGCCATTCATCCCCTCCCCCTCCCTCTACTCACACTGGACGGTGATGTCGGTAGCCATTCATCCCCTCCCCTCCCTCTACTCACGCTGAACGGTGATGTCGGTAGCCATTCATCCCCTCCTCTCCCCCGACTCACGCTGGACGGTGATTTCGGTAGCCATTCCTCCCCTCCCTCTCCTTCGACTCACGCTGGACGGTGATGTCGGTAGCCGTTCCTCCCCTCCCTCTCCCCCGACTCACGCTGGACGGTGATGTCGGTAGCCATTCATTCACTCCCTCTCCCCCGAATCACGCTGGACGGTGATGTCGGTAGCCATTCCTCGCCTCCCCTCCCTCTATTCACGCTGGATGGTGATGTCGGTAGTCATTCCTCCCCTCCCTCTCCCCGAATCACCCTGAACGGTGATGTCGGTAGCCATTCATCCCCTCCCCCTCCCTCTACTCACATTGGACGGTGATGTCGGTAGCCATTCATCCCCTCCCCCTCCCTCTACTCACGCTGGACGGTGATGTCGGTAGCCATTCATCCCCTCCCTCTCCCCCGACTCACGCTGGACGGTGATGTCGGTAGCCATTCATCCCCTCCCCTCTCCCCCGACTCACGCTGGACGGTGATGTCGGTAGCCATTCCTCCCCTCCCCCTCCCCCGACTCACACTGGACGGTGATGTCGGTAGCCATTCATCCCCTCCCTCTCCCTCGACTCACACTGGACGGGGATGTCAGTAGCCATTCATCCCCTCCTCCTCCCTCTACTCACGCTGGATGGTGATGTCGGTAGCGGGGAAGCGGCGCGACGGCGGGTCCTGCGCCGACTGAGCACCGGACAGGTAGACCTCCAGCTGGCGCAGCAGGCGGTCGGCCGCCTCCTCCGCCGCGATGTACGTCTGATGCTCCGCCTCGATGTCCAAGTCGACAACGACACTACCCGGGCTGTGGCCGGGGCACGCCGTCAGCCGCTGATGCACTGATCTTATGCAGCCACTTTTGAAACGGGCACCGATTGCTACCCCTCTGTCTGGAGGAGCACAGTGAAAACGTGTAGACCACGGTGGGCTTGGTGCCGGGAAGTTGCCTACAAGCCGGCTGGGCAGCAGCTCGAAAGAAAACCCAAAGGTCAACAGAAAAGGGCTCCCGTTCCCAGACCAGTAGTTCACGAGTCTTTTTTATTGTAATTCGTTTAAGTTTCCTCGGTTTTTAGCCCCCTCCCTCCTTCCGCTGCATCTTCGCGAACCAAGCACGGTTGAAAAGGCGCCACTCACGAGAATCCGACGACCTTGACCCTTGAGAAGCCGACCTCGTCACTTTGCGGCCAGTTTTCTCGGGAGTAGGCCTCGGTGACCTGCCGAGGCGGGGCTTGCATCATTATTCGCGCCTGCGTGTGGGCTCCAGTCAAGCAGAGCGGATGTTTATTTATATAATTATAATTTCTGACGAACAGTGCTCTAATCTCCTTTTCTATCATTTCTTATACATTTGACCACCTGGTCAATAACATCAGACAAAATATTAAAGGTTATGGGGATACCAAAAATGTTCAGTCCTGACTCATTGTTTAACAATTTTGCGGAGAATCTAGCACATCATGAGAAAACGAGGCGCGTCAGCGGTGCTTCACCGTGCATCGATACGCTCAGGTTGGCCCACCTCTTCTATGACTCTTCCCTCCAGAGTGTCGTACTGGGGCGATGTTTCGTCATAGAGCGCTGGATCGAAGTCCTCCAGAAGCCGTAATGTTGCAGAGAATACGCCATCGACTATGGAGCAGAGGGTGACGTAATGTTTCATGTAAAATGTATGTTACCGAATAAATATAGGACTGTGTGACACTGCGACAGCTTATCTTATCATAGCTCAACCCTTGGGGCAACTCTTTCGCGTGCTTCGTGGAAGGCCAAGAAAGCCTGGTGCACAAAAAAGGTTTACAACTCATGATTATTATACTTCTTCAAACCTGATTTCTTTGCGTGTTTTGTTTTTTATTTAAAGTTTCAACTCGTACAAACTTTCAAAAGTTCCTAAGATACTTTTCTCAGGTCATGGCTGTGATCTTTCAGCCGTGTGGATATTTATTTCCAGTATTACTTTTGGATTTCGAAGTGCTCTGATAATATGAGCGATACGAAGATCTCTCCTGCCTGCGACGTCGGATGACAGTGCTCGGGGACTGACCCAGGGGTATAGCCGGCGCTGGCGGTTCCTTCGGCGCTGGTTCAGTCGGAGGAGGCAGCGGCGGCGGCGCCGGTGTGTCGGGCCGAACCCGTGCCTCCTCACTGCCGTCCTCAACGGCCGCCTCCTCACTGCCCGAGAAGGCTCCGGCTGCGGCACAGCATCACAGCATCACCCACAGCCAGTGCACAGCATCACAGCATCACCCACAGCCAGTGCACGGAGTCCCAGCATCACCCACAGCCAGTGCACAGCGTCACAGCATCACCCACATCCAGTGTTCGGCGTCACAGCATCACCCACAGCCAGTGTTCGGCGTCACAGCATCACCCACAGCCAGTGTTCGGCGTCACAGCATCCCCACAGCCGGTGTTCGGCGTCACAGCATCACCCACAGCCAGTGCACAGCGTCCCAGCATCCACCACATCCAGTGTTCGGCGTCACAGCATCACCCACAGCCAGTGTTCGGCGTCACAGCATCACCCACAGCCAGTGCACGGCGGCACAGAATCACCCACAGCCAGTGCACGGCGGCACAGCATCACCCACAGCCAGTGTTCGGCGTCACAGCATCACCCACAGCCAGTGTTCGGCGTCACAGCATCACCCACATCCAGTGTTCGGCGTCACAGCATCACCCACAGCCAGTGCACAGCGTCACAGCATCACCCACAGCCAGTGTTCGGGGTCACAGCACCCCCACAGCCAGTGCACTGCGGCACAGAATCACCCACAGCCAGTGCACGGCGGTGCAGAATCACCCACAGCCAGTGTTCGGCGTCACAGCATCACCCACAGCCAGTGTTCGGCGTCACAGCATCCCCCACAGCCAGTGCACGGCGTCACAGCATCACCCACAGCCAGTGTTCGGCGTCACAGCATCACCCACAGCCAGTGTTCGGCGTCACAGCATCACCCACAGCCAGTGCACGGCGGCACAGCATCACCCACAGCCAGTGCACAGCGTCACAGCATCCACCACAGTCAGTGTTCGGGGTCACAGCATCCCCCACAGCCAGTGTTCGGGGTCACAGCATCCCCCACAGCCAGTATTCGGCGTCACAGCATCACCCACAGTCAGTGCACGGCGTCACAGCATCCCCCACAGCCAGTGCACGGCGGCACAGCATCACCCACAGCCAGTGCACGGCGTCACAGCATCCCCACAGCCAGTGCACGGCGGCACAGCATCACCCACAGCCAGTGCACGGCGGCACAGCATCACCCACAGTCAGTGCACAGCGTCACAGCATCCACCACAGCCAGTGCACGGCGTCCCAGCATCACCCACAGCCAGTGCACGGCGGCACAGCATCACCCACAGCCAGTGCACGGCGGCACAGCATCACCCACAGCCAGTGCACGGCGTCACAGCATCCCCCACAGCCAGTGCACGGCGTCCCAGCATCACCCACAGCCAGTGTTCGGCGTCACAGCATCACCCACAGTCAGTGCACGGCGTCACAGCATCCCCCACAGCCAGTGCACGGCGGCACAGCATCACCCACAGCCAGTGCACGGCGGCACAGCATCACCCACAGCCAGTGCACGGCGTCACAGCATCACCCACAGCCAGTGTTCGGCGTCACAGCATCACCCACAGTCAGTGCACAGCGTCACAGCATCCACCACAGCCAGTGTTCGGCGTCACAGCATCACCCACAGCCAGTGTTCGGCGTCACAGCATCACCCACAGCCAGTGTTCGGCGTCACAGCATCACCCACAGCCAGTGTTCGGCGTCACAGCATCCACCACAGCCAGTGCACAGCGTCACAGCATCCACCACAGCCAGTGTTCGGCGTCACAGCATCACCCACAGCCAGTGTTCGGCGTCACAGCATCACCCACAGCCAGTGTTCGGCGTCACAGCATCACCCACAGCCAGTGCACAGCGTCACAGCATCACCTACAGCTGGTGTTTGGCGTCGCAGCACCCATGCTCTCATTTAGTCGATCGTTTTCACCCTTAGCTCTGGGAGTTTTTAGCATTCAACCCGTCTCTAAATTATGCCCCTTTTATACATTTTAGGCCGCAGCCTTGCCATTCTTCCCAATACTGAGGTGTGAAGTTGTCTTTGTCATGTCGTGTGATTGGGTTTATTTGAATTTATGCTACTCATGTGTGCTTCTATAAACACGAGGAAGAGTGAGCTCGATCGATTGTCCTGTTCACTTGATACGATGCCCAAAAGTTCTCTCGGGTCGAGCGCTCGTGTATGCTAGCAGTTGGTTCATTAGTTACCAGCATTAATTTACACCTAACGCACTGCTGCACGGCATGGCGGAGCAGGCGTTTTCCAACGCACCTATTTAATGAGCCCCTATGATCATCAGCCCCTAATTTTTGTAATTATGAAGAATTATCTACCCTTTCCCCATCTCCCCCTCCGCACACATGTTCGACGGGTGACAATGAATGGTATTTCTGAAAAGTCTCAGGGTGTTTCACTAAAGAAATCAAAACGTTGTAGGGAAGTTTTTCACACTTTTGTGGGGAATTTTGTTTTTTGTGCTTTTTAGAACATTCAAATTAATCAGTTGTATTAGGTCACTTCAGATCGTGTATCTCTCCACTGTTTCGGTTTTCACTGCGAATGTCTGAACATCCCAAGCACAAGATCCGACTTTCTGTTCAAGTTATGCAAGAGAGTAATATCAGCACTCTGAAAAAGGTCGCCGCCACTTACTGGAGAGCAGAATGATGACAATGATGACGACGAAGATGACTCCCAGAATAGCGCCCCAGCAGAGCCACCGCTGTTTGGCCGTGGCCTCCCGACCTCCTGGGTAGTACTTCTCGCTCCTGCAACCCAACGCACACTCATCAGCGAGGTTCCCACAGCCTGGGCCTCAGCGGACTGCAGCGATAGCTGCCCTCCTCCAGCTGTCGCTGAAGGGACATGGCACCGCCGTATCACCGTGTTCTTGGCTCGAGAACAAGGCGGCACATCCGCCGTTTCGGCGACACAATGACCTTGCAACTACTTCACACCAGAGCCGATCCGGCCAACAGTACCCGGGTGTTTACCAAAGCGACAAGGCTGCAGGTTTTTTCCATCTGTTGCAAAGTGGCACTCATTTGAAAGGTAAGTGTTGTGCGTGGTGCAAGTGTACGCTCTGTTCTGTTACGCAAATAGTATTGTACGTATGATGACGAGATTTTAATTACCCACTTCCTCAGACCAGGGAGGGAATATTCAAACAAAACTGCTGGCTGCATATTCAAGCACGGCTTCTTCAGACATTGGATAATTAATCAGACACAAAATCAAAGGTCAGTCATGTCGGCTGTGTTGACGTGACCTTTGTCTGATGCCCAAATTGTTGCGTTTTGAGGAACCTGGACAAGCTGAGTCAGAATTTTGTTGCCCGGATCAACAGCTCTGACTAATTTTCACTTCCATAATTTGGAGCTAGGACTAGTAAATTTTGTTAGCCACACAGGTGAGAAACGCCCAGAATATTGGAGGAGCCAATGAGTATTTTAAGTCGTTTCCTTCCAGTCACCGCCATAGGGTCAATGGAAATATATTGTCATTGGAGGGCCATGGCCCCTTGCCCCCTGTTCCTACGACTATGGTTAGCCACTTGGTAACAATTTTTTGTTATACATATATATATATATATATATATATATATATATATATATATAGATAATTTTTCTTGCTGCGTTACTCCCTTACAGATGCCGACAGATCATTTAAAATGTTTTTGCTCGTTTGAGCTCATTTATGATGAGAGGGCGATTTTTCTAACGACAGCTCAAGAACTTAATCGGCGACTTCGATAACGTGACAGCGATAGCGATAACTTTAGAAATTAAGCATCCTGAGGAAAGAATGAAATCTTCCCTGTATGAGATATGCTGGCATTTCAGCTAGAAACCAAAATGGACGAGGTTATGTGCCATAGCAAATAATGCGTGTTCTTAATTCAGATTAAGTACCACTGTCTGCTTTAACCTCAGCACGTGAAGCTGACCATTCACGGTCCTCAAACTTTTGCAAGACCATGAGTCCCGCATCCTGCTAAATGTCACGGCTGTTGCGGGCTGTTTTGTCCTCCGGTGCGCGAGTGTGACCCGTTGTGTGGTCGCTGCGGAGTCAGCTGACCTGGGCGGAGGTCAGGAGCGGCAACAGTCGGGCGGAGTCACGCGGTGTGCGAACGTGGAGAAATGCGGCGCGAGGTGTGAGCTTCAGTATTTCCAGTGAGAAGAGCACTTCTGGCTTTCCAGTGAGTCCAGCAGCACTTTGGCGCGGTGGGTAGGACATTAAAGGTAAGATCTCACTGGGTTGCCTCGTTGTGCATGCATTGTGCTTGGTGCATGATAGGTATAATTGCTTGTTTTTGGTCGGATAGACTGCTCGGCGAAAATTGATTGGATTGCTTCCTCACCTTGTGAACAAAGTGGCTCACTCCTAAGATATCCGCAGATTTGTGTTTTGTCCTGCGCAAAAAATCAAATAGTTGTATTGTGGTGGACCAGTTTTTGTTAGGTGTTATAGGCGCAGTGCAGACCCTCACTGCGAAGCAGGAACCACACTTATATCGTGCTGCACAGGCTGCACACTCAACTTCTCTTTGGGGAAATAAAAATCGGACCTGGTCTCACCTCTCATCTAGTGATACACGCCACTCAGAGGGCTCGAGTCCCTGATCGAATGCCTCATGCTTGTTCTTGTGACTAATCAAACCCAACAGGTCCTGCAAGATCAGGACTCCCATGCAACATCTTGGGTTGCAACTATATCATACATGATAGTATAACAGCCAGGCGGGAGCGGCAGGCGCGATCAGTGTGATTTCGGGTGGCGTGACCGCATCCCCACCTCCCTCTTGGCATTATCTCTGTGCTCCACCCAACGCAGAACGCGGTCAATAATTTTTAGCAAGCACCTTTTTCGCTTCGCCCACTGCTTCCTGTATCAAAGGGGCCTTAAGAGGGGGAGTAGGCATCCCTGAAAAGATGATGGAGGCATTTTCTGGAGTTGACGATGGTCCCTAATACGACTTTGATGCAATAATATCCACGTTTTTTATAAGTTGACTTTTTTCGCAGCCCTGTGATGAAGCGCGCCTGGACAAACTTGGTTCCATAAACCTTGCCAGATATGGGTATAATACAAAACCAGATGCATAACGTATGCTGGATAAGTTTGAGAATCATTGCTCTGAACTGAATGGAGGCTCACATCGAACTTTGTCTGCACCACGTAGGAGTGAATCCCGTATCTGTTCCCTGACGTTCGGTGAATTTTTACGTCTGTCTCCTGAGGCTCAGTGCCGCTTCAATGGGCGGAGGCACTCTGCCAGCTAAGTCCACTTGGTTTAGTCCCGATTCCCGGTCACGAAAGGTGAGCGATTCATGCAGGGTGTTCATCCCACCTCCAGGTAGGAGATTCGCATTCCTTACCCGTTGCATCACGCGCAGCTAGGAAGAGACCTCTCCTCAGGTGCTGTGCATGTCTTACAGGGCATACGCGGATCCAGGGGAGGGCAAAGGGGGCACATGCCCTCTCAGATCAACCCTCGTTGTCCCCTAAAATAATCACAGCGCCTCCTGAAAGGTCGATGGTGCCCCCCCGCCTGAAATGTCGCCTCCTACCCCCACCCCCTGGATTGAAAAATCGGCGCCATCGATAGGACTTGATGCCCACCTGATAAGTTTTGCAGGCCAAAAGTGGTGCCCCCTGGCCTGGATGGCACCCATCTGTTGAGGTTCCCCCATTGGCAATCCTGGGTCCGCCTATGCCACAGGGATGAACATGCCCTTTCGTCACGTCCCGCAGGGACGAACAGGCCCTTCCGACATGTGTTGCAGGGACAAACAGGCCCTTCCGACATGTGCCGCAGGGACAAAAAGTCCCTTCTGTTAGCTTCTAGCGCGTAGCCACTAAATCCTAACGCGTGCAACATAACCAGGCAAAGATATGTATTCAAAGCAAAGACGAAAACTACATATTTGAATAAAGTAAAGGCTCGTTTAAACGTTTGCACGCCAATCACGTGTTGTGCAATCAGTACAGAGCTGTGTTGAAAACCAGCCGTTATTGGCGCAGTACCAGACGTTCTGAGAACCCGTTTCCTTGTTCTAGTTGTGTTCACGTGCCGGGAGCATGTGCTCCGGAAGCAGCCGCGGGTTCGGCGGTTGGAACGTCGCTGATGAGGTACCGGGAACGACCCGTGACGGGTTCATCTGCCTGCCGCTGGTACTGACAGACACCCCTTCCCCTCCCTCCCTCTAATGCGGCGGTCACGACACCGGACGGCGATGAGCCATCTCTACCCACGTGGCGTGGTACACGGTCAAGGGACGACCAGAACAAAACCAGTGTCAGTGCTCGAGCGCAAGACAGCTGAATCTCTCAAAATCGGATCAACGCTTCTTTGTTGCACTAATCACTCTGACGTAGGAAATACAACCATCATCTGAATTTGTTGGTTCTTATTTTCGCGAGTGGTGTTGTTGCCCACTGCTTTGAAGCCGTCGGTCTTCTGTGCGATGAATGGTACCGATAACTGTACGGTAAGTGTCGTGTGGGTGGTAGTTAGCGATGTCTTTGCACTCTGCCTCGAAACGAAATTCCTCACCATGCGCTCGCACAGTAAAGAGGAACCCGTGAACTAGACCCGGGAACATTGGTAAAATTGGCTCCCTGCCCATCGCAGGAGCTGAAAACGCTAATGTGATGCTGTGGAATGCGACTGAACATATGCTAGGGCTGCCCCTGCCATAGGCGGATCCAGGATTGCTGATTGGTGGTAAATGATCGGGGGCGCCATCGAGACCAGGCAGCGCCACTTTTGGATAACAGAACCTATCAGGTGGGCGCGAAATCTTATCGTGTGTGCGTCGATACTCACATCGAAAGGGGGAGGCAATGAGAAGCATCATTTCAGGGGGGTGGCATCGGCCTTTCAAGGGGCGCCAGGACCATTTCAGGGGACGTCGAGGGTCGATCGGGGGGGTGGAAGGTGTCACTTATATCCTCCTGTGAGTTGAATCACCATCCAACATATAAAATTCACACCTGCAATGTTTACTGAACTGCACACCCATTGCACAAGCCCTGATATTATGAACTGTTACCCTGGTGACTTACCTACTAAACACGCGCCCCGCTGGGGGCAAAATTCGCCCCCCCTCCTGGTTTTCCCCATATAACGAAAAAAATGAAGAAACGCAAAGAAAGGAAACTTACAGTGCCTTATCCCTGATCAATTTTATGAATCTGACAACATTTTTAGGTCAGGTCATGTCAGGTCAAGGAGCTATCCGAGGTCAATCGACCTGATCTCAAAACCTAAAATCACGAGTTTGAAGCGTCGCCTAAGGAACATCTGCCAACTGATCGGTTTGAAACCTTCACAATATGATAGAGTCATTAGAGTCTACAAACCTGCTATCTCGGAATTTCGATATTGTTGACTTAAGGTGGGGTCAATTTTTTGGTCACCCCATTATAAGTCTATGGTGAAAAATTGAAGGGGCTCGTTTTCAGTAAATACTGGGTAGATAAAGCTGAAAATCCTCACACCGTGTATTCTTACCACGATATTGACCATAAAGTTGAGTTTTCGACCATCTGACCCCTCAAATGTCATGTCAGGTCACAGGAGCTTACAGTGATTGTTTTGCCAATATTTTCTCACTGAATTGAGATAAAGCTCCTAAAGCTCCTATTTTGCTTGAATTGTGTTTATATTGTCACGGGGAGTCGATTGATATGCAACATGACCATACCAGGTTACCCTGTGACCCTGACCTAGCTCGATGTCAGGTCATTTTCCAAATTTGACCTAGCAAGGTCATATTATATATCATTCGTTTTTCCACGGTGGGAGGAATCCGATAATGCATAAATATTTTTCTAGCTCCGCTGAGTAAATATCTAGAGGGGAACATACACTGCCCTATTGTAAGCCTATGGTACCTTATTTAACCTACGCTGACCGCAATACTGACCTGAAATATAAATGCTTCTTATAATTTCGCTTCATCTTGTCAAGAGCTTTCGAACGCCGTCCGTAATTTTTATTTAGCTTTCCTGGGAAATGAGATACGGAGGGGGAATACGCCCCCCAGCGGGGCGCGTCATGCCAGAGACCTCAGCGGGCGCGTGTTAAGGGCTTTTAATAAGGCGTTCGGTGCAAGGCACCTCTCCCCGCATCTTAAGTTACCCCGGTGAGCAATGAACACGGCCCACATGGACTGTGCCGCAGAGCTCGTTACTTTTGGCATGCTGCACCGCAGAGCACCTACTTCTGATAGCTATGCTGTTCCGCAGAGCACGCCAGTTCCCGGCAGGACGGTCGCACAGGCCGGCAAAGAAGGTTCGGTACATCATTGGTCGTGGTTCTTTTGGGCTAGCCCATCCAACTCGCCCAAACCTCCTCGGTGAAATAGGTACCCACCTTCACAACATTTGAAAGAGCTGATTGTCGGCGGCCTAATGGAGGAAAAAATTTCACATGCTAGAAATAAGTTGACAAATTACTGTTGTAAACTACATGAGTACGATTTCTGATCTCCTTTTCCGGACCCAGGTTCATGTATAATCCATGTTTTCTCATGTATTTCAGCCCAATAAAAAACTATCAATTAGCTAAAAAAAATGGTTAATCCACCGAAATGATCTTATTTGTATCCATTAGAGCGATCTGTCCTGTACCGTCATGGGTGGAGATCCCGGGGAGTCAGGATCCCCGGATTTTTTTTGTTCTCCCACATATTTTTATAGGGTTTGTCTTGCCGTGCCAGCGTTGACCCATCCAGGACCCTCCCCACCGTGGATCGAGAACAGATCTCCAGCATTGTCTACCGGCATACACAATATTGAAAGCCCTGTGGGAAACCTGGCCTACAGGTTTTTTGGCATGGTGCATATTCCATGAAGAAGAAAATATTGCTTGTCGCGATTTATTTGAAGGAGAAAGGATGAGGATAACGCACCCATCAAAAATGATTCTGAAGATACATTATCAAAAGAGTTTCGCAGGTCCGTGAGCGGCCATAGTTCAGCACGCTTAACTACAACCTAACCGGACAAAATTAGCGGAAGTGAAACAGTTATTTCCGATGTAATACCGGATTCCGAAAACAAACTCAGTGAGTTATTCAATTCGACGACAAAGCTCACCCATAGCCAGAAAACTAGCACCGACACCGGAACCGACATCACCACTATTGGCACCGACATCACCACTACTGGCACTTGCCAGTACAGGTGATTTCGGTGCCGGTCTCGGTGCTAGTACTGGTGATGTCAGTGCCGGTGTCGGTGCCAGTAGTGGTGATGTCGGTGCCGGTGTCGGTGCTAGTACTGGTGATGTTGGTGCCGGTGTCGGTGCCAGTAGTGGTGATGTCGGTGCCGGTGTCGGTGCCAGTAGTGGGGATGTCAGTGCCAGTGTCGGTGCTAGTACTGGTGATGTCAGTGCCGGTGTCGGTGCCAGTACTGGTGATTTCGATGCCGGTGTCGGTGCCAGTAGTGGTGATGTCAGTGCCGGTGTCGGTGCTAGTTTTCTGGCTACGGATGAGCTTTATCGTCTTCCAGAGGGAAAATCAAAGAATAAAAATATACGATACAGACGTTATGTCTCACGCTTTCCCTGCGTCTTTCTTGTACCTCAGGTGTTTGTAAAACTTGGTTAAGATAAGATAATAAGTATATGGCTTTGAAAACTTTTCCCCGGAACATATGGTTTGTGCATGGATAGGCCCTGATAGAAACGGGGATAAAAATGACGTTTTTCTATAAAGCAAGCAATTCTTCGTGGTATAGGGTACGTTTCTCAATATGGTCATGCTAAAAGTTTCTTCCCGACTTAAAGGTAGCAACGCCTCCATTTTACATATTTTTGCTTTGTACCATCACACCCCCGGGGAACTTAATCTGAAGTTTCTTTCCTGATTTGTAAAGTTTTGATTGACATATTCCAGAAAATATATCCGGAGCAGTTTTAGCGTCTATTTTCGTGATCACGGACCTATCTGGTTTTGAACTTGTCTGATGTAAGAATGGGTTTAAGCTGAATTTAGGCTGAGTTTTAGGCTTACCTCTATTTCTCTCCTTTTCCCAAGCCTATCATCTCTTTGTCAGTCCTGTTTGTGGCCGATTAGTAGCAATCCCTTTTGCAGTATTTTATAAGATTGCCCATGATCTGTCTGTAGGTACCGTTTAAAGCCAGGCACCCAGTGCCGCAATACCTTTCCGCACGCATGTAAGCAAGTCCTAAATTTGCTTGTTTTCTTTTGGGGACTGCGGTGGTGAAATGGCCAATGTCCCCGCTTTCAGCCAGACCCGGGCTCAAGTTTCGGCGAGTTCGGTGGGCATAGGTGCATTCAGATCCCCACAAAATACCATCTAACAGAGAAAGGGATTGTGCACTTTATAACGAAACAGTTTGAACAGGTCAGATGCCAGTCAAGTACGATGTTACGACACTAGCGCTACGACACGACGGCGCGGGGTCGCACTAGCCGCACGAGCCCCCGCGCCGGCGGCGGCGGCGGCGACGGAGCCCCCGCGGCCAGTCTTGTTTCCTGGCCAGGAACCGGTCATGCTCGCCGCAGCTGCGTCATAAGTGCCGCGCCCCCGCAGCGCCGGCGCTGCGCCTGCTGTGAAAAGCCAGTGCAGCTGAAACTAGACGCTCCGCACCCGACCGCACCCGACTCTGAATCGGCTTCAGTCACAAACCCGCTGAGCGCCATCGCGCCCACTCCCGGCTGCCGAATATGCGTCTATTGATAGTTAAGGGTGCTTAGGCTTCAGTGCTCTGAGGTAGCCTAAATTATGAGAGGCTGATTGGACCTCGGATTTAATGGCAAGAACATATAAGGTTTCATCTTCAGAGCTTGTTTAAGGAGCAACAGCTTACTTTACAAGAGGCAGAAGATGGGATGCGTGCGTCCACCGCCGCGATTGGTGTTGTGTGTACGGCATGTGCAGGCGGCCGGGGTGAGGCGGCCGTCGGCCGCAGCCGGGTGACCTGCAGTGACCAGCGGACGGAGGCGCCGCTCCACCGCAGAGACCTGCAGCGGCCAGCGGACGGAGGCGCCGCTCCACCGCGTCCCGCCGCAGTGACCTGCAGCGGCCAGCGGACTGAGGCGCCGCTGCGCCGCAGTGACCTGCAGCGGCCAGCGGACGGAGGCGCCGCTCCGCCGCGTCCCGCCGCAGTGACCTGCAGCGGCCAGCGGACGGAGGCGCCGCTCCGCCGCGTCCCGCCGCAGTGACCTGCAGTGGCCAGCGGACGGAGGCGCCGCTCCGCCGCGTCCCGCCGCAGTGACCTGCAGCGGCCAGCGGACGGAGGCGCCGCTCCGCCGCGTCCCGCCGCAGTGACCTGCAGCGGCCAGCGGACGGAGGCGCCGCTCCGCCGCGTCCCGCCGCAGTGACCTGCAGTGGCCAGCGGACGGAGGCGCCGCTCCGCCGCGTCCCGCCGCAGTGACCTGCAGTGGCCAGCGGACGGAGGCGCCGCTCCGCCGCGTCTCGCCGCAGTGACCTGCAGCGGCCAGCGGACGGAGGCGCCGCTCCGCCGCGTCCCGCCGCAGTGACCTGCAGCGGCCAGCGGACGGAGGCGCCGCTCCGCCGCGTCCCGCCGCAGTGACCTGCAGTGGCCAGCGGACGGAGGCGCCGCTCCGCCGCGTCCCGCCGCAGTGACCTGCAGTGGCCAGCGGACGGAGGCGCCGCTCCGCCGCGTCCCGCCGCAGTGACCTGCAGTGGCCAGCGGACGGAGGCGCCGCTCCGCCGCGTCCCGCCGCAGTGACCTGCAGTGGCCAGCGGACGGAGGCGCCGCTCCGCCGCGTCCCGCCGCAGTGACCTGCAGTGGCCAGCGGACGGAGGCGCCGCTCCGCCGCGTCCCGCCGCAGTGACCTGCAGTGGCCAGCGGACGGAGGCGCCGCTCCGCCGCGTCCCGCCGCAGTGACCTGCAGTGGTCAGCGGACGGAGGCGTCGCTCCGCCGCGTCCCTCCGCACTGCAGCTCTTCATGCAGAACCACCGGATTCTGGCTCGTTTTTTAGAAGTACCCACTACTACCGCGTGGTATCCAAGAATGTTTCAGGTAGACGTCGTTGATCTGGTTCTAGGTGTGCTTTACACGCAATATCTTGGACTGAGGCAGTGTCTCATCCTGTATGCAGAGACATTTAAAGTTTCACTTGAGGGAAAAAAGTATCAGCAAAATGTCAGTGTAGCACCCGGGGGCATCTATGGCACCCTCTCGACTCCAATCTTGGGTATTTTTTGGGTGGGTGGTTCGAAAGCCTCGTCGGGAAGCGTCGAATCTAAAAAGGTTCATGACGGTCTGCGGCTCACAGCCCAAGGGGCACGAGAGGGGAGGCAGCCAACAATGTAGGGGGCGGACAACAGCAGTGAGGACCTGCCGTTTTCAGGAGGAAGGTATCGAAAAAAGCCGAGTCTCTTGGGCCTGCGCAATTTCCTCTAAAGTCCACTTTAAGGTGTCTGTGCTACACAATTTTAGCTTTCACAGGCACTGGATGGTCCACCAGTGTCCCATGCCGACAGAGGGTGTCTTTTTAAAGCTAAGGGAGGTGACGGGACCTTTGCTGCTTCCCCTTGGTTCTGCCGTTGTTCTATGCGGCGCAGTTCCATGCCCAGCAGTACAGTGAGGATGCATTCGTTGTATCGCAGTTCCCGCTTTTCGGAACCACTCATGTTAAAATAGTTACCTCGCGAGTCTAAGTCATGGCGAAAATGAAGCACCACAACAATTTTGAATGTGATTTGTAAGGCTATATGCCATAGCAAAAAGATGATCACTTACTGGAGGTGAATTCAGTCTAGCTGTGGGCTTAAAATACGCCGCAAATCAATTTTCCTGGCACACGAGTAACCGGAAGCGATATTCCTGCAGTTTTTTTCAGCGGTGTAGGCTACTAAGCGGTATATCTACCTAAACAGCGGTGTAAGCTTCTTTCATCCGATTTGGAGCTTTGTCTAGAAGGCACCGTTCCGAAACCAACCAAAGAAGGAAGCAGCTGGAGAATCTTGAAGATACTCTAGAAGTCAATATTCGGGGATCGAATTCTTCCTTCATGCGTGCATATGTGTTTGCGGTGGCAAACGGCTCAAGTATGCAAATCTGGTATCCTTGACGGCCTTCTTGCTAATCTGTCCTCGGCATTATTATGTTTGACTGACGTTAGAGTCTCAATACTGATCTTCCCAGGTACGAAGCTGTGGTGTGAGGAGCACGAGTTCCCGCACTAAGATGTCACGTGGAATAGTCCCCGACTAAAATGTCACGTGGAATAGTCCCTGGACTAAGATGTCACGTGGACGAGTCTCCGGACTGTGAGGCCACGTGGATTAGTCCCCAGACTATGTCACGTCAACTGATTCCCAGTTGAGGTCCTCAAATGACCGCCGGAGTTGGAGCGCTTCCAAAATAAGCGGCCCCGTTATCATTGAATTTTGTTCGTTTATTTGATAGAGGCATTCAGTATGGCTCAATCCAGTAGCATAAAAAGATATGACAGAAGCAAATACAAGTCATACAACAGGTAAAACTGAGCTTAAAGGCGCTAATGAAACCTGTCAAAAATTAGGTCAATGCTATGATCGATTTTTCCTGTATCACTATAACTGCGGCATACATCCATGGTACCTCTGACATTCATAAAGTATAAAAGTATAAAAACGTGACACATGACAGTAAAATTCAGGAGAGCCTAACTACCTCTTGAATATATATTACAGCCATCTTCTAAGTCGACAATGCGCAGCAGCAAAAGCGCAATCACCTGGACGGGTGCGCAAACAGGTGTTCGTTGAAGGGTGTACCGTTCGGCGGTAAAAACCCACGCTGTATCGTTTTTAGTCGCGCAAACTGGGCGTTTGGCAGCTGTTTTTCTGTGCCTCCGGTTCGACACCGGGGGACATGAAAGGAAGGTTCCAAGCAGATGGGTGAAGCCAACAGTGCCGGACAAAATTTCGTAAACGAAATAAACGTCGTATTCGTACCGCCATTGCGCTATACTATGAACATCAAAAAGCTCTAGCAGACCCTGATAAAAACAGAAGGCGGTCGAGACGTGTGACGGTGGGCATCTAGCGCTATTCACACGTGGAGTTGATTTTCAATCCCTTCAAGTCTGTCTGGGACCTTACGGCAGCAGCCAAAGCATCCTATTCACATTGTCACGGCGAAGTGTCTGCTATCGCCTATAACATTAATTTTTCATTTAACCAAACCAACAGGTCCCATACTTTGTGTATGTTATCTGAAACTGTATCCTGAATTCTGTATGTGGTAGCAGCTGCATTTATTGTCTTTGTAAGAAGCGTATCTTTAGATGGATTAATATTTGGTCTCCAAGACTTTACCTAATAACAACGCGACTGAGGCCATCTGGAGTCTTTCGGAACCTGCAATCATAACATTGTATGGAAAATTTCCAAATCATCAAACAAGGAACTGAGTGGTATCTAGGAAATCGATTCCTCCCAAACATAGGCTGCACCAGTCGCAGAATTTTATGCAACATCGCTGTCATCTCTCCCAAGTGCCCACATATGGGACCTGTTACCTATTCAGTATTATAGCGGACTCTCACCGCCACGCACCCCCAGCAGGACATCTAGCGCTTTCTTCGCGGGAAATCGTCTGTCAAATCTTGACGTATAGCTTTTGCAGCATCCCGACAAATTGATACATATTTATCAGCTGCCATGCTCAAAAAGTATTGCACTGGTATTGCCTTGGTAACATCTCTGACCATTACTGTATGCAGAGCCAGTCTAATATCTTAGTCAAATTTCGAGCCGGCGGCCTGGGGGCCGCCGTGGACCGGCGCGCGCTGATCTTGCAGGAGGCCGGAGTGGATGCACGATTCAAGGTCACGGCCGGGTACCGGTCGGTGCCGGGCGGCTAGAGAGGGCGCTCAGAGCGGCGCCGGCGCCGGCAGTCAGCCGGTCGGCTCCCGACTGCCATGGAGGCTGAGAACCGCCCACAAACTGACCACCTTCCTCTGATCCGCCCGTGGACAAGGGCCGGGCTTCTTGTGAAGCTGCAACGGAAATGGCTAGAGCAAAGATGGGAGCATTCGGACCCAGATGAGGCTGGTTCAGACCCTGGCCCCATTTCATAAAATGTGTATCTTACGCTTATAGCGTAGAAGTAGCACAATGCAGCGTAAAAAGTGAATAATACACCACAATCTTGTTTCACAAAAATTCAGCGTAAAAAACAACTACTTGCAAAGTTACGCTGCTCTAAACTACGCTGTACTGGAACGCAGCGTAGAATATTCCCCATCTTGTTTCATATAGCAGACAACACATACGTTGAATATGTAAAACGCTCCTGAAAAGCTATGCAAGAAATAGCAGCGTAACATTCATCAGACAATGAAGCAAAACATGAAAAATATATAATTTTTTCTGAAATTCTGAATCTCAGGCAAAATTAGGTCGTGTAGTAAAGGACAAAAAGTCATGAATATAAAATAAACTGAAATAAAAAAGGTGTGTAAGTTCTTCCTTGCACAGGTTTGAAGTGCAAGTTACTCATGCCAAATTGAGCTGATATGTAGAGTTCTATGGCCATTTGGTATGCCAAAAATGATGATAGCTATTGATGCAAATACACAGGAAAGCTGACATTGATTTTTTTCCTTTGACTTTCTGCCATTACTGTTATTTTACAGTCTAGGGAAAACAGAACCCTAGATAGGCTAACGCTGACACGGTGTTATATGGAGTCTATGGAGGTTAAAAATTCAATTTAAGGTGCTTGTCACCAACAAAATCCAGGTATCTCTACTGAGGTCTCTGGCGAAAATGATGATATACCTAGGTACCTAAGTAGCGGCATCTATTTATTCTTCAAAGATGTTGACTCACTATTCCTTTCCCAGTTTCACGAAATTATAAGGTTCACGGACCTTTCACAGTTCACTCACGATTAGTAAACACAATGCAACTTGAATTCCACTGAAGTACACTTGCACAACAATACAATAACCTTTTAGGGCCTTCTTGACAGCAACTACCCGAAAAACGGGATACTGCCATAATAAAAAAACGCGTCGTATATTTATTGCATCTGCTGTTAGCGCGTCTTTCTCCGCAGTATTTCTAAAAGTTCATGAGAAACTTTATAACCGAATAAGAGCAGACAAGTACAATAATTCTCCTTCAACTAATTAACAAAAAATATTTATGCCATTTTTAATGTTAATAAAGCAGTTATATGTTATATTTGAAAGGGGTAATTCCATTCTGGAATTGAGCGTAATTCACGCTGCATTTCATATCTACGCCGCTTTCGCGTGAATGTCACCGCTCTTTGTGAAACGTGATTCTGAGTTCGGCGTAACTTTGCTGGTGAATGTGGTGTAAAACACGTCTTATTTCTACAACTTTTATGAAATGGGGTCCCTCTCTCAAAATCTGAGAGCTTTTGGTGTCAGATTTTTTCAGAAAAATACCCACATGCCTCGGAAAATAGGCAGGATAAATGATGGAAAGAAATGTAGCAAATTCTCTATTATTACTAGTAACTGATAATGACAGTTATGACTCACTTGTTGCATTATTTTGCGTCATTTATATTGGGTATTTTTCGACAACACACCTGACACCAATAGTTCTCGGTTTTTCAGGAGCGGGTCTGGACCCGACCCTTGTCGGACAGTGTTGGGGCTGTTCAGCCGACCCCAGCCGGCCACGGTTGGCCACACGCCGCCGTCCTATAGTGCTGGGGTTGTTACAGCCGACCCCAGCCGGCCACACGCCGCCGTCTTATAGTGTTGGGGTTGTTACAGCCGACCCCAGCCGGCCACGGCCGGCCACACGCCGCCGTCCTATAGTGTTGGGGTTGTTACAGCCGACCCCAGCCGGCCACGGTCGGCCACACGCCGCCGTCCTATAGTGGTGGGGTTGTTACAGCCGACCCCAGCCGGCCACGGTCGGCCACACGCCGCCGTCCTATAGTGTTGGGGCTGTTACAGCCGACCCCAGCCGGCCACGGTCGGCCACACACCGCCGTCCTATAGTGCTGGGGTTGTTACAGCCGACCCCGGCCGGCCGGCCGGCCACACGCCGCCGTCCTATAGTGTTGGGGTTGTTACAGCCGACCCCAGCCGGCCACGGCCGGCCACACGCCGCCGTCCTATAGTGCTGGGGTTGTTACAGCCGACCCCAGCCGGCCACGGCCGGCCACACGCCACCGGCCGGCCGGGGCTGCAGCCCGCCGCCGGAATGGTTCTGGGGAGGTGCCGCGTGGTGGCGCTTGGTCAGTCGGCGCGTCACCGACCGCCGCCAACAAAGACGGACCGGAGGTTCAGCACGCTGAGGCCAGCGTGCTCACACCGTACCTACGACGCGTTTTTAAAGTCAAAGCTAGTGGGCTATAACGGGCACAACCGTTATACACGCCATTTCTTACGATGAATGCTTTACCATTGCCCTGTGGCGACCCCCACGCGGGAGCAGGCATCAGTATTGCGCCAACCCAGTTATCAGTTGTGCCCAGCCCAGTTCGGACCGACCCGACCACCGTATTTGAGTGATAGCATTTCTGCTCGATGCTGAACCTCCGACTCGGCATAGGCGGACCCAAAGGGGCAAGGGGGCACTTCTGTCCATTGACCCTCGGCGCCCCCTGAAGTGGTCACAGCGCCCCCTAAGAGGCCCATGGCACCCCTCCCCTGAAATGTATCTTCCTACCCCCACACCCAGGATTTGAGTATCGGCGCCCTCATGTTAGGATTTGGCACACACCTGGTAGGTTTTGACGTCCAAAAGTGGGACCCCTGGTCTGCAATGCACCCCCCCCGACCATGTATCCCTTTCCATCGACAAACCTGGATCCCATATGCGACATACCATTCCAAAGTCCACATGTCTCGAAGATTTAATAAATAATTTCGCTGGGCACGTTTCATCAATGAACACCAATGTCTCACTCAGCGTCATCAGATATTCCTGTCTCTTAAAACGGCAGCATTGATCGGAGACGCTGAAACTGTTAGCCCGATAACTGAGCAGGCGACTGAGAGTGGCGAGACGGAATGGTGATCCGTGAACCAGGTAAAGCCAGTTTTGTTAATATTTACCAGACCACTTCGTCCTTAGAGGGTAATTTCTGGTAACATTATGTGCATCGATTTCGAGTTTGGAGAGAATCAGACCACCATCTAGCTATTGGACGCACCAATCCTACATTAAATTTGTATTGGCTTTCAATCGCTTGAATGGCTTGCTGCAGGTGCAAAGAGTACGGCAGATTATCGAATTAATATCTATCTAGTAGTTAGCTCCAACGAAGGGTGGTCACCAATCAGAAGCATAAGGGGCTTCAGGAAAACGATATGGAATTCAGAATGGAAATACCCAGCTGCTTAATCTCTAATAGTCTACCCATACCTGGACGTGTCTATCCTTGACAACCCTTCATTGGGAGGCCAGGCTGCGGTCAAAAGTACATTTACCGACAACTTTTCAGCTATTACTACGCCTTAAATTTTCAGGTATTGATGATAAAATCTGCGACTGAATAAAACATGAACGATGAGAGGGCATGGAGGCGACTGCAGGACCACCAATCCGTGCTGGCACCGGGAGCCCCGAGAGAAGTAAAAGCAGCTTCAGGTAAGTAATGGCATCTCTGAGTGAGGACAGCCAATACGGCCCATGTCTCCATGTCCCGCGGCTATGCCGCAGTGTAGGCGAAAGCGAAAAGGCACGGCAGCGGCCGGGAGAAAGGGAAAGGGCAAAGTCACGTGCTCACACAGACTGCGACTGGTGGGCACTGGTGCGCTTGTGAAACAGCCGTGAATAAGCGATAAGGCACACGCCGTTCGGCACGTGGCAGCGGACACTTCGCGAGCGCGGCCGGCCGCGGTGCACTGTGCACCACCCAGCTCCCTGCTCTCCTTGGCGTTAATAGTTCAATATTTTTGTATTTGTAATGTATGGTGGATACTTAACATCGCGCTTGCGTGAGTGCATATTTTAACACACAGTTTTTGCAAAAATACGCCTACTGGTATTACAAACATGGGGGCCGGGGTCTCCTACCTTGGTTTCTTTATCCTTTGATACTTAGATCTGCCCAATCCGGAAAGAGATACACAGAACTGTTGATTTGATTCACATAATTTGAACGGTAGTGCACTGCAGGATAACAATATGTCAACATTGTTGGGGTGTTATGTGAGATATCAAAGCTATACCTACCCTTAATTCAATCGTGACATTATTTCTTCACCAACCACAGGGAGTTATTATACCAAAAGTAGAACAAAGCGACTCAGCTACTGTTTCCACAACCCTAAACCATATCAGATTGAGCTGGAACAAGAACCACTTGCGTTGCCTTAGCGGGCGACAGACTGGTAATCAGATAATGAATATTGAGTCAGGCGACCGAAAGACGCTTTCTGCATACGGCGCCGGACTGGG
Source organism: Lepas anatifera (assembly GCA_034440635.1). Classification (NCBI taxonomy): domain Eukaryota; kingdom Metazoa; phylum Arthropoda; class Thecostraca; family Lepadidae; genus Lepas; species Lepas anatifera. The sequence continues at coordinate 371,034 of JAOTON010000676.1, read as the reverse complement.
GACCCAGTGGACTAACGATACCACTAAATGTAGCTCAGCTCGGCAGGTCAGGGCTATTTGGTCCCGCAGCGGCCTTGAATCTCGTAAGATGGCACCATCCACCAAGCACCAGATATGATCGCCATAGCCTCCTCTAGCCTCTCGCTCTCTCGCTCTCTCGCTCTCTCTCTCTCTCTCGCTCTCCTCTCTCTCTCTCTCTCTCTCTCTCTCTCTCTCTCTCTCTCTCTCTCTCTCTCTCTGCCATGGCTGGTGCTTACCGCCAGGAAATGATTGACGCCAACCCGATAGAATGTAAGAACACCGTTTCAACGTGCATTAGTGACAGTATCTTGAGACAAATTCTGATTACACTCAGTTCCCATTGCTTGAAGCTTACCGGCTGGTTAAACGCTCACGATTAGGCTCGTGAATATACTGACGTTGTTAAACTGGCCGACTTAGGGTCACCAGCGCGATCCTGAATGTCATCGCAGTAAATACGTGAGGTGACTCGATTCACCTGTGCCAACGGCCGCAAAGGAATTCCTTTTGTGGGTTATGCACACAGACTCTCCTGGTTTTCTTGAAAGCAACGTGTTGCAGCTTCGGAAAAGCAACAGAGAATTTATTTGCACGCCACAGTGCAAATAAACATGTTTAATACGTCCAAATAATTTAACCTGAGGCACTGGAATCGTCCAAGACAGACATATGGCAGCCATTCTGTCAAGGAGCTGCTAACAATTGCTGATTTACCAATTAATGCAGAATTCAAAGCAGATCATTTGGATAACAAAAAGTAAAAGTACTCGGAGGCAAATAAGTGTCCGGCGCTGATAAGTGCACGGTTCGCCTCTGTAGTTTGTTGTTTCGTGGCCTGGTGAGCCGGTCACATTGGACTCGGGGAGCCGTATGTGCCTTTTTAAGGACTAAGGATTATTAAACTGAACTGCTTGGCACGCTGTGTGATCCTGCAAGCTGTATCGGCCTTAACACGTGCAGTAGAGAGGGTCTAAGAGCGTCTGCTCCTATTTTTTCAAGGTGGCCGGAGAACCATTCGCCGCCGGAAAACGCTACTTGACTACATCTGAGAAAATTTATGAGCGCGTCGATTAGTAAACAAACTTTGAAAATCATTCGGTAATTTTTTACTCAGAGACTTCTAAATTCAGCCCTATATTTTGAAACCGTCGCAATCGCACGGTCGCACCAGTTCGCCTGCACTGTGGACTGAGTGGTGACGTAATAACGTTGCATAATCTGGTTATATGCCAAGGTGACTTGTCACGGAGACCTCGACCCACCACCGAACGAACAACTCCCACAATGAAGAACCATTTTTAATTTAGAAGCACAATTTAGAAGCTAGAGTTTAACGTCCCACAAAGCACAGGGACGGCCACCATGCTCAGATCACCCTCTCACCAGTCAGTTGTCAGCCGAGCTACGTCGGATGAATATTGAGCGCCGGAGCGTCTCGGGGGATCTGATCCCAAGCCTGCACACACACTGCCATTACATTTTTTTGAGCAGGGGACCGGAGCCCAACGCTCTACCAACTGAGCTACCAGGGCGATTTGATCTTTACGATCTCGTTTGACCTTTAAGATATTTACCTAGGTCAATAAAGCTTACCTATAATGTCGATCACCATCGCCCCACATCCCCCTCTCAAACGGGCGTTTTTCTAACCCTCCTGGTTTTTTATATCTCAGGGGGCCCTATAGGAGCCCCTCCACTTCGCGTGGACGCCAGACCTCTCTCCGCTGCGCATGTGAGGCCACAACACACACACGAGACGCTAGGCGCGCCAGAATTCGCTGTTCAGATCGTCTTCTTGCGTTTCACCTGTTGACAACAGTTTGATCGTTAAAAGCTTCTGAAGAGTTTTACCCATGGGCGCCGAAAGCGGGGGAGTACGGGGGACGCGTCCCCCTGTTGGCCAACCAGGGGGACGTCCCCCCAAAATTTTCGGGACAATGGTCATTAATGCTGTCAGTTACCGAATATGCTCAAAATTCGCCTCCCCCAGTCAGCACCAGCTCGGGTCTGTCCCCCCTGCGAAAATTCCGTGGCGGCGCCCCTGGTTTTACCCACCGCTGTGGGAGTCTGGGTCATGACTACGCCTCATATGCCGGAGAGCAGCGGTATAGGGACTTGGGGGCGGACATAGTGTATAGTGAGGCAGTTCATAAAATAGATTCAACGGCATGGGCGGCGATGACCAGTATACTGGTCGTAACGTTGAAAAGGTGCGTAGGTGCCTAAAGGTGCCTACATCCAGAATTGAATGACCATTTTTTGCAAGAATTTTGAAGAAAAAGGCTTTGTTTTAATTCAAAGCTAAGAATTTGAGCAGACACAGCACCTGCTAGTTTTTCGTTAGCCCGCTAGCTTTTTTCAGCCATTCCACTGTTTTCCGTCTATCCTCTGTTTTCCAGGGTTACCTACTGGTCCGCTAACGCTAAATACGAGGACGGTAACACAAAAAAATATCCTGCTAATTAAGTCCACTATAGTCTGCCAGCCCATTTTAAGCAGACTCGCAAAAACATAGTCGTCAATGCCTTATGGATAAAGCTTATATTTTACTTTGATGAAATCAACAGTGCTGGTTTCAAACACGTAAAATTCAGGTGTTTGCTGATACCACACTTTCTACTGCCACGACGATGATCAACATATCTCGCGCGCTTGTGTTTTGGCACAACTGTATGTTTCCATAATAACTCTGAGTGATCAGATGAAAAAGTTGTATGGTAGCTGATAAACAATGCTTGAATACTGAATTCCGGGCACAAATATTGAGCCACTGATATTCTTCTATATGAGGTTAAGTGGGGCTTACATTTTCTCTCACGGGTTCAAAACGACGACGGTATCCGGCCGCCTCGACTAAGGTGCCGGCGTAAAAATATGTTCCTTTTCGAATATAATATTTGATAAAGACCTTAAGTCTAAGCGATTGAAGGAATCGAAAGCAGGAAGTGAAAGTTCGCGGCTGATAGTATTTAGATCTTGCCACTCCACCGCTGTAACGAAACAGCCACGGATCAATCGGGGAAGAAAACCAGGGAAAAGATGACCGGATAAAACAGCTTCCATCAGTTGATCTGGTGCATTGACAATACCAGCTGCAAAACATGATACCATCAGCACCGAAAACCATCTTGAACAGGAAATAAAAAAACAAATCGTCGTGCCTGGAAGTCTAATCTGTGCAAAAAAGCGTTCGACGCGACAGTGCCTTGACGTTTGTCCCCACCCAAATAGCCTGAGGCCGGCTGTGGCCGGTTCAGTGACGTGGTGCGGGTGTGAGAACCGCGCCGTCTCGAGTGCACTGCGGCACCTGCGGCAGTGCCGGCGCAGCCTGCTGTGCGTCACTGCCGCCGCGCCCCGCACAAAAACGGCGCAGTCCGGACGGTGCCGGCGGTGCGCTGTCACCCCGCCACAAGAGGTACGGTGCCGCCGCTGGCTTTTTGTACGGCTGGGGATGTGCCCGGAGACAGACGGTCTGCAGCGGGGGGGCAGGAGAGGACACTGGTCTCCAGCGGGAGGCAGGAGAGGACACTGGTCTCCAGCGGGAGGCAGGAGAGGACACTGGTCTCCAGCGGGAGGCAGGAGAGGACACTGGTCTCCAGCGGGAGGCAGGAGAGGACACTGGTCTCCAGCGGGAGGCAGGAGAGGACACTGGTCTCCAGCGGGACGCAGGAGAGGACACTGGTCTCCAGCGGGGGGCAAGAGAGGACACTGGTCTCCAGCGGGGGGCAGGAGAGGACACTGGTCTCCAGCGGGAGGCAGGAGAGGACACTGGTCTCCAGCGGGGGCAGGAGAGGACACTGGTCTCCAGCGGGAGGCAGGAGAGGACACTGGTCTCCAGCGGGAGGCAGGAGAGGACACTGGTCTCCAGCGGGAGGCAGGAGAGGACACTGGTCTCCAGCGGGAGGCAGGAGAGGACACTGGTCTCCAGCGGGAGGCAGGAGAGGACACTGGTCTCCAGCGGGGGGCAGGAGAGGACACTGGTCTCCAGCGGGAGGCAGGAGAGGACACTGGTCTCCAGCAGGGGGCAGGAGAGGACACTGGTCTCCAGCGGGAGGCAGGAGAGGACACTGGTCTCCAGCGGGGGGCAGGAGAGGACACTGGTCTCCAGCGGGGGGCAGGAGAGGACACTGGTCTCCAGCAGGGGGCAGGAGAGGACACTGGTCTCCAGCGGGAGGCAGGAGAGGACACTGGTCTCCAGCGGGGGGCAGGAGAGGACACTGGTCTCCAGCGGGGGCAGGAGAGGACACTGGTCTCCAGCGGGAGGCAGGAGAGGACACTGGTCTCCAGCGGGGGGCAGGAGAGGACACTGGTCTCCAGCGGGAGGCAGGAGAGGACACTGGTCTCCAGCGGGGGGCAGGAGAGGACACTGGTCTCCAGCGGGGGCAGGAGAGAGGACACTGGTCTCCAGCGGGAGGCAGGAGAGGACACTGGTCTCCAGCGGGAGGCAGGAGAGGACACTGGTCTCCAGCGGGAGGCAGGAGAGGACACTGGTCTCCAGCAGGGGGCAGGAGAGGACACTGGTCTCCAGCGGGAGGCAGGAGAGGACACTGGTCTCCAGCAGGGGGCAGGAGAGGACACTGGTCTCCAGCGGGAGGCAGGAGAGGACACTGGTCTCCAGCGGGAGGCAGGAGAGGACACTGGTCTCCAGCAGGGGGCAGGAGAGGACACTGGTCTCCAGCGGGAGGCAGGAGAGGACACTGGTCTCCAGCGGGAGGCAGGAGAGGACACTGGTCTCCAGCGGGAGGCAGGAGAGGACACTGGTCTCCAGCGGGAGGCAGGAGAGGACACTGGTCTCCAGCGGGAGGCAGGAGAGGACACTGGTCTCCAGCGGGAGGCAGGAGAGGACACTGGTCTCCAGCGGGAGGCAGGAGAGGACACTGGTCTCCAGCGGGAGGCAGGAGAGGACACTGGTCTCCAGCGGGGGCAGGAGAGGACACTGGTCTCCAGCGGGAGGCAGGAGAGGACACTGGTCTCCAGCAGGGGGCAGGAGAGGACACTGGTCTCCAGCGGGAGGCAGGAGAGGACACTGGTCTCCAGCAGGGGGCAGGAGAGGACACTGGTCTCCAGCGGGACGCAGGAGAGGACACAGGTCACCTGGCAATACTGGAACTGCTGCAACGGCCCCGGCTGCTCAGCATTAACTACAACTCACGAATAGCAGGAGAGGTCCGTGCTGCTCCTCACCAAGGCCTTTAATCACTAAATGGGAAATAAATGACCTATTCCTAGACAAGATTTTGAAGTTTTCCAAACTGAAGCAGCCATAGTCTTCATCAGGGCTGACAGGCTTCTAATAATGCAGTTCTTTTTGGTTTTTCCATTTTAAGTAACTATGACACGGCACGCGCCTATCACCATTGAAGTAAGACATTTTATTACCTGCTACCAACATGAAATGGTTCATCTCACATCATTTGATAAACAAACGCTAAATGTTGCGTAAATGTCACGCTTCAATAACGTGTCAGTCACCTATCTTTCCGAGAACGATCATCCGATGTTCATCAGCCAGAAAGATGTCGATTATCATTGCGTCAATTAATACGTGGAGCTCCAAAGGAAAACAACATTACCCTGGAAACTCTAGCAGCAGTGGATCCAGACTATTTCTCTTCGAGCGCAGATAGGACGCTGACTTGGTTCTGCGTCCCGTCCCACCACGCAATCGCCACGTCCCAATGCCACTGCATGCGTCAGGAACGAACTGATCGATGCTAACGGCTCAACGAAGATAACGTTGAGGAAACATCATCACATCCAGCCGAGGTTTGGACTCACCTGCTGTTCTTCAGATGGGCGCCTCCGCTTTCCTCGTCGGTGCGGAAGGCGCCGTCCTCGGCGGGGGGTGACGGCGTCCTTGGCCTTGCCGTCGGCGCCGCTGCCGTTCTCCGGCCGCAGCGCCACCAGCTCCAGGTTGACGGCCTCGTGCTCCTTCTTGGCGCCGTTGGCCGTCTGACGGGCCAGCTCCTCGTTACTCGCCTGGGTTACATTCAGGCGCGCTGTGCCTCCCGCCGCCGATTTGTCATCGTTCTCGAACACGGGGTTGTCGAAGCCCTTGACGGTGACGTCGTCGACGCCCGTCTCCGACATCATGGCTGGGTTGCAGGTGAAGCCGGAGGAAACTGCACCGTTCTGGGGCCGGCTAGCTGCGCGGCCGGCCTCGGCAGGGCCGGCGGGCTCCACCACGCAGGGCTCCCCTGGTGGAGCGAAGGGCGCGGCGCCGGCAGCGGCGGACGCGGAAGCTTCACGCGACCGAACGTGTCACACGGCGGAGAGTGGCGGCCTTCCCCCAAAGGTGGACGCTCCTGGGGCGGAAAATACGATACGTGAGACGTGCTCGAATTTGTGAGTGGGGGAGAGACGTTCATCATCAGAGACATTCATTCACCATGTGATGTCACGTATTGCTATCGCGCGGAAAACAGCTGTCGCGTAAACATGCAAAAATCAATTTTAATTGACTTAAAATTTACAGCGGCTCATCTTAGACCAAATCTATTCTGTTTATCCTTAATCAGGCTTTTGAAACTTCCACTTCCTAAAAAGAAAAAATCGTAATGGTGCCTCTCAGGATTCCCCAAAAAGGCGTTCCTTAGGTTATTAGTGTTTCTCACCGCTGAGGTTTCGCCCTTCCTTAACAAAATGCAAGAAATATAGATCCGTTCCTGGATTTATGCCCCTAATTTTTTCCGTTTTCCCACTGGGCATCACACCCAGGGGGAGTATATTTGCCACCAATAGTATTTCATGTACCTCCTCTGCTGCGATGATGTCAAGATCGGCCAAGATCGGCCGGGGAACAACAAATACACGCGCGGTACAGATAGCCGACACATACAAAGATATTCGGCGGTACCTGCATCACGGAGCTCGAGTTTGGAAATGAGGGTGGGTAGAGCGAAGAAGTAGATAGCAAAGTAAAGGTAGAGTAAGCCCCCAAGAATTAAGGTAAGAAGAAGCTCCGTGGTGAGGTCTAATGCACGTAAACTTAATATACATCCCGGGCCGAACGAATTAGGTTCAAGCATGCTGGGGTAGGTCAAATATAAACAAACTATCATTGTGTTTTTTGACGAAAATAATGTAGTCATTGCGTGGATACGGTAGTCTTTTTAGTTCACATCCAACATATTTTCCACTAATACACATTTTGTTCCAAAATATCCAATTTTCCAGCGTACAATCATAAATCGGGCCCGTTTGCATACTAACCTAAAACAAACGTTCTACAAAATTCTATAAATGTAACATTTAATTGGGATTTTCCAGAAAAAGTTTGGTTTTCCCTGGAAAAATTGCTTCAACCGTTTTTTATGGTTTGGTTATGTGGTTTGGTTATGAGCTCGTTACTTCCTTTTTCGAAAAAAGGAAAAGTAAACAAGTAAAATAAGTAAATAGGGGCGTCACCAAAATCTTCCAGGGGATAATGGCATCAACAGCATAAGTTAGATTAGCAGCGAAACAACAGTGAATTTATGCATTGAAAGGGTTTGCCAAAGCGAGACTAGTACCCGGTGTCGCTCAGTTTACGCTATTAAAGGTGATGGACGAAAATGTTTTCACTCCTCTCGGATAGCAGTGGAATAAATTGCTGCATCTCGACTGCTAACCGTAAATTTCCTGGCCGATTTAAGTGCCAAGTCACCATGCCACATTGTTTGCATGGATAAAACGAACAAAACAGTTACCAATTTCTTCTACGTTTGGTACGTTTAAACATACACACGTCAGCCTAAGACATAATTTTCAATCATTTCCGTAAGTGACTAATTATTAGTGTACAGAAGAATCGCCATTTTCTTGTTTTCGTCACATATTTTGCAATATGTTTTCACATAAGATATGTCATAAAATAGCTCATAGGTTACATAAAGTTCTGGTTCCTAGCAATCATCACTTCATGATTAGCATTTCCCATCATTTTTCACATGTAAAAGGCCGTGGGGATTTCCAGACACTCCGGAAATGAGTTTCCGTTTCTGGACACCGCCATTTTAACCGACATCACCACCGTGCAGTCCAGGCCAGTGACATCAGCCCTGTCAGCGTTGGTAACAACACCCATCACACGCCGCAGCCACAAGTCACCTGCCGCTGTATGGTCTCACCCCGCGTCAACTCGCTCCCGCGCCGGCAATCGCGACTGTGCACCGCCGCGCCGGCGTTCGTTGCCTCCGTGAAGCGCAGCTTGAGGAGCTGAGTTCGCCGGCCACCACTGAACACCGTTCTCGGCGTGACTGCTGTGGCTGCAGCCGCCGCCGCTCGCCTGGCGGCCGCTGACGCTGCAGGCGCCCACCCTCTCGAAACACGACGCGACCTTGTCGGCACCGACCGGTTCACGCCGTGTTGCTGCGTTGTCATAGCAACGTGCAGGCCGACAACAAACTGCCGTGCCCACGTGGGACCCGGTGCATTGATTGTCGGCCAGGTCGATGAGAAGTTCTGGTGGCTGTTGTTTGGCCGGAGGCGGCTGATGCTTCCGTCAGTCGCGCCGGCGTGGGATCCGACCGCGACATTCCGCGGCCGCCAGCGCCTAATTTAACACGAAAACGACTGCTCGGCATGGAAGTGACATTGGTCCAAATGACCTGAATACACCTTGTTATGCCTGACCCCTAGTATGACGCCGATGAACCAGGGGACTTTTCTGCAGAGGTACAAAGTGGGGACCATTTCTGGTGCCTAGCCCCTCCCAATGGTACGTCACCCTTCAGATTATCCTCCACTGGGGGCCAGTAGATACTGTTTTAGTTCTGAATGCCAGATGGCTAGTCCTCCGTTCAGCAATGACTGCTGTGGTCTTTGCTAGGGTCTATATGAGTCCATAACTATGTTAATGTGCAAGGCAAGAAACAAAAGTAGGGAGAGGGTGGTAAGACGGGAATAGTTGTGTTTGAGACTGTGTTTCTCACTCGCTTTTCATTTGACAGTGATGAAATTTTGTTTTAAGCTTCAGTAAACATTTATTTGTCCCTGTGCTTAAACACACTTGGATCCGTGGATATTCCTAGGAGCAGTAAGTTTTACCGTAGAATGCTGCAAAAGCCCGTCTTACCCCAAAAGACGGGGTAAGACGGGTTTTATGAAAGTAGTTTATCATATGCAAGAACTTTTTGACAAAAACCTTACCACGTTGAGCAAAAATGAGTTCTGAAACACTTTGCAATGCATTGTTTCGATTAAATAGTCGAGAGAAAATTATTTTGCTGAATTTCCATAAAATCATAATTTTTCTTTGAAATCTAACAATCAATCATTAAAAGTTCCTCAGCCGGTTTGCAGCAGACTATCAGGCTGGTTCCTTTCGACCATAGAAAAAACGCAACGATAAAGATTATAATTTGTATGGTGATGCAGTATTTCACTCTTCACTCCGTGCCCGTCTTGCCCCATGTTAATATGTTAGAAAATATCATTCTTGGGGGTCACCGTGCTCGGGTAATATAAAACTAAGATCACTTAATATATGTTAACCCTCTCCCGAGACAGGTTTTGCATATTTGGCCTTCCAAATAGCATCAGACACTGCCAGAATGTTACACTCAAAACTACTTACAATGGCAGGGTGAACCACTAATTTCGTTTTTCTAAAATTTTGACCAAAAAATAAGGGTTAGAACTTTGTGTTTTGGGCTCATGATAGGACATTCCACGACGCATTAATGCAAGTAATGGGACATTTATACCATAACTGGTCGGGTCCACAGAGCCTGTGCCCGTCTTACCTACCATGCCCGTCTTACCACCCTCTCCCCTACTTGAAAAAGAGAACAAAAATGCCCTTTCGACTGTTTAAATGTTCCTATTGAGCTTTGATAGTATCCTCTTCCTTCTTTGAACTCGTAAAAAATAAAAAAAACATTGGCCGGTGGATTCTCATATGCATGTATTATTATACTAGTGAAATAATATCACCAAGCTGCAGTGTATTTATATATTTCATAAGAAAGGTCCCGGCACAGTGCAGTGTCGCTTAAGAGAAGCCGAGCTGGGTTGATTGGCGGGCGCTGATCCTGCGTGTCCGCTGCAATGGGGGTGCCGTGACGCAGCGCCGTGACATTGCACTTCGGAGCGGGGAACAGTGCGTGCAAGCCTCCGCACACAAGGCAGGGCGGCCGGCCGCGGGCAACAGCAACAGGAGCAGGGAGCTGGCCTCGGAGCAAGGCGGCTGACCAGAGAGGGCGGCCGAGATTAAGACGGCTGACCAGAGAGGGCGGCCGAGATGAAGACAACTGACCAGAGAGGGCGGCCGAATCAAGACGGCGGACCAGAGAGGGCGGCCGAATCAAGACGGCGGACTAGAGAGGGCGCCGAGATCAAGACGGCGGACCAGAGAGGGCGGCCGAATCAAGACGACTGACCAAAGAGGGCGGCCGAGATCAAGATGGTCAATCACAGGGAAAGAGTGTGGCTGGAGGCAGTGACGGATACAAGGGGGTCTAGGGGCTCCAAGTGTTTATAGTTAATGCATAGGCGGAGGCTGATCCGAGGTAATTGTGGGAGGCTCCATCCCCCTAGCCCCCCCAAATAAAGTCCTGGATCCTGGATTAGAGGCGTGACCAGTCGCAGCGAAAGGGGTGCGTGATAGTCGCGATGCAGAGAATTGCTTAATTAAATTATGAATGGTTTCGGTTAAATATAGCTAATATGGTACTGCCTGTTAGCGTAAGCACTGTAATTGCATGGACAATAGGTATGCACTCCTATGTATAAGGCAAAATGCGCAACTGAAGGGGCAAATTTCAAGCTCCCTTGCATGATGCGCCCCGCTGGGGGGTTTCGCCCCCTCCGTATCTCGTTCCCCACGAAAGCTAAAGGAAAATTACGGGAGGTGTTCGAAAGATCTTGACAAGACGAAGAAATTTTATACGAAGAATTTTTACGTTTGGTCAACATTGAGGTCAGCATAGGTCAAAGAAGGCTCCTTAGGCTTACAACAGAGCAGTGTACGTTTCTCTCTCTAGATATTCCCTCAGGGGAGCTATAGCAAATCTTCATGCATCATTGGATTCCTCTCATCGTGGCAAAGACAGTAACGGCAAAGACAGTAGTTTTCTTTTTCACTGTAACTAACCGTATTATTCGTAGGTATGTGTAGGCGCTTATTTGATAAGTCCCTATCCACACCACATTCCAGAGACCGCTTTTCTAAAAACAAGCACAGCTGTTGTGAGAAAACCTTTTTATAAATGCATTATTTCCTGAGGAGTAGTTTACTGTTCATTCCATACAGGTCAGTTCGTGTGAGGCTCCTTGTGTCCAGCCAACAAAAATCCTATATTTCCGTGCAACCGTCTGGAAGCCAATCCCCAAACCCGTCGCCTCACCCCACACCGGTTTCGACACAGAGACGGTGAGCAGGCCTGGCCGCGGCGATCTAATCTGGAAAGCACGGGGGCCGGTTTACGGCGGGGCCGCGGAACCATGCTGGGCACTGATTTGGCAGCTGCACCTTCTCTGTAAGTCGACATTGCACTCATACCAATATTGGCAAGCACAGAGAATTGATGCGAAACCCAGGGACTTCTGAAACCGCCTGCTTAATACTAATGGCATCATTGAGTAATTCATATAACTCATGGCTGTGCACTATTAAAGACTGCGTGGGTTATAGCTCCAGTATCGAATCTACACTGATGTAATACTGACATAGCTTATACATTTATATCTTCTAAAGCAATAGGTGAGCAAATGCCGGAATAAAGATGTCAGGAATGCAAATAGCAACATGAAAAAGCATTTGATTTTTACATGAACAACAGGAATAACTCAGATTCCATCTCCGTTTGGAGCTACCGTAGGTAGGCATTCAGTCCCGCTTATGGATGAAATGGCATACTCCGGAAAACACTCAGTAAGCTCACAATGGCCCCAACAGAAGAAAAAAATGGAGAAAAGTGACGGACTCAGCGTTGCGTGCGGTTGTAAGTTTCCTGTCAATAGGGCTGAGCCGTTACTCGGCCACGTTGCGTGCGGGGGCCGCGTGAAGGTGGAGACTCCACCGCGGCCCTGAACCACTGACATCCATTTTGCTGCGTACGAACAAAACCGATAACACCAGACTCCTCCAGCTGACGGTTGTCCTGTGACGGGTCAGTCATGCTACCGGCTTCTGGTGCTCAGGAGTCAGCCATGCTACCGACTCCTGGTGCTCAGGAGTCAGCCATGCTACCGACTCCTGGTGCGCAAGAGTCAGACATGCTACCGACTTCTGGTGCGCAGAAGTCAGACATGCTACTGGCTTCTGGTGCGCCAGAGTCAGACATGCTACCGGGTTAGTCCATGGTGCTCAGGAGTCAGTCATGCTACCGGCTTCTGGTGCTCAGGAGTCAGCCATGCTACCGACTTCTGGTGCATTCAAACTTGCTTGGAGATATCTCCCACGTACTCCACCCATCGTGTTCGTCGTGACAGTGGCCTTTTTGGCCGCTCTTATCCTACTAATTCGAAAGGTTCACTGATTCTAGACAGAAAGGGTTCTTAACTGAGTTGACTTAGGCATTACTTGATTTAGTCATTAGGTCTCATCTTATGACCGATTAGATGGTTATGTGCCAGTTGAAATAATTAAGAAATTGATGGGAGTCATGAAGCAATATATTCTAATCTGTAAAACAAACAGTTCGGTAAATAGATTTAGAGCAAAACGGATATTTGGCCTCAGCTTGTTAGTCAACGACAATGGTCCAGTATTCCTTAGGTGAGATTGTGCTAGCCAGTCGGTAATACCGCTGATAATCTCCACTTCCAGATGGATTGCCGTGGGTTGGCGATGACTACCTGCACGTTCAATCATTTGGTTTTGTGAGCAGTCAATCTGCTTACGGGTCTGGATGGCGCAGTCGGTTAGCGCGAGCATTCGGCTCAATATTTTACAGTGAGGCAAAGTGTTTCAGGATAGAGCCACCCAGAGGAAGAATTTGGCACCCTGTTCTAGCCCAAGCCCAGCTGACCCGCTCTCCCCTTTCGGTATCGTACAACCCCGAAGCTGAAATGCTGTGAAACCACAAGAAAAAAGTAAAAGTCCAGATGAAGAACTCAGCAGGATCATTCATTGGCTGCAGGGACTGGCTGGGTTTACCCGAGATAAGTCTCAGCTTCAACCAAGAGGAGCTCAAAGTCAGCTATCCGGACGAACTGGATTATATGCCACCATATTTCACCAGATAAGAAGGTATCAGCCATGTCAGGGGGGTGTAGATTTAAATATCTTTCAGGATGTTCCAAACCCCCAATTAAATGCGAATATAGTGAGGAAATGTTCGTAATATTTTTGTGATTTTCTAATTTTATAAAAAGGGCTCTAGAACGTCACAGGGTAGACAGCATTTTAATCTGGCTATATGGGGCTCAGCGTATTCACCAAATTTATATCATAATGTTTCCCCGAATAAGGTTATTGCTTTCTTTCAAATTCGACCACCCAAAATCATCGTCTAGCATCCACACATTGTCACCACCCCCACATAAGGACACTCACAAACATATACACACATGCACACATACAAGTCTACACCTGTATACGCGAGCCTTGCGCCCACCTGCCCGTGCACGCGCGCCCGGACTGATCGCCCACTCACACGCCACAGAGCGGGCCGGAAGCTGGCCGATGCCTGCCACATCACTGCCTCTAATCAGCAGCGAGCGGCGCCGCGCACAGCGTCCACGGCCTTTTGTTCCAAACCGGCACTGGCGCGGAAGCGCGGGCGCGCGGGATGGCTCCATTGAGCCGGTGTTTTCAGTTTTCGGCTTTGTTGTCGTTTCGGTTCGGATTCAGTCAGTGCTGACTAAACAATCACCGAGTCTAGGTGTCAGGGGCGACACTGAGCGCAGCTCTCTCGCTGTTTCGTTCCCTTTCTGAGACCTCGAGCGGGAATTATGTACAAACCAAGGAAGCCACTCGACATTCAGGAGGGGGTCTGAACCTGACCCACTTATATCAGCCTGTTAAGCATCTCACCATTATTGGTTGGTCTCCTCAGATCCCGAGGAAAATGGAATATACCTGCTGAAGATCACGTTACCTAGTGTGCGCAGCGGGAGGGAAATGACCCTGACAGGCTGAGGTAGCTGTTCCTTAACCTTCCCCCTAATATTAACTAAGGCTTATACTTGTAACCTTTTTCTAAGGACTGAGATCCTTTGCTTCTGCGGCATTTTCAATGCAACTATCAAAGATACTGTGAAGGTTTTTGTATCAGAATCAATGCTCAGATTTATCAATGTTAGAAATGTGTCGCCCATCAACACTGCAAATGTCAGCTGGGGCTCATGCTCGGTGTTTTGTAAATTCACTTTCATAGACTGGCATTGTGCTCTAACTCTTTTTATGTAGGGGAGAGTGATTTACTTAAAATTCGCCCTGAAATCCGTTCAGGCATTTATCTACCAATCAATATGAAACCATAAACCTAAAATCTGTGGTTAATTAGGTTCGATGAGGGTACTTTTGGATCCAGGATTCCCAATGGAATGAGGAGCTTGCCGAGAAGGAGCGCCATTTAGACCAGGGCAGATTCATTTTTCGGCACGATACGATACAAATCAAGGGGGGCTAAATTGCAGCGTCGGGCACCCGTACTTCAATGAGGTGCGGTGGAAAGCGACGTTTCAGAGGCGTGCTGAAGATGTGTCGAGGGTGCCGTGGCGCAGTGTGGGGATAGAGCCTGTTAGATCAGAGGATGCACCTGCCCCATGGAGCAAACCATGGACTGAGGCCTACTTTTTCTCTAACTTGGATGCCATTTTACAAACGAAATTCTACCATTGTTACCAGTATTACCATTATTACCTCAGATACAAATGATTTACTATACACCTTAATCTCTGTGCAACCCACTCAATTTACTAGTGTCTAAGCATACTTCTAACGATGGCATCGCCTTGCAAGGAATTGGTAGTGAAGAGCGATGCCCACGTCCTCTATAAAAAGAGCCTGAAAAATAACATCGGACATTTCATATCCCAGATCCTGTTTGGGACCAGGGGAGATGTCCGGCAGTGTGCAAGTGACTGGTGACGACGCCGGGTTCGCCGCTGGTAATCCGCTGATGGGACAGCTGTACCGGCCACTGCGACCGCAGACGCGGCCAGATCCTGCCGTACCTGGCGCTCCGCAGCACCGCCGCATTACGCAACCGGCTCGGCATGGAGCTGCGGTCTCAGCTGGGAGGCGCCCAGGTCCCCCTCTGGCGTCCACTGGCCACCCCGCGGCCGGCTGGAGGGCAGTCCCTTCAACACTTACACTGCAGTATCTTGAACAGCTTCGCAGCCAGGACAACTTAGCTCAGAGTGGAGACAACCGCGAGATTAATCATTTGCTTATGCATTCAGACTTTGAACCAGTTCAGACTATTGCAACAAAGTTGAGTAAAGGCGGGCGATCCAGCTCCGATTACCACCCACTGACCACCACACTGATTGGATGATCCTCCCCGCGGCACAAACATCCGCCCACAGCCTCTAAAACTCAGCTCTTCAAACCTCCGCTGGAGTCGAGACCGCAGCATTTCTCTTATAGCTTGCTTTCTCCTTCTTGCATTTTCTACTGGTTTGGAAGTGCACCTGAACTTCTTTTGCGCCGAAATCGAATTAGGCCCTATAGGAATTCGCTCGTGTTGTCACCGTGAGAAATGATGCTCTGAACATTGATCCAGATAACAGAGAATTAATGTTCTCGGAACATTGATCCAGATAACAGTTGCCAGTGCATACCATCTATAGCTTGGCCGTCACACTTTTATTTCCTCAACTCTGCAATTAGAGAATCTTTTGGAGGAGTGAAAAGGTTCGATAATTGCAGTTAACCTAAGAAGCATGAGCTTTGTAAGAACATCCAAAACTTCATGAAATGCAAGTTGCTGGTAGTTCTAACAAGAGTTCTTCAACTTTCGCTCACATAGGCGAATCCAGAAGGGAAAGTAAAAGCACGTACCCCCTTCCCCCAGATTGACCCTCGGCGCAGCCTGAAATGGAAACGGTGCCCCCTTAAAGTTCAATAGCGTCCCCTTGAAATGTCGCTTTCCATCCCTCATCCTCCTTAGGGTGAACCAAAAGTGACCAGGTTCTTCAGAATTAAGGTTGCTCGCTCAAATTCCATTATTTGATTAATTTTCAAATTGCATGTATGAAATTATAGATTTTATTAAAATTCTCTATTAGCCGTATATTCCCAATAGGCATAAGCTGCGTCAGGGGGGGTGTAGTGGTTAGCCAGTTTATTTTTCACGCGGTCGACCCGGGTTCAAAGCCCGGTGGATTCCCTGAGCAAGGAGCGATCTAGTTGCCGGGAAACCCTTCCTCTGGGGAAAGAGTTGGCGGCGTCACATACTCCTGGCAGTTGGTGCGTCGACAATCCCCAAAAACTATTCTTAAACTGCGTCAGAATCGGCTGACTAGTGCTTATCTTTCTCTGGCCAGATCGTTCGGTTTGTTTAATTGTCAGAGCTTGTATAATTCTGCGAACATCACTAAATATAATGGCGACTTCATTATACTCGTGCACGCCCTTTATTGTTGCCCAGACACACCAGCACAAGTATCTAACGCACGTCGGATGATGAATCTGCTGGAAAAGCACGGGCACCGCATGGCCCAGAGCTGTGTTCAAAGGTTCTTATATCGATTGACGCCAAAGGCGACACCACTGGACTCCAATGCAGAGCAATCATCACAACCAGGCCCTCTGATAAAGCAGCCATGGGAGACCAGCATTCCAAAACGACCATGGATCATGCATCCACCTATGTTCGTTAATACATTTGTCTGTCTTTTCTATTTAGCATAGCATTACCATGCCGACGATACAAACCCATGCTCAGCCGTTCCAGGCTCTATTACAACGCCGGTGTCACCTCACGAGGCACGGGTATAAGGGTCACGCTCGGGACGCCCGTGACTCTGGTGGCCTTCTCAACAGCATGCACCGTTTCCTAAACGGCGTCTCTGACTAGTTATACACGTGCCGTATATGTGAACCTGCAAGTGTTCACGCGCCCTTTTGAAGCGCTTCAGCCCAACAGACTTCTGCTCGCCGCGACTGACAGAGCATCATTCTCAGGGCTTTAGGCTGTGTCTAACTCGAGGGTTGTGCTGCCTTCATGGACGACGGACGCCTTGTGACAGACTGCGCAGCCTTTTAATTGCAGTCTAATCACCAGCACCTCCCATCAATCTACCCGCTTTGTTGGAGCAGCTGTCCACAGGCGTCCACAGGCTGCTGTCCGCCGCACTGCTGCCAAAGGCTTTTCAGGGCGAAGCTGTAGCTCAGGACTCTGTGAACCATATGGTGAGATAGCTGTTTGAGCTTTAAAGTGTGTGAGCCGCTAGACCATACAATGCCAATGTTAGTCCATGTGAACAACTAAGCAATAGTCATAGGATATTAAATTTTTAAGGGACGGAGAGGCGCTAATGGGATAAATAGTCGAACTATTATATTTATCGACGCCATGATTCTTGCTAAGAGCCGGATGAGCAAGCAACTTGACAAGGACAGGTTTGACGCCATGAACTACTACGAGACCTGAATCTGACTGCTTCCATATTTCCTGGTTACTGATGCAAGGGTAAGTTGAATGAGGACAAATAAACAACCATTGAAGCTCATGAACCATGGCTTGGTGATATTTGTTGCTGATTTCCAAACCACCTGTGGAATAACTTTGAGCTCCATCGTAAGTATGATTCCATACCACTGAGCAAAAATGACACGATTTGGCTTAAAAAAGACAACCGCTGACTAAGTTTCCATTCTGTACTCAATGTATTTCAATAATTAGTGCCCTCGTGCTGGGCTATCTAAGAAAATAGGCTCTCTGGAGCCCATATGAGGTATTTTTAAGAGGTTTCATCCTACACGTCTTTGAAAAAAGTCACTTGAGCTGTTGAGGAGTTATAACAAATTTCGTCGGGAAAGTTGATAGCCATTCCTATCTCGCCAAAATATTATCGATGGTATACTTCATGACCTCGTCTGTTTTTTGTTAAATAGATAAGCCAAAACGTGACATTTAACACGCGCATTGACGGGGGGTGAGTATCCGCCCCTCTCGGGTTTTTTGGAGATAGCAGTAAAACGGCGGCGCTACGCGCCGCCGTACTTGGCATACCTTTTCCCTCATCATTTTTACAACTTCTGTAAAAATTTTAAGGTTAGGTCATCTCAGGTCAGGTCACCAGTGCAGGTCACGTGACCTGACCTCAAAAAAAGTTTAAGATAGCATAAGTCAGAGCAAGGTGAACTCATCCGATTGACACTCATATCAAATAATGGGACCACCGAGTTCTCTAGAATATGTTCCGGTATTTTTTATATCGCTGATCTAAGGTCAGGTACAAGCCATGACCTCTTCTTTGGAAATACATGGGAAAATGGTTTTACTGTATAACTCAGTAAAGGATAGTGATAGAGCGTTTATTTTAGTTGCATTAGACTCGCATTGTCTTTGCAGTTCTAATGATATGCATTTTATATAATTTTACCCTGAACTGACCTCAGGTCAGGCCAAATCATTGATTTGACCTAGCAAGGTCAAATCATATATCATTCGATTCGGCTTGCTGCGAGGATTCATATGGTTTAAGTCGTTTTGTTCTATCTTTACTTGTTCAGATGTAATGGCCAAAAACTTAATTTACATGTTATCCCTATTACGGCATGTTTTGACCTCTCGTGACCTTAAATGTGACCTGACAAAAAAGGGTACAAATATTCTCGATGGAGAAGTGGATGGGCTACCCAACGCCGTTTACCGTTTTTCGCTACCTACCATGGTTCTCGAGATCTTAGGGGGCGGGTACCCACCCCCTCGTCAAAGCGAAGGTGGCTCAGACCCCCGTCAATGCGCGTGTTAAGACATCTGTGATGTAGGGGAGAGAGGGGTAAGATGCTCCATCGGTTAAGATGCCCCATTCCCTCTTTTGGCAATCCGGGTCACACGGGAAAACCATATTATTATTGGTCGAAAGCAGAGGCTTTGATTGTTTCTTGTGCAAAAATTCAGTTCCCTCCTCTGATTTGCGTGAAGCTGGTGGGTAAATCTTCGTTTTAATGCTTTTCTAAGAAAAAATTACCCACATAGCTTGCAGACATCTCGAAGAATATTCGATGCGTGCTTTGTTTGAATTCCCATTACGAATGATGGCATATTTAACTCATTAACTAAGCATTTCCCTTGAGTGAATTAATTGTATGATTTTTGTCCTTCAGGTTTTATCTAGTTTAGGTGCTGATGGGAAAGATGCCCCCTCGACGAATGGGGAAAGATGCCCCATGGGCAACTTTCCGTTGGAAAGGGGGCGTCTTTATCCAGAGCAATATAACGTCATTTGTTAGAGTAAACAACTATGAGTTAAACTTGGGATTAGTCCAAACCTTACCCACGGGCAGCGCCACGGAATTGTTACCGGGGGCTACGTACCCTGGACTGGAGGTGGCGGGGGGGCGTGAACTTTCAATTGACCGTCTTTGAAAAAGCTAATGGCCATGAAGCTCATGAACAAATTTGCGTAGGCCAACGTAGGTAGGTAATAGGGAGACAATAAAAACCTAGGTCGATTCCCGAAACTTGTCGGGAGACGTCCTCACAGATTGGCGAGTTAGGGGATCCGTCCTCCCGTTCCTGTCCTATGCTTTCAACGCGCATGACCGTACGTGTTAATAAGATCACACTTCAATCTGTCGCTTTGTGACAAACCTTTCCAATTGAAGGCCTCGCACCTGAACCCAGGCCACTAACGCAAGGAATCCCATAACGGCCAAATTTTGTGGTTGGTGCTTTCATTCGATAAAGCAAATCCCAGCTCAATCATTAAAAACCCTGAAAAAAATTATTTGGGAGTTCACCGCACCTGGCCTGATGCCCCAACCGGAGATGACCTCATGTCGGGTTCAGATCAAACTGGTGTGATGGAGGCGCAAAGTAATTAAATTAAAATGGGCAAAACCGTAAAACATACTTTAAAAAAATTGACCAAAATTGGTCAATTTTGCCCAATTGGGAAGGGGCTACAGCTGAATTGTTTACCCTGGATTCACCTATAAATGAGCTAGACCTGAAATATTCCACATGGTTAATCCTGCAAAGTTCCGTACCTGATCTCTTATGTCGTCCCTACATTTGCCATCCCGGTAGCCCAGTTGGTTAGAGCGTTGGAGTCCGGCCCGCTGCTCAGGAACGTACAGTGGCAGTGCATGTCCAGGCTTGGGATCGGTTCTCCTGAGACGCTTCGGCGCTCAATAGTTTACCCGACGTAGGTCGGCTGGCAACTGACTGGTGAGAGGGGTGACCTGAGCGGGGCGGCCGTCCCTGTGATTCGTGGGACGTTTATCTTTGACTTTTAAATTAAATCTTGATTACAGGTGTTGCTCACTCCGATGGTAGGGCTAGGGTCTCCGCGACAAGTCCATTGATGACCTTAGTGAGACTCCGACTCCAAAAGCCGAACTTGCAACAACGTGCATCTAAAAACAGGCTCTGGAAGACAGACTAGTTAAAGGGGTTGCGAAAGCAAATGTATCTAAAAAGACGTGGACGAGGCAGGCAAAAGCCGTATAAGGGAGGAAAGACAGTGGGCATGACAATGCCAGATATCTCATCTGCAGAGTGAGTTTTGTTCTCTCGTGAAAAGAATGGATCGAGTGCACTGCCTGGGAAGGCTGGGCCTGTGTGCCTTGACGAGAAGGCTAAGAATGTTATGCGCCATAAATGAAATAAGAAGGTTGTGCGCCACACTGGGAGCCTGTGATGGTTAGTGGGAGGAAGTTTCGAGTCACCACAAGCCATTTTTACTATCTGAAGTGAATTTGTTTGTACTGAAAAACTTCTGGCCCATATTTCTTTTTAAATGGGGGATTGAAACAAAGGGAACACAGAAAAGACAAGGTAGGGGATTTAGGGACGGTTCTCAGAAATCTCGTACCAGTTTACCTACGTCGTTTCGTACTTCATTGTTTGTGTGCATAGGCGTTGGAAAAGGGGGCCCAGGGGGCCTGGCCCCCATTTTTTGGCCAAAAATTTCCTGATATCAGTCAAAATGGGAGAAAACCCGTCATTTTTCATATTGAGCCGATGCGGAAGGCCAGGAGGAGCCCAAATTTGAACACTTCTTGGCCCTATCGTGGAAAGTTTTTTGTCAGCATCAGGTTGAAGTTTGACTGCCCCCCACACTTTTTCCGGTGGCGATGATTATGTGTGTGTGTGTGTGTGTGTGTGTGTGTGTGTGTGTGTGTGTGTGTGTGTGTGTGTGTGTGTGTGTGTGTGTGTGTGTGTGTGTGTGTGTGTGTGTGTGTGTGTGTGTGTGTGTGTGTGTGTGTGTGTGTGTGTGTGTGTGTGTGTGTGTGTGTGTGTGTGTGTGTGTGTGTGTGTGTGTGTGTGTGTGTGTGTGTGTGTGTGGATTTTATATTACTTTTATGGTATGCTTTTATCCTTGGTTTTTATCGTTAGTTTTACGTAACTTTGTTTTATCATTTGACGTGGAAACGTGAAAAACCACCTACACGTTTTATCAATGTGTGTTGACGCTTCTAAGTACATTCTGTCTTCTGAATAATACTTAAATGATTACCAATGGAGCTAAGAACTACGAAAAAGCTACTTCATCAACGATAGACCAAAATGGGGTAAGATGCCCAGGGGTGGGGCATCTTACCAAGCTTCAGGGGCGTCTTACCCACACGATGGGGTAAGACGCCCCTTTGCAAGCCTCTAGTAAAATCATAATAGTTAGAACATACGATAATTATCAGCAATTTCATCGACTCTGTAAGGAAGATAAATGATCATGCTACGACTTGGCATCTAAAGCAGCGCTGTTGGTACCGCGGTTATTCTATAATCCAGATTTCCCTAAACCCTGGGCATCTTACCCCACTCTTCCCTATATCAACTTGCAAGGCAGCGCGATGTGCTGAGTTAAGGCGAGAAAGGTGTGTGCACCGCAGTTGTTAACGGGTTGTTACTGGTAAATAGTTCAACCAATCATTAGCACTCGCGGCGGAGGAGGGGCCGAAAGTGCCTCTCCCTCCCACCTATTTTTCCAAGATGGCTGGAGAACCGTTCCGGCGTTCGCCGCCGGAAAACGCTACTTGGCTACCTTTAAGAAAATTCATGGGTACGTCGAGTGGTGGAAAAATTTTTCAAATCAGATAACTTTTATGACGTAAGTTATGCTTAACACTGAAGGCTACTAGCTGTCAAGGCACAGGTCACAGGTCAGGAATGAGGTCTCAGCGACTAAATTCCTCTACAGGGACTTGAAACCTCCTTCCCCCTCTCCCGTCCAGTTTCATCACCTGAGTGGGCTGGAAATACCGGATCGTGATTGCCGATACACGTGAATTCAAGGGAAGATAATGGTATGGGCTTCTGCCCCTGAAGAGAAATTGTTGGTGAAATGATGTGATCATGCTTAGGAGCAAGGCAACATCATCGGTCACTGAGATGAAGGACATGATGAATGTCTGTGCTTTGTTTTGAGCCCCATTGTCCATGGACTATAAGGCTGCCTCCTACCAAATATAAATGCTGGACTTTAAATGAAGTTAATGGCCAGCGTGATAGGTGAAAAATTTAAAGAAAAGTAATTTTGATCAACTCGCCAGCAGCGCACAGACAGAAAAACTGTTGAAAAGTCCGGTTTGAAGAAACAAGGACAGTTTTCAGAAGAGAATCAGGGCAAGACCTCGTGGAAACTCAAATCTCAGTGTGGCTAACTGGGTGATAAGGGCTTCTGGAATCAAATCTTTTAGAGAGCTGTTTTCTCCTGAAAATGCAATGTTGGCCAAGCTCTCTATTAAGCTACAAGAACTGTGGAAAGAAAATATAAACACCGAAATACCCCTCGAATAGGAGAACACCAAAGATGGGAGTCGTCAGAACCTTTCAAAAGCTGACCCTGAACGTGAACGCTGTACATAACATGAGGTATGTCAACTTAAAAAATGAGGATCTGGATTATACTAAGCAGGCGCATCAGAGGACAAACATTTTCTGCTATACACTGGACACAGTAAATCTGTTGGCGCTCTCGATATTGTTTGAGAAGTGCGTAAGAAATTTACAGGCCGTCCACGGAGCAAGACATCCGGGCCATGTCTCTCCCTCCTGCGCTGACCAATTCTCTTTTGAAACGCTGTTTTTATTCTCAAGATTTTGACTATCCACCGCCACTCCCAAGACAGAGTCTGGAGCCGCTACTGGGAACATTTGAATTTTATTTCTGGATGAGTTGTGCATGAACCGGCCGACTGGCAATACAACACAGAACACCATCCGACCTTGAGGCTGACAGTCCCGTTCAGGCAGCGCATCGGAAGATCTGGCACCCCGATTAGCGTATATGGCAGCACCATGTGACTGGATCGCATGCACTGAGTGTGGCGCCGGTGCAGCGGTATTTTTGCTGCAGGGCTCAGCAGGGCCGGGGCGCTATCACGTCGGGGGCCCTCTGAGTCATCACCAAGTTTCCTGCCGGTCACTCTTTCGACGTGCGAAACGCCACGAAACACCGACGCAGAAGCACATTCTCCCACGGTAAAGAAATATCCAGCTGGTATGAGCTTCCTCAGTGATTCTGCTTTAGCACCATGTCTTCTGTCGCTCCATTCACCAAAGGTTGGAAGCTCCAAGTAAAGTTCTCATAATGTCTTCACTCTGAAGAGATTGTTGATCAGAATATATCTCAATTATTTTGCTCAATACCACCAAAGACCCTCAAAACAAGATAGGCATATCTGCGGGCCTTTCGTGCAGGCTGGGCAAAGCAGGAAGGTGAAAGCAATGCGGTATAAATTTACCCCTTTTCCTGCCATGGACCGTGGTCGTTGCTAATGCTGAAAAACATGGCATTTCTCCTGCCTCCCTCAATCCGGCGTTCGAGTTACACAAATCTACCCTGAAAGCACAAGCGAGGTGGTGAGCTAAGTGTTTTTCCAGTTTCTGAGATCCTCGAGAAACAAAAATCAGGTTAGTCTGTTAATAATAAATTGTTGAAAAGTTGAGCTGTTGCATGTAAACTAAAGAGTGGGAGCAGGATCCATTGGAACTGTAAGATTAGTTCAAAGATGACAGGGATAAAGATAAGGGTCAGAGCACGATCAGGGTGATTTTCACTTTCCTTCTCCTCACGACACAAATCTGATCTTTTCGTGATTTTTTATTTGGCAGGGTGTTAAACTAGTTCTTCATTTCCACAAATTTTGTTTCAAAATGTAAAAGCATCAAAGTCAAGCGAGTTTTCTAGGAATCAAAGTTTTGATTGGCCACAAGAGAGTTTTAAAAACGTATACAAAGTAAATAGGTCACGATCCCCAAACTTCAAACACTAACTAAGAATTTGTACATATTGACAAGTAGGCCTCACTGAACCAGGATGCATTTGGCTTAGGCTCTGAAACTACACCAAACTTTAGTTATGTCACTTTTCGGCAAAAATTTCGAATTCTAAGCTATTCTGATTCAAAATTAGTAAAACATAACTAGAGCATTTTCGAACAAGCAGCATCAAATGATAATTGCATACATATGAGATTGTAGGAGTTAGTAGTGCACCCCTGAAAATATAAGCAAGCCTGAACACGTTTTATAACTTTGTTTCTACCACTGAATGCAGAATCTATTCAGCCAGTGTTTCTGAAATTGGGGACAGAACTTGAGGTCACCGGTGCACTCGCATCCAAAATCACTCTTCCAATAACAAAACCGCCATTCCGAAAACAACATTTACCTGAGGCCGTCAGTACCAGGTCTACACCAGTTTTTTTCTGGTGAAGTTGGAGTCTGGGCAAAAAACGTAAAACGCGTAGCGTTTTAAAAAACTTTGCGTTTTTTTACAAAGCAAAATCGAGCGAAATCGGGCGGCAAAATCAGAAAAAATCGTAATGACGTTCTAACATATCGGGTAAAACATTTGTATTTTTCCATCCCTTGTTTACATGTTTTTAAGCAGGATATAACGGATCCAGCTTAGCTGCATTTTTAGGTTAATTCTTCATAAGTCTGGGCCTGAAAGTGAGATGGAGCCCTTAGTGCACCCTTTCGGAAAATGGTGAGAAAATTCAAGCCAGCCAGGAGTGCATTGCGGCCTTCTTCACGCAAGACTTTGTGTTCGGTCCTCCCGCCGGGCTGTCCAGGACACCTGTTCCTGTTAATTACGCGGCGGTGGACGACACCGGGTAATCTACCCAGCCGGAGCGCCGCCGCCCTGCAACCAAGCAGACGCCGCGTCAACTCGCGGCTAGTCGAGCTCGCCGGGAGACGGCGTCAGTGGATGTGACTCTAACACCGACGCAGACGAGCTGCCGCTGCTTCCCCCCAGCGGGAGACCAGCTCTCTGCTCCAGAACGCCCGGCGGTGCTCTCGGGATACGGACCGGCCAGCCTGGCCATAGAGTTGCCAAAAAGCGAGAGGATTGGTCCAGTTGTCTGCGACGGGAAAATACACACTTGGAAACACCTTCCGTCACTCTTTCGAGACCAATTGCTTCCGATAATTGATATAAAAGAAAACAAAGCCTATAATGGCAGTTATGAATGGTCACTAATATCCCATCCACTTCTTTTCCGGCAGATCTGTGGCAATACGCCCCCGAGGGCTGCCTTGATCAAGGCAAAGAAAAACAACCAGATCCAATGAATTCCAAGGTTGAAAGCTCTTAGATAGAACCAGACAACAATGACATACTGAAGGCGTTTCCAGGCGAGAGCGCTGCCACAAGAAGGCGGGGTAGACCGAGAGGAGCTCCGAGGCCTGCAGACCCACCCTGGGTCAAGGAGAGCCCTGGGGCACCAGCAGCCTTCACCCGGCTGTCCAACTCAAAGGCATCGGATCCGTCCAAACAGCAAACACGGGACCGCGGTGGAGGGGAGAGCGAACGCGACCGAAATGAGTGCAGGGTTGGAACTTGAGATTGATGTAATGATTCACAGCTCTTGATTAAACCTGATGAGGCAATCAATTATACCTTGGAGAGAGAGAGAGGAAGGAGAGAGAGAGAGAGAGAGAGAGGAGGGGGGAGAGGGAGAGAGAGAGAGGGAAGGGGAGAGGGAGAGAGAGAGGGAAGGGGAGAGGGAGAGAGAAAGAGAGAGAGAGAGTGAGAGAGAAAGAGTGTGTGTGTGTATGTGTTTGTGTAACCTGTTCGCCAGTTTTGATGAGAAATATTTTAGTTTCTCTTTGATCTTTAGCTGACATCCAAAATTTCCATTATCACTTCAAAGTACCTGGTTCACGTTATCAGTATGAGAAAGGATAAGTAAGGCACGTCAGTCCAAAATTTTCAAACGTTATATTCCTGCTTCCAACAGGCTCACACTTTTCCCAGACAGTTAATCAATGCTTAAACATAATGGGTCCGCATACGATGCATAGAATATTCTTCCAGCTAGCCTGTTTATTTCTGCTTCAAAATGTTTAAAAAAATATGCAAACATATATGCAAATACTTGATGGGAAACCATTTCGTGACGCAAACACAAAGCAAATATGGGTCAAACCTGCAGCTTTGCTACTTGGCACACAGAATATGTCAACCATTGGACTATGGAAGAGATTTCACGGTTATATAATTTGTCACATCTCACTAGTTTGACAAATTTTGGCACGAGGGGCTGTTTAAAGAAGTATCACGATACGGGGTTAAGCTGATGTTTCATCTAAAATGGCTGACACACTTTTTGACTGATTATTAGCAACGAAATTGTATACAGGGCATGTTCCACAAGACTAGAAGCCTTAACGCGGGCTTCCCTCAGGGGTCAGTTCTTAGGCTTCTGTTGACAATCCTGTACTTGTATTGCGCCCCTCTGTACTTTGTATTGCGCCCCTCTAATGGAAATCACTTGCTAGACGAATGTCTTCTATTTGATCTTACTACTGTGGATTAAATTACAAAATTCGATTATTTTTTGTTTTTGAAAAAAATACCCGACCTGAAAATAACGCGTTCCATGAGTGAATTCCGATTTAAAGGAAGCTATGCAAAGGGCGCATTTTCCAAAGTGTGAGGGTAACTGCGCCCGGGGGAGGGCGCACTTACATTTAATTGCGCCCTTCCCACATTCAATGGCACGGCAGAAATAATCACTAGTGTAAGAGCACATGGGGCTCAGCTACCTCCCAAGATTTCCATCTGGAGGGCCTGAAAGTCATTTTAATATGGTATTCTTGCATGCACAATGACTTTTAATTATAAAATCACACTCTATGTATGAGTGACGTATGATATGATAATCACGCGTATGAGTGAGCTTTGGATCTGATTTTTCAACATATATTTGGGTCGGGCGCATTTGACCAGGGCACAATTACTTTTTTGCATCTAAATCAGGGATCTCTGTCTTAAAAATCTACCACCAGAATTTATAATTGTTGCTTTCAGAATATGTGATACATTTCTGGCTTTGAAATTAAAACCATCGATTTCAGAATGTGACGGCCGTATTCCTATTTTTCGGGTTCAGAAACCCGTGTAGATTTAAGGAAACATTGAATTTATTCCGCTAGCTGACTAAAATACATTCTTACGCACGAATTCATTGAAACGTTAGGAAAATGTATTTATTAGAGGTGAGAACTAGACTAAGGTGCCCAAAACAAACTGCCACTTGTACCTTTCTCGGTTACTATGGGGTGCAATTAGTTAGGGGCGCAATACATACACTTTCCCCTACACATATAAAAATTCTACAATCGCCTTAAGAATTCCTGCCTACCTAATCAAAAGGGAATTGAGCTTTCAAAAATACGCATGGGCATTTAAGCCAAACAATGTAGAAATATTTTATTGCCGTTTAAGTTAAATGGCTTTAGTACCAAAGATAGTGTGAAAGATGTATCTGGACTATTGCTGCCTTGCAGCTTGTCAATCTGCGCTTTAAAAAACGCCACTGGAGTTGGCCATGGGCTTACTATAGAGTGTGCGTGATAATGTAATTTAATGTGAAATTGATTACTAAGAAAAGCCATGAAGCGAAGCGCGAAAGCATTATCTTTTTGAGTTTAACTACAGCGCGAACTACGCCTTCAGGGCAAATAAGCCCCTTGCAGTTTATGTATAGGGTCAAAAAACATCAGTATTCGAAAATTTATTTTGCTTTATCTGGCTAAGACAATACATGGAAATAATAGCTTGACGAAGAGACTAGTCGTCAGTCCATCACCTGCATTACGGATTTGCACCAACACATTTATGATGGTGCGTTCAGTATGAGAGAAACTTGTCACATTCCTCTATCAAACATAGAGAGAAATCCCCTGGAAATCCCGGGCTTTAGGACGAGATGATCTGGCTGGGGAGGCCAGCGTTAGCAGCAGTCATCTCCGCCCCAGGCTTAGCAGCGGCTCCACGCATCCCTCTGTCGGGCGGAAATACCCAGCCAGGCGTCCACCGGCTCTGAGCGGTCAGCCGCGCTGCGTCCCCGGGAGGCACTCTCTCACGATCGGTGAACGCACGGATTACACACTCTTACACACGGATTCCCAGCACCCTGATGGACATGGAGCTCAGTGCGCCGGTGCTTTAGCAAACCCATGGCTTTAAAATTTTCGACAGCAGGTAACAGTTCTTTGCCGGTGAGAATTTTTATGCAACCACCAGACAACGTCTCACGTTTGCAGTCTGTAAGTCAGGCCTAAAAGAAGTTTCATGGCTCTCGTGTTAGCTGTGATTGCTCTGTACTTTTGGACATTGGGCCGTCAGCCTTCCAATTAAGCGCTTTGTCGACCAAGCGTTAAACTTCTGCAGCAGCCACTGCCCCTGCCGTTCGCGCAGCGCAGGCTTAGAGAAATGCAAAGCATTTAAGTGCTGGATAAAATTGTTTTGCTCTCTCTCTCTCTTTCTCTCTCTCTCTCTCTCTCTCTCTCTCTCTCTCTCTCTCTCTCTCGCTCTCTGCTCCATGAACGTCTGTCTCTGCCTGCTCAGTATCCAAACTTCAGCCCAGGCTAATGTTAGCTAAATCTATGTAATAGCCTGCATTCGCCGGGCTGGCCATCGAGGCTGCTTGTGTGGTGGATTTATGATGCAAGAATACTATTTTCAAAGCTAAAAAAGTCGCCGTGGCACTTAAGCCCGTGAATTCCAAAACACTGCCGTGTCAGTCACCAGGTTCCGCGTCTGTACATGTTTGCGTATGCCGCTGCATGCGCTGCAAACAATGGGTCGAGCGGATGGGCCAGCTGTAACAGCTCCGGAGGGCAGAGTGGTACCCCGTCGCTGGCCAGCAGCCTTGGCGCCGTGGTACCGCCTGCTGCGTTTTTGCCCCGCTGCGGTGTATGCCACCGCCCCGCCCTTCCCGTACCCCGTCCGAACAAGAAACCATCCTCAGGGCCCCGGCAGGGCTCACCAGTATTCAACGTCCCGGATACCCCCAATACAAGTAGAATGATTCAGGCGTTTCTATGCAGGATCCTCCAGCTTGATTCATGACATACCTATGATGAGTCTGCTGAAAACTATGGCAGCTCAGCCGGGAGTGAGTCTATGTTTGCTAGCTTGGTTGTCTGGAAAAGGATAACTGCGCCTCATATCACATTTAATCGCGAGGGCGGCGCTCCAAGTACAGTAAGCGCCATTCAAGGTCGGAATTCCGGCTGTGAGAGGATCGCCGTCACGCAGATCGCCTGTGCAACATCACTTTTTCCATCGGCCTTTGCGACTCCGCCAGCATCCACCGCAGCAGATACCCCGCAGCCAGCTGCGTCCTCCCAGTCCGCGCTTCCTTCTGCGCGGCGGCAGTGCTATGCAGGCTTGGCACGCGCACTGGACGCACACCGAAAATTACGAACATTGGAAGAAGACAAAATCCCCGCTATGTCAAGCAAATCAGCGAATATTTAGCGTGAACTCAGAATACAGACGTCGCCCCAGGCAGGGGACAAGATCGATTTTTTTATAGTTAAAGGGAATGTGGCATCTTCATAACGTGATTTTAACTGAGATAGCCAAGTTGTAAAGCAAGTCGGAAAACCCGGCACTCCATGTATCATTTGTCTTGGAACTCGATATTTCCGTAGAAAAAAGCTAAAACCTACCTGACACCAACCCCTCATCAACCCCTCGCCGGGCGGCCATTGTTGTGAGCTGCTGGTGTGCCGACATATGCTGACGTCACTGTGAGCATCAGCCAATCGAAGCCTTGAAGCGTTTCGAGTATGGTAGTGGTTGCCAGATCATGACATCATCCACAGGCAGATATTTATTTCTTTCCCTAGAGGAGCATTTTAAAAATCAAAATATTGAGCTTACTGTACATTTTCACACAAATAATGAGTGATTTCTTTACTTTTGGCTAAAAGTACGCGTAATTACACTAAATTCCAGGATTAGACTAAGGTGCCACATTCCCTTTAAGTAAGGTTAGCCCATCCCTCTTTGGGTGCTATGTGACGATCGTCCAAAATTCCTCAAAAAACGCAAATTTTCCAATTTCGACTGAACTTTCGGCCCTGAACCTGCGGCAGAGCCGTTATTATATCACAATTTTTTCAAAAACACCAGGAAGACAACAAGATCAACATTCACCACGTTTCAAAAAGTTGAAATTGGAGTAGCACGCTGCCCGTTTTTTGTGTTCCAGCCAATATTTGGGATTATAAAATGGGTATGTTAGATAAGTGCTTTCTGCTTACTGGATAAAAAAAAAAAACTACCAACTCGTTTTTTTTACAAAATTAAAAATTTTTTTAATTTTTTTTTTTTCCGCCAATAAAGTTTTTTGAAAAAATTTCGCCTTTTTTCATCCCAGCCCCCTTTTAAATTAATTTTTTTTTTTTCGAAAGTCACTTTTGGGGGGTTTTTTTTTTATTTTTTTTTTATTTTATACTTTATTATTTAATTAATTTTTTTTTTATATAATTTTTTTTTTTTTTTTTTATTTTTTTTTTTTTAAATTTTTTTTTTTAAAATTTTTAATTTTTTTTTTTTTTTTTTTTTTTTTTTTTTTTTTTTTTTTTTTTCTTTTTTTTTTCTTTTTTAATTTTTTTTTTTTAAATTTAAAAATTTTTTATTTAAAATTTTTTTTTTAATAATTATATAAAAAAATGTATTTTTATTATATTTTTTTTTTTTTTTTAATTTTAAGTATTTATGTTTAGGGTTTTTTTTTTTTTTGGTTTTTTCTAGCTTTTTGTTTAATTTTGAAATTTTTTTTTTTGGTTTTTTTTTTTTTTTTTTTTTTTTTTTTTATTTTTTTTTTTTATTTTTTTTTATTTTTAAGTTTTTTAATTTTGTGATTTAACACCCTCCCCACGTTAGGGGGCGGGGACCCGGCCCCCTTCCCCGGGGGTTAAATCACCATTTTTCCACCCCTTAGTTTAATACCTTTTTCTATAATTAATTTTTTTTTTGTTTTTTGTCAATTTTTAGGAGTTTAGTCGTTGTGGGCCAACCCAAGTTAGGGTTAGAACCTTAATTAAAATTTTTTTAGGTAAAAAAAGTTAATTAAAATTTTAATTATGTTTATAAATTTTTTTTTTTATATTATATTGTGGTATTAATATATTTTTTTATGGTAGTGGTTTTTATGTTTTTTTTTTTATAAAGGTTAAATTTTTATTTTTTTTATTTTAAATAATTTGGGGGTTTTTAATTTTTTAAAAATTTGGGGGATTGGTTTTTTTTGAATATTTGGGGGGTTGGTTTTTTTTTTTGTTTTTTTTTTTTGTTTTTTTTTTTTTTTTTTTTTATTTTTTTTTTAATTTAATTTTGTTTAATTTTTTTTTTTAAAAAGGTTTTTTTTTTTGTTTTTTTAATTGGGGTTTTTTTAAAAATTTTAATATATTTTATTTTTTGAAGTTTTTTTTGTTTGGGCTTAATTTTTTTTTTTTTTTTTTTCTTTTTTTTTTTTTCTCATTTTTTTTTATATTATTTTTTTTTCTTTATAATTTTTGTGACATTTATTCCCTTAAAATGATATCCAATTAAAAAATTTAATGAAAAAAATTTTTAATTATTTAATATAATTTTTTAATTATGTTTTTATTTTTTTTTTTTTTTTTTTTTTTTTTGATTTTTTATTTTTTTTTTTTTTTTTAATTTTTTCGATTTTTAATTATCTATAAAAATTTTATTTTGTAAAAAATTTATAGGGCATTTTATTTAAAGAAAATTTTTTTAAAATTTTTTTATTTTTTTAAATTTTTTTAAATATTTTTTTTTTAATTTTTTTTTTTTAAATAACTTTTTTTTTCTTGTTTGTTTTTTTTTTTTTATTCGTTCCTTTTTTATCTTTTGTTTTTTTGTTTTATTTTACTTAGTTATTTTTTTTTTTTTTTGGGTATTATTTTTTTTTTTTTTTGTTTTGGTTTTATTTTTTTTTTTTTTTTTTTTTTTTTTTTTTTTTTTTATTATTTTTTTGTTTTTTTTTTTTTATTTTTTTTATTTTTTTTTTTTTTTAATCTTTTTTTTTTTTTTTTTTTAATTTTTTTTTTTTGTTTTTTTTTTTGTTTTTGTTTTTTTTTTTTTTTTTTTACATTTTTTTTTTTTTTGTTTTTTTTTTTTTTTTTTTCTGTTTTTTTTTTGTTGTTCTCGGGTCTCTTTTAGGTTTTAGGTCCCCCCTACACCCGGCCCCCCCCCCCCCCCCCCCGACCCCACCCTCCTAAAAAAAATGTTTTATTTTTTTTAGTGGTTTTTTTTCCACCCCCCTCAGGCCCCCCCCCCCCCCCCCCGGCCCGCCCCCCTCCCTTCCCCCCGTTTCCCCCCCGTTCGGGCCGGCGGGTTACGTGGGGGGGGGTGTTGGGCCCGGGCCCGGCCCCCCCCCCGGCTTTCCGCCCCCGGGCCCGTGCCTTTACCTGTCCCCCGGGCCCGGGCCCGGGGCCCCCGGGCCTCCGGTTCCGGGACGGGGGGGGGGGGGGGTTGGGGGGTTGTTTTTTTGTAAACGTTTCCTCTTAGGTTTTATGACGACCCCCCCCCCCCCCCCCCCACCACCCCAGCCAACAAGTTAAATTTTTAAAAAAAAAAGTAAGTAAAAACGCCCGAAACCCCCCCCCTCCCCCCTCCCTCCCCCCTCCCCCTTGGTTCCCTTTTTCCCTTTGGCTTTTACCGCTTCCCCTCCTTCCCCCCTTTTATTTTC
This sequence comes from Lepas anatifera, assembly GCA_034440635.1. NCBI lineage: Eukaryota > Metazoa > Arthropoda > Thecostraca > Lepadidae > Lepas > Lepas anatifera. Next base: position 337,949 of record JAOTON010000676.1, on the reverse strand, counting down.
TTTTTTTTATTTTTATAGAAATTTTTTAGGTTTGGTTTGGGGGGGGTGGGGGGGGGGTGGTTTTGGGGGGGTTTTTTTTTTATGGGTAGTTTTCCCAGTGGGGGGGGCCCCCCCCCTTGTGGGGGGGGGGTTTGGTTGTTTTATTTATTAATAATATTTTTAATATTATTAAGTATAAAAAATAAAATGTTATTTAATTCCCATTATTAATAAATGAATTTTTATGTTTTTTTTTTTAATAAATTTTAATTGTAATATCAAAAAACAAAAACCTATTTATATTAGTTCCTTAATTTTTAAATTTTTAGAAATTATATATTTTTTTTTTTTTTTTTTTTTTTTTTTTTGAAATTTTTTATTAAAAAGTTTTTTTGAGTTGGGTAAAGGCAATTTTAAAGAAGGAAAAGGGTTAAGTTAAAAAAAAAAGGAAAAATTAAAAAAAATAAAAATTTTAATTTTTTTATTTTTTTTTTTTTTTTTTTTTAAATAATAAATAATTAGTTAATAGTTAAATAATATAAATTTTTTTTTAGGTGGGTGGTTGTTTGGTTTTTAAGCATCAAAAAAAGTTTATTAAACGACCCCCCCTAAAAAACTCTCGGGTTATTTTTTTCCGTCGGTGTTGGGGGGAGGAAGTTTTTTTCTGGCGGGTTTTTTTCCCCAAAAACCCCCGGGGAAAAAATGTTTAATTTTTTTTTAAATGGGGGGGTCAAAATGAGATATTTTTTGGGGTTTTTTTCCCGGAAGGCCCCTACTGGCAGTCACACTGTAGGAAGTTTAAGCTAAGGTTTCCATAGTATTTGTTAGAAATCATCATACGAGACACTTCTTTGAAATCTGAGAACCCATTTTATTCAAAATCCAATATTGCTATGTTTTCCTATTTGTAACAATTTGTAACAATTTTCCCAGTCGAATATTTGTAACGTTGTGTTTTTGGGTAATTTTGGACGATCCTTATAAAAAACGAGGGCTTGGTTAACGTTGTTACAATACGCTCATACCTATGTTGTACATTTTCTGATGTTCTATTTCCCTTCGTAATCTACTATGCGCGCATATGCCGCAGCTGCTGCAGTGCGACTGAAGGAATCTGGACTCAGTGCCGGAGTCTGGGCCTAGTGCCAGAGTCTGGGCCTAGTGCCGGAGTCTGGGCCTAGTGCCGGAGTCTGGGCCTAGTGCCGAGTAGCCGGAGTCTGGGGGTTAGTGCCGGAGTCTGGGCCTAGTGCCGGAGTCTGGGCCTAGTGCCGGAGTCTGGGCCCAGTGCCGGAGTCTGGGCCCAGTGCCGGAGTCTGGGCCTAGTGCCGGAGTCTGGGCCTAGTGCCGGAGTCTGGGCCTAGTGCCGGAGTCTGGGCCTAGTGCCGGAGTCTGGGCCTAGTGCCGGAGTCTGGGCCTAGTGCCGGAGTCTGAGCCCAGTGACGGAGTCTGAGCCCAGTGACGGAGTCTGAGCCCAGTGACGGAGTCTGAGCCCAGTGACGGTGGCGGCTCGCCTTGAGCGGTTCCTAACCGCCATATCCTGTATGCCGGCCGCAGTGCAGCATCCCGGCTGCCCTGCCGGCTGCCAGCCAGCTCTGTCCAACCGCTGCTTTCACAGCCGGCCGCTGCAATACCTATAAATAAACTCCACTGCAAAAGGAAGCTAGGAAAGTGACTTATGTGAGTGGGTTACTACCGCCTACACACGAATGGTGGTTGAAATGCAGAGTTAAAGTGCATACGGGGCCGCTGGGGGAGATTGGAGACGATGCCAGCGGCTCGGTAAATGGAACCCGCGTTTGAGCTGACCAGGTCATGGACGACAGGCTCTGGTCCTTCTGTCGCTGCCAATGATCCGGTAGGCAGGGAGAGTGGGGAGAACTGGGACACGAAGTCAGACTTCAGTATGAAACTTTGATAAAAGCATACTTTAGCAATAGAGACATGAAATTGCTACTAATTGATAGGCATGCATTTTTTCGCTTAACACAGCTTTGTAGTCCAAAAATACTTGCAGTTCTCTTATTTTACAGTGAAGCGGAAGATAAGCCGCGAAGGTGGAGAGTTGGACCAGCGTTAGGAGAAATGGAGCACCTTGTGGAAAGAAGTGGAACAACTTGGTAAATTTCACTTTTTTCACTTTATTGCTTATTGCATCTCGAATGTCACACAAGCATATGCAGAAATTTGAAGGCCACCGTCACCTCACGATCTATCTCCCGCTATGATACCACATCGATTTGGTTTCCCACATACCACTGCGCTTCTAACAAATCTTTTCTGAATAACCTCAAACGCTAGGCTTTGCAACATTAAAAAATTGTCTCTCAGGCCTTACCTCCCACAAACTTAAGCAGAAACAAACTGAGAATGAACGCACCACTTGCAGCCATGAGCCTATAGGTATCCTCTACCTTTCTGCACGAGCCCTTCCAGAATTTTCCACTTTTTATTATAAGCACGCTCCATCCCCGACGTTATCGCAATTATTTTTTCTGTGTTTCTATCTAGCAGCAATTTCAAAAATAAGACTTCGAATTTCACTTGATTTAACAAAAGCATAATATAAAAGTGATAAATCATTACTGTGAAACGGGTACCGAAGTCGGTAACTGAAACAGAAGGTAAGTGTCTTCGTACGGCTACCTACTGTGCTCCAGGCTCTCGTTTGCTGGTTGTACTATCCGTGGATTGGCGGTGTAGTTTTTGTACGGACACTATATATATATATATATATATATATATATATATATATATATATATATATATATATATATATATATATATATAGCAATATTTTTCTTGTTTTAGTTCCTTGCTGACGATTTTGACATACAGAGCTATGTTCGGGAATCCGTTGGTGAACTAGTATTTGTATACATACTCCGTGCACGGTTCACTGCAACAACATTGTCGCCTCAAAGGAAATTATATGCATTGTTCAAAAATTCAGAACGAGCCGATTCAAAAGGTAAAAACTCGTGCACATGTTTATCGAGAGCTTTCCCACAATTTCTATGTTTCCCATTTTAATTTTGACCAGTGATTCAGAATCATTCCGAGTAGCTGACCATGAGTTTTTGCATATTAAATAAAATCTCACGGTTCTAAGAACATTACGGTCAACAAGCAACAATGGGGATTCATTGGCACGTCTTTTAAAGTGCGGCGGAGTTTCAGTAATGCCGTTAAGGCGCGACTCCTCTGCTATTTATGCAGCGTTCGCCTTTGCGTCTGCCGTGGGGGGCTCGGCCTGGGCCGACATGCTTGTCTTTTTTACCGTTGTCAGCGGAGTCGTTTGGTGCCAGCTGGTTTTTGTTTTTGATATCGGTTGAGGGAGAAGTGGATTGATGCCAATAGCCATGTTTAATATGCGAAGACTCATTTTCACCGTTAAGAATGTTTCGATTCTTTCTTTAGCGGTTGCCAAAAATCCGTTCTGTGGCTTGAGTGAGCGTCGCGTTCATGTCAGTGACTGTACCGGACGTTCATAATCCCCGCCCAATCCCAGGTGCCTCTTGCAGCACTGGGGTGCTGTTCTATGGAGCCTACGATGACCTTTGCAATGCATAATATGCATGCCCGCCGGCAGGTACACTCACGGACGGAGGTGAAGCCGCCAGATTTCTGGGCCAAAAGAAGCCAAGCAGTGGATAAAAAATCAAATTAATTACATTCAAATTCACGATTCAATGGACACCCTTTGACTTTTGTCAGTCACTTTGACTATTTGAACTTTTTTAGCCAAACCATGCCCGGCATCCTTCCCTCCACCGAGTATTATCAGAAAGACGCCAATATAAGCGGATGGTCCAAGTTTCGAAAATTCTCATAGGTTTGCTTGTCCATCTGGGAAACATTCGATGCCGTGCTGGGCCGCCTGACAAGAACAGGCAACATCTTTCTCGACTTAAGAGGGACAAACACCTCCTTTTCACTTAGATCCACTGCTAAGAATATCCCATCTGGCTGAAGCCGTATGATTTTCTGGAGCATGACTACTGCTTCTAACTAACTAAATAGTCAGTTATCGACCACAAACCGGTTTCCGTGTCACAACTTGAATTCCTTTGACCCACTGAATATTTTTCTACGTCTATTGCAGCATGCCCGATTCTGTATTTTTTGTATTTTTATACCTTTTCACTCCATCAGCAGGGAGGAAAATAGTGACGGTTGTCGCCAATCAAAAGCCAGATGGCTGAAACCACACAATTCAAAAATACTGCACAAAGGCTCAGGCCGCAGTGCTACTTTACACATGAGGCAAAGGAGAAGAGCACAAAAATCAATAATATTGTACAATTTCACGGTTATGAAGCGCAAAACTTGTTTGAAGATGTTACTCCAGATGCTGCCTCTAAGAGGCCTTTCCTAGTGGTTGCATCTTTGACAGCAATTTTTCATCAAAACCATGTTAATCCTAATATTTTTTTCGTATCCTTCAAGTGTATAAGACTTTATTTCAAATTCACCAAAATCTGGTTTCGTCTCCCAGCATATCGTCGAAGTTTTTGAAGGGTGAAGCATATGCAGATAGCTTATATATGTATATAGCTGCACAGCTCAAGCACGCTCCCATCCTCCGGGTGCCTGAGACAGCTACTGACCTGCGTGACTCCAGCGCTGGAGCTCCGAATCAGCACCTAGCTCGGATCAGAAGGCGCGGAATCACGGTGTCGGACTCAACGACGCAAAGAGGACCACTCGGTGCGCGGGGAGCCGGCTCACGTCTGAGGTGCCCGCGCTGCCGCCGCCGCTGCCGCCAGCGCCGGTTCGGCGGAACTATTGTTGGCGCCAGCCGACGACGGCGAGGCGCGCCGGTGGGACCGGCTAGTCTCACGTGCAGCGCGGGCTCAGGTGATGCACGTGAGACCGTGCTGTCCGCTTTCAAGAACAGGAGTGTACAGGTTCGGCGGCGCAGAGCCAGCTGAGCCCCCGTCGAAGGTATTCCTCATATACAAACTTTTTGAGGAAATACATGCAATTCAAGAACTACAGGAGCCGAAATCAGTCACCAGGAGAACGATCCGTTAAAAATATTATCCGGGATTGAAAATGAATTTATGGAGCTGGATTGAGTGGATACATAACAGGGGGTTTTCCTTGCAGGGTGAATCATCAGAGAACAACTGGTTGCTACCTTAATGCTTGTAAGATTCACATGTGCAGGGCACATGTGAATCTAAGTGCACATTGTGCACTGACCTTCATTCGAGAAAAAATTGCAGACGGGCCAACCCGTCACATTCTGTGCTAATTCTTCCGAAGCGAGAAAAAGGTAGCCACTTGAATAGACGGGTGAGCAATAAATAGTTATTTAGTTCGATAGACTGTCAAACACCCGGGCCTCGGCGATTTCCCAGATACCGCAGCTAGCGAAGAATGCCACAGCGTAATTCGGTAGCGTAGTTTTGGCCAAAAATCAAACGTAGTGTAGCGTGATTACGTAGTGTAATGTGGCAGAGAAACAAGCTCTTGTGGTACGTCTAATGTGGTGTAGGTACCTACCACCAGAGCGTGAAACCCTGTCACACGCCTAATAGGCGGAAAACGGGTTTTAAATCTTATTTTGCTGAGTTATCATTGGTGAATTTCCCATGATTGAACCAAAATAAGTGTACCAACTATTGCTGGAGTTCATGAATGGAATCTAAAATGAAGAAGCAGCATTTAATGCCGCTAGGCATGCCGGAAACATCTCACTATTTTTATTTTGTCGGACATAGTTGATCGCATCTATAATAGTTAACGTCAGGCTCACTTTTTCCCTCACAAATACTAGCTGCGCTAACTATACACTATACCCAGGGGTGGAAATCCCGGGGTTAGGGTCAGGACCCACCCTCCCACCAGGATTTTGGGTCTCCCATAGGTTTTGTATAGATATGGGTTGTATGGCCGTTTCAGCGTGAATGAATTAGACTAACCAGCGATTGGATTAGACTGCTCGCGATGGTGCCACACAGCATCCGATCCTTACCGCGCTGGGTCCAGCGATCATGGCTGCGAGTTTTATTTCCTACCGCTTGAAAACGTGTTCATTGAATTTCTTTTAATCTTTCTTTCAAAAATCAGGAAAAAACTGACGGTACCAAGGACGGAAGGGAAATCCAGCCCAGCCGCAAAGTCTGTACAAAAATGCTTGATGTTTCCAAAATTGTTCACAAAATACTGCTCTTTTTCGAATTTGTAAACGTGTTCCCCAAAGGTGAGCGTCTGACTTGCACCCTTAATGAAAAGTGAGTATATTGTGTGCAGTTAAACATGGCTGGGCTGTCGTCCGGTGAGCACGCCGGCAGCCGCCGTGACGGCAACGCGGCAACAGCAGCAGCATCTCCGGCTACCGGCCGTGACGGCAACGCAGCAGCAGCAGCAGCATCTCCGGCTACCGGCCGTGACGGCAACGCAGCAACAGCAGCAGCATCTCCGGCTACCGGCCGTGACGGCAACGCAGCAACAGCGGCAGCATCTCCGGCTACCGGCCGTGACGGCAACGCAGCAACAGCAGCAGCATCTCCGGCTACCGGCCGTGACGGCAACGCAGCAACAGCAGCAGCATCTCCGGCTACCGGCCGTGACGGCAACGCAGCAACAGCAGCAGCATCTCCGGCTACCGGCCGTGACGGCAACGCAGCAACAGCGGCAGCATCTCCGGCTACCGGCCGTGACGGCAACGCGGCAACAGCGGCAGCTCTCCGGCTACCGGCCGTGACGGCAACGCGGCAACAGCGGCAGCATCTCCGGCTACCGGCCGTGACGGCAACGCGGCAACAGCGCAGCATCTCTCCGGCTACCGGCCGTACGGAACGCGGCAACAGCGGCAGCATCTCCGGCTACCGGCCGTGACGGCAACGCGGCAACAGCAGCAGCATCTCCGGCTACCGGCCGTGACGGCAACGCAGCAACAGCAGCAGCATCTCCGGCTACCGGCCGTGACGGCAACGCGGCAACAGCAGCAGCATCTCCGGCTACCGGCCGTGACGGCAACGCAGCAACAGCAGCAGCATCTCCGGCTACCGGCCGTGACGGCAACGCAGCAACAGCGGCAGCATCTCCGGCTACCGGCCGTGACGGCAACGCAGCAACAGCGGCAGCATCTCCGGCTACCGGCCGTGACGGCAACGCAGCAACAGCAGCAGCATCTCCGGCTACCGGCCGTGACGGCAACGCAGCAACAGCGGCAGCATCTCCGGCTACCGGCCGTGACGGCAACGCAGCAACAGCGGCAGCATCTCCGGCTACCGGCCGTGACGGCAACGCAGCAACAGCGGCAGCATCTCCGGCTACCGGCCGTGACGGCAACGCAGCAACAGCAGCAGCATCTCCGGCTACCGGCCGTGACGGCAACGCAGCAACAGCGGCAGCATCTCCGGCTACCGGCCGTGACGGCAACGCAGCAACAGCAGCAGCATCTCCGGCTACCGGCCGTGACGGCAACGCAGCAACAGCGGCAGCATCTCCGGCTACCGGCCGTGACGGCAACGCGGCAACAGCAGCAGCATCTCCGGCTACCGGCCGTGACGGCAACGCGGCAACAGCAGCAGCATCTCCGGCTACCGGCCGTGACGGCAACGCAGCAACAGCGGCAGCATCTCCGGCTACCGGCCGTGACGGCAACGCGGCAACAGCGGCAGCATCTCCGGCTACCGGCCGTGACGGCAACGCGGCAACAGCAGCAGCATCTCCGGCTACCGGCCGTGACGGCAACGCAGCAACAGCAGCAGCATCTCCGGCTACCGGCCGTGACGGCAACGCGGCAACAGCAGCAGCATCTCCGGCTACCGGCCGTGACGGCAACGCAGCAACAGCAGCAGCATCTCCGGCTACCGGCCGTGACGGCAACGCAGCAACAGCGGCAGCATCTCCGGCTACCGGCCGTGACGGCAACGCAGCAACAGCGGCAGCATCTCCGGCTACCGGCCGTGACGGCAACGCAGCAACAGCAGCAGCATCTCCGGCTACCGGCCGTGACGGCAACGCAGCAACAGCGGCAGCATCTCCGGCTACCGGCCGTGACGGCAACGCAGCAACAGCGGCAGCATCTCCGGCTACCGGCCGTGACGGCAACGCAGCAACAGCGGCAGCATCTCCGGCTACCGGCCGTGACGGCAACGCAGCAACAGCGGCAGCATCTCCGGCTACCGGCCGTGACGGCAACGCAGCAACAGCAGCAGCATCTCCGGCTACCGGCCGTGACGGCAACGCAGCAACAGCGGCAGCATCTCCGGCTACCGGCCGTGACGGCAACGCAGCAACAGCAGCAGCATCTCCGGCTACCGGCCGTGACGGCAACGCAGCAACAGCGGCAGCATCTCCGGCTACCGGCCGTGACGGCAACGCGGCAACAGCAGCAGCATCTCCGGCTACCGGCCGTGACGGCAACGCGGCAACAGCAGCAGCATCTCCGGCTACCGGCCGTGACGGCAACGCAGCAACAGCGGCAGCATCTCCGGCTACCGGCCGTGACGGCAACGCGGCAACAGCGGCAGCATCTCCGGCTACCGGCCGTGACGGCAACGCAGCAACAGCGGCAGCATCTCCGGCTACCGGCCGTGACGGCAACGCAGCAACAGCGGCAGCATCTCCGGCTACCGGCCGTGACGGCAACGCAGCAACAGCAGCAGCATCTCCGGCTACCGGCCGTGACGGCAACGCGGCAACAGCGGCAGCATCTCCGGCTACCGGCCGTGACGGCAACGCGGCAACAGCAGCAGCATCTCCGGCTACCGGCCGTGACGGCAACGCGGCAACAGCAGCAGCATCTCCGGCTACCGGCCGTGACGGCAACGCAGCAACAGCGGCAGCATCTCCGGCTACCGGCCGTGACGGCAACGCAGCAACAGCGGCAGCATCTCCGGCTACCGGCCGTGACGGCAACGCGGCAACAGCGGCAGCATCTCCGGCTACCGGCCGTGACGGCAACGCGGCAACAGCGGCAGCATCTCCGGCTACCGGCCGTGACGGCAACGCGGCAACAGCGGCAGCATCTCCGGCTACCGGCCGTGACGGCAACGCGGCAACAGCGGCAGCATCTCCGGCTACCGGCCGTGACGGCAACGCAGCAACAGCGGCAGCATCTCCGGCTACCGGCCGTGACGGCAACGCGGCAACAGCGGCAGCATCTCCGGCTACCGGCCGTGACGGCAACGCGGCAACAGCGGCAGCATCTCCGGCTACCGGCCGTGACGGCAACGCGGCAACAGCAGCAGCATCTCCGGCTACCGGCCGTGACGGCAACGCAGCAACAGCGGCAGCATCTCCGGCTACCGGCCGTGACGGCAACGCGGCAACAGCAGCAGCATCTCCGGCTACCGGCAGCAGGCGTTGTCGTCACCTGGACGGATGGCAGCCGCCACAGACGCCAGCGCCGGCAGACGAAGCTCTGCACTTCATCTCAAACGGCAGAAGTGTGGCCACCAGCAAACAAGGGAGAGGTCATGGTCAATATTCAACCTCCCACGGATGAGAAGCGTTGGAGAGCCGTGACACACGAGAAAACGCCTGCAAAACGTGGTTTCTGCAGTCGCAAGGCCAAAGACGAGGGTTATTGAGAAACGATAACTCTGCAGAGACAAAAACGAGGAATAAAAAAGTCAAGCACGCAGCACCGTGCACTGCGCAACGAATTCACCCTCAGCAAGGGTATTATTTTGCCACTCAAGAAGACAAGCCGTCCAAAATGAAGTGTAAAAATACAGATGCAGATCCGGTATCTACCAAAATGTCCTAGGGCCCACCAGCTGTTGAAAAAGGCGCAGGGCCATGCTCGATCTCTGTGCACTAGGGATTTGCATTGTTTGGGCAGCCAAGCATTTGAATTGGGATCAAATCTGCAAAGGATACGGTGATAATAATCTGAATTTGTCTATGGCTTTACGTGCAAATTCGATGTAAGAAACTAAAAATTAATGTGCTTCTAGCATTAAGATTTGCCCTACCCCCTTGATCAAACAAAAAGGAGTAAGACGCGTGCTGTGCTTTTGCATAGCCTTCTAACCGTACCCTATTTTATTTTTTTATATATAAATTTTGTCCAAGTTGTTCTCAGTTTGACTGCTGGAGTCGGAGTCTCACTAAAATCATCAAGGGACTTGTCACGGAGACCCCGACCCCACCACCCGAACGAGAAACTCCCACAATGAAGGGTTTACCGTAGTCGCAAATAAGTTATAATAAAATGGCCTTACCTGACCCCAGATCATCATCAGTATAAAAATATTCTTATATGTTTTGTTTTACTTCTTGTAGAACTTATGTAAAATCATGAGTCAGTCGACAGGCTAAGTCTAGGAGTACTGTTGACCTGGGGACTTCCCTGTGCAATCAAGAGATTCTTCTGTGCAATATAAGGGACCGTCCTATCGCTCTAGGGGGTTAAAGGTCCCTGATATTGCGCACAGGTTAAGTGAGCGTCGAAAAAGTACGGATATAAGGAAGGAAGGCAGAAAAAGCTGAAACAGACCACCATTTTGCGGGCCCGATGAGTCCTGTTGAATTTTAGAGGTGCTATCACAGGATGTGCATTCAGAGCCTTTCATCCCCCTTCGCACAACAAATTTGCATCACCCCCCCTGCATCATCCTGCAAAATTCTCCTGCATCATGCAAATTTGCATCATCCCTTGAGCGCTCACCAATGCTGTGGGCTGGTTTCTGGATCATACATGACTATAAAACCAAGCATGCGCGTAGGAATAAAGGACAGAGGAGGCACCGTTCCCTCTCTTTCATAAAAATCCAGATCTTGACAATATCCGGAAAACTGAAAATATTGACACCAGCAAGTGTGAAAGCAAAGAGCAAAAACATAAATTCAATTTTTTCGTTCTAGAGGGGAGAATTCCTTGCAGATTTCCTTTGAGGAGGAATGGTGGTGCCCACATCAGAACGAATGTAAATAGCGACAACACTAGCGGATATTATAATATAAAGAGTGTTTCCCTTTCTCCAGACCCGTAGAACTACTAAAAACTTATTCAAACTCGAATAATTAAAAATATGAAAATGTAATCGCTACTCTTAACATTACTTTGAAGCCTTATTGAGGGCACCCGGGCAGCCTCCCAGGAAATATTCATCCACAGCACTGGTTTTATGTCAGCAGCACGTTAAATATTGACAGTCCCTCTCGCTCTTTTGCCTGTGGCAATCAAATGACCCAGCATGACTTTGAAGGGTCATTTAATTTTTCCGTAAGCTTAACTGGGACGTATGTTTGTTAAGGCCCAGTACCCTTTAAAAAAACTGACTATCAAGCAAAGTCCTGTTTACTCTCCATGATAAACATACTGACGTATGCAAAGCTGCTGGCCTTTATCAAAATACTGCGTGCGCAAAAGGTCAGAGCACAGCCCCTGAGCAGAATATGTAGCCAAGCAGCAGTGTCTTAAACCCCGCCGAGTGGACCAGTCTCTGTATATCATAGTATGGCAGGCTCGCTCCTTTGTCCATGCATACTTCTGGCACCTCCGCCTGAATCTTTCTAACCAAGTGTGAAGCCTACCCATTTGCCGAACAACGGTAACGCATCGCGAGGCTGATGCAACAAATCCATCGGAAAGGCTATCCAGCTTCTGCGTGTGACGTCACAGACGGTCATCAGCGCCGAGGTCAGGCGTGATCACGTGTTCACACGCAGTCTCACGTGTCATAGTGAGAAAACTAAACGTGCAGACAAGCGACGACACCTCGGCGTGCTGACTGGGCACGGCCCCTGAGACCTGCACCCCAGGGGAGCACGGAAAGCGTAAGAGTAGCCAGCACTTTTCCACTCGTTGATACCACAATTCATAAAAGAGCTAAAAGAACAATGTGGATGTTTTCATTTGTCTTAGAAATCATCATTTGCGGAGGAGTCGGATTTTAAGGAAAAACCGATACCGACTGCTCACTCCCCACACCACCGCCACCACCAGCCGCCTAGATCCGGCAATGTCTTCATGCAACTCTTCATTTCAAACCGACATTTGTTTGAAGCAAATTTACATATTATATATAAGTATAAAGAAGTGAGAAATTATGTGTAAAAGGTGTCTGTGAGGTGTACAGTATTTTCTCGGAACAAAAACTATTGGCCCGGAAAAGTGGTGTCTCTCCCAGCCCAGTACAGCCCGGCCCAGCCCGGTTTGTCCTCAAATACGGCCAGACCATCCCAGGCCAGCTCGGTCTGTCCTCAAATACGGCCACCCCATCTCAGGGCAGCCCGGTTTGTCCTCAAATACGGCCAGACCGTCCCAGGCCTGCCCGGTTTGTCCTCAAATACGGCCAGACCGTCCCAGGCCAGCTCGGTCTGTCCTCAAATACGGCCAGACCGTCCCAGGCCTGCTCGGTTTGTCCTCAAATACGGCCAGACCGTCCCAGGCCTGCTCGGTTTGTCCTCAAATACGGCCAGACCGTCCCAGGCCTGCCCGGTTTGTCCTCAAATACGGCCAGACCGTCCCAGGCCTGCTCGGTTTGTCCTCAAATACGGCCAGACCGTCCCAGGCCAGCCCGGAAGCTAAAATATCCAGCCAGTCTATCCCTGTTGGTTTCCAAAGTTTTAAGGACCCTTGATAATTAAACGGTCACTTATGTAAACGAAAAAGAGAATATCTCGTCCAAGCCTGTAAGCTTGAAAGCAAATCTAAAAAAGCAACAAATACTTACTTAAGAAGAACGAGACAATCACTCCGTAAACATTGTAGGCTCTAGCTGGCTTTTACATTTCTTTAGCCTGTCATCGAATATGGACATCCCTCCAAGTGCAGTATACGTAAGGTTATTGCATGGAAAATCGGTGCCTGGAGTCGGCATCAATACACATTGCATCATGCGATTCACAGGCACGTGCAACTGCGGTTTACAGGGTTAGTCCTTCATGTGATGAGAAGGCCACATTTGTCAACCACTCATTACATAATAAGAATAAGAACAAGCATGTCCACTCTTTATCAAACAGTTCATACTCAAATTGCAAGGCTAGTGTCGAGTCTTCATTGTCATAAATGTTGCAGTTCCCTCCATGCGATCACGTGTGTTTTAGACGGCTGACAGCACACGCTCGTAACAGAAACCACCGACTGCCGCCTGCTCTCTCAAGACAGTTGATCTACCACTTCATTTTCCGCCAGCTTATTGCCGGTGAGAAACTACTGAGACCACTTAGCATTGAGGGAAATGGTAGAGCAGGGGGAGCCCTATGCGGCAGAAATACACCAAGCTCCAGGATTAAGCCTCGCAGCGTGACTGCATGTGTTCATAATGCATGCCAATCATCAGGAAACGGGGTGCCAGAACCCTGGGTCTTTCCCTCCGTAAACGGTTCTGTATCATCAGACTCAGTCAAGGTAGGTAATTTACAAGACGGCGGCACGTTTACGCATTGTGGCGGTTAATGCGAATGCCAAAGGACAGTCCGCCATCGACAAGGGTCGGAGCAGGTCCCCATTGGCGGATCTAGCCGGTAGGTTTGGGGGCAAGCCAGTCTATAAGCAAAAAAAAAAACGTCACGCGATAAGAGTATCCCACAATTTAACTATTTAATAGAATGTGATTTAACACACACACCCTCGGGCCTCCGATCCACCTTCGCCCTGGTGGGGGTGTTGACTTTGAAACACCCCCTCGAATTCGGCTCCTATGTGGGATAGCAAAAAAAGTGAAAGCTGTTGGATAGCTCAGGTAAATGAATGAAGAGACTACATGGGTCATTTTTTGACACGGGTCAATATTGAGGTCGACAGGTAAAATAAGGTGGCATGTTAGGGAAGAGCTTCCGGGCTCTGGCGTCTGACGGAGTGGAGTTAGAATCATTTGTTGGGCACCACTCGCTTCCTCTCGTTACGGAAAATCAGATGATGTATAATATGACTATAGTCACTCTCCAATCTAACAGTCAATATGCATGTCGATCGACTTCCAAAAGCAACCCAAACGTAATGGTATCAAAATAAAGGTATTATCGTTATTTCCTGCAAACTTATTGAACCAAGTCTGAAACCTACTTAAGTAGCTCAAGGTGACCTCCCAAAGGCCACAGATCAAGAATTGCAACATGAACCTGGCAAAGGGCCCAGGACACTACGATTTCAAGAATATGAAGCAATGCGCAGGGGGTATCTACACAAATACAGCCCAATTCCCGTTCTCCCCATGCATTTCCAATGGAGAGGTCATGATCCGTACCTGACCCTAGGTCATCGATATTAAAAATCCCGGAATGTATTTTCTAGTACTCGGCGGGCTCATTATGTGGTATTAGTTTCAATCCGATAGATTCTCCCATTTGTTACTTATGCCACCTAAAATATGTTTAGAGGTGAGGTCACTGGACCTGCACTGGTAACCTGACCTGATATGACCGAACCATAAAATTTTTAGGAAAGTTGCGAAATTGATCAAGGATAAGGTGAGCCAAGTGCGGAGGCGCCTCGCGCCGCCGTTTTTCGTGGCGCCGGAAAACCGTGAGGGGTTGTTCAAGCACCCCCCACCGGGGCGATGGTTGATAGAATGATAGTTGCCTTTGTCCAGCGATCAGGGATCAGCAAATACTATTCACGTCTCCATTTACTGCAAGATTGTGCTAGCAAAGCAGGGATTATCTTGTCTTGCCACAGCCGTTTCCTCTCTACTATCATGGATTGTACAAATGTATTGCACAGACTAGGTGGAAATGTTGTCGAAAACGCTTATCACAGCATGATGGGCAGTCATCGCCGTGTCAACCCTCAAGGGCGCCCCAACTAAGCTTTGAGGCTTATCATCTTCGGGTGACCTCGGCTCAGGCTTCGTTCCCTTTGACTACGAGTGGTTTCGTTCATCGGATGATGTTCTGGCGCTAGCTGGGAGCATACCTGAACGAACGCCCAAGTAGCTCTGGCCCCACAACGCTGATTCAAGCACCCCCAATTCAACATCAGCTAGCGGTGCAGAGTCACACTACTAGGCTGCATTCACTCACATCACCTACCTACCTGATGTGAATCCTTTCGTTGTTCAACCTCGGCCAAATCCCCCATTCCGTCGTCTCCGTCATCCCACTCAGGCACCTCTCTCCGGAGAGCACAACGGTGCAGAGGTGGACACGCTGCGGCGGCAGGTAGCACCCCAGCTCTGACCGGTGCGCCGCGGCGCGAGCTGCGCGAGGGCGCGCCCCGCGCCACAGGGAGGGGTCGTCCAGTGGTCACGCCTGGGGGAGCACTGGCCGGGGAGCCACGGCCGCCCAGCGGGTGAGGGCGCCAGCTGCGCCAGAAATGGTATCACCCAAATATGACTCTTATCTCATCTCTCTTTTCTATACTATCTTATCTCTCCGCCCAGGCGCATATCGCGGAGCTTCTCCAGAGCACTGGCCACTGATGATGGGATGAGCCCGACAGTCTGCAGAGCTGCACACTCCTTTGACAGCTGCGTTCTCGAAAGTCGCTGCTTTCGGGTCAATTGTGCGCGGGTTCAACAAATTCAAGTTTGTTGAAACTACTCCAAAAACTACCGCTTCAGCAGTGGCGGATCCAGGGGTGGGGGCAAAAGGCATTTCCCCCAAACGAAAACTCAGGCAAATTTCCCTCTTTTTAAAGAGGCTTGGCCCTCTCTCCCAAAGCTGCCGATCTCCTTTTTGCCCCCACTCATTTTGTGTTTATAAGTAAGGCTTTGCTGCTTCAACTCTCAACTCCAAACAGAGCCAGGCAACTTCAGTGCACAAATTGGGCCTTGGGCGGCAAAAGCAAGCATCTAATGACCACGTCTT
This sequence comes from Lepas anatifera, assembly GCA_034440635.1. Taxonomy (NCBI): domain Eukaryota; kingdom Metazoa; phylum Arthropoda; class Thecostraca; family Lepadidae; genus Lepas; species Lepas anatifera. The sequence goes on along the minus strand of JAOTON010000676.1, from coordinate 322,247 downwards.
CCATCCCGTTTTTTTCGATTTCGGTTCCCTTAAAACCTTCCATCTAGTTAAAGTATGGCAAAATCTTTCGCCGCGTTTTTTCGACTCTGGCCTGTTCCCCCAAACCTACCGGCTAGATCTGCCACTGTGCTCCAGAAAGGCGCTCTTAACTTAGCCTGAGGGTGCACACCTACAGCCAACGTATTCTGAAAGGTTACCCGAGAACTAGGAGATGGAACACAATTTGGAGAGGGTGGAGTAAAGGTCATTCCATTGAAATTTGCTTTAAGATTGTGCTTGAGATGTTTTTATCCACCGGTAGTCCCAACTTCAAATACGTGGAGCAGGGGCGTAGCCGGGGGGAGGGGGGCGGCTGGGCACGCCCATACCATGCTCTGTGGCCAACCGTGGAACTTAATATATAAGACAGAGCCCTCATATGCCCTCTGCAGAAATCCATTCTGTGACAAGCAGGATCGTTCTCACCGATCAGAACCGTCTGTGAAAAAGGTTTTTGAACCACTGGAGCCTCAGGGCCCTCTGTCGACAGTAGGACCCGCCCCAGTTAGCTAGATCCCCTTTAACACGCGCATTGACAGGGGCAGGTACCTGCCCCCGGGTTTTTGGAGATAGCCTAAAAACGGCGAGGCGTAGCGTCACCGTACTTGGCATACCTTTTCTCTGATCATTTTTACAACTTTTGCCAAAATTCTAAGGTTAGGTCATCTCAGGTCGTGTCACCAGCACAGGCCAAGTGACCTGACCAAAAAGAAATGTTTTCTTGGTAAGAAAAAAGTTTAAGATAGCATCAGAGCAGGGTGAACTTACCCGATTGAAACTCACATCACATAATGAGCCCACTGAGTTATTTTAAGTATGTTCCGGAATTTTTATATCGATGACCTATGGTCAGGTGCGAGCCATGACCTCTCCATTGGAAATAAATAGGAAAATAGTTTTAACTAAATAACTTGATAATGGGTGTTAAATTAGTGTTTATTTTAGCTTCATTAGATTGGCATTGTCTTAGCAAATCTAATGATATGCATTTTGACCTAATTTGACCTTGACCTGATCTCAGGTCAGGTCAAATGTCATTTTGACCTGATTTGACCTAGCAAAGTCATATCATACATAATTCGATTGGGCTTGTTGCGAGGATTCCAATGGTCTTTTTTGCTCTATCTTTACTTGTTCACATGTGATGACCCAAAACCTTTATATACATGTTATCCCTATGACGGCATGTTTTGACCTCTAGTGACCTTAAATGTGACCGGACAAAAAATGGTTCAAATATTTTTGATGGAGAAGTGGATGGGCTACCCAACGCCGTATACCGTTTTTGCTACCTAGCGTGGTTCTCAAGATCTTAGGGGGGGGATTCACCCGGCCCCCGTCAAAGCGAAGGTGGCTCCGACCCCCGTCATTGTGCGTGTTAACCGATAAAGACACGATGGTCAGCATTACTATTCGGGCAGCAGGGCCCGGTGCTACTCGAATGGCCAGCTATAGCCGCCATGGCCCTCTCTAAACACCTGGGTCATCTTTAAGTGAGAGGGCCATTATAGCAAGCAGGGACGCTTTTAGCTTGTAGGGCCTCTTTATCTTGAATCTCGTTAACCCACGCCCCGGTGGGCCTCCCAGCCACCTTCGCCCTGGTGAGGGGAGGGGTGTTTGAACACCCCACCTCGAAATCGGCCCCTATGCGGGATAGCGAAAAAAACGCGAAAGCTGGTGGATAGTTCATACAAATTCATGAAGAAACTATATCGGTCACTTTTTGGCTCAGGTCAATATTGAGGTCATGACAGGTCAAAGAATGTGGGATTTTGAGCAGTTTTTGGGCTCTGGCGTCTGACAGACTTGAGTTAGAACCATTTTCAGGCACCATTCCCTTCCTCTCGTCACGGCAAATCGAATGATATATATGACTATACTGGGTCAAAACACAAAAATGACCTGACCTCAGGTCAGGTCAAGGTCACTTTTAACCTGGCATTGTCAATATGTATATCAATCGACTCGCAATAGCAATCCAAATGCAATGATATCAAAATAAAGGCTGCATCATCATTTCATGCAAAGTTATTGACCACGGCTCAAAAATGCTTTAGGAGCCCCAGATGAACTCTCAGAGGTCACAGGTCAAAACTTTAACATGAACCTGGAAAGGGGCTCAGGATACTACAATTTGGATATTACCAATTAGGTATTATCAGCTGTATCCATACAAATACAGCCCAATTTCTGCTTTCCCCATGTATTTCCAATGACGAAGTCATGGTCCGCAATTGACCTTAGGCAATCGATATGAAAAATTCCGGAACATATGTTGTTGCACTTGTGGGCCCATTATGTGGTATAAACTTCAATTCGATGGATTCACTCATTTCTTACTTATGCCACCTTAAACATTTTTAGGTGAGGTCACGACCTGCACTGGTGACCTGACCTAAGATGACTTAGCCTTAAAATTTTGGGGAAAGTTGTGTAAGTGATCAAGGATAAGGTGTGCCATGTACGGTGGCGTTTCGCGCCGCCGTTTTTTCGTGCCGCCGGAAAAACCCGAGGGGGTGTTCAATCACCCCCACCGGTGCGAGGGTTAAGCCTCGCCCCGGTTCTATGATTATAACTGATTCTAACTCAACTCTGTCAGACGCTAGAGCCCAAAAAAATTACTCAAAATCCCACTTTCCTTGACCTGTCATGACCTCAATATTGACCTGAGCCAAAAAGTGACTGATATAGTTTCTTCATGAATTTGTATTAGCTATCCACCAGCGTTCACGTTTTTTCGCTGTCCCGCATAGGGGCCGAGTTTGAGGGAGGTGTTCAAACACCCCCCATCAGGGCAAATGTGGTTCGGAGGCCCACCGGGGCGCGGGTTAACAGAGGATCTTTAGAACCAGTAGGACCGACTGTTCTCCATACTCCATACGGCTCTCTCTATCGTCGGCCGGAGCCTATCTGGCCGGCTGGGCCCTCTAAAGTTGGGACTGATGACCCGGCCGGCCCTCGTGAGCCCACCACAGACCAGGCCACAGACCTATGTAGCTTGTAGGGTCGCTTGACACAGCAGTCAGATAATTTTGTAACCCGCAAAACTTTTTTATGACAATGAAGGCCTTCTATAACCCCTATAACCTAAACCCAGCTGGGCCCACTATGACCCACAGGGTCCTCCATAGCCAGCAGGACATTGCTTGGTTTGCTGCAGGCCCTCCTTTTTAATACGCACCCCGCTGGGGGGGGAATTCGCCCCCTCCAGTTTTTTATCCAGATAACGCAATAACAAAGAGGTGCAGAACAACGAAGCTTACAGTACCTTATCCCTGATCAATTTTACGCATCTGACCAATTTTTTTAGGCCAGGTCATGTCAGGTCAAGGAGCTATTCAAGGTCCAGTGACCCGACCTCAAAACCCAAAATCACGAGTTTAAAGCATTGCCTAAGGAACATCTGTTAACCGATCACTTTCAAAAATTTTACCATATGATAAGTTCATTGGGGTCTACAAACCTGCTATCTCGGAATTTCGATACTGTTGACCTACGGCGGGTCAATGTTTTGGTCACCCCATTATAAGTATATGGTGAAAAATAGAAATTGCTCGTTTTCAGTAAAAACTGGGTAGATAAAGCTGAAAATTCCCAATTCGTGTATCCTTGCCGCAATGCTGACCTTTAAGTTGAGTTTTCGACCATCTGACCTCTCAAAGGCCATGTCAGGTCACAGGAACATAGTGATTGTTTTGACAATAACTTATCACTGAATTGAGATAAAGATCCCATTTTGCTTGCATTGTGCTTATATGTTCACGGGGAGTCAATTGATATGCAAAATGACCATACCAGATCACCCTGTGACCCTGACCTAGCTCGATGTCGGCTCATTTTCACAATTTGACCTAGCAAAGTCATATTATACATTATTCGATTTACCACGATAAGAGGAATCCAATGATGCATAAATCTTTGCTCTAGCTCTACTGAGTAAAAATCTAGAGGGGTAAACTTACACTGCCTGTTGTAAGCCTTTGGAACCTTTGACCTTTGCTGACCTCAATATTGACCTGACACATAAATACCTCATATAATTTCTCTTCGTCTCGTCCAGAGCTTTCGAACGCCCTCCTTAATTTTCCTTTAGCTGTCCTGGGAAATGAGATAAGGAAGGGGGCGAAAAACGACCCCCAGAGGGGTGCGTCATGCCAGGGACCCCATGGCGGGGCGCGTGTTAAGGGACAACGCCACCGTAGTCAGCAGGGCCCTTTGTAGCCAGCAGGGCCTACTGTGACTACTTTAGAAGTCTGAGCTATAGGACTTTTTGAAACCAGTTGGAACCAAAATTGACTGTAGACCCTGCTTTCAATTGAACGGTCCTTTCTAGTCAGCTGGACACTTCGTGGCAGATTCGGAGGGCCCTGACAGCCCTGCACATCCAGAATGGTTCGCTGTAACTAGTTACCCCCAGAATCTAGCAGAACATTTCGTGACCATTAAGCTCTCGAGAGCCAGCAGGGCCCATTCTGACCGACTGGGCCTTCAATGTTCAGCTGAGTTTTCTCTGTCCGCCAGAAAATACCATTTCAAAGCATTTTTATCCGTTCAGAAGTAACCCCTTTGAAAGTGAAAGAAGTTCCTCCTGTAGAGGAACTCCTTTCCGTTTTTGCTTTTCCAGGACGATTGCATTTCAAAGTAATGTAGTACGTACACAAATTTCTTGTCATCGCTCAGTTGATATATTTCGGGGAGCTCTGGTTTAAAAGATTTTTGGGATTAAATGATATGAACGACTAATTTACTGAGCTAGTTTGATCTTGGCTGTCACTGCCTCCGCCGCTGAAGGATTTTTTTGCTCGCCGGTACTCTTTAATTCCAGAGGGCCCTTTTTGGCACTATCAAAGGCCCCTTCCGGTGCTGCCACCCCCTCCTCCCCTCTAAGCGAAGTCCTGGCTACGCCCCCGACGTGGAGCAACGCCTTCAAACAAAGCACTGCATGGTGCGCCAATACACCCGAGACTTGGACGTGAAGAAAAGCTCGGCGCCGCGCGCCCAGAGGCTGACTGCCGCTGGAAGAGGACAGGTGACACAGGACGTCACCATCACAGCCATCGCTTGAGTGTAACCCTCGCCCCGGATGGGGTGTTTGATCAACCCTCTCAGGTTATTCCGGCGGCACGAAAAAACTGCGGCGCCAAGCGCCGCCATACTTGGCACACCTTATCCTTGATCACTTCCACAACTTGCCCCAAAATGTTAATGTTGGGTCATCTCAGGTCAGGTCACCAGTGCAGGTCAAGTGACCTCGCCTCCGAAAATGTTTAAGGTGGCATAAGTAAGAAATGGATGAATCTATCGGATTGTAACTTATACCACATAATGGGCCCACCGGGTGCCACAACATTTATTCCGTGATTTTTCCTATCGATGGCCTAAGGTAAAGTACAGACCATGACATCTCCATTAGAAATACATGGGAAAACATAAATTGGGCTGTATTTGCGTAGATACAGCTGAAAATACCTTCATACTCTCCAAATCATAGAATCCTGTGCCCCTTTCCAGCTTCATGTTGCAGTTTTTGATCAGTGACCTCTGAGAGGTTATCTGGGGCTAATTAAGCAGTTTTTAGACTTAGGTCAATAACTTTGCATTGAATAATACACTTTATTTTAATATCATTGCGTTTGGATTGCTATTGCGAGTCGATTGATATGCATATTGACTATGCTAGGTCAAAAAGTGACCTTAACCTGACCTGAAGTCACGTCATTTGTGTTTTGACCTAGTATGGTCACATTATATATCATTCGATTCACCGTGACGAGAGGAAGCGAATGGTGCCTAAAAATTATTATATCTCAACTCTGTCAGACGCTAGAGCCAAAAAAACTACTCAAAATTTCTCTGTCTTTGACCTGTCATGACCTCAACATTAACCTAAGCCAAAAAGTGGCTGATATAGTTTCTTCATGAATTTGTATGAGCTATCCACCAGCGTTCGCGTTTTTTCGCTATCCCGCATAGGGGCCAAATTCGAGGGGGGTGTTCAAACAACCCCCCCATCATGGTGAAGGTGGCTCAGAGGCCCACCGGGGAGCGGGTTAAGAAGGCACTCGGCTGCTGAGGCCATTTTGCGCTCGCTTTCATGGCGGCGTCGGCCTGGTTCGGCCGCGGCCTCAGACATCGGCCCTGCTGCCCACATACGTCAGTGGCCTGGTCTTTTCTGCAGCTATTAATTCTCCAGGCCCAGGTCATCTTAGCTCACGTCACCAGCGCATGTCAAGTGCCTTAACCTCGAAAAAATATTTAGAGATACAGCACTAAGAACAGGCCTGATGCACTGATCTGAGATTTACACGATATAATTTCATCTAGCACGATAATTTGGTGCAGTCGGACTTCCGATGTCGGTGATCTGATAGTAGGTAATACATGTGACCTCTTCATCGGAAATTTATGGGGAATTGCATTAAAGGGAATGTGGCACCTTCATAACGTGATTTTAACTGAGATAGCCAAGTTGTAAAGCAAGTCGGAAAACCCGATACTCTATATATCATTTGTCTTGGAACTCGACATTTCCGTAGAAAAAACTAAAACCTACCTGACACTAGCCCCTATCAGCCCCCCAGCCGAGTGGCCATTGTTGTGAGCTGCTGGTGTGACGACATATGCTGACGTGACGATGAGCATCAGCCAATCGAAGCCCTTGAAGCGTTTCAAGTATGGTAGTGGTTGCCAGATCATGACATCATCCACAGGCTGATATTTATTTCTTTTTCTAGAAGAGTATTTTAAAAGGAAAATATTGAGCTAATTGAACATTTTTCAGAGAAATCATGAGTGGTTTCATTATTTTTGGCTCAAAGTATACCTAATTTCACTAAATTCCACGGTTCGACCAAGGTGCCACATTCCCTTTAAGTTCGATTGCTTCGCAGGAAGTGGGGATAGCGCGTTTATTTTACTCTTATTGTGTTTGACCTGCCACCGCAGTTCCAATCATAACTATTATGGTCTGTGCTGACCTTGGCCTCACATTAAGTCAAGTCGATATTAATATTTGACCAGCCAGTGCTATGAGATGAATCATTCGATCGGGTCTGATTAGGGGATTTCAATAATGTTGACCCATTTTATATTATACCTGCATGACTGCTCTGACAGTGATATGGCATATAATTTAAGTTTCAATTTCATCTCTCTAAGAATATTTGATCTGCAGTGACCTCAAAAGTGACCCGACTTTAAATGGTTCAAATCATTCCGGTAGAAATCAGGACTAGCTACCCAATGCTGCTTTCCGCAGCCCAGTGTGGTTTCTGACATATTTGTGGGGTGGCGGCGACACCATCAGCTACATTTGCACCGACACGTGCAAGTGGCGTAGTCAATGTGTGTCCGAATCAGGCCCCACGTCGGGGACACCGCGTGTAAACGTACATGCTACTGTGCCTGCCGCGACGGGAGACGGCCATCTAATTACACCATGTAGCACCGTAACAGGGCTCGTGTAATGGTCCGGTTCGGAGCACACCGCCGTTCGTTAACACAGTGCTGTCGGCCGTAGCCAGGTCCGGACATCCGGGAGCAGCCCCCCTGGCGCAGAGCAGCGGGGCGGATGAGAGGGGGGCGCACTTTTCACTTGCGTGGCGAAATCGCAGAGTCAGCAATGATGATGATTGCCGCGCACGTTTGCGGCGAATGTGCGACCTGGTGATGCGCCGCTTTAACACATCTGCCGTTAATCGCGCACATAACGTACAGTGCAGCAGAGTGCATCCAAACAGGTACCGAATTGTCGTGTGTTTTGGGGATATGAGCCGCTTAGGCAAGCATCGAAGGCCATTTTGGCCTACACTAGCTGGGCTACTCAAATACTTTTGAGTGGCTTATATTAAACGTGATAAAAAACGACAGGTGTACCAATTCAATACCAACCCAAAAACTTGTTACTACCGTGTTTTGTGATGGGTTTCTAAGCCCCATGAGCCACAGCTGGTTTAACAGGCTACCGCTCGTACCTATATTTGGATGTGACACCCTCATGGGATTGGGATTCAAATACCAGTACCGTGGAGCATACAAAAAAATGGTTTGTTTGAGCGCAAACATTTCCTGAAGGTTGGCCATACCGCTCTCCTCTAGCCCCAATTCGCGGGGGTCGGCGTTGAAAGCGGGGCGCGGCTACCCGGGCTCTCACTGGCAGATTCTGTCTTGGACGCAAACGCCCATGTCTTCGCAAACGATGACTTTTGAGATAAAGACTTTAACCCTCGCCCCACCGGGGGGCCATCGATGGCCCCCCCAAGGTTTTTCCGGGATAGCAGAAAAACGACGAGGCGAAGCACCGCGGTTGAGGGCTCTACCTCTCACTGCATCATTTTTCCATCATCCCTGAAATTTTTTACCCCGGGTCACCCAAGGTCAGGTCATCAGACGAGGTCAACCAAGGTCACCTCACTTCAACTTTAGAGCTCTGTAAGAGCTACATTTCGAAGTCGATCAATTTGAAACTTCCTACACTTCATGACCCCTCCAGAGTCTACAAGGTGTATATCCGGGATTTTTTCGATTTCGTGCCCTGAGGTCAGGTCACGAGGCAACCTCTCCCATTGGAAAAGCATGGGGAAAAGCTGTTTCATGATATAAAAGCCACAAAAATGATTGCCAATACTCAAGTCACTTTTTGACCTTTCGTGACCTCAGGTCATATTAGGTCACGAGGTGACCTCTGAAGGTCAAACCACTAGCGGGAGGTCTTTACGTTCCACATAGCGGAAAAAGTAATGGCAATTTGCTATCAAATGTACTTTACCAGGCCTCAATAGCTCTAATGACATAACAGTTATGCCCAGTTTGCTTAATCATTGCATATTTGAGTGAAAATAGCCGATCTTGACCTAATTTGACATCTGGAGGTCAAACCATTGACCTGAGCACTAAAACATGGGCAGTAATTTCCTACTGAATTCACGCGACCTTTCTATTGCCTTTTGCAGATTTGCGCTAACGCCCATATTTTCGGAGTTAGAGGGGGCATCGATGGCCCCCGGTGGGGCGAAGGTGGCGCCGGACCCCCGGTGGGGCGCGGGTTAAAGCAAGGGCTTTTCAGTACGCTCTTCAGGATTATAATCCCAGTTCAAAGCCATTTATTATGGTACCGTATTGCTGTTGGAAAATTTACATACGCATATAAGTGAGCATCAAAGTTGATATTCTAAACTTTTGATATATTTTGCGCTTTTATGAATACATTTCCGCAATGTTTCCGTTTTTGAGCGCCAGGCGGCGATAATAGAAAGAAGCAATAAGAAGGCGCCGAATTAAAATATATATATATATAATTTCCTCTTTCGTTGTTCTGTCCTCAAAGTTTCTCCTTCAACGCTTCGGATTTAAACCCACTAAGCTAAATATTTCCTGGCTTCAATAGCGACGTAGTCGACGCTTTGATTTAAAGATGTATCCCAACCAGCACTTATCTCCTCACTACACTGCATTTAGTAATGTATAAAATCCCGGATATATGGCACCGTAGGCCCGACTTACAGACGGTAACTAAAATATAAATGACCCCAGGAACTGAGAACTGTCACTCCTTCGTCCACTGCAACAACTAAAACAGCCGCACATATCGATTCTGAACAGCACGTTTCTTTTGGGCTGTGAGCTCATACGAAAGCCAGTTCAGGCCTGGTACTAACAAATCCAATAGACCCAGAAACAGCAATGAGATCATCTAGCACTATATTGGCGGGGCAGCACACATACAGGAAAATATAGCATTACATCAGCACAGTGTCACCATGCCACAGAATTACACAAACATTGCATTTACATACCGCAAAAACACTACCAAAGGAAGTGAGAATGTTCCTCAACTTGCAGATAAACATCAAGCGTGTTTCAAACTGGCATACACCATGATCCAGCTAGAGACAAGCTTGAGCATATTGTGCCCCACTACGGCGGAGGCAGGGACACCCCTGGGGTCACCGTGGCAGGCCGGACTCCTCGTCCTCAGAGCGCACGTAGACAGGTCGACTCTGCAGCCGGCTGCGCCGCTGCGCGCTGCCCAGCCGGCCGCCCTGCCGCACCGTTAGCGCCCCTGGCGGCAGGTTGACAGGACGCGGGTACGGGTTGCCGTAGTGCAGCGCCATCTCTAGTCGGCTCTCGGCCTCGGTCAGGTACTGCTGCACACGCGCCGGGTCGACCTCCTCACGGTGGCGCCGGAACAGCGCGCGCGCCTCCTCTCGGATGTACTGGCGCTCCTCGGCAGTCTGGGCAGGGTCGGCCGACTCCCAGCTACGCGCCGTGCGTAGAATCTGGCGGTACAGACGCAGCGCCTGTCCGCGCAGCGGCGGCAGCGCCATCTGCGGCGCAACTCCTTCAACACCTGCCACACCACCGTCTCCTATCACTTCGGCGGTTCCTTGTTCCTGCACTAAAAATAGGCTTGGTCATCAGAGACATGCATTGGACAAGTTTCAGTATAAGTGAAATGCAAATGAATATAAATACGTATAAAATAATAATAATTTTGTGAGCTTAAGGACACACCAACTGCTCAGTTGATATAGCCTCCGCAAATTGTTGGTCATTAGAGAGAACAGGCGAGAGCCACACACATTAGATGTGTCAACCGGTGTTTTTTGTGGCGCGTAGAGCTCTTCAGACGATTGTTCCAAATACAGTTATGATATAATCACTTTCTGTTGAGCGTTTGCACATCTTCCTCTCAAATGCTAGCTTTTGGCTTTCTATGCCTGAGCCATCTAATACCTATATGATTAGCTGCATCTATAGATGACAATTTTCATGCTTGTCAATGCGCGGAAGAACTGTCACATAATTTCAAATGCAAAACATAAGAAATGATGTTTTTCAATGCAGAAATATATTTTACCTCTTTGTTAGGCTTTCTGGCTTTGTTAAGCTTTTGCGCCTGTCTTTAGGGTTATTGAATGGTTTTTGGTATTATCCGCTGAATGCCTGACTGCAATGAATAAGAATGAACATTTATGGACTCTTGTCTAAGGCCTAAAAGTTACAAAGTTGGCAGACTCTGAAACCGATCCCTATATATGCCGAAAAACACTCAGAGACCGCTAATTTCATTCTAAGTCATCCTTCTCCGCTCACAAGATCAAAACACGACTTTTTCACCGTCACATAATTCATGTCAAAGTCGAAGTTGTTATTTGATGCACTGATAAGTAGGATCGAACAGTTTCCAAAATTAAAGGGCATTTGCCACAGCTCCGACCACCTCAGCATGGGATCGATATCGAGCAGCAAGCTTACAGAAAATAAAATGTCATTGACACTAGAGTAAAATTTCAGGTCATCAGCAAAGATTTATACTGTAGAATATACAACATCTGGGAAATCATCGACATCAATAAGAAACAAGATTGGACAGAGGACTGATCCCCTGAGGCATGCCACTGATGACAGGAGCCCAATGAAGGTCAGGGCACAAACACTTTTAAGATCCTTAAGATCAAATCACAACAGCACACAAGATCAATTTGACACATCACTTTTGCGCTTGGCATATGACTAAAGGAATGACAGTGGTTTTTATTGTTAATGAGGAATTGTGCGAATTGGTAGGCTGGGTGAAGGACTTGAGAATATTTTCTCTTTAAATAAAGCTGTTTTGCTTAAGCAAGTGTGCATTATGCAGTCATGGATATAATCAGAAATGGAGCAATAAGCAGAGTTGGAAACATGAGGAGCAGACCACCTATAACGTAACTACCCTACAAATCAAAGGAAACTTAACAAGACTATTGAAAGTTTAAGCGAAACTTTATATTCCAATAAATTGTTACCGATCTCACCTTACCTTACCTAGGGATTTAGGAAAATGGAGGTCAATGATGCCCTGCAGGCTCCGTTCTCTCACAAGCTCTATAAGGGGAAATCTTTACTTGGTCATTCACAGGTTTTGCGCCTGAGTGTAGCCAATGAGCAGTTTGGTCAAACCAAGGTACTCCTAGATTAGCTCGGAGTGTCATACATTAGGTGAGTCCCAGTTTGCAAAGTATGGCAGCAGGTCAGACGATTCGCACCAGCCATCTAAAATTTTCACACCACCAGCCGCCTAAAATTCGCACCAATCCACAATATACCACAGAGAAGAACGCAACCATCCCTACCCGCACTATGCAATGCTACCTCTCTTATTAGTTACTTAGTTTTATTAGGTCCCCTCCTGTGTCTTTATAACCATTCATCCACTATTTGTTTGGTTTTCAGTGTCAACTCCCTCGCACCAGTCTTGCAAATTCGCACCAGGTTAATAAAATTCGCATCACTTCCTCCTGTCCCCAAAGGCACACACACAGACGAGATATCGTCGAAAGTGCCATACTTTGCACACTGGAGTGAGTCCAGAAATGGTTTAGTCTGGCCTTAAACTGATTGAGCGAGGGGGCTTCCACCACATATGATGATAGCGTTACAGCTATTTACAATGTAAACACTAAAAGAGGCTCATCTTGTTCTTGTGAATACGTTTGGCTTCAGCAACTTCCATGGGTGACCGAGCGTGCGAGAGGACAAGTCCAGGCAAAATACATCAATGGCTCCATGAAGAAGTTGGTACCATGTCCTCATGTACCATGTACCATGTCACCACAGTGTCGCCTATAATACAGTGATGGTAGTTTAAGTTCCCATAGTCTGTCCTTGCAGGGCATACCTCTGAGTGAGCAAACCATGCGAGTTGCCCGACGTTGCACCCTTTCTACCAAACTTTCATCCGCTCGATTGAATGGTCCCCAAGAGGAGTTTTCGTATTCCTTGTACCTTGTACCTTGTGGTTATCAGACTAAGGGAGGCTACTGAAAGCCTGTGAAGTCTGGTCCCGACGAGCTCTTTAGCAGGGTTATCAAGGCTTAGTCTGTGTCTGGAATCCTGAATTTAAGGTCTGACCAGTGAGAGTCCAGCCTGGCCTTTAAGGCTCCGGTCGATCGCGCGGTGACGACGTTGGCCGGAAGACTATTCCAGTCATTGCTGACTCTGACCACAAATGCGTTGCGTCGGACCCTTGTGGTTGCTGTGGGTTTAATGAGCTTGTGTGGATGACCTCTAGTCCGGGAACTCCCGCCACGCTCGAAAATGTCCGGCGCAAGATCGAGGTGCGAGTGTAAGATCTGGTAGACGCGGATCATGTCGCCGCGTTTACGTCTGTAATAAAGTGAGGGCGGGTCTAAGTCTTGAAGGCGCTCACGGTAGGCTTGTCTCTAATTTCCTGTACCATTCGGATAGCACGCCTCTGAACTTGTTCTATTCTCCTCTGGTCAGCCCGCTTGACGGGACCCCAGGTCAGATTCCCGAACTCCAAGTGAGGTCTCACAAGCGTCTTGAACAGGAGTGGCAGAGATGACTTATCGATTTTCCTAAAAGATCTGCATATCACCGCAAGAATTTGATTCCCCTTGGAGGCAGCTGTGGCTGCATGTTTCCGGAATTTGAGCTCCCTGTTGATGTATACTCCGAGGTCCTTTGCGGTGTTAGAGCTATTGTAGTATTCTGGTTCTCATTGAATAGTCTAGTTGCAGGTTGGCTTGACCCACATGAAGGACAGTGCACTTGGTCTCATTGAAGGGGGAGCTGCCATCTGTCAGACCACTCAGTAGCTTTGTTTATGTCCTCTTGCAGCTGAGTTGCAGAGGGTCTGTCAGTGATGGGTGGGTAAATATTGGTGCTGTCAGCGAATATTTTTGTAGCGGAGCTTATCTCGTCGGGTAAGTTATTTATGAAGACCAAAAACATCAGTGGGCCGAGCACAGAGCCCTGAGGTACGCCACTGATTACAGGGGCCCAACCTGATGCACTGCCGTTGATGACTACTTGTTGTTGTCTACCAGTGAGAAAACTCTCAATCCAGCAATGAAGTTTCCCTGAGACACCATAGCCCCTCAACTTGTTGAGAAGCCTTGCATGGGGCACCACATCAAAAGCCTTAAGAAAGTCCAGGTAGACACAGTCTAATGAGTTGCCCGCTTCTATGCAACAACTCCAATCATTGATTACTTCGAGCAGTTGGGAATCACATGATTTCCGTGGGACAAAGCCATGTTGGTCAGGACAGAATAGACTGTTCAGTGTCAGGTGCTCAAGAAGCTGGTCGCAGATGATGGCTTCTAGTACTCTACATGCAATGGAAGTTAGGCTGATTGGTCAATAATTTCCGGGTTGCTGCCTGCCACCCTTCTTGAAGATTGGAACCATTGATGCTTGTCTCTATTTCAAGGCAGGAAACCCATATTAATGGAACTGCGGAACAAAGTGGCAAGGGGGCTGGCAAGAGAGAAAGCTGCCTCCTCCAGAACCTGGGGGTGAAGTTGGTCAGGTCCTGGGGAACCTGTGGGCTTCAGACGTTTAAGGTGAGTCTCAACCACTTCTGGAGATATGTATATGTCTTCAAGTGGATCACCAGAGAGTCTATCCATAAATTGAGGAATATTGGTTCTATCTTCATGGGTAAATATTGAGCTGAAGAAGTTGTTTAGGATGGCGGCCTTTGCTTGGTAGGTGTTCTGTAGAGTGCCATTTTATCTATTAGGTCATCCACTCTGGATTTCGTTTTCAGCCTTGAGTGTACATGCTTCCAAAGGGGCTTTGCAGTCTGCAGCTAACCTTAAATAAGACATCCACTTCCTCAAAATATTTTCTATAGAAATGATACATTTTCAGAATCAGCAAGACATCCTTTCCATTAAGTGAGGTCCTGTAGTGCCACTCCCACGTAAACCCTAATTTTCAATGCTTACTTAAACTGAACGTCGTAATCACTCGCCGGTCATCACTGTAATTGTCCCAAGTCTCGGCAGTGCGCCGCAGGCTGGCATGCTAAATCAAGACATGGTTAGGTTAGGTTAAGTTAGGTTAGGTTAGGTTAGGTTAGGTTAGGTTAGGTAAGGTAAGGTAAGGTAAAGTCAGGTTGGGCTAAGCTAGGTTAGGTGTGGTTCAAACTAGTTAATTTCTTTTTAATTTCTACCCATACTTTCTACACCTAAAATCACACACCTTCCTTTTCAATTATTGGTTTGGAGCGTGGGGACGTGTTGATGTGGTAATTATTGTTTACATTTATATAAATGTCATGGAAGTGCGTGTTATACTTTGATTTGTCTTATCTCAGAGCTAAAACATGAAGGAACACCCTACAGTTAAGAATGATATGGTATGATATGGTATGATATGGTAATCAGAGTAGTGAAGGCTTAATGCCTGTGGGGTCCGTTCTAATGGAGCTCAACTACATGTGAGGTCTTCGCTCCAGTCCTGGTTTGGGATGTCATATTTCTGTAGTGCCCAGTGGGCGTCAAGCCGTGATTTTAACTGGTTAGTCGTCGTAGACTCTACCACTGCAGCTGGAAGTGAGTTCCAGTCAGTCACAATTCTAACACTGAAGCAATTCCGGCGGACTCTGGACACTGCTACAGGTTTTGCAAGCTTCCAGGAGTGACCTCGGGCACGTGAGTGGGTTGCTATGGTGAAAAACTGCTCGGGATCAAGGTCAATATATCCCCTTAAGATCTGGAAAACTCTAATCATATCTCCTCTCCGGAGACGATGGTACAGTGAAGGGAAGTCGAGTGCCCTTAGCCTATCTACGTATCCGAGGTTTCAAGTGTTGGGACCAAGCGGGTCGCTCGTCTCTGCACCCTCTCCACTGCCTGCTGATCACGCTGGTTAAAGGGTCCCCATGTGATGTTCCCGTACTCAAGGATAGGCCTAGAAGAATGGGTAATGAGGTAGCTGGCTTCACACATGTTGCCAGATAACTACAGGTTGATCTGTATGATAAGTGCCACAGTTCAAAAGTTCCTTCGGATCAAAACTTCCATTAATTAGAATTGCTACAGGTTAATATATATCATAAGTGCCACTGTTCAAAACTTCATCTAGTGCAATATTCCAAGTACCACAACTGGCGCTGACCACAACTGGTTAGGTTAGGTTAGGTTAGGTTAGGTTAGGTTAGGTTAGGTTAGGTAGGTTAGGTTAGGTTAGGTTAGGTTAGGTTAGGTTGGGTTGGGTTGGGTTGGGTTGGGTTGGGTTGGGTTGGGTTGGGTTGGGTTGGGTTGGGTTGGGTTGGGTTGGGTTGGGTTGGGTTGGGTTAGGTTAAGTAGGCACACAGCGTATCCACAGCAGCTGATGAAGGCAAAAGTGGCACCAGGAGGCAAGGTGCGCCACAGGCCAGCTTGCTGAGTCGAGAAAAGGTTAAGTCAGGTTTGGTTACATTGTGCCACATGTAGAAATATTAAAAAAGAATTACCAAAGGTTTTTGAAAAAGTGTCACTCAGCAATGCAAAAAAGCAGTTTTGGCACTAGGAACATTTCAAAGAAGGATGTTTCAGCAATGCCAAAAACAGCTAGACCACTTGGAATATTTCACTGGAGGAAGCTTTGAACAGTGGCACTTACGATCTGGATCAACCTGTGGCGCTTTTGTTTGGAAGGAAGTTTTGATTCATAGGAGCTTTCTGGATCAACCTGTGGTGCATTTGTTTGAGAGGAAGTTTTGATTCATAGGAGCTTTTGAACTGTGGTACTTATGATGTGGATTTAGCTTGCTGTGATTCTATCTGGCAACATGTGTGAAGCCAGCTACCTCGTTACCGAAGAATGAACCCCCTTTTTGTGATTTGACACATTTTTTGCAGTTGGATGGTTATATGTAGGTGCGCCCAGTCTGCTTGAGACAGTTAATTATTTTCTACTCATGCTTAAACAGGAGTGTCCTGGTCAATGCTCGGAGTTGGTTATTTATAGAGGAGTATCTTCCGTAGAGAAGCAAACGATCGATATTCGATCCGGTATAAAATTTTGGCTTAAAAAACAGCCCTGCAACCAAGGTAATAGAGAGTCTGCAACATACCAATTACCTATTAATATTCAACATACCTACCTACTTCTCCAAAAACAAGCAACCCATTCCCTTGAGCAACCCCTACCGACCCCTCCAACAGCAAGTTCAGACCACTGGATGTGACGTCACAAGTCTAAGCATATAACATGGGAAAATTGAACTATTAAATGTCCAAAATTTTACAAAAAGACGCCCGGAATAAAAAACTAAATACTTATTCATTACATTTGCCATAAACTTGATTACCGTGCATTCTCACACATTCGTAAGCGGGAAATGCTATTAGCAGCAGTTCAACGTACGGCTCAATAGTAAAGGAATTCCTCCACGCTGGTGTGACGTCACTCGGGCGTGAAGGAATCCCTCTTTCAGTTTCAGTTTATTTGGGCACATCCCACAAAACGGGGACGGTTCATTTTTGCCACAGTTCACAAGTGCAGCACTCTCATAAGTGCCGCACGATCAAAAGTGCAGCATGTTCAAAAGTGCAGCAGTTCAAAAGTGCAGCAGGGTCAAGGAAGGGATGTTCAAAACGCCCGCAGGTCAAAAGTGCAGCACGATCAAAAGTGCAGCACGTTCAAAAGTGCCACTGCTCATAACTGCCGCAGCTCAAAAGCGCAGCACCATTAAGGAAGCAATGTTCAAAACGCTCGCAGTTCATAAGTGCCGCACGATCAAAAGTGCAGCACGATCAAAAGCCCCACAGTTCAAAAGTGCAGCGCGTTCAAAAACCCCCGCAGTTCATAAGTGCGGCAGACTCGATTATCAAGCACGTTCAAAACACCCACAGTTCATAAGTGCAGCACGTTCAAAAATGCAGCAAGGTCAGAGAAGCGGTGTTCAAAAGGCCAGCGGTTCATAAGTGCAGCAAGATATTTTGCGTAGAGTTCAAAACGTCCGCGGTTCATAAGTGCAGCAAGATAATTGTGCACTGTTAAAAACTCCCACAGGTCATAAGGACGCTATATCAAAAGTGCCGCAGTTCATAAGTGCAGCACGTTCATAAGTGCCGCACGATCAAAAGTGCAGCATGTTCAAAAGTGCAGCAGTTCAAAAGTGCAGCAAGGTCAAGGAAGGGATGTTCAAAACGCCCGCAGTTCATAAGTGCAGCACGATCACGTTAGGCAACGGGAGCGGACATCAGCCGCTGAGGCGCCGTCAGCGCTCCTAGCGGACACTGGGGGAACTACACACGCAAGTCGGCTCTCTGAGCTGGTCATGCTTGAAATTCGTAGCATAGAGATAACAAAGACAGGATGCCCACCCCAGATGAAAATAGTTGTATTTTTGTGGTTAAGTTAAGCCTAAGTTTGCCCTTATAAACCTAGTATTGAGACCGGACTTGGGGGGTTCACGTCTTCCTCTCCCTGATTTACACCCACGACTCAGAGCATTCTCCACAGGATAGAGACAAAAATAGTGATTATTTTGGGCGTGCCCACCGCATGAAATAACTATCCCACTCTCTTTATCATTGCGAGCCTAAATTTGTCTGAATTGAATATGTTCTGAAGGCGGACTTAGAGAGTAGAGGCATACTGTTTGCGTTTAACGCCATTACCTTTATGATTCTCTCCAGAATATCTTAACACGCGCATTGACGGGGGGCGGGTACCCGCCCCCCTCGGGTTTTTCGGAGACAGTAGAAAAACGGCGGCGCGTAGCGCCGCCGTACTTGGTATACCTTTTCCCTCATCATTTTTACAAGTTCTGTGAAAATTTTAAGGTTAGGTCATCTCAGGTCAGGTCACCAGTACAGGTCAAGTGACCCGACCTCAAAAAAAGTTTAAGATAGCATAAGTCGGAGCAGGGTGAACTTATCCGATTGAAACTCATATCACATAATGGCCCTACCGAGTTCTCTAAAATATGTTCCGGTATTTTTGATATCGATGACCTAAGGTCAGGTACGACGCATGACCTCTCCATTGGAAATACATGGGAAAAATGGTTTTTACGGAATAACTCAGTAACGGATGGTGATAGAGCATTTATTTTAGCTGCATTAGACTCGCCTGGGCTTTGCGGTTCTAATGATATGCATTTTATATAGTTTGACCCTGACCTGACCTCAGGTCAGGTCAAATCCTTGATTTGACCTAGCAAGGTCAAATTATACATCATTCGATTCGGCTTGCTAAGAGGATTCATATAGTTCAAGTCGTTTTGCTCTATCTTTACTTGTTCAGATGTAATGCCCGAAAAACTGAATTTTACATGTTATCCCTATGACGGGCATGTTTTGACCTCTCGTGACCTTAAATGTGACCTGACAAAAAAATGGTTCAAATGTTTTCGATGGAGAAGTGGATGGGCAGCCCAACGCCGTTTACCGTTTTTCGCTACCTACCGTGGTTCTCGAGATCTTAGGGGGGCGGGTACCCGCCCCCGTCAATGCGAAGGTGGCTCAGACCCCCGTCAATGCGCGTGTTAAAAATGCATCACCCTCTGAAAGATGCCTACCCAGCAAATGAATCTTCATTATTCTCTCATTATTTTGAACCCAATTTCTTTGCCCAAAGCTATGTCCTGAAACCGGACTTAGGGGGTAGAATTTAGACTGTCCCATTCAATCTTGGGTTTAGCGTGCGCCTATCCCGGGAAATGTGAATCTTGGGAAATATGACCCCAGTGGCAGCGTGCTCGGGGACAAAGGGACCTGTAGGGGCCGTCGGCCTTGCCGCCCCATTCAATCAGTACTGCGAGGGACGCGGTGGGGAAAGGGTCTTCGGCACCCGCGCGGCCTTCTTGGTGTTTTTGGTTGAAGAAGACGCTGGAGATGGGCAGGTTTTGAGGTAAGGTATTTTCTGTGAGTGTTGTGAGCGTGTCTGATTTCGATGCATTCCTGAATTATTGATATGCTCGATTCCGTGTCAAAGGTAGACCCAGGGTGCGGGCAATGGTTGGTACTCCCCCCGATCGGACTTCCCTCTGAAAGATCTTAGTTTTCCCTGAAATATTACGTCCCAGCGCATCCCAATCCCCCTCAAGATGCTGCATCGGCAACCCCGCGATAAAATTTGGCGCCCCCCCTGATAGTTCTGGCTCTCAACTTTCCGACCATCTGCCCCTACTTCGATGGGAAATCTTGGATCGGCATATGTTACCTATTATGCGTAGTTGTTATATTTGCGAAATCCGCGCAATGGAGAAACAGCTTAATCCTCGCCCCGGTGGGGGTGTTTGAACACCCCCGTCGGGTTTCTCCGGCGGCACAAAAAACGGCGGCGCGAAGCACTGTCGTATTTGCTGCTCCTTATCCTTGATCAATTCCTAACTTCTCCAAAGTTTTAAGGTTGGGTCATCTCAGGTCAGGTCACAAATGCAGTCAAGTAACCTCACCTCTAAAAATGTTTAAGGTGGCATAAGTAAGAAATGGGTAATCTATCGGATTGAAACTTATACCACATAATGGGCCTACCGAGTGCTACAAAATATATTCCAGGATTTTTCATATCAATGACCTAATGTCAAGTACGGACCATGACTTCGCCATTACTAATACATGGGAAAACAGAAATTGGACTGAATTTGTGTAAATACAGCTGAGAAGCCTTCATATTCTCCAATTCATAGTATCCTGAGCCCTTTTCCAGATTCATTTCGCAATATTTTACCTGTGACCTCTGAGAGGTCATCTTAGGCAACTTAAAGGGAATGTGGCACCTTCATAACGTGATTTTAACTTAGATAGCCAAGTTGTAAAGCAAGTCGGTAAACTCGGTACTCCATACATCATTTGTCTTGGAACTCGATATTTCCATAGAATAATAAAACCTACCGGACACCAACAACCTCATCAGCCCCTCACCGGGCGGCCATTGTTGTGAGCTGCTGGTGTGACGACATATGCTGACGTCACGATGAGCATCAGCCAATCGAAGCCCTTGAAGCCTTTCAAGTACGGTAGTGGTTGCCAGATTGTGACATCGTCCACAGGCTGACATTTATTTTTTTCTAGAGGAGTGTTTTAAACATCAAAATATTAAGGTTATTGTAAAATTTTCAGAGAAATCATGAGTGGTTTCATTATTTTCGGCTAAAAGTACGCCTAACTGCGCTAAATTCCAGGATTCGACCAAGGTGCCACATTCCCTTTAAGCAGTTTTCATACATAGGTCAATAACTTGGCATGAAATGATGATACAGCTTTTATTTTGATACCATTGCGTTTTGATTGTCATTGCAAGTCGATTGATATGCATATTGACTATGCTAGGTTATAAAGTGACCTTGACCTGACCTGAGGTCAGATCATTTTTGTGCTTTGGCCTAATATAGTCATATTATACATAATTCCATTCACCGTGACGGGAGAAAGCGAATGGTGCCTAAAAACGATTCTAACTCAACTCTGTCAGATGCTAGAGCCCAAAAACTCTGCTCAAAAAGGTCATCTTTTTCACCTGTCATGACCTCAAAATTGACCTGAGCCAAAGAAGATTCATATAGTTTCCTCACGAATTTTTTTCTGAGCTATCCACCAGCGTTCGTATTTTTCGCTATCCCACATATGGGCCGAGTTCGAGGGGAGGGTCTTCAAACACCTCCCACCAGGGCGAAGGGTATTATGGGTGAAATTCGTAGCATGTGGATATATATGTGCTTTATGAATGTGTATTCACTTTAAAAGAGACTGGTTACGAGTTTCCTGGTTATTTATGATCCCACTAAGGCCAGTCAATTTCTGATGTAACACATCCGAGGTGTTTGTCATTTCCTGATATTTTTACGTTTTCTCTCAATTTTCAGAAGGTTTATAAAGTTCAGATTTAATTCTGATTTTACGAGCTTTATATCTGACGGAATGTTTTATGTTATGATTAATTTTTGTATCGGATTTAGTTGTTGCCAAAAAGGATTGCTCAGTTATTGGAGGTGTCGTGTGAAAACTGTGTTTCAGCCTGGTTTTAATATCTTGAGTAAGCTGCTGAACGATTCGACAATTCCAAAACATCGTGTTATTGTTTTGATGTCATTAGAACAGAGGGTGCAGGAATATATCGAGGAGAAACGTGTTATATACAAGCATCGGCTAGCTGTGATTATTCTGTGTTATTCTATAGTGGATATATAACAAATACGGTCCTTTCGTCGCCTGTTTTAGTTCTGGAAATGTTCCAGACTTATAGGTCCAAATATAATTCTAACATTTTCGTTTAATCAAACCATCGTTAATTTTTGCACATTCAAAGACCATAATCTGTTTATAGCAGTAGCGGTTCAAATCATGTTGTTGCGTAAAATTGTTTAGTCGTTGTGGGATATTTGGTCTGTGGAATATTATTTGCGTCAAGAGTTTCTCAATTAATTGGTACCCCTTTAGTCGATTCTTTTTCACACAAAAATGTCATTAATATTCGGTAATAGTGCTTAATTTCTATTTGAGTCGGCATATTACCATACACTGGATTAGTAAATTGTCCTATAAATATCAGCCCCTTTTTGTCACATTCTTTGATATAATATTTGCATGCCTAGTTACACCAGTGCACAATATTGCTTTGGTGAGTATTTCTTTTGGCACTGGGTGATCTGCATTATTAACACGCGCCCCGCTGGGGGCCGTTTTTCGCCCCCCTTCTATCTCGTTCCCCACGAAAGCTATAGGAAATTACGGGCAGCATTCGAAAGCTTTTGACAACACGAAGAGAATTTATAAGAATAATTTTTGTGTCAGGTCAATATTGAGGTCAGCATAGGTCAAAGAATGCTCCATAGGCTTACAACAGAGCAGTGTACGTTTCCCGCTCTAGATCTGCCCTCAGGGGAGCTAGAACAAATCTTTATGCATCATTCGATTCCTCTCATCGCGGCAAATCGAATGATGTATAATATGAGCTTGCTAGGTCAAATAGTCAAAATGACCTGACCTCGACCTAGGTCAGGGTTACAGAGTGACCTGGTATGGTCATGTTGCATATCAATCGACTCCCCGTGACAATATAAGCACAATGCAAGCAAAATAGGAGCTTTATCTCAATTCAGTGAGGAGTTATTGGCAAAACAATCACTCTGCTCCTGTGACCTGATATGCCACTTGAGACGTCAGATGCCAAAAACTCAAATTTATGGTCAAGATCGTGGTAAGAATAGACAGTTTGAGGATTTACAGCCTTATCTATCCAGTATTTCCTGAAAACGAGTCCATTCTATTTTTCACCATGGACTTATAATGGGGTGACCAAAAATTGACCCCACCTTAGGTCACCAATATCACAATTCCGAGATAGCAGATTTGTAGACCCCAATGAACTTATTATATTGTGGAAGTTTCAAACCGATCGGTTGGCTAATGTTCCCCTGGGCGCTGCTTCAAACTCGTAATTTTAGGTTTTGAGGTCGGGTCACTAGACCCTAAATAGCTGCTTGACCTGACATGACCTTAACTCACAAATTTGGTCAGGTGTGTAAAATTTATTAGGGATAAGGTACCGTAAGTTTCGTTGTTCTGCGGTTTCTTCGTTTTTGAGCTATCTGAGAAAAACCAGGATAGGGGCGAATTTCGCCCCCCCCCAAGCGGGGCGCGTGTCAAGATAAATTCACCACTGAAAAACATCTACTCAAAATTGGTTTGTAAATGTTTTTATTTGTCTTAATTTGATATTTCGTAGGTTAGCAGTTTGTATAGTTCTGGAAACTAAACTTCTGCAACTAACGACAAGAGTAAAGGTAGGAACAATACCAGAAAGTATTGGGCAAGTGGTCCAAATGAACAGAAGCCTGCATTTTCCCCTACGAGACAACTTCATCACTATGATACCATATTTTTTCTCTTTTTACAGATGGAGGGGATCCCTGTCCAGAGATTTTATTCTCAGCACGCCCCCAGAGCACCAAAGAGAACATCATTGCAGCTTTTAGCTGACCAACTCCAGTGGCAGCTCTTCAAAAGCCTGCAGTTCCCGGTGCGGGAGAGTGCCACAAAAGTCCTGCGTCTGCAAATACTAGCAGAAGATCGTCGCGTAATAGAAGCATGCTCCGTTGAAGAACTTCTCCAGAAGGGCACATCGTTCGACGCCAACTGGAGACGACGCTATGTGTCCCACTGTGGAGATTTCAACTCCTTCGCTAGCGTGGACTCCAAGGTCCGAAGAATTCGCTCACAGCGTTTCTTCAGTCGCCAAGACCCCTCCACGAGTCTGTGGCAAGCCTCAGAAAAACGCTGCGGCTACGAGATGGTAGTAACAGTGGTGCGGAAGCGGCACGTGGACTGTGCTGCATATTCGTTTTAAACGAAGTTGGTATCTAAACTAGGCACAAGACTAGAACCTGTAAATATTCATCAGTGTAGTATTTGACTTATTGTATGTCATGCAATCGCAATTATTTAATCCAGAACAACATTGTGAAGATAAGTAAAAAATTTGTTTATAGACATTGCTGCTGATGTTAACTTTGAGACTTCAAAGGTTTCCAAAGCCATCGCTGATTTAGTTTGTGACACTGCCATTTGCACATTTACCAGTGAAGATACAGACTCTCTAAGGCGGCAGATTAGTAAAATAAAGTTACTATATCAAATATGTGCTCAACGGGGCGGGAAGAGCAAGACAGTATTCTTGAACCGTGCGAAGGAGCAGTTTGTACATATTCGCACCACAAACATTGTAGCACATAGTGCAGCCACATGCAGCGCCTCGGATGGGCCAGAACAGCCCGGCACTGATGCCACCGCTGGTTCAACGCCAGCTTTCCACAGCAGCGCATCGAGTGCTCCGCACGAACCCGGTTCTGGGACTGCCGCGAAAGGTATCAGTGGCGTAAAAAAACACCTCCCCCAGGAAGTTGCTGACTGTGATGGTACAGAAGAAGGTACAAAGACCAACGACACTGTCGCCGGTCCTCCCCAACCAGGGGAGGGGGACCCAACATCGTAGACACCCTAGCTTCTAGGAACGCTGCTAGGACTTCCGGCTCCACGCATTGCCCAAAATCCCAAATTTCCACCAGACGACATCTCTCGTCTAGCGATGCAAGCAAACGAAACGCTCGTATATCTATTTACATTCCGGAAGTGCTTTTAGTAAGAAATGGCGCGAGAAGTCCACTGAACAGCCCTGGCTCAACTAGGGAAGAAACATCCCTTAAGACAAAAAATGTTTCAACACAGGGGAGCGTAAGACTTTATTGTAGCAACAAAAACTTAAGCAACGTGGATGTCTCCCATCGCGTACCACAAGTGTTGCTGTTCCGAAACTCCCACACGACCAAGATTAAGAATCCAAGCGCTAAAGAGAGCCATGAGACTCTGAAACGCGATAGCCCTGATGGTGAAATAGAACAATCCCACACCAGTGGCCCCATCCCAGCATCAGAAATCAGCCACTCTGAGCGTGCGCAAGAGCAAGAACGCTTCATCCCTGCAGGGGAGCCAGAATTGACCCACGCCGATGACAATTTAAACGTCTCTTCATCAGCTCTCTCCAGTTCTGAAGGTGTTGGACAGACGTCCAATCATGTTGAAACACCCAGTTCATCCGTAGCATCCCTCTCAGAAGCTGTGCGACCATCATCGAGCACAGACGAGAACTCTTCTCTCAGGGTTTGTTAGCAGTGAAGGTGCACCAAGTGCGAATCCTGATTCTCGGGCTGGGATAAGTACAGCAAGAGTGACTCATTCTCCAAGGACACCCAACCTGTCTCCTAGGCACTACTCTGAGAGGCATTTGCGGCGTAAACGAAAGTATGTTGAAGCTCTCGCAGCGACCTATGGAACGTCTCTATTTTCATCGCAAAATTTACAGGGACCGTCACCCACTGAAGTGCTCAAAGTTCTCGACAACTCAAGCATATCTCTAGCCAAATATCGAAAACTGGCAAAGATAACACCGCAGCTTCCTTCATGTCATGCCATTCTCGAGGAGCGGAAAAGGTGAGCATCTCACTGATAGTACTGATTTTCACAATCCTCTTTATTTCTGGTATATTATTTCTCGGTTTTCTTCTGGTTTCTGGTTTTGAGCAGCACTGGACGCGGGGATCGCGGCTTTAGGATGTCCAATGAACTAGAATACATGTAGCTTAATATAATTAAAGGCAATAACAGCAGTGTTCTCAGGCTCATTAATAAGTTAAAAAAGTCCTGAGTGGCCTTTCCTCAGAGGTACTCAATATAAAGAAAGGAAGCCGAATATCCCGAGATACCACATTACCCCTTATTTGCTTGCCTCTATAGATAAATGAAACGTATGAAGATTGGTGTAAAAATTGCAATGTGTGAATAATACAGCTAGTATATCTTTCAATTTCAAGTCGTACCTCTTTTGCAAGGTACCATAAAATATTGAATTCTAAATTCATTCTGGTTATTGTGGTGTAAAATTCGGAAAAATACTGTTCGATATGTATTATCTAAAAGTCTCTATAGAAAAAAACATATTTCTAAAGGAACTTCAGCCTTTCCAGATTGAACGGTAAAATAGTTGACGTCAAAGTCAATATTGAAACGTAACCTCTGAGTAAATGCTCGCGCAAAAGCATGCCACAATTCGTTTATAATCTAGCGCGGCTACGCACATCCTTTATCATATAAACTTAGCTTCGAGATATAGGCGCTGCGAAAGTACAATATTAGGATATGTTTAAGTAGCCTAGATTGAAATAATAGACAAATTTTGTGGCATAATATTCATTAAAAAGTAAGCCCCCCCGTGGTGCGTATGCGACGATAATGTACCGATTTTTGTAAGGTGATTTGTTGTGTTCTATAGACTTGAATATCTTTTGTAATCACTCCTCAGACTGAACAACCACATCCACCTGGAGGAAAAGGAGAATCATGGTGCTCGACGAAAGATAGCAGACGTTCTTCATGTCATCAGGCCCTCAAACAAGATAGGGCCGAACTGCTCAGTGCGGGTGAAGATCTCAGGTAGGCATCTTACGGCTGCTCTAAGCATTGAACTGTTAACAGTTTTTATAGTTTCACACCATTGTTTTCTTCGGAGGAATGCCCTCCACACTGCGTCCAGCTTGTTACGGTCGTTAGTATGCTCGATAAGCCAACTTTCTTGGTGCCTTTTTTCGTTTCTGTTTATTTCTATTCGCAATATTTTAAATCCGTTTCAACACATACACCTGGTCAATAGCCCCACGGAAAATAAATAAATATTGGTCGCTAGTTATTACTATTACGCCCATGTTTTCTGTCCTCTGTGCTAAATCCCCCAAACTTTGTACAATCGCTGTTGTATAAGCACTAGTGGCGAGTATTTGTACCGCTGTACAAGTGTACGTCTCAAGTCGGAAACTTGTATGCTATGACGAGTTTGTAAGAAATTTGAGTGAGATGTCATCCTCTACCCGACGTTTAGCCGATACGATTTTCCGAGTATTATTTTGGTCAAGGGACGTGAACACCATATTGGTTTGATTTTAATCGTAATAAGAATGCGTTAAAGGAGGCTTCCATTGTGTTCCTGCAGAATAGTTTATGTATATTCACTTGCTTTTTTAAGTTGCGACATCAGCATTGTTGTAGCTATATCCAGTCACCAGATAAGTCCTCTATAACCCAGAAAATATTTCGCAAACAACCTGGATATACTTACACGGTGAGGTCAGCACCGTAATGTTAGGTCAGCTCAGTGCTTTTTACCTTGTAACGCTGGTAGCCTCAATTTTGACCTTGCTGAGTGTATTCGCCTTGATATGATCATCCTGCCGAACGTTTTCTGTTGGTGTAATGACATTTGTTTTCACTTTTTAATTCGATATTGAATAGGCAAGGAGTTTCAAACACCTCCCCATCTAAATGGGCTGACAGCCTAGTGTCACATAGCATATATTTAATGTCATGAGATTCTGGTGGTGGTGGTGTTTTTGGGTGCATCGACAGCTTCGGCCATTTTGCTCGTGAAAATTTGGTTGACTGAGTTAGTCACATGCTTGCTTCACGTGCTATCTCCTTCTCAGGTGACGGTGCTCCCGCTGGGAAGTACAAAAACTTCCTGAACGTATCTATCAGTCTCCCCGATGAGCGGACACCACATCGACGAGCTCCACAGCTCATCGTGATGAGCACAGATAAAGAAGAATACTCCGCACTTGCGGATATTCTTGGAGAAATAAACCGAGAAGTAAATTGTATACAGGAGAACGGTCTGTTTATTGATGATCAGCGTGTTAGCTTTACATTCTTTTTGTGTGCCGATTATAAGTTTTTGCTGACTGTGTGTGGGATGAAAAGTGCCAATAGTAACAATGCATGTTTATTTTGTTTTGCTTGCAAAGCTGAGTACTGTAAGGATGGTGCGCAAAGAAGAGATCGTTTTAATATCGGGCAGCCAGGTGTAATAAAACAATGCTTACTTCCCTCCATTCCAGTGGAGAGGATTATTATTGATGTACTTCACATGTTTCTGCGCACAACTGACAAGCTGTTCCTTCTTATCCGGAGAAGCGTGCCTGACTGTCGTGCCAATGCCTTTGTAGAGCTGCTGAAGATGCAGATTCCATGTAGAGGCAAGCTCACGGTGCATGATGGCAAAGTAGAATTTCAAAGTTTGGACTCGTCTGACCGTGAACGACTCTTGAACTTTTTCATACGTTCTGATGTTCTAGTCAAATTCTTGGGGAAACCGGAGGGGTTGAAGATCCGTGTGTTATTAGCTAAACTGGTTAAGGTATTGGACCTATTCCGCTCAAGTGATGACCCTTTACTTTTAAAGCAAGAGTGTGATGTCTTCATGGCAATGTTTTTACGTGTTTTCAGTCCGGCCATGTCACACCCTACATACATCTCATGGTGTTTCACGGCCATGAGATTGTTTCTCGGGTAGGTTGCATGAATGTGTTTACTCAGCAACACGTAGAAAAACTGAATCATAATGCAACAGTTAGTTTCTTCTCAACAACGAACTTTAAGGGTGGTGTTCAGCAGGTGATGCAGCAGCACGGACGTCGCCTGCTTCAAAACTTCGACAATGTGTAATCACTGTTCTTCATTCATTTTTCTATGCTCACTGTGCTTTCCTTGTTTCGACTATTTGCAGATCCTGAGGTCAGAAAAAGCTGCGTAGTTACAGAAAACATTGGGGAGCAAGAGTATTGAACATTTTCAAATCTGATACCGGCACCAGTGGAGGTGCAAATAATTACTTCATTAGATTATGGCGTGACAATCAGGTACCTAAGATATCAAATATGTACGTAATGGCTAATCATTTTCTCTCTCTTAATTTGCAAAATGCCATTTCTGTTCGGGCCAACATCCTCATCTCGGAACAAAAATTATTCTCCGTTGAGGAAAAAACTTTCAGGATAGAGTGGCTTATGCGCTTAAAGCAGTTACAAAAATCAAATATATGATGCATGAAGCTCGGCTCTTTTCAAATAACCGTAAGTCAAAATGATTTGTAAGAAACAAACACGGACGCAGGTACAGCAATATAGACAGAAAATAGTAAACGAAGTTTGGTTTGCCTGTATGCTTATAAAAAGCCGTGCTTGAAACACGCATGTAAAATTTTCAGACTTTTTTTCAGAAATGCCACTTAATAGGTAAGACTTGTTCTCCACCATCACTAAGCATGTTTTTCTGACCTCTGCGCAGATCATTGTAAATAAGTGTTCGTTGGAGAGACGTTTGTTAATACATCTGGTCTGTTTCTTATATTCGCCTCTTATCATTCCGCCTACAGCGGGAAGCTCTTGATCGGAGACGACAGAACAAGGCTCAGGATACCAGGCTAGAAATACTGAGATGTCGGCGATAAGTTGTTATAGTTTATAGTCTGAGGAATTGAAAGCTAATACAGTCATGAGAGGGAAAGTAACACGAAAAAGAGCAGGAACTCCATGAAGTTTGTTTGACATTCTATTCAAGCTGATGCATTTTCTCAGCTGCGTTTTACCCAACCTGTTCTATGCAACATTCATTTTGGTTAATACATCATTATTCATTTTGGAGGAAGTATTCATCTGCTGGGCGGTGCGTGTCGACAGAAACAGTTCACGCTTTTTGCTTCATGTCTACACTCGCGTGTGCAGTATACGCATAGATCGGCAGCGTGTTAATATCGCCACGGTTTTTAAAGCTCACGAGTATTTTTGAACTAATTAACCCAACTTGATTTGACAACCTTTGTATCTTCCAAATTTGTTTGAGTGCTTCATTTTGGTCTCCACGTCTGAATTTTCCGACTGAAGCTCGAAATAACACTATTTGGCGCTTGATATAATCAAATCATAAGCAGCCAAGGCTGCTTATGCTTATACTGGTGCACCAGTCCAGGCAGCCCAGGGACGGATCCAGGATTTTGCTAAGGGGGACGAAGCCTCGAGGGAGAAGGGCACCAGGCCCCACACAACTGTGGTGTGTGGGGCCTGGTGGTTAGATGGGGTCAGTGTCTCCTGAGAACCCATGCTACCTTTCGCTGTATGCCGCGTGAGTCCCTACAGTTTGGAAGGCCTGTAAGATTTATGAGCGAATCTCCAAAACTCAAGGGGCTCGCAGAAGTTGGGGTGGAGCCCGTAAAATTTAGAGGGCCAAAAAAGCCAGAATAGGTATGGAAAGCTTCAAGAACCCTGAAAACTTCAGACAGGGTCTCGTCCCTCCCAGGGCCCGCACCATCTTACGCGGTTTTCAGGGCAACTTGCACAGTCCTTAGGCGGGCCCCTTGGGGGCTGTGCAACTTATGAGCTACAAACGTCTCACAAGATTCAAAAGACTCAATAATGTTTGGGCGGGGCCCAAAGCTGCTAAGGGGCCCGTATTATTTATGAGCTGTGTCGCAAATTTCTAGGGGCTCGCAAAACTGCATATAAGGCCCAGGCTGGGGCCCGCTTAACCTTAGAATATATGTCCTTAACTCCAGGGACCCGCAAAACTTTTGATTGACGAGTGTCACCGTAGGTCCCAAATTTACGGAGGTCAACGTAGGTAGCTAATAGAGAGACAATAAAAACCTAGGTCGATTCCCAGAACTTGTCGGGAGACGCCCTCACAGATTGACGAGTTAGGGGATTCGTCCTCCCGTTCCTGTCCTATGCTTTCGATGCGCATGACCGTACGTGTTAAATAAGAGCACACTTCAATCTGTCGCTTTGTGACTAACCTTTCCGATTGAAAGCCTTGCACCTGAACTCAGGTCATTAACGCAAGGAATCCCATAACAGCCAAATTTTGGGGTTGGTGCTTTCATTCGATAAAGCGAATCCCAACTCAATCATTAAAACCTCGAGACAGTTGTTTGGGAGTTCACAGGACCTGGCCTGATGCCCCAACCGGAGATGACCACATGGCGGGTTCAGATCAAACTGGTGTGGTGGAGGCGCAAAGTAATCAAATTAAAATGAACAAAACCGTAAAACATATTTTAAAACAAAATTGGTCAAAATCGGTCAATTTTGGCCAATTAGGAAGGGGCTATGGCTGGACTGTTTACCCTGGATTCGCCTATGAATGAGCTAGACTTGAAATATTCCACATGGTTAATCCTGCAAAGCTCCGTACCTAATCTCTTACGTCGTCCCTACATTTGCCATCCCGGTAGCCCAGTTGGTAGAGCGTTGGGCTCCGGCCCGCTGCTCAGGAATATGCAGTGGCAGTGCATGTCCAGGCTTAGGATCGGTTCTCCTGAGACGCTTCGGCGCTCAATAGTTCAGCCGACGTAGGTCGGCTGGCAACTCACTGGTGAGAGGGTGACCTGAGCGGGGCGGCCGTTCCTGTGATTTGTGTAACGTTTAACTTTGACTTTTAAATTAAATCTTCATTGCAGGAGTTGCTCGCTCCGATGGTAGGGCTAGGGTCTCCGCAACAAGTCTATTGATGACCTCAGTGAGACTCCGACTCCAAAAAGATGGCTCTGGAAGACAGACTAGTTAAAGGGGTTGCGAAAGCAAAGGTATCTAAAAAGACGAGGACGAGGCAGGCAAAAGCTGTATAAGGGAAGAAAGACAGTGGGCATGACGATTTCGTCGTAACGCATATCTGCGTCCGCAAATCTTCGTATCCGCGTTTCTTCGTCTCGCATTTCTTCGTATCCGCAAATATTCGTCTCGCATTTCTTCGTATCCGCAAAACTTCGTATACGCAAATCTTCGTATCGCAAATCTTCGTTTGCGGATATCTACGTATCGCACCGGCTGACGAAGGGGATGGCAGGCTGATGGGTGGGGGATGTTTTAACACCCACCCCGGTGGGCCTCCGAGCCACCTTCGCCTGGGGGGAGAGGGATGTTTAAACAAATCCTAGCCCCTCGAACTCGGCTTATACGCGGGATAGCGAAAAACCTAGCCGTCATGTCCCAGAAATGGTGATCGGTCTCACTCCTGAAGTTTGTTTTTACGAAAGAGCACGGTAGGTAAAAATGTATCGTTTCATGTAGATACCCTAATTCTAGAAATATGTTTGAATAATTGACACATATCTATACAGAAAATAATTCTGAACTTGTCGAATTTGTGAACTCTGTTTTTTTAACAAAATTTTACGTTGATATATCTGCTAACAAAGACGCTGCAGACTAATTACTTGCGGTGATTAGATGTATGTGCAGCCAAATCGACATAATACATGAATTGGCTTAAAGGGAAAGTGGCACCTTGGTCGAATCCCAGAATTTAAAGTATTTAGGGATATTTTTGCCGAAAATCATGACAACTTCGATTATTTCTCTGACAAATGTACAATAAGCTCAATATTTCAATTTTCAATGGACATCTAGGGTAATAAATAAACCTCTGCCCGTGGATCACGTCATGGTCTGACAATTACTATCATATTTATCAGGCTTCAAGGGCTTCAATTGGTTGACTACTCACCGTGACGTCAGCCATGTCGTCACGCCAACAGCTGAGAACTATGGCCGGAATGCTGGGGTACGTTTCAGACAGGATTTAGCTTTTCTGTACGGAAATTTTTAGTTTCAAGACAAGAGGTGTATTGAGTACCGGCTTTTCCGGCATGCTTTACAGCTTGGCTATCTCAATTAAAATCACGTTATAAAGGTGCCACATTCCCTTTAACAATGCTTAACATTGATTCATAATTGATACTTTGGCATAGCCAGTTTTTGTATCTGATTCGTACTTGCTACAGCAGCGCAACTACTGGCGGAAACAAATGGGAGACGTATGAACATCCACATGATTTCAGTTTTGCTTGTTTTACAAAACTGAAAATTATCAGGTTGGTAGGATGTATAATTTGAGCTCTTGCCACACTGGCCAGGAATTTGTGCTTTTACCTATTGTATTATAATTATTATGACGAAAAACTCTGCCTGAAAATATCATATCAATGCATTAGCTCCATTCTGCATCCAGGAATCGAGGAGGCAGGGATCGAGGGGACTCATTAACACGCGTCTCGGTGGGCCTCCGAGCCACCTTCGCCCTAGTGGAAGGAGGGGGGGGTTCAAACACCACCCATCCTCGAACTCGGCTCCTATGCGAGATAGCGAAAAACACGAAGACTGGTGAATAGCCGATACAAATTCATGCCGAGACTTCATCGGTCACGTTTTGGCTCAGGTCAATATTGAGGTCATGACAGGTCAAAGAAGGTGGCATGTTAGAGAAGGATTCTGGGTGCTAGTGTCTGGTAGAGTTGAGTTAGAATCATTTTAGGCACCATTCACTTCCTCTCGCTGCGGCAAATCGAATGATGTCTGATACGAATACACTAGGTCAAAACATAAATGACGTGACCTATGGTTAGGTCACGGTCACCATCTAACCTAGCATAGTCAATATCCATATCAATCAACTCGCAATGAAAATCAAAATGTAATTGTATCAAAATAAAAGCATTATCATAATTTCCTGCGCTGCTATTGGCCCGAGGGCCTAGCTCTAAAACTCATTCCCAGGAGGCTCAAAATCAACTCAGGGGGTTCAAGATCAGATGAGAGAGCCCCATACCAGAGAAGGGGCCTCGACAAGCTCAGGGGACTCTAGTGCCAGCACATCGGTTTCAAGGTCACGGCGAGGCCTGGTTATCTAAAGGGGCCCAGATCAGCTGAGGGGACTCAATATCAACTCAGGGGCCAGGCCTGCTGAGGGACCCCAAAGCCTCTCGGGAGGTCTAGAAAAATTCCAGGGACGGTACTGGATGGGGACCCCAAGCCCAAGTCTGGAACCTCCTGTAAAAAATCTATCAGGGGCCCCGGAACAGCTCAGGGCCCGTAGTAAAACTCCCTTCAAGTAGACCCAAAATCAACTGAGGGACCCAGAATATATCAGGGCTCCCGAAACTATCAGGGCCGCCACCGAAACGGAGGGGGGGCGGGGGGACGCTTCCCCCTGTTGGCCAACCAGGGGAGACGTTTCCCCCAAAAATGTTTGGTCCAGCGTCATTAATGCTGTCAGGTGCCGAGCATGCTAAAAATTTGCTTCCTCAGGTCAGCACCCGCCCTGGTCCGTCCCCCTCGTGAAAATTCCGTGGCATCGCCTCTGCATCTGATGAAGGCTTCGTACCAATTCGGAAGGCTCAGATAAGATAAAGGGCCCCCGAAGAGCTCAGAAGTCCCAGAGCCAAATCAGGGGTCTAGATCAGCTCATGGGTCTCAAGATAAGCGGCCCCCCGGACAGTCCAAGAGCCCTTTGCGAAACTCTGATCTCAGGAAACACAGAACCAACTCAGGGGTGGAAATCAGCTCATAGCTCCGAAACATAGGAGGATCCGGATTCAGAATTGCCAATCGGAGGGAGAGGGGGCGCCATCCGGACCAGGGGGTGGCGCCACTTTTAACCGAAAAAACCGATCAGATGGACGCAAAATCCTATGGGTGGGCGCCGATTTTCGCATCCTGGAGGTGGGGGAAGGCGACATTTCAGGGGGCGCCATCGCCTTTTCAGGGGGCGCCGTGACCATTTCAGGCAGCGCCGAGGGTGGATCGGGGGAGGGGGCCACCTGGCTCCTTGCCCCCCTGGAACCGCGTATGACGCGAAGACAACCTGGTTCAGGGACCACCTGGTATATAAGTTCAGGGGCCCCGGACCAGATAAGGGGCCCAACATGAACTAAGGAGCCCATGTGCCAAAGTCTTAAGACTCGCCCCGCTGGGGGAGGGGGGTGTTTGAACATCCCCTAGGGGTTTCCGGCGGTACAAAAAACGGCGGCGCGAGGCACCGCCATACTTAGCACGCACTATCCCGGATCAATTCCGCAACTGTCCCCAAAATTGTAAGGTTGAGTCATCTTAAGTCAGGTCACTAGTACACGTCAAGTGACCTCACCTTCAAAAATGTTTAAGGTAGCACATATAAGAAAAGTGTGAGCCACGCAAAATCCAGGGATGGGGGCAAGTGGCACACTTGCCATCCCCCTCCATCGACCCTTGGCACCCCCAGAAATGGTCACGGTGCTGTCCTGCTCAAGTTTTGGGTGATCGCGTTTTATATGCCTACGTGTGAAGCGTTTATGAATTATCAAAACAAGCTGAGCAAGCCAGTCCGGTGGTCTCTTGATTGGTTTATGAAACAGTGTGCTTGACGGCCTCACGCACCCTAAGGGTCGGCGTGGCGCGTTGGAGACCTGGAGTGGAGCCGGCGGTCGGGCGCTTGCTGCTACCGGGACCGGCCTGCCGCCACCTGCGGTCACCTGCGGTTGTCCTGAGGGGGGTGCTGAGGGTATTGTCTCCTCCCCCTCCCCGGCGCTGCGTAGTGGCGCATCTCTTCCGCCTACTGTGGCGGGACTGGCCGGTGGGCAGACGACCATGACATGAATGAGGGGGCATATGGTGAGCAAGGCCTGTAGACTGAGTTCATAGGTCTACCACGTACTCATATCCACGATTCATTTATGGGTGGTGAGTTTACCACGGTTGTTCGAATTGGGAATAACATGGAATAACGTGGGCAGAACTTCTGCACTGCAAAGTCATGCTCTGCCACCCGTCTGAGCCAGTGGAATAGGTTTCTGTGGGCCGGACTACCTAATGGAGATTTTACTTTCATTTCAGTGTCCCAGTGTAAGTACCATGATGGCACTGGAATCATGCGAAGTTTGTCTGGCCCTGGGAGTTTTGGACATTCACTGCGACATTAATAGGGCTCAAAGATATAAGGGCCCGTGCGATGTTTCGCCAGGCCCTTTTATTTTGTGAACCCGCTCCAAAATCCTGCAGGTCCAAGAGCTATTAACCCGCTCCCTGGTAGGCCTCCGAGCCACCTTCGCCCTGGTGGGGGGTGTTTGAAATCCCCCTTCGAACTCGGCCCCTACGCGGAAAAATGCGAAAGCTGGTGGATAGCTCATAAAAATTCATGAAAAACTATATGTGTATCACTTTTTGGCTCAAGTCAATATTGAGGTCATGACAGGTCAAAGAAAGTGGGATTTTGAGTAGAGTTTTTGGGCTCTACCGTCTGACAGAATGGAGTCAGAATTTGTTTTGCACCATTTGCTTCCTCTTGTCGCGGCGTATTGAATGATGTATGATATGACCATACTAGGTCAAAACACAATGACCTGACCTCAAGTCAGGTCAAGGTCACTTTTTAACCTACCATTTCATGCAAAGTTATTGACTTAAGTCTGAAAACTGCTAAAATAGCTCCATATGACCTCTCAGAGGTCATAGGTAAAAATTGCAGCATGAGCCTGAAAAGGGGCCCAGGACATTAAGATTCGGAGAATATGAAGGCAATCTCATCTGTATCTACACAAATACAGCCCAGTTTCTGTTTTTCAAATATATTTCCAATGGAGAGGTCATGGTCCGTACCCACTTGACCTTAGGTCATCAATATGAAAAATCCCGGAACATATGTTCTGGCACTCAGTAGGCACATTATGTGGTATAAGGTTCAATCCTATAGATTCTCCCATGTTTTACTTATGCCACCTTAACACGCGCATTGACGGGGGGCGATTTTTCGGAAATAACATAAAAACGCAGCAGGTAGCGCCGCCGTACTTGGCATACTTTTTCTCTCAAACAACGTTTGTGAAAATTTTAAGGTTAGGTCATCTCAGGTCAGGTCACCAGTCCAGGTCAAGTGACCTGACCTCAAAAAAGTTTAAGATAGCATAAGTCGGAACAGGGTGAACTTATCCGATTGAAACTCATATCACGTAATGGGCCCACCGAGTTCTCTAGAATATCTTCTGGTATTTTTGATATCAATAACCTAAGGTCAGGTACGAGCCATGACCTCTCCGTTGGAAATACATGGGAAAATTGTTTCAATTGAATAACTTAGTAACGGATGGTGATAGAGCGTTTATTTTAACTGCATTATATTTGCCTTGTCTATGTGGTTCTAATGCTATACATTTTATCTAATTTGACCTTGGCATGACCTCAGTTCAGGTCAAATCCTTGATTTGACCTAGCAATGTCACATTATTTATCATTCGATTCGGCTTGCTGCGAGCATTCATACAGCTCAAGTCATTTTGCTCTATCTTTAGGTGGACCTCTTCATTACATAGAAGATCACAGATAGGTGGACCACTTCATTTACTCAGCAGTGGTGGATCTAGCCGGTCGGTTTGGGGGAAACTAAAGTCGAAAGGCAAAAAAGTCACGTAGTGAAAAAGTGTTCTAAAATATGACGCGACAGTAGAATCGGGATATTTGAGGCGAAAAGCAAAACAAAAACATCACGGGGTGAAAAATATGGGCTAAAGATACCTACTTCTTTTCCATCCAAGGCGCAATATTTACACTGAGCCTAACTGGTTCTGTTTCAAGTTGAGAGTTACAGCACTAAAATCTTGCTTATAAACTCAAAAAGAGGTCGAACGCTTTGGGGTTGGGGGGGCAAAAACATAGTTTTTCCCCGATTTGTTTTATGTTTGGGGGCAAATTCCTTCCCCCCGAATCTGCCACTGATAGTCAGTTTGTAAAAAACAACATGTCCCTTTAATCCGTGTTAAAATTTAGTAAAATCACCATGTTGCCTTTTGGTGCAGACGATAACTATTTTTCTCGATCTCCAGACATAAGCCAATGCCCATTAGGCCACTATAGCACCAATGTATGCAGTGCCGGATTTAGACCGATGGTTAAGGGGGAGGGGCAGCCAGCTTAAAGTCGTCGAAGCCACTTACTTTTTAAGAATACCGATGGAAATCGGGGGCTTCGGGGCAAATATTTGTTATCCTATCCAGGGGCGTAGGAACGGTTTGAAAAGTGGGGGGCCAACCTTAGAGGGGGCCCACCTCAAGGGGGCCCCAGTCCACGGGGGCCTATAATTTTAAAAATTTTAGATAGCTCGTTTAGTGTAATAAGGCATGCATGCACACAAGGATGTCAATGTATGGAAAATTGAGAAATTAAATTTTTTCCCTATGATTTCGAGTTGTACCTATTATGATGTAATAAATAATAGTAAAACGCAAAAAAAACAATTTTTGTTTTTTACCTAGACCCTTTTCAAATACGAAATACATTTTTAAGCTTTTTGTGAGGATTTCAATCATGTTTTACCACGAGCGCGTTTCTTTTATATTTACAGATGTTTAGGCCCTTTTCATTACATTTACAAAATTAAGAACTGCTTAGAAAACTACAGACAATGCTTAGATACCAAATAGCCTCACTTGGCTATGCCTAATCAACTTATTTATTTATATCTATTTGCTTATTTAATGACGAAAATGGGAACATTTATGTAGGTTATTACTGATCTATTCTTTCCATCATTAGAGATTGATTTAGGTAAAGGCTGATCACAATAAATACGCCTAGCTATATTTCGATGGCTAAAATGCAGAGTTCCAGCATGACTGCAAGTGCAATGTTGGTACTTGATGGCCAGCTTTGTAATGCCGAGGAGGTGTGGGCATGGTGTTATAGTGGTTCGCAACCCTGCTTTCCACGCGACCAACTCGGGTTTAAGACACGGCAGATTCCTTGTGCAAGGAGCAATTTGACTCCAAAGAAACCCCTCCAACAGGGAAAGAGTTGGCGACGCCATATAACCCTGGCATCGAAAGACGTCGAGCCTTTCGATGGCTCAGGGACGACTGTTGCTCGGCATTTAGTGCAGGGTCCGTGTCTGATTCATATTTTGTGTTGGGATTGATATGGAATGGAGTTTGATTGGGCCCAGTTCTCGGGACTCATTTGGAAATACTCGGGTGGTAGGTTCCTTGGCTTTGTTACGAAGCGCTCCTCCTCCAGGGGCTTGCAGGCAGCGTACTATCGAACTTGAACGTTCCCAGACAAGCTATCGGGGCCGTTTGGGTTTCTTGTTCTATATTACAGTTGCTGATATTTGTATATTCGTTGCGGGGCCCACCTCAAAAGGGGGGCAGTATCCCCCTCACCCCGGTTCCTATGCCTATGCCGCCCAGGGGCCGCCAAATTATCTCGGAGGGCCCCAAAGTCCAGACCATGGCTCAGGAAACCAGATCAGTCAGCTCAAGGGCCCAGACCAGTGCATTAGCTTTGGGACCAGCTTATCAAGGGACCCTACATAAGCACAGCACCGATAAAAGCTCATCACAGGGGAGCTCCAGATTCGCACAGGGTGCCAGATTAGCTTAGGGGCCCGGTTCAGCTCGGAGGTCCCCAGGTTGACTTATGTGGGGTCTCAAAACAGCTCAAGGGACTTCAAGCTCACGGATCCCAGCTTAGCTCAATGATGCTAGAACAGTTCAGAGGCCCCAGACCAGCTCAGGGCTCTTGTTCAGTACAGGCCAGCTCAGCTCAGGGGCCCAGATCGGCTGATATAGCGTCTCCTCTCACACCAGCTCAGGGGGCTCCATTCAAGCTCACGGCCCCAACTTAGCCCAGGGACCCTAGAAGAGTTCAGGGCCCCCATACCAGATCAAAGGCCCCAGTTAAGCACAGCTGTACCCAGATTAGCTCAGGGCCCCAGCTAGGCTTAGGGGGTCCCAGGGTGGCTGATGTAGAGTCTCAGAACACAGTGGCGTAGCCAGGATTCGGCCAAGGAGGGGTCCGACTACCGTCGGGGGCCCCAGGCCGGGGTTCCCTTAGCAACCGGGCCCATCTCCTATATCTTTTTATAGTATTTTAACATTATAACATTCACACGAAGGAAATTTTGTTATGACTTTTTAAGTATTCATTCTTATTTTGTTTATAGCTTGGTTTTTCAATCCGACCAAGTGTTGGTAAACTAAGGTCACCAAATATTAAGGATGGCCCATAACTTATATGGTAGCGTGGCTATAATAACAGCTTTGAGCCATATTTCGGGAAGTTCAATGTTGATGCACGCATGATGTTAAACCTGAGTCTACCTCAATTCACTCGGGTAATCAGACATGAAGTTATTGGAGGTCAGTCGTTTTGAGTACGAAGAAATGATCTACGGGAAATGATTAGCAATTATTTCCCGGTGTCGAATCCATGAACTCTTTAATCAGGAAATTTCCAAAGAAACGAAAAAAACGAATAAAGATACAAGGGATATGGGAGTGTGTACTGAACGTTACATAACCTCTATTCCGTCGACAGATCCTGTTGAGATCCATTTACTTTCTTACCCTTGCTATCTTGTAAACGAGCAAATTACCAAGACAAAAGGCGCCCAAGATATCTATCGCTTTGGCTCACTCTGTTATTGTTATTTTCAACCTTGCGTACCTATTTTTCTTTTTGGGATTATGCTCAATAATTTCTGTCATTACCCTAGTTTGTCTGGTTTCCTTCGAAAATATTGGAAAGTTGTTTATTTCAGAATATTTAGGAATGTATTTATTGGTGTTAAGCTACTCGATTAAAAATTGACTAGCCCTGTTTGATTTGCTCTTATGATAAAATTATATTAATTTTTGCCTTTCCTTCGATAATGGTGCCTGATCGACATGTTTCAATTTGTCCTTTTTTAGTACGCAATAGGGGTAGGTACATTTTTTCCGAGGCATATGATTTTGAAAATTTTTATTTGAGCTCTGGAGCCACCTAACACCAACACTTGGCGGCACTCACAAAGATAATTTACGGCCGCCCTCCCGATTATATCTCAAGGGGTCTCTGAGACTGATTCACGGCGCCTCTTGATCCAAACTGGGGGCGCCTGAGAATCTCTCGGGGCTCCTGAGATTAGTTATCGGCAGCACCCCTGAGACTAATTATTGGGCACCCCAGATTTGCTCTGGAGGGGGGGGGCTGAGACTGACTATCGTGGCCATCCAGATTAGCTATTGGGGTCCCCTGAGGCTGTCTTTGGGGTGGGAGAGGGGGGCTGGGAATGACTTCCGACAGCCCTCTGAGACTTACTCTAGGGCGCCCCTGAGACAAACACCCGGGGGGGAGTGGAATCACCTCTGAGACAGTGTCTTTGGCGTTCCTGAGACTGACTCTCGGAGGCTCCAGATTAGCTCTCGCGGGCCTAAGGCTAACTCCGGGCCCATGAAACCAAAAATCGGGAGCACCTCTGGAAATTACTCTCAGAACTCTGAGATTAACTCTCGGATGTCTCTGAGACTGACAACCGGGAGCCCTCTGAGACTAACTTTTGGGTGCTCCCTGAGATTGACTCTTGGGGCCGCTTATACCAAAACTCGGGGGGGGGACAGCCTGAGGCTAAATCTCGAGGGCTCCCAAAATTACCCCTCTGGGGCCCCCTGAAACCAGCACTCTGCAGATCAAATTGTACTAACTCTCGGACCCCCGGATTAACTCTCAGGAGCCACCTGAAACTAAATATTGACTCCTGAGAGAGAAGCCCGTGAGACTATGAGGGCCCCCTGAGACCGACTCTTGGGGTGCTCTGAGACTCACTCTTGTGGTTCTTTGAGACAGACTCTCAGGGGGACCCCGAGACCGAATCTCGGGGTCCCCTAAGACAGACTCTTGGGGTCCCCTTGACCGACTCTTGGGGTTCTCTGAGACTGACTCTCAGGGGCCCCCTGAAATAGACTGTTGCAGGGCCTTGAGAACCACTCTCTGGGGGGGCGCCTGAGACTAGCTCGGCCCCCCTCCTCTGAGACAGACTCCCGGGCCCCTGATACCGACTCTTGGGGCCCCTGATACCAACCCTCAGGGGCCCCCGAAATCTACTTTCGGGGGGCCTTGAGACCGACTCTCAGGGCGGGGGCCGTGAGGCCGACTCGGGACGCCCTGAGAACGAATCTTCAGGGGCCCCTGAGACTAACTCTGGGGGCCACGTGATTAGAGAACCCGTTGCAGTGGTTCAGATTGGCCCAAGGGGTGGGGGTCTGCGGACGCCTAGGGCCCCCTTGGCTACACCACTGCATCCACACTTTCGGGGGCCCTCCGAAATCACCATTTGGAGGCCCCTAAAATAATTGCTCCCCTAAACCAATACTCCGGAGCCCCTTGATACTGATGCCCGGGGGTCCTAAGACCAAGCTCGGGGTCCCACTTAGATCAGGCTCAGGGGCACCCTTAGACCCATGCTCGCGCTTTTCTCAGGAGTAACTCGACACCGATGTTCCGGGGCCCTCAAGATCAATATTTCGAGCCCCCCCCGAGACTAATGCTTGGTACTCTGGAGCCCCTCGATGCCGATGCTCAGGGGTCCTGAACCCAGGTCTGGGGGCCCCTGGGACCAAACTCTGGGTCTCATGAGGCCAATGCTCGTGCTTCACTCATGAGTCCCTCGATATCAATAGTCGGGGGCACCCCGAGGGGATCCTGAACCCCTGAGACCAAGCTCGGGGGCCCCTGAGACCAAGCTCGAGGGGACCCTGAGACCAAGCTCGG
Source organism: Lepas anatifera (assembly GCA_034440635.1). Taxonomy (NCBI): domain Eukaryota; kingdom Metazoa; phylum Arthropoda; class Thecostraca; family Lepadidae; genus Lepas; species Lepas anatifera. The sequence continues at coordinate 279,769 of JAOTON010000676.1, read as the reverse complement.
ATGCTCCCTGAGACCAAGCTCGAGGGCCCCCGGACACCAAGCTCGGGGGTTCCTTGAGACCAAGCTCGAGACCCCGTGAGACCAAGATCGAAAGGCCCGTGAGACCAAACATCGAAAGGCCCATGAGAACAAGCTTGCCTCCCTGAGACCAAGCTCGGTTGTCCCCTGAGACCAAGCTCGGGGCCCCTGAGACCAAGCTCACGGGCCCCCGAGATCAATATTCGGTATTCCAGAGCCCTCGATACCGATGATCGGGGGCCCCTGAGACGAAGCTTGGAAGACCCGTGAGACCAAGCTCGGGGCCCCTGAGTCCAAGTTCAGGGGTCCCCTGAGACCACGCTCGGGGGGCCCTGAGACCAAGCTCTGGGGCACCCTGAGACCAGAATCGAAAGGCCCGTGAGACCAAGATCGAAAGGTTCGTGAGTCCGAGCTCAGGGGGCCCCTGAGACCAAGCTCAGGCGTTCCCTGAGACCAAGCTCGGAGGGCCCCTGACACCGAGCTCGGGGCCCCTGAGACAAAGCTCGGGGGGCGCTGAGACCAAGCTCGGTGGCCCTCTGAGACCAAGATCAGGGCTCCCCGAGACCAATGCTCATGTTTTCCAGTGCATACGGTCAGCCTTATGCATCAGATGCCCTCGGATGCCCCCTGAAACCAAGCTTGAGGGCCCCTGAAACTAAGCTCGGGGAGAGGGGGGCCTGAGACCAAGCTTGGGGACATCCCTGAGACCAAGCTCGGGGGTCCCCTGATACCAAGCTCGGGAGCTCCCTGAGACCAAGCTCGGAGGACCCCCAGACACCAAGCTCGGGGCCCCTGAGACCAAGCTCGGGGGCCCCTGAGACCAAAATCGAAAGGCCCGTGAGATCGAGCTCGGGGAGGAGGGGCCCTGAGACCAAGCTCGGGGGCCCTGAGGCCAAGCTCGGGACCCCCTGAGACTGAGCGCAGGGGTCCCCCAAGATCAATATTCGGTACTCTGGAGCCCTCGATACCGATTATCGGGGGCCTCCTGAGACCAAGCTCGGGAGGCCCCTCCCCACCACCGAGACCACGCTCAGGGGCCCCCGAGATCAATGTTTGTGTTTTTAGTGCATAAGGTCGGCCCAAAGGGGTCCGCAGACCCCAGGGACCCCCTCCCCTGGCTACACCACTGTCAGAACATCTCAAGGGACCCATTCAAGCTCACGGCCGCCAGGTCAGTGGCTGTAAAGCCTTATAGGGGTCCCAGACCATCTCAGGGGCCCTCAATTCAACACAGAGGCCCATATTAGCTCTGATGACCAGATAAGTTTAAGGGCCTGGATCATCCAGGGGCCCCTTGCCGGCATATTTGGGGTTTCAGAACAGTCCAGGGTTTCAATTAAAGCTTATAACCCAATTTCAAAGCAGGGGCCCTATTCCTGTGCAGGGGCCTCAGATAAGTTAAGGGTCTTCTGTGCATCACAGGGGATCCAGATTAGCTCAAAGGACAATATCAACTTTACGGTCCCAGCTCAGCTCAGGGGCCCCCAGGTCGGTGGATATAGGTTTTGGCCAACTCACGGGGCCCTGTTCAAGGTTACGGCTCCTAGCTCAGTTTAGGCATCCTAGAACAGTTCATGCGGCCCAAACCACCTCAGGGGCGCTCAGTTCAGCTCAAGGGGCCCAGATTAGCTCGTATGGCATCAGAGACCAGTTCAGGGGCCCCGAGAAGCTCAGGGGGCCTTAAAATCAACTCATATGACCTCAACTTAGTTTAGGGGCACAGGTAAGTTTAACGGGGTTCCGGGGCAAGCTATCGGGCCAGTTTGAGTTTCTCGCTTGATATTACAGTTGTTAATATTCTTACCTCCGTTGCGGGGGCCCATCACAGAAAAGTGGGGGGGGCCAGTGGCCCCCTGGCCCCCCGGTTCCTACGCCTATGATCCTATCTCCCTGGATCTGTGCCTGAATGTGTCACAGAAAGAAATTAAATGCGAAAATGGTGGAATTGAAATTTTCGCGAGCTTGTTTTACCTTTTGCTTGTTGCACCTTTCACATCTCTATTTCTTGTTTCTGAGATAGGATTTTTTTCAGACGACAGAGTGGTCTTGAAATTGCTGAAAATTTTGGGTGGGGTCCGGACACGGAAATTTCTGACGTCATAAGTGAACAGTCCCTCAACAGTGAAATTGAAAACCGCTTCTGCCTTACTTCAGCTGTGACGGTAAGCACTCCCGGGTATCTGAAAATTTAAGGAATTAAATGGACTTCGAAAATCATAATGCTAGATATTTTATCGTGAGATAGCCTCGAGGTGCTGAGCTGTGGGAGGTAGCTACAAGAGTACTCCAATTGGCTAGGTGATTGGGGACATCGAATGCAGCGTTTGTACTGCACATTGATATGGACAGCACGTCGAGCACAGGTCTTAGAAAAAAGTAATCGCTGCACTGCACGCCCAAGCAAGTGAATTAAATTAGCCAGACAGGTAAAAATGTCCTGGTAAAGCTCACATACGCACATATAGGACTTTGAGAATAATTTACATTCTCTTTTGATCCGTTAGTTTCATGCTGCTAATTGGATGGTATGCAGCTATAGTATAGTGGACACAAGGTGCTGGAAAGAGCATCCACACTCCTACCCCGCTGTTTCCCGATTTTGTTTTTAAAATTTCACAATTATTGTCCCCCAACCTGAAAGAATGATTCGATTCCCTCCATTGAATTACGCAGGTTATGTAGGGGAGACTGGTGTAAAATGTAACACGAGAAATTGTAACAGTGGCCATAATTTCTAAATAATCGATGCATGTCCCCAGTAGCAACACTGGAAATACGCAGTCAGCTGATACCTCTTCTGCCCAAGTTTCAACACGGTGCGGTTAGCAATTCGGGCGCTTTTTTGCAACTATGTGTTTTTAAGGGTGTTTTTGACCTTCTTAAATTTGAAAGATATATAGCTTATTGACGGATGTTATAAGCTACAGCCCGGACGGCTTCAGCGCATTAAGAGGACTACATTAGCTACAAAATGAGCACAGTAGCTGCCACGTGCACCAAATCTTTAAGCGGAAGTTTCGTTTCGAAGATGGCACCGTGCGACAGGGACAATTGTAACACCTTCCGTGGGGTCAAATGAAACATTGTTACAACTGACCTCATAACCTTATCAGCTATTAAACTGATACTTTATAGCACTAATGCAGTAGTTAGGCCCATGGGCTGTTCTGGCCATCTGGATGCTGAACAACCCCGCCCCATCGGGGACTGGTCAGGGGCCGATCACCCCTGAGGTCGTTCGGCCTTCGCCAAAGGCCGGACCGTGGAAGCAGACCAATGTCGACGGGAGGACCCGAAAACGACAATTCTAACCGGCACACCCGAAAAGAGAGCGCTGGAGGTGAAAAAACGGGCGTAAGAAACAGAAAAGGATGCCGAGAAAGCCCGGCCTACGCAAGGAAGATGACAAAAAGGAAGAAAGCCAGAAACAAAAGGGTCAGAGAACACTCGGCAAAAGCAGAAGCAGTGATGAGAAAGCAGAGGTTGTCTTCTGTTTCGTATGCGTTGAGAACTTCCAAAACAGCATGAAAAAGCATGTGTCAAGTGACAATCATGTTCTTTGTGGGCGCACCAGGTATGCAACGTGATCAAAAAGAATCAGACGCTTGTCTGTGAGACCTGTGACTTGGACTTCGACTGAGCGGAACAAGCCAGATGCGAACAAACATATGGGTTCAGTTTGAATGTTTCCCTGAGGTGTGTTCAGATTGTGATGTTTCTCTGGGGTTCGTTCCTAAAAATAAGTCTATGAAAACTGTTGTGGCTTTAATATGTTACAATTGACAATTTACATTTACATTTGTTTCAATTGACCCTTGCATGGAGTCAAATGTAACATCTGAAGTAAATTTTTCATAAGTAAAGTTTTTCGGTAACATCCTTATCAAACGCACATCATATACTAATATACTCATTGTCTACGTCGACTCAGCCCTGACCTGGGAAAAACAAGTGTCACAAGTACAAACTCGTCGCTGCTACGGCATCCTCATTGAATTATGTCGTTTAACATGCGCATTGACGGGTGTCTGAGCCACATTTGCTTTGACGTTGGGGCGGGTACCCGCCCCCTAAGATCTCGAGAACCATGGTAGGTAGCGAAAAACAGTAAACGGCGTTGGGTAGCCTATCCACTTCTCCATCGAAAATATTTGAACAGTTTTTTCTCAGGTCACATTTAAGGTCACGAGAGGTCAAAGCATGACGTCATATGGATAACATGTAAATTAAGGTTTTCGGTCATTACATCTGAACAAGTAGAGTGGAGATAGAGCAAAACGACTTGAAATTCATGAATCCTCGCAGCAAGCCGAGTCAAATGATATATAATTTGACCTTGCTAGGCCAAATAAAAGATTTGACCTGACCTGAGGTCAGATCAAGGTCAAATTATATAAAATGCATATCATAAGAACCGCAAAGACAAGGCGAGTCTAATGCAGCTAAAATAAACGCTCTATCACCATCCGTTACTGAGTTATTCAGTAAAAAAACATTTTTCCGATGTATTTCCAATGGAGAGGTCATGCCTCGTACCTAACCTTAGGTCATCGATATAAGAAATACCGGAACATATTTTAGAGAACTCGGTGGGCCCAATATGTGATATGCATTTCAATCGGATAAGTTCACCCTGCTCCGAAAAACACGAGAGGGGCGGGTACCCACTCCCCCGTCAATGCGCGTGTTAAACCGCAAAATCCCACCAGAGACCAGAAAACTTCTCGTTCAGGCCCTTGTGTTCTCACATATACAGTATTGTATGACTGTATGGGGAGGTTGCAATGCCACTCAAAAATATCGTATCCCGAAAGCTTTAAATTTTGGCGAACGCATCGTGAAGGGACTGAGCAGGCGGGAGCACGTGACCTCAGCCCTGCAATCCCTGGACTGGCCAACGTTTCCCGATTTGCTAAAGAAACGGGAAATACAAATTATTAAAAGATTGATCGACGACTCTGGAAGTGCACTGTCGCGGTCAGTTTCGTGTCGCTCGGAAGTCGCTCCGAAGCCGGAGCACACGCGGGACTGACTGCGATATGCTAGAACTCCCAAGGGTGCGAACGGAGCAAGCCGAACACAGTTTTCGTTTCAGGGGGGGGTGTAGAAGCATGGAACAGTAGAATGAGAGAGATTTAACTTTATGTATAGTAGGCATTTAGGAAAGAGGAAAGGCCAAATGAACTAGAGCATTTCTTTAAAATTGCAATCTACAACGGTCATGTTGTGTAAAGTTTTGTCTGTTTGCGAAAGTGTGTACTCCTATGTGTGCAGTGTTGGTTAGTTTATTGGTTCACATACAAAATAAAGACAGAGCATTATGGCATATAGGATTGGCGCAAAATTGTGCTTGTAATTGAGGGTTGAAAAGCCATATCTTATGGAGACCTCAATAATTTGTACATACATAAATAGATGCATACAAACTTGCTAAAATTTTAAGGAAAAATTATCTGGCTGAAATCATGGCCGTTCCTGAAGCAGAAATGTAAAACATTTTACAATTGACCCCAGTCTCCCCTGGGCAGAGGCTGTTTATTCAATCACTTATATCTTGAGGTCTGTTGTGTACTCCACTGCTGATGACGCCGCAAACTGACTTCTTCGTCACGAACTTCATGTTGTTGGCAGTTTTTTTATATGATTATAATTTTCAGAACACCCGTCGGAGCTTTGAACTGTGAACTGTCGCTCAGGATACATAAACTCGATTTCACAAAACTGGAAAATTATGAGACGAACGTTTGAATGTGAAGACCACAAACAAGATCTTAAATGAAATATTGTCAACGGTCATCCGAAGTTCACAACAGTTCACTAATTTGACGGGAAATTCGTACTATTGACGCAATTGTCATCATTGGATCTGGAAAATACAGGTGCATACTTGGTTAGATTTCTAAGTATTCGGTCCATTTGGTATCTTTCCCCTATTCCAGAAAAAAACTGCCACCAATACTCAGCCTTTAAACAAAACTTGTTGGTGTGTTGAGAGACACTAGTCAGTGGTATCAGCACCTCATGCGTTTCGACCATAGGCAAGAATAATCTCAGAGGCTCAGACACTCCGTCTGTGGCGGTGGTCAGTCTGCGCCGGGCCGTCTGGCGCCCCTTCCAGGAATGTCAGCGGTGTCACAAACATGCATTGTTCAGGCCCGGGCGGGCCCGCGAACCCTCGCCGCGCGGCCGCGGAGACCACCGTCTTCATCCCACAGGGGTCATCTAGAGGTGCCATTGGACTGATTTAAGCCCTGTGACAATGTACTTCCAAATCCATTCCAGTAACACTACTGGGAGGCCAAGGTCATGTCAAAATAAAAAATTAAATATATTTACCATTTTACCACACTTAACTTCACCCACTGCGAATTAAAATTAGGACTTGTTAATTGAGACGCAGCGTTCATGTTCACCTCTGAAGCAGACCAGCGCTGTTTCACGAGAGGAGGGAGAGGGGCAAGTTAAAAATATCCTGGAATGTGTACCTTCAATGTTACTGGCTGGACTATGGGTCAAATTTCCCAAGATATGGGATATTTCCACTTCTTGGGATAAGGGACTGAGCCGTTTTTTCAAGATAGTTGAAAAGCCTAATAGTCTTGGAACAAAACTGGGACATTTACTATGTGAAAACAACTCTCCTTGTATTTTCCCGGAATTTAAGACCTATTAGTGTTCATAAAAGTATAAAGCACGCAAAGATCTTTCGCACCTGTGAACCCATTCCATTAAACAAGGTTCCTGAGCGATCAAGAACCGTGAAAACTCCATCCAGGAACATGAAATAATCCGTGTCCGCTTAACAACGGGGCTCGTCGCCTAACGCAAAAGTGCAGCAAGATCAAAGTGCCACTGCTCATAACTGCCGCAGTTCAAAAGTGCAGCACCATTAAGGAAGCGATGTTCAAAACGCCCGCAGTTCATAAGTGCCGCACGATCAAAAGTGCAGCACGATCAAAAGCCCCACAGTTCAAAAGTGCAGCGCGTTCAAAACCCCCGCAGTTCATAAGTGCAGCAGACTCGATTATCAAGCACGTTCAAAACACCCACAGTTCATAAGTGCAGCACGTTCAAAAAATGCAGCATGTTCAAAACTGCAGCGCATTATAAAGTGCAGCACGATCAAAATTACAGCCCGTTCAAACGTGCAGCACGTTCAAATGTGAAGCCCGATTAAAAGGATCAGGCCAATCATAGATTGGGCCAGAACGCAAATCATTAGAATCGGAGGGTAAGTCCAAAAATAAAAGCAAAGACTGTATCTTCATTCCCACCGATGTTTTTTTTAGTTTAAATTATCTTGCCCATACATTTTCAACGGAGAGGCCATGGCTCGTACCTGACCTACAGTGGTCTCTACAAAAAAATCCCGGATTGTCCATAGATTAGCCCTATTATTTCTAAGCCATATCAACATGTGCCCCACCGGGGTCCTCGGCACGACGCGCCTTGCTGGGGAGACGTACATTTCGCCCTTCTTCCGTATCTTATTTCCCAGGAAAGCTAGAGAAAAATTACGGTCGGCCGGCGAAAAGTGTGCTCGAAACAAAGAGAAATTATCAGAATTATTTCATTTCAGGTCAATGTTGAAGCCAGCATAGGTCAAAGAAGGCTCCCATAGGCTTACAACAGCGCCGTGTACGCTTCCCTCTTTAGACCTTTACTCAGCGAAGCTAGAGCAAATCTTTATACATCACTGGATTCCTCTCACAGCGGAAAACCGAAAGATGTATAGTTAATATGGCATGGCTAGGTCAAATGGGGATAATTGCCTAACAACCACCTAGGGTAGGGTCCAGGGGGTGTCGCTCGGCTTTTTAGCCTAGGCCAAAATTGGGAACCTCAAATCTGGCATTCACCATGTTGATGACGTCATCGATCACCTGGTGCTGCTTAGCAACGCATTGTCGCTGGGTATTGTAGAAGACGGGGCTATCAGGAGATAGGTTGCGTGTTGGGGGCAATAATGCTGTTTTTTTGTGTACGTGGGGTGATAAATACTGGGTCTACCCCTCGTCATATGCATTTTGAAACCGTAAAACATTCCACGATCCGCAGTCAATTCTCATTGAATGAATAGGCGGCTCCACCTCGAGAGCAACTGCTGACGTCACAAACGTAAAAATATCTAGAAACAGGGGTTGCCATTCCTTTTTAGAGCGGAACGTTCTACCTCTACATTTAAAGGCCTTGGCAGGGTCACAGGGTGACCCGGTATGGTTATGTTGCAAATCAATCAAATCCCCGTGACAAGATAAGCGCAATGCGAGCAAGATGGAAGTTTTATGTCAATTCAATGAGAAGTTATTGGTAACATAATCACTGTATGCTCCAGTGACCTCACGTGACCTTTGAGAGGTTAGATGGTCAAAAACTCAACTTTATGGTCAAGATTGGAGTAATAATACACGGTTGAAGGATTTCGAAGCTGATCTCTCTAGTATTTGCTGAACACGAGCCCATCCTATTCTTTCCGCGTTCAAAAGTACAGCACATTCAGCGCATTCAAAAGTACAACACAATCAAAATTTCAGTCCGCTCAAAAGTGCAGCGCGTTCATAAATGCACATGACCAAGAGTGCAGCAAATTCAAGACACCATCACGCCTAAAGTGCATTATGTTATACAATTTCCATAGCTCTATACGCAGATTCAGAGGGGGCAAAAGGCACGTGCCTCTTCCTCCAATCGACCCTCGGCGCCCCCTGAAATATTCACGGTGCCCCCCTGAAAGGCCAATGGTGCCCCTTGAATGTCGCTTCCCACTCTCTCACCCCAGGATGCGAAAATCGGCTTCCACCGATAGGATTTGGCACCCACCCGATAGTTTTTCCGGCCAAAAGTGGCACCCCCTGGTCCGAATGGCGCCCCATCCCCCGGTAAGGGCCTCCACCCGCTTGGCAATCCTGGATCCGCCTATGCACAGCTCAGTTTTTTCAAATTGAAACTGGAATGCTATTGCCACGGAGCACGTCTCCAGCACCAGTGCTGCGTTTAGAGCCACTTTTGTAAAAACAGACGTGGTTGAGTCATCATATCTCCTTAACAGTATTTTATTAGTCCTCATGTCTATCACCTTCGTTGTATATCATACACTTCAGAATAAGAAGGCTTGGAGTCAGCACGCCCACTCCCACTTTCCGAAATATTTTGGAATCATACACATATGTTTCAAAGGCGGATGCACGAAAAGGCAGCTAAGGGGCACTTGCACCCTTATCGATCCTTGACCCCCTCCCCTCTCCCCGAAAGGTCGATGGTGCCCCCTGAAAGGTAGCTTCCTACTCCCCCCCGAGGACGAGTGTATCGACGTCTCCTTGATGGCATTTGGGGCAAACCTGATAGGGTTTTCTGCTCCAAATCCCCCTCACCATTTGTTCCCCATTAGATATATTGGATCCGCGCATAGGCGGATCTATGATTTCCGATCGGGGGGCACCTTCCCGGGGAGGGGGGCACCATCCGGTCGGGGGGCGCCACTTTGGACCGGCAAAACTTATCAGATGGGCGCAAAATTCTATCGGTGGGCGCCTATTTTTGCATCATGGGAGGGGGGTGGGAAGCGACATCTCAGGGGCGCCGTGACCATTTTAGGGGCCGCCGAGGATCGATCGAGGGGGCATGTGCCCCCCTGCCCCCTGGATCTGCCTATGGGTCCGTGCTATTAATAGGAACTGATGCGGTTCGGTCGCGTACTGGAGGGGAGGTGGGCTGTTGTTTCCGCTGGACCGTCTCCGCTGGCCCCCGCGCTGGCCGTGGGACCGGTAGCGTGGACACCACCACTCGGCAGGGACTCTAACGGTCGCCGGGCTGACTTCCCAGCCGGCACATGCTTTCTGGAGGGGCCGATCGACAAACCGTCTACTGAGTTGGGTGAAGGCCACGGGCTCTCGCCCCCTGGGCTGTTGGATCTGACGACTGCTCAATGCTCATGCTGGCTGCCGACCTGTATTTCTGCGTTGTGCTACTCTGGTGGCCTGCCTTGGTCGGAGCGATGAGAGTCTGGATCCCAGAAACCCATATTTTTATTATAAATTTTGTCCAAGTTATTCCACGTTCGGTTATTGGAGTCTGGTGCTCACTAAAGTCATTAGCGGAGTAGTCACGGAGACCCCGACCCCACCATACGAACGAGCAACTCCCACAGTGAAGGCCCAATTTAGAAGCCAAAATTGAGCGTCCAACAAAGCACAAAGACGCTCGCCCCGCTCAGGTCACAATCTCATCAGCAGAGATGGCCTACGCTACGGTATGAAATCATTTTTCCGTAGCCGTAGCTCTGGAAATGAAGAGTAGCGTAGTTGGGCGAATTCTGTAGCGCACTACGCCAAAGTTTAGCGTATCGTAACGTACTACGAAAAAGTTACGTCATATATGTATAGTTGTATAAGTACGAATACTTTCTCGTGATCTCGATCGCAGTACTGAGGATTCTTGGTAACGATTTGCTTTAATTTGAAATTTGAAATTGAATGATAGTATTTGAAAAAGTAACGAATAAACCGTTACTTTAAAATTACAAACTTCAATTTCACGAGAAGTGCTTCAAAATGCTGGGGGATTCCAGGACAGATCGACCAAGGCTTGACTGAACCAAATCTGAAACTTTGTCTCCGAGGTAGTTTTGGGCCAGGAACACGCCTGTGAGAATCTTAGCCCCCTCTGATCAATGTTGACCGAGTTTTAGCCCGAGGCATTTTCGGGAGGTCACCTTGTAGAGTCATCTTTGATGCTTCATAACTAAAAAAATCATTGCTTGATCAAGAAGTTTTCTATATCATTAAACTCGTCTTGAAATATACATTATTTCGAAAAAAGAAAATTTGAAATTTAAAAAAACATTTTGACTTTTAGTTCGCTTGACCTTTTCTTCTTTGACCTAGCTCGACTTTTTGCAGTTGTAATTGGCCTTTTAGACACCTAAAAAAATTTGATTTATAAAAAAACATTTCGATAAGTTTATTTTTAAAAAGGCGTTCTTGCTATAAATTCCTTTTTTGCACCTAAGGTAGGTATGCAGACGCTTTTTTACCACTGCGGTAGTACAGCCTAATGTTTAACACCACAAACAAAGCGATTGCTTTTGTAGTCGGTTGCTTGCAATGATATTGCATTGTTTTTGCGAAATTTTCATCGTGCAAGTGTCAGAATTTATGAGAATTAAGACTTACCCACACGAGGGGGCGGGCAACCAGCCTCCTCAGTTTTCCACAGGTAGTAAAAAACACCTTGGCACAGCGCCACTGTACTTTATCTACCTCTAACTCGAAACTTTTGCAGCTTCTGGAAAAATTTTAGGTCTGGGTCATACCAGGTCAGACCGCCAACCAAGGTCAAGAGACCTAGCCTATGAAGCTATGAAATGATTACCTTTAAAAATATCATGTGCGGCAACCTCTTCAAGTGAGCAAGTCGAATGTGTTATGATTTCAGGACATTTTTTCGCATATATGAGCAGATTCAAATTATTTCCTGGGAATGAAAGGTTTTCAGACACGTTTTTTTACATTGTATGAATCCTCTCAAAAGTATGCTGTGCTGCACTGGGCATCTTGTATCCATACTATTTTTCCATCTCCGGGAACGATGTAATTGTGTGAGTTAGTGGTGCTTATAGGATAAGTCATACTTGTTTCAATTATTGATGAAGTCGCGAAATCTTTGTAAATTTTCTTTTAAGGCTCCAAGGCCCATTCCAAATAAGTTTCTTTGCCCTTTCCTTTCAATCACTTTTAAGGACTGCTACTTTTCTTTTTATAAATCCTGTCAAAGTTTTTGCCAGTTCAGTTTTAGGAGTCGGAGTCTCACTAGAGTCATCAAGAGACTTTTACGGAGACCCCGACCCCACCACCCAAACGAGCAGCTCCCACGATGAAGGGTTAATTAAGGAAAACAAGTTGAACGTCCCACAAGGCATAACGACGGCCATCTACCTCAGGTCGCCCCCTCACCAGTCAGTTGCCAGCTGACCTACGGTATTTACGGTACCCACCACCTGCCAGTTGACCTAGATTATTTTGCCAGAAGTTGCTAAAATGTCGAGTTAGTGGTAGATGAAGTACGGTGGCGCTGCGCGAAGGTATTTTTTTACTACATGTAGAAACCTGACGAAACCAGTAGCCCGCCCCCTCGTGTGGGCGCGTGTTAATTCTCATAAATTCTGACACTTTCACGATGAAAATTTCGTAACGACAATGCAATATCATTGTAAGCAACCGATTACAAAAGCAGTCGCTCTGTTTGCGGTGTTAAACATGAGACTGTGCTACTGCAGTGGTAAAAACCGTCTGCATACCTACCTTAGGTGCTAACATTTGGAATTTATAGCAAGAACGCATTTTTGAAAATTTCTCATCGAAAAATATTTTATGAGACAAAACTTTCTAGGTTTCTAAAAGGGAAATTTCAAGTATGAAAAGGTCAAGCTAGGTCAAAAGGAAAGTTCAAACGAATTAAAATTCTTTTTTTATCTTGAAGTCTTATTTTTTCTTCAAAATAATGTATAGTTCAAGACGAGCTTAATGATATACAAAACTTGTTGATCAGGCAAAGCGTTTTTGAGTTATGAAGGATCAGAGATGAGTTTACAAGGTGACCTCCCGAAAATGTCTCGGGCTATAACTCGGTCACCGTTGGTCTGCTGGGGCTACCATTCTCACAGGCATTTTCCTGGCCCAAAACTACCCCGGAGACAAAGCTTAAGATTTTTTCTAGACATGGTGGCATCAAATTGAAATATTTTTGGCCACTTTGTCCTGGAATTCCTCCCCCCTGTCAATTAAGATCGGGATCTTTAGGTGGATAGTGTAAATCACGGACACATTTTTGGGCTTGTAAAAATTAGAAGCCGGTTGATTTCGATTTATAATTTTTTCAACTGGTGACAAGAAAATTCCCGACCATTGGCCCCAAACATCAGGTGACACACATCAGTCATCAGGTCACACCTCAGGTCAGGTCAAGGTCACTATTTAATCTAACATATGCAATATGCACATCAGTCGAACCGTAGAAGCAGTGTCAACGTAAAGGAATCAAAATAAAAGTTTTATCGTCCTTTCCTGTAAAGATATTGACCCAAGTCAGAAAATCTCCCAGCAGTTCAGATGACCTCTTAGAAGTCACAGGTAAAACATTGCAACAGGAACCTATAGGTTGTAGTACTCGGTAGGGCCATTATTTGCTAGCAGTTTCAATTCGATAGATTCACCCCTTTCTTACTTCTGACACCTTAAACATTTCTGAAGGTGAAGTCACATAACCTAACCTGGTGACCTGGCCTGAGATGATCCAGCTTGAATTTTTGGGGAAAGCTGCGGAATTGATCAAGGATAAGATGTGTCAAGTACGGCGGTTCTCCGCGCCGCCGTTTTTTCGTACAACCGGTAAAACCCGAGGGGATGTCAAACACCTCCCCACCGGGACGAGGGTTGAAGTATGAATGTGTGAACACAATGTTGATATCGTAGTGCGAAATATTTTTACCGTAGCCGTAGCTAAAGTACCGTAATTCCGTACTCGATGAAATATAACGTAGCATATAGGTGCGTAGCCAGGATTTCGCTCAGGGGGGGGGGGGCAAAATGGCTTCTGGGACAGCTCCAAAAGGGCCCTGGTGGGTAAAAATGGCTCTGCTTTTTACAGAATCGTGTCCTCAGCGGGCTCTTCGGGTCCTCAGGGGGGGGTGGGGGCTGGCTGTCGCTGCCGCCCCCTTGGCTACGCCCCTGGTAACATAATTCCGTAGCGTAGTTTTGGCCAAAATCGAACCGTAACGTAGCATAATTCGGTAACGTAACGTAGCGTAGGCCGTCTCTGCTCACCAGTCAGTTGCCAGCCGACCTACTTCGAGTAAACATAGAGCGCCGGAGCGTCTCAGTGGAACCGATTCCAAGCATGCACAATGTGTACATGCACAGTCACTTCATGTTCCTGAGCAACAGGCCGGAGCCCAACGCTCTAACAACTGAGCTACCGGACGGTCATATAACCACTGACCCCAAGCGGCATTGGTTTCCAGCGGTAGACATCGGTTCGTTACTTGTTATTGATGGCATCGACCCTTACATGCAAGAAAGGGATTGTGTTTTCTACGCTTTCTTTGGTACTGAATTTGAGTTCTGAGACCTCCTCATGATTTCTCTTAAGAAGGTCCAGCTGTTCAGTGTCCTTGATATTGGTAAATATATCATTCACGTAGCAGTAGTACAGCTGGGGTTTGGTTTCCATTTTCTGCAGTGCGTTTTCTTCCACACAGCACATATAGCTTCGGACAAATAATACTCCCAAGGGAGAACCAATCGCAACGCCATTTACTTGGTAGAAGAGTTTGCCTTCTGGGCATCGAAATGGAGCACTTTTGTACATCTGGATAGAATCTCTTCCAAAACATCACGTGGTACCCGAGGTGGTGGTAGCTCAGGGTCGTTGAAGGCATAGTTGAGGATAATCTGAATAGTGTATAACAGTGGTTGACAGATATTAACACTTAAACCAACACAGCAGGTAGATGAACGCGTTTCGACAAAAATTGTCTTCTTCAGCATCTATGGTAGGAGGGATAAGGTAAATGGGAACATTCGTGAAAAGGCTCTGGGCGTGAAGTGATTCAATTATGCCCTTTCTCTCTCGGAGAAATTTCGTAGACGAGTTGAAAGAGTACGTTCCGAGACATCAAATTCCAACGCATCATCGGTGAGTTTAATCCTGGGTACTTTTACGGGAATATAAAGACGCACAAGGCTGGCAACCCGATGAAACCTATAATATCTCACAGATATTCTGTCTCCGTTTATACTCGGAACGTACTCGTTGAAGTCGTCTACGGAATTTCTAGAAATACTCAAGCTCCGAGAGAGAAAGGGCATAATTGCATCACTTGACGCCCAGAGTCTTTTCACGAACGTTCCCATTGATGAGACTATTCAGATTATCCTCAACTATGCCTTCAACCACCCTGAGCTACCACAACCTCGGGTACCACGTAATGTTCTGAAAGAGATGCTATCCATATGTACAAAAAGTGCTCCATTCCGATGCCCAGAAGGCAAACTCTTCTACCAAGTAAATGACATTGCGATTGGTTCTCCCTTGGGAGTATTATTCGCCCGAAGCTATATGTGCTGTGTGGAAGAAAACTCTCTGCAGGCGATGGAAACCAAACCCCACCTGTACTACCGCTACGTGGATGATATCTTTACCGATATCAAGGACGCTACCAACCGAATCTTAAGAGAAATCTTGAAGAGGTCTCAGAGCTCAAATTCAGTACCGAAGAAAGCGTAGAAAACACAATCCCTTTCTTGGATGTAAAGGTCGATGCCTCCAACAACAAGTACCAAACCAATGTCTACCGCAAAGAGACTAACACCGGCCATTGCCTCAACGGAAAAAGCGAATGTCTCAACGGAAACAGCGTGATCAGAGCCTATTTCTCTCGGGCTCTCACGCACTGCAGCACCTGGGAGCTCGTCCACCAAGAGCTTGACTGTATCCGTAATATCTTTTCAAGCAATAACTACGAGAAAGTGAACTCGAAGACATCATCCGAATGCAGCTCAGCAATCACTGCCAGCCCGAAACTAGCAATAAACTGGAAGGCGACAGAATTCACATTTTCTACAAGAGCACCCCAACATCGGAATACACTGGTGATGAAAAACATCCTGTCCGCAGAGAACTCGAAGTTGAAGGTGAACAACGTAGTATCCAAATATAATTTTCCATATGGTGACTGTGCGCACCGTCCAGAATATAGTTACGTTGGACAAACAACAATAAGTCTCTCTCGGAAAATGACGATGCATCTTCAAGAAGGCGCCCCGGAAAAAAACATATAAAACGCGACCATAACAAGATTTTAATCTGGACTATGCTTGTACAGGACACCGACATTTAAGAAGCTGCAGGCCCTGGAATCTGTGTTCATCCGGGACCTGAGCCCCACCATCAACCGTCAAATGAACCAGGTCTCCACACTGTCGCTGTTTGATGGGCCCCCTCTAGGGCCCAGACGGTGAAGAACATTGTGATGAATGCATGGGTGTGTGAATGCGATAAACTCACCGCTTATGAGAATGTAGAGTGTAGGTTTTAGATAAATGATTTTCATTTTTAAGCGAAAGTGTAAAAATCAAATATTCTGCAATTAAAAAAGTTGCAACTTCTATCTCACGATGGTGCCGTTTCATTACAACTGCATGAAGTTGAAGCTACTTTTTGGTGTTATTACTCTTAAAGGGAATGTGGCACCTTGGTCGAATCCTGGAATTCAGTGCAATTAGGCGTACTTTTAGTCGAAAACAATGAAACCACTCATGATTTCTCTGAAAAAGGTACAATAAGCTCAATATTTTGATTTTTAAAATGCTCCTCTAGAAAAACAAATAAATATCAGTCTGTGGATGATGTCACGATCTGGCAACCACTACCATACTTGAAAAGCTTCAAGGGCTTCGATTGGCTGATGCTCATCGTGACGTCAGCATATGTCGTCACACCAGCAGCTCACAACAATGGCCGCCCGGCGGGGGCTGATGAGGGGGCTGGTGTCAGGTAGGTTTTAGCTTTTTTCTAAGGAAATATCGAGTTCCAAGACAAGTGATATATGGAGTACAGAGTTTTCCGACTTGCTTAACAATTTGGTTACCTCAGTTTTAATCACGTTATGAAGGTGCCACATTCCTTTTAAAGGAAATAAACCGGCATCGAGACGAATCGAACAGAGTGCTAGATGTGTCCTATATTAATGACTGTTTTTTAATAATTATATGTGCCCAATGACATGCCTGAAAATGTTAATGTGATTAACATAACGTTGATACATGATTCATTTGGAAAATATTGTTTGAACAGTCCTCGAAAGATGAAAAAGCGTATCAGAAGAATCGAGACTCTAAACCGAAGGCTCATCAATGCCAGATATGCCGCCATTTTCAATCAATAATACATCAATCAAAACCTTTTCCCAAACTAAACCAATATTTTATATATATATATATATATATATATATATATATATATATCTGTGTGTGTGCGTATGTGTGTGTGTGTGTGTGTGTGTGTGTGTGTGTGTGTGTGTGTGTGTGTGTGTGTGTGTGTGTGTGTGTGTGTGTGTGTGTGTGTGTGTGTGTGTGTGTGTGTGTGTGTGTGTGTGTGTGTGTGTGTGTGTGTGTGTGTGTGTGTGTGTGTGTGTGTGTGTGTGTGTGTTGGTGGCTGTGGGTGTGGGTATGGGTGTGTTTGATATTAGTAAAGGATGGGAACAGATTTTCGCTGATGCAAGTTTCATTAGATGCATGTAGATGGGTACCATTGCCCCATCAGTGACTGTGCGCCCCGTGCTAACTCGATATACATCGGACGCACAACTACACTCTCAAGATGTATGACATTCCACCTCCAGGCCAGCGCCCCCAAAAACATACTGAAACGACTCACAAACTAAAACTCCCCAGAGTTATGCTAATAATATATCCATCATAGCGCGATGCTTTGACAGGAGGCTAACGGTCCTGGAGGCCGTTGATATCAGAGACAGGGACCCAGAAATCAACAGACAGATGAAGTTGATGGGGGACATGATAAACGGCTCCCAACAGGTTAGCTCAAACCGTACAGTGTAATGCATATCCGTGAATAGTGAATTGTCATTGAGTGTTATGTAATGTTAATGTGTCCTCGTGATGTCGACATGGTGATCAAATAGTTCGTCATACCTGCATTATTTTATTTAAGCCGTTTATCATATAACAGAAAGGTTGATAGCAATGTCTGCTCTTTTCCTATTGATGGAGATACCTTCCACGTTAAAAGCACCTGCACACAGGAATAATTCTAGAGCCATGTCAGCTCCATTTTCTTCAAATAATTACTGACCGAACCGATCTGTGATTACTTTTGGATTTATAACGTATATCATATGGATTTTTAACTTTGCGTCTTATGTCTCTCATGTCGTGTGAGGATGTCAATTGGATTGATGAAACGTTACTTGAACATGTTGAAAATATAAGCGCAATTCACTCAGATCTGGACAACCAAGGAAAAAACCTAGTCCGCAAAGTTGAAAGCCTCACCAAGAAAAAACCAACTCCGAATATTCCGTCATATTTAATGAAATATATATATATATATATATATATAATATTTGTGTGTGTGTGTTTTGAGAACTTTTTCGAAAGCGTGAGATAACATGACATGTTGATATCAAATTTACTGCATTAAAAAGTAAAATATTCGTGCTTCTCCCGTTTCCCCTACGTCTGCTGTGCAACACTGGTGAGGCTGTTTGAAACCTAAATATGGGTACCATCCCTTTCGTGTTGCCTGGAAAGTGCATATGCAAGTGTGCTGTACACTGTCACAAGCCTTGAAAAATTCCCACCGCTGAATTCTGATGCCATCACCCTATCCCCCTCCCCGTAACGGCGACTGACAGGCCATTGTCACCGCGCAGTCTAGGCGTCCTTAATCCCTTCCTTCGGTGCTCTTCGGGAACATTACCTGAGGTATCTTGTTCACAGCATGGTCATCCATGAGCTCTTTTCGTGACATCAATAAGTGAGTGAGCAATTTAATTCAAAGTAAACCCGAAGGGTCCGCAGCAGAGCCGGCAAAGCGAGGTACAGGGGAACGCCATGTGGTAGGCTGCACGCTGGGAGGGCCGCGCTCACCCCTTTCGCACAGCGTCAGAGAGATAGGTAGGGGATACAGCGAGAACAGTTCCTATAGTCCTTCCTCCTTCAAAATGTGGATGTTTTTATAGTTCGCTTGATGGCCTATAACATAGACCTATTAAATAATATTTCACTTTATGTACAGTGTAATCATATGTAGATGAATATAACACTGCTGTTTAGACGTATTCAGGGGGAAAAGGAGTACTTTACCCTTTCAAATCAGCCTTGGGTGGCCCCTGAAATGGTAGCGACACCCCTCTGTTAAGTCGATGGCGCATCACTGAAATGTCACTCCCTCCCCTTCCCCAGGATGCGAGTAACGGCGCTGCGCCGCCGCGATAGGATTTGTCGCCTTCCTAATGGGTATTTCCGCCCGAGAGTGACATCTCTTGGTCCGGACTACGCTCTCTCCAGTCGGCAGTCCGGAACCAGGATTCGTGTTGTTGTGCAATGAGTGGCAGCATTGTGATGTTATCATATGCGATTGATTTTTGACAGGATCTGTTGGACTTGAAGTGCTGACAATAATTCACCTGAAGACCTGAAGTGCAGGGCCAGGACCTGAAGTGCTAACAACAATTCACGGACTAAACCAGAATAAACAACGGGCCCTAACGAAATCCCTGTTTAAATCATAAAACGAAGTGCGGTACAATAGGTCAACCCTGAGCCAAACTGTTCAATAAAAAATCCGAATTGTAAATTCCCGATATCTTGGAAGATAGCAAATATCAAGCCAATTAAAAAATGAGGGTAATTCCGCTCATACTGCCAATAATTAACCAATTAGCTTTCTATGCTCTCTATCGAAAGTTTTTGAAAAAAATAATATTAAAACAAATCTATGGATATTTAATACAGCTTAACATCGGGACGAAGCTAGGATTTCACTCAGAGGGGGAGGGCTGCGCCGAAAAGGGTCCCTACGATTGCACCAAAAAGAAAGCAAAAATTTGATGAGAAAAAACCTTTAGCGCGTGTTTGCGTCAACTAATAAAAAAACGTTTTAATAGGCGCATTAACAGAGGGCGGATACCCGCCCCCTGGGTTTTTGAAGACAGGATAAAAACAGTGGCGCGTAGCGCCGCCGTACATGGCATACAAACGCTCTGACCATTTTTACAACTTTTGATAAAATTTAAGGTTAAGTAAGGTTAGGTCAGGTCACCAATGCAGATCAAGTGACCTCGCCTAAAAAAGGGATTAAAATAACATAATTCAGAGCAGGGTAACCTATGTGATTGAAACTCATATCACATAATAACCCAACCGAGTTCTACAAAACATGTTCCGATATTTGTATATCGGTGACCTAAGAGCAGATATGAGCCATGATCTCTCCTTTGGAAAAAGATGGGAAAATAGCTAAAACTGAATAACGTAGTAATGGATGGTGGTAGAGCATTTACTTTAACCTGCACCCCGGTGGGCCTCCCAGCCCCCTTCGCTCAGGTGGGGGTGTTTGAACACTTCCCTCGAATTCGGCTTCTATGCGGGATAGCGAAATAAACGTGAACGCTGGTGGATAGCTCTTACAAATTCATGAAAAACGTATGGTCACTTTTTGGCTCAGGTCAATATTGAGGCCATGACGGGTCAAGGAAAGTGGAATTTTGAGTTTAAGTTTTTGGGCTCTAGCGTCTGACAGAGTTGAGTTAGAATCATTATTTAGGACCTCCTCGCTTCCTCTTGTCACGGCAAATCTAGATCAAAACACAAAAATGACCTGAATTCATGTCAGTTCAAGATCATTTTTCAGCCTAGCATAGTCAATATTTGTATATCAATCGACTTGCAATAGCAATCCAAACGCAATGATAAAAAATAAAAGCTGAATCACATTTTTTAAAATGTGATTCAGAAATAAGCTTTTGTTTACAAAAAAGAAACAAAACCTTATTGATTATTCTGAAATTTAGCGAAATCTGAAATTCGAGGCCTCAGCTCACACCATGATCAAGAGCTTCTCCAATCACTACATTTCTTGAAGATTCTGAGGAAGGGCTGTGTTCTAATATATATTCCTTGTGTTTTTGCTATTTTATGCATCCAGGATTCGAGGAGATAGGCCAATAAACAACTTAAGTTCGATGCCTGGTGCCTGCCATCTGTGGTGATTATGCAACTTAAGCGTTCTACCTATAGCGGCAGCACATCGCGCCAAGCCCTCGGTCATGTCACTTTCCCCTCAGCGACCTGGACCTCAGTGGGATGGCACTCGGGCATCCGCAGATATCTGGTAGCCTTGTGTTTGACCTGTACGCAGTGGTAGCACACCATGGCAGCACCAGATCAGCCACTACACTGCCTTCTGCTGGAAGCAGTCGGAAGCTGGTTGGTGTCACATTAACGATACCTACCTGTGTCAAGGAAGTACCGGCGGAGGAGGTGTGTAAGGCAACAGCGTACATGCTTTGTTACTCCTTTCTTCTACCCGATCTTAAATTTTCCCAAAAATTTCAACTTTCATCGTAATAGAAAGGCTATAGTGCTGACCTAGCGCTAGTTCATCTATAAAAAAACCTGCCACCACGAACTGTCACATTTGGTGATCTTATGATTTGATATAACTTGCAGGTGCTATAACTTGCACTGAAACTGTCCGTGACTACAGACTGCTTTAGCATATTTAAGTTGAGGTTACTTGACCTTGTCTAGTGACCTGACCGAAGATGACCTAGACCTCAGAAAAGTTGCGAAATTAATCAAGAACAAACTGTGCAAGTGCGAAAATTGCACTTGATCCTTTTCTTCAACTATAAAAGCCCGAGTACTAATCATTCACGTGTGATGTTTGAATGAAACAGGCAACTATCGCAGTGGCAAGGCATGCCTAAAGATTTGATACATTAAACCTCGCCCCGGTGTGGGGTGTTTGAACACCCCCTCAGGTTTTCCGGTGGCAGGAAAAAACGACATTGCGAAACGCCGCCGTACTTGGCACACCTTATCATTGGTCAATTTCGCAACTTCACTAAAAATTTCAATGCTGGGTCATCCCAGGTCAGACCACCAGTGCAGGCCAAGTGACCTCATCTCAAATTGTTTTAAGACGGTGTATGTAAGTAAGAAATGGGTGAATCTGTTGAATTGAAAATTATACGACATAATTGGTCAACCGAGTGAGCACTCGGTGAGCACCGAGTGCTCACTGCGCGAGTGAGCACCGAGGGAGTCCTGGAATGTATGCTGTAGCACCATAATATACATTCCGGGGTTTTTCATATCGATGATCTAGAATCAGGCACGGATTGTATTCTCTCTTGGAAATACGTGGGGAAAACAGGAAGAGGGCTGTATTTGTGTAGATACAGCTGAGAATACCTTCGTATTCTCCAAGCCGTAGTATCCTGGGCCACTTTTCAGGTTCATGCTGCAATTTTGACCTGTGACCTCTGAGAGGTCATCTGGGGCTATTTAAACAGTTTTCAGACTTGAGTCAATAACTTTGCAGGAAATGATGGTACAACTTATGTTTTGATACCATTTCGTTTGGATTGCTATTGCGAGTCGATTGATATGCGTATTGACTATGCTAGGTTAAAAAATGATCTTGACCTGAACTGAGGTCAGGTAATTTTTTGCGTTTTGACCTAGCATAGTCATATTATACATAACTCCATTTGCCGTGACGAAATGAAGAGAATGGTGCCTACAAAATGGTTCTAATCCAACTTTGTCAGAAACTAGAGTCCAAAAGCTCTACCCTAACATGCAACCTTCTTTGACTTGTCATGACCTCAATATTGACCTGAGCCAAAAAGTGACCAATGTAGTTTTTCATGAATTTCTATTAGCTATCCAACAGCTTTCGCGCTTTTCGCTAGTCCGCATAGGAAACGATTTAGAGGGGGAGTGTTTGAAAACCCCCACCAGGGCAAAGGTGGTTCGGAGGCCCACCGGGGTGGGTGTGAAATCCTTTTTGCCGAATCACGCCTGTGTATCAGAGGATGAAACTATGGAATCATGGTTAGGATCGTTCATAGTGAGATCATTGCAGCCTCGTGAACGCGGAAATGGAAGTGAACGGGCTTCATCAGGTCCTTGAAATACCGAACCCAGTCAACACACCCGCGTGGGCCCCGCGTGGGCTGATGAGGGTGAAGGTGGGCTCAGACGGGCAGGGGGCTCGATGTGGGCAAACCATGTGGTAACCACGTGGTTTTAAAGGGTATGGTGACGGTATTGGTGGAGGTCCAAGGTGATGTGCTTGTTTTTACTTGGCGGCTGTGTTTTTCAAATATTTTAAGCTAATCCCTTGACCTGGACGTTCGACCTTGACCTGGACCGCTCCTTCCTAAAATGTCACTTCCACCCCCCCCCACCCAGGATGTGGTTATTGACACCTTCACTGTAGATTTTACCGCCCAAAAGTCGCAACCCCACCCCCAACCATGTGTGTTGCGGTCCTGATCGGAAATCCCGGATCCACTTATCGATGAAAATTAAGTTAGCTTTTGTTCTAAGCTCTTTGTTACAGCACCATTAGCGGCTGAATTTCAAACACCCAGGTATCATGAACACAGGCAAAGTATGTGCACGGTCTCAACAAGCATGAGCTTGTGCACAAATTATAATTTGTCGAAGAAGCGAATGCCTATGGGAGCAGGTAGGAGTTCGCAGTCATGCTTTGCCGCGCTCCGTTTCCACCCCTTTAGCACCGGTGCTCGGGAGCGCGCTGCCGGGGCCGCGTCTCCCCTCTGCGCCCGACCGTGCCTCAGGTGTTTGCGCGGGGGCCGGCTGTCTTTTGTATGGCCGCATTCCGTTGGCATTAGCGGGACCGTCAGTCGCTGGAGGGAAGTGGTCAGGAGGAACGGTAATACTGTGGTAAGGCGTCCGTAAATTTTAAGGATATGTACTGACGGGTACATTAGGGTGTCCCAAAATACCACTTTTTCGTCTGTGCAAGCTTGCCGGTTGACACCGCATTCTCCTTTGAGTTAATAATGAGCATGCAAAATTTGGATTCGATCCTTTGAGGTTTGGTCCCCCCCGCCCCCCAAGACTGGTGAAAATCGAAAATCGTTGAATTGGCTCGAAAATGGGTTCATTCGAAAGCTTATGACAGAGGAAAACATATTTCCCTCATACAAATTGATGTAAAACCACTTCTTTATCGTTTTAGAGAGCTAAGAAGTTCCGAATTGTGGTATCACTGGCCAGAGGCGGATCTAATAAACTTTTTTGGGGGTAACATGAGCAAAATAGGAAAACAGTGTCTTTTTTTCAAGAAAATAGACCACAATTGGCCAAAGCGAGTAGAGTTTTATCACTTTTAAGGGGATGGCTGGATTGGTTTTCCTTGCATCCGCTACTGGTATGGACATGACAAATTATAAAT
Organism: Lepas anatifera; assembly: GCA_034440635.1. NCBI lineage: Eukaryota > Metazoa > Arthropoda > Thecostraca > Lepadidae > Lepas > Lepas anatifera. The sequence goes on along the minus strand of JAOTON010000676.1, from coordinate 255,736 downwards.
TGTATTTCGCCTGATTTCGGGAAACAAAACCATTTGCGGCATCACTACGGATATAAGTGCATGGTACCATTGTGACCGTTGGAATGAATATTCCATGTGTTCGTTCCTTTACAGAGTTGTGTCATGAGTAATTTGCATTTAATGTTGAAGCGGTCTTCCTGAAGCAAATTGTACGATGCCTTCAGCATACTCGAAGAAAAGATCCAATGATGAAGAAGAGACAAGTCAGCAACGGGAAAAACATGCAGGCCGACCTCTCAAGTACTCCTTTACACCGTTGTGACCGTTAGAAGAAATATACCATGCTTTTGTTCCTTTACAGAATTGTCGTGTCAGGAGTAATTAAGGTGTCCCAAAATACCACTTTTTCGTCTGTGCAAGCTTGCCAGTTGACACCGCATTCTCCTTAAGTTTAAAGTTAATAATGAGTTAATAATGAGCATGCAAAATTTTGAATCGATGCTTTGAGGTTTGGTCTCCCCGCCCCCCTTAAACTAATGAAAATGGAAAACCGTTGTATTGGTTTGAAAATTGGTTTATATGAAAGCTTATGACAGAAAAACCTATTTCCCTCATTCAAATTGATGTAAAACCACTTCTTGATGCTTTTATGGAGCTAAGAAATTTCGAATTGCGAGATCACTGGCCAGAGGCGGATCTTATAAACTTGTTTGGGGGTATCGCGGGAAATGTGGGGAAAATTATTGTTTTTTTTCAAGAAAATGGACCAGAATCGTCACAGTCTGTACAATTTAACCGCTTTCAAGGGCATAGCTAGATTGCTTTTCCCTGGTACTGTGAATGGCATGGAAAGTGGGCGTTCATTGCACAAATATGATTGTTTCATTTTTTTCGCAACCGATTGGTGCAGTCAAAACGACACACCATATCATCAAGCCAATGGCTTTAATGTGTTTATTCGGAAGCCCATGAATGGGAAAGGAAACTTGTTCTCAGACAAAATGTTGTTAGACTGCTCCTTCTAGTTCTATATTAATATTTTTACACGTGCACGCCATCCAGCTCTTTTTCGAGATTCGGCGCTTGGAGACGGTGTGCACAGGCTACTGTCAGTTCCGAGCCCTCATATCACCTTCACGGGCAACTTCGGTGTAGTCCATGATGTATTTTCACCGATCGTTTCGTTTGTGACTGCTAGATTTTCCATGAAAGCGTTCATACAGATGAAGTCTGTATCACTCGCCGATTCCTGGGTGGTAAGCACTGGTTGCTGACGTTCATCCACCTGAATGCCAGCCAGGAGTGCGGTCGGACGAAGTCACAGAGCCTCAGCTTATCTGCTCCTGACAACATCGGCTTTCCCTGTGCCAATGTTCCTGGCTATGTGACAGTCAGGGAGTGCAGCTGCTACCTCTGCATTTCAGAAGCCGGTGACGAACGAAGTAAGAAACGGCTTCTATTCTGACAGTTTTTCCGGTCTCGTCGTCGTCGTTGTCAGAAGCCGGTGACGAACGAAGTGAGAAACGGCTTCTATACTGACAGTTTTTCGTTCTCTGTTGTCCGTCAGAAGCCGTGACGAACGAAGTGAGAAACGGCTTCTATACTGACAGTTTTTCGTTCTCTGTTGTCCGTAGTAGTCAGAAGCCGGTGACGAACGAAGTAAGAAACGGCTTCTATTCTGACAGTTTTTCCGGTCTCGTCGTCGTCGTGTCTGTCAGAAGCCGGTGACGAACGAAGTAAGAAACGGCTTCTATTCTGACAGTTTTTCCGGTCTCGTCGTCGTCGTTGTTGTTGTCAGAAGCCGGTGACGAACGAAGTAAGAAACGGCTTCTATTCTGACAGTTTTTCCGGTCTCGTCGTCGTCGTCAGAAGCCGGTGACGAACGAAGTAAGAAACGGCTTCTATTCTGACAGTTTTCCGGTCTCGTCGTCGTCGTTGTCTGTTGTTGTTGTTGTTGTTGTCTGTTCTGAGCGCTGGTATCAGAGACCTAAAACTTTTGTGGATAGAAGGCACTTCCAAATGAATAAGCACCACGGTTGTCAATTTTAAAAATTTTCAAAATTTTGCCCAGAATTTTGCATTATGTGATTTTTAAGTTTTATTTTTATATTTTTTGATAATTCATCTAGACTCTTTAAACTTGCACCCTTTTACATCAGGGAAATTTGTAGTTCACACAAAAAGTTGGAAAGAAAAAGCTTTAAATTTAGGGCTCTAAATTAGCTTTTAAACTTTGCACCCTAAATTTGGCATAAAACTCATGGTCTAAACTACAGGCTCGAAATATCTGAAGCTACAGCAGTTCAGGTTCTGAGTCAAATATCAACTTCAAGGCCGGTTTGTGCAGTACTGCACAAACACAGAAACAAAACAAAAACGGAAATTTAAGGGTCCTTTTTGGCCCATTCCGTGAAGGTCTGCATTTCCCAAAATATCATTCAAACCCTTATATCTTCCGAACTAATTGATAAAAATTAGTTCCCATTTCAGATAATAAGAGAGAATAGCCTCCTTTATTATATATTGAGAGATAAAAACTTTCAGACTGAAACTTTTTATTTTATAGGCAAAAATAAAACATAAGTTTTTAAAATTTTTATTCTCAGTCCCCTGGTTTCCAGACCATGATAGCTACGGTATTGAACTTAACACGGCTGGATAGAAAACTTCGTTGCCGTCATTTTTCTCACTCATACCCCCCACTTATCTCTTACGGCTTCCGCGCTATAAGACGTAAAATGCATTTCAAAGTGGTAATTTTATCAGTTCATTTTTGCTTCACACCGGGGTTTTGGGTGGTTAGAGTCATTGGAGGAAAAGCAATTTTGCATGCAGCTAGGTAAGAGACATATGTCGACATTCCATCTGGATATATATCAATGAAACACCAAGTTACCTTTACTAACATGCCGTTTCTCCACGCATCGTTGTAGCAAATCACCACGCGTAACCCCTGCGTCCACGTCGCGGCAACGCCGGCGATCGGCGCGGCCGTTTCCGTTTATTTATGGTCTGGTAAAAAAGTACCCAACACTACCCATAATGCATCACAAGTAATTAGAGTACCGTAAAAGTCTGAGTTTACAATAAGAGTATTATGTTTCTGTTTTTGGACCATGGGTGGATCCAGGGAATAAGTAGGCTAGGTGCCCCCCCCACCCTTCTCCCCCCATCCCCTCCCCAACCCCCAATCGACCATCGGCGCCCTCTGAAATTGTAAAGACACGCCTCTCGAGGTCGATGACGCTCCCTGAAATGTCGCTTCCCATACGCGGATCCAGGATTGCCTATCGGGGGCGAGGTGGAAGGGGAAACTTCCTGGCGGGCGCTATCTACACCAGGGACGCCACTTTTGGCCGGAAAAACCTATCAAGTAGGCGCTAAAACCTATCGGTAGACCCCGATACCTGCATCTCGGGGAAAACGACATTTCAGGGGGTGCCATCGAACTTTCCAGGGGTTTCCGGGACAATTTCAGGGGCGCTAAGATTCTATAGGGGCACCTGTCCCCTTTCCCCTTGGATCCGCCTATGTCGTTTCGGGGGCGGGGGGCACGGAGGTGGGGCGTTACTGGTGTGGGGGTAAGGAGATCGAGCATAAGCGGATCCAGGACATCAGCATGGGGGTAAGGGCTAAAGAGTTCGAGCATAGGCGGACCCAGGACATCAGTACGAGGGTGGGGCTAGGGAGTTAGAGCATAGGCGGATCCAGGACATCGGTACGAGGGTCGGGCTAGAGAGTTAGAGCATAGGCGGATCCAGGACATCGGTACAAGGGTCGGGCTAGGGAGTTAGAGCATAGGCGAATCCAGGACATTAGTACGGGGATGGGGCTAAGCAGCTGAGCATTAGCGGAATCAGGACATCAGTACGGGGTGAGACTCGGGAGTTCCAGCATAGGCGGATCCAGGACATCAGTACGGGGGTGGGGCTAAGGAGCTCGAGCATAAGCGGAGCCAGGATATCAGTACGGGGTTAGAGGCTAAGGGGTTTGAGCATAGGCGGATCCAGCATATCGGTACGGGGATGGGGCTAGGAGATCCAGCATAGGCGGATCCAGGATATTAGTACGGAGATGGGGCTAAGGAGCTCGAGCAGAGGCGGATCTAGGACATCAGTACGGCGGTGGGGCTAAGAAGCTCGAGCATAAGCGGATTCAGCTGATCAGTACGGGGGTGGGGCTCGCGAGCTCGAGCATAGTCGGATCCAGGACATCAGTAGGGGGTGGGGGGCTAAGTAGTTCGAGCATAGGCGGATCCAGGGCAGTACAGAGGTGGAGCTACGAAGTTCGAGCACAGGCGGATCCAGGACATCAGTAAGGGGGTGGGGTAAGGAGCTCGAGCATAGGCGGATCCAGGACATCAGTGGGGGGGTAGGGGCTACGGAGTTCGAGCATAGGCGGATCCAAGACATCAGGAAGAAGGTGGGGTAAGGAGCTCGAGCATAGGCGGATCCAGGACATCAGTAGGGGGTAGGGGCTAAGGAGTTCGAGCATATGCGGATCCAGGACATCAGTACGGAGGTGGGGCTAAGAAGTTCGAGCATAGGCGGATCCAGGACATCAGTACGGGGGTGGGGCTAAGGAGCCCCAGCAAAGGCGGATCCAGGCCTCAGTACGGGGGTGGGGCTAAGGAGCTCGAGCATAGGCGGATCCAGGACATCAGTACGGTGGTGGGGCTCGGGCGTTCCAGCATAGGCGGATCCAGGACATTAGTAGGGTGGTAGGGAATAAAGAGTTTGAGTATAGGCGAATCCAGGGCAGTACGGAGGTGGGGCTACGGAGTTCGAGCATAGGCAGATCCAGGAGATCAGTTGGGGGGGTGGGGCTAAGGAGCTCGAGCATAGGCGGATCCAGGACATCAGTGCAGGGGTGTGGCTCCGGAGCCTGAGTAAAGGCGGATCCAGGACATCGGTACGGGGGTGGGGCTAAGGAGATCAAGCATAGGTGGATCCAGGACATCTGTACGGGGGTGGGGCTAAAGAGCTGGAGTATAGGCGGATCCAGGACATCAGTATGGGTGTGGGGCTAAGGAGCTCGAGCAGAGGCGGATCCAGGGCATCAGTACGGGGGTGGGGCTAAGGGGTTCGAGTATAGGCGGATAAAGGACATCAGTACAGAGGTGGGGCTAAGAAGCTCAAGCATAAGCGGATCCAGGACATCAGCAGAGGGGTAGTGGCTAAGGAGTTCGGGCATAGGCGGATCCAGGACATCAGTACGGGGGTGGGGCTAAGGAGCTCGAGCATAAGCGGAGCCAGGATATCAGTACGGGGTTAGAGGCTAAGGGGTTTGAGCATAGGCGGATCCAGCATATCGGTACGGGGATGGGGCTAGGAGATCCAGCATAGGCGGATCCAGGGCATCTGTACGGAGATGGGGCTAAGGAGCTCGAGCATAGGCGAAACCAGGACATCAGTATGGGTGTCGGGCTAAGGAGCTCGAGCAGAGGCGGATCCAGGACATCAGTACGGGGCCGGGGCTAAGGGGCTCGAGTATAGGCGGATCAAAGACATCAGTACGGGGGTGGGGCTAAGGAGCTCGAGCATAAGCGGATCCAGGACATCAAGAGGCTAAAGAGTTAAAACAGGTAGGGGCTAAAGAGTTAAAACATAAGCGGATCCTGGACATCAGTATGGGAGTGGGGCTAAGGAGCTCGAGCATAAGCGGATTCAGGACATCAGTACGTGGGTGGGGCTCGGGAGCTCGAGCATAGGCGGATCCAGGACATCATTAGGGGTAGGGGCTAAGGAGTTCAAGCATAGGCGGGTCCAGGGCAGTATAGAGGTGGGGCTACGGAGTTCGAGCATAGGCAGATCCAGGACATATGTAAGGGGTTGGGGTAAGGAGCTCGAGCATAGGCGGATCCAGGACATCAGTTCGGTGGTGGGGCTGAGGTCTCGAGCTGGGGCATAACTCAGTAACAAATAGTCTGAATTTGGTGAAAATCTGCAGGTATGGGTGAAATACCGTCGGAAAACCCATCATATTTTATATTGTATCTCCTTTCTTCTCGTCATGCCCAGTCTTTGCTTAACAAAACAAACATTATGCGTGTGTTTATTTATTTGATGATATGAACAGAGGGCAAGCGTGGTGCAGTATGCAGAGACATGCTAATTTAGGAAAACATGGGCCTAGACAGGGGATTGAATGGAGCCATAATGAGAACACAAAACCTAAAACTCCAACATTGCGTTGTTATAAGTATCAATCTGCTGAAAAAACTCGCCTGTCAATCGAACTGTTTGGCTAACGTACATTGTCACCGGCTTCTCCTGCGCCAGAGCGGCACCTGCCGAGGCCGCAGGCCGAGGTTGTCTGTTGTTGTTGTTGTTGTTGTCTGTTCTGAGCGCTGGTATCAGAGACCTAAAACTTTTGTGGATAGAAGGCACTTCCAAATGAATAAGCACCACGGTTGTCAATTTTCAAAATTTTCAAAATTTTGCCCAGAATTTTGCATTATGTGATTTTTAAGTTTTATTTTTATATTTTTTGATAATTCATCTAGACTCTTTAAACTTGCACCCTTTTACATCAGGGAAATTTGTAGTTCACACAAAAAGTTGGAAAGAAAAAGCTTTAAATTTAGGGCTCTAAATTAGCTTTTAAACTTTGCACCCTAAATTTGGCATAAAACTCATGGTCTAAACTACAGGCTCGAAATATCTGAAGCTACAGCAGTTCAGGTTCTGAGTCAAATATCAACTTCAAGGCCGGTTTGTGCAGTACTGCACAAACACAGAAACAAAACAAAAACGGAAATTTAAGGGTCCTTTTTGGCCCATTCCGTGAAGGTCTGCATTTCCCAAAATATCATTCAAACCCTTATATCTTCCGAACTAATTGATAAAAATTAGTTCCCATTTCAGATAATAAGAGAGAATAGCCTCCTTTATTATATATTTAGAGATAAAAACTTTCAGACTGAAACTTTTTATTTTATAGGCAAAAAATAAAACATAAGTTTTTAAAATTTTTATTCTCAGTCCCCTGGTTTCCAGACCATGATAGCTACGGTATTGAACTTAACACGGCTGGATAGAAAACTTCGTTGCCGTCATTTTTCTCACTCATACCCCCACTTATCTCTTACGGCTTCCGCGCTATAAGACGTAAAATGCATTTCAAAGTGGTAATTTTATCAGTTCATTTTTGCTTCACACCGGGGTTTTGGGTGGTTAGAGTCATTGGAGGGAAAAGCAATTTTGCATGCAGCTAGGTAAGAGACATATGTCGACATTCCATCTGGATATATATCAATGAAACACCAAGTTACCTTTCTTAACATGCCGTTTCTCCACGCATCGTTGTAGCAAATCACCACGCGTAACCCCTGCGTCCACGTCGCGGCAACGCCGGCGATCGGCGCGGCCGTTTCCGTTTATTTATGGTCTGGTAAAAAGTACCCAACACTACCCATAATGCATCACAAGTAATTAGAGTACCGTAAAAGTCTGAGTTTACAATAAGAGTATTATGTTTCTGTTTTTGGACCATGGGTGGATCCAGGGAATAAGTAGGCTAGGTGCCCCCCCCACCCTTCTCCCCCAATCCCCTCCCCAACCCCCAATCGACCATCGGCGCCCTCTGAAATTGTAAAGACACGCCTCTCGAGGTCGATGACGCTCCCTGAAATGTCGCTTCCCATACGCGGATCCAGGATTGCCTATCGGGGGCGAGGTGGAAGGGGAAACTTCCTGGCGGGCGCTATCTACACCAGGGACGCCACTTTTGGCCGGAAAAACCTATCAAGTAGGCGCTAAAACCTATCGGTAGACCCCGATACCTGCATCTCGGGGAAAACGACATTTCAGGGGGTGCCATCGAACTTTCCAGGGGTTTCCGGGACAATTTCAGGGGCGCTAAGATTCTATAGGGGCACCTGTCCCCTTTCCCCTTGGATCCGCCTATGTCGTTTCGGGGGCGGGGGGCACGGAGGTGGGGCGTTACTGGTGTGGGGGTAAGGAGATCGAGCATAAGCGGATCCAGGACATCAGCATGGGGGTAAGGGCTAAAGAGTTCGAGCATAGGCGGACCCAGGACATCAGTACGAGGGTGGGGCTAGGGAGTTAGAGCATAGGCGGATCCAGGACATCGGTACGAGGGTCGGGCTAGAGAGTTAGAGCATAGGCGGATCCAGGACATCGGTACAAGGGTCGGGCTAGGGAGTTAGAGCATAGGCGAATCCAGGACATTAGTACGGGGATGGGGCTAAGCAGCTGAGCATTAGCGGAATCAGGACATCAGTACGGGGTGAGACTCGGGGAGTTCCAGCATAGGCGGATCCAGGACATCAGTACGGGGGTGGGGCTAAGGAGCTCGAGCATAAGCGGAGCCAGGATATCAGTACGGGGTTAGAGGCTAAGGGGTTTGAGCATAGGCGGATCCAGCATATCGGTACGGGGATGGGGCTAGGAGATCCAGCATAGGCGGATCCAGGATATTAGTACGGAGATGGGGCTAAGGAGCTCGAGCAGAGGCGGATCTAGGAAATCAGTACGGCGGTGGGGCTAAGAAGCTCGAGCATAAGCGGATTCAGCTGATCAGTACGGGGGTGGGGCTCGCGAGCTCGAGCATAGTCGGATCCAGGACATCAGTAGGGGGTGGGGGCTAAGTAGTTCGAGCATAGGCGGATCCAGGGCAGTACAGAGGTGGAGCTACGAAGTTCGAGCACAGGCGGATCCAGGACATCAGTAAGGGGGTGGGGTAAGGAGCTCGAGCATAGGCGGATCCAGGACATCAGTGGGGGGGGTAGGGGCTACGGAGTTCGAGCATAGGCGGATCCAAGACATCAGGAAGAAGGTGGGGTAAGGAGCTCGAGCATAGGCGGATCCAGGACATCAGTAGGGGGTAGGGGCTAAGGAGTTCGAGCATATGCGGATCCAGGACATCAGTACGGAGGTGGGGCTAAGAAGTTCGAGCATAGGCGGATCCAGGACATCAGTACGGGGGTGGGGCTAAGGAGCCCCAGCAAAGGCGGATCCAGGCCTCAGTACGGGGGTGGGGCTAAGGAGCTCGAGCATAGGCGGATCCAGGACATCAGTACGGTGGTGGGGCTCGGGCGTTCCAGCATAGGCGGATCCAGGACATTAGTAGGGTGGTAGGGAATAAAGAGTTTGAGTATAGGCGAATCCAGGGCAGTACGGAGGTGGGGCTACGGAGTTCGAGCATAGGCAGATCCAGGAGATCAGTTGGGGGGTGGGGCTAAGGAGCTCGAGCATAGGCGGATCCAGGACATCAGTGCAGGGGTGTGGCTCCGGAGCCTGAGTAAAGGCGGATCCAGGACATCGGTACGGGGGTGGGGCTAAGGAGATCAAGCATAGGTGGATCCAGGACATCTGTACGGGGGTGGGGCTAAAGAGCTGGAGTATAGGCGGATCCAGGACATCAGTATGGGTGTGGGGCTAAGGAGCTCGAGCAGAGGCGGATCCAGGGCATCAGTACGGGGGTGGGGCTAAGGGGGTTCGAGTATAGGCGGATAAAGGACATCAGTACAGAGGTGGGGGTAAGGAGATCGAGCATAAGCGGATCCAGGACATCAGCATGGGGGTAAGGGCTAAAGAGTTCGAGCATAGGCGGATCCAGGACATCAGTACGAGGGTGGCGCTAGGGAGTTAGGAGCATAGGCGGATCCAGGACATTAGTACGGGGATGGGGCTAAGAAGCTCGAGCATTAGCGGATTCAGGACATCAGTACGAGGTGGGACTCGGCAGTTCCAGCATAGGCGGATCCAGGACATCAGTAGGGGGGTAGGGGCTAAGGAGTTCGAGCATAGGCGGATACAGGGCAGTACGGAGGTGGGGCTACGGAGTTCGAGCATAGGCAGAACCAGGACATCAGTACGAGGGTCGGGCTAGGGAGTTAGAGCATAGGCGGATCCAGGACATTAGTACGGGGATGGGGCTAAGCAGCTGAGCATTAGCGGAATCAGGACATCAGTACGGGGTGAGACTCGGGAGTTCCAGCATAGGCGGATCCAGGACATCAGTAGGGGGGTAGGGGCTACGGAGTTCGAGCATAGGTGGATCCAGGATATTAGTACGGGGATGGGGCTAAGGAGCTCGAGCAGAGGCGGATCTAGGACATCAGTACGGCGGTGGGGCTAAGAAGCTCGATCATAAGCGGATTCAGCTGATCAGTACGGGGGTGGGGCTCGGGAGCTCGAGCATAGTCGGATCCAGGACATCAGTAGGGGGTGGGGGCTAAGTAGTTCGAGCATAGGCGGATCCAGGGCAGTACAGAGGTGGGGCTACGAAGTTCGAGCACAGGCGGATCCAGGACATCAGTAAGGGGGTGGGGTAAGGAGCTCGAGCATAGGCGGATCCAGGACATCAGTGGGGGGAGGGTAGGGGCTACGGAGTTCGAGCATAGGCGGATCCAAGACATCAGGAAGAAGGTGGGGTAAGGAGCTCGAGCATAGGCGGATCCAGGACATCAGTAGGGGGGTAGGGGCTAAGGAGTTCGCGCATATGCGGATCCAGGACATCAGTGCAGGGGTGTGGCTCGGAGCCTGAGTAAAGGCGAATCCAGGACATCAGTACGGGGGTGGGGCTAAGGAGATCGAGCATAGGTGGATCCAGGACATCTGTACGGGGGTGGGGCTAAAGAGCTGGAGTATAGGCGGATCCAGGACATCAGTATGGGTGTGGGGCTAAGGAGCTCGAGCAGAAGGCGGATCCAGGGCATCAGTACGGGGGTGGGGCTAAGGGGTTCGAGTATAGGCGGATAAAGGACATCAGTACAGAGGTGGGGCTAAGGAGCTCAAGCATAAGCGGATCCAGGACATCAGCAGAGGGGTAGGGGCTAAAGAGTTCGGGCATAGGCGGATCCAGGACATCAGTACGGGGGTGGGGCTAAGGAGCTCGAGCATAAGCGGAGCCAGGATATCAGTACGGGGTTAGAGGCTAAGGGGTTTGAGCATAGGCGGATCCAGCATATCAGTACGGGGATGGGGCTAGGAGATCCAGCATAGGCGGATCCAGGACATCTGTACGGAGATGGGGCTAAGGAGCTCGAGCATAGGCGGATCCAGGACATCAGTATGGGTGTCGGGCTAAGGAACTCGAGCAGGGGTGGATCCAGGACATCAGTACGGGGCCGGGGCTAAGGGGGCTCGAGTATAGGCGGATCAAAGACATCAGTACGGGGGTGGGGCTAAGGAGCTCGAGCATAAGCGGATCCAGGACATCAAGAGGCTAAAGAGTTAAAACAGGTAGGGGTTAAAGAGTTAAAACATAAGCAGATCCTGGACATCAGTACGGGAGTGGGGCTAAGGAGATCGAGCATAAGCGGATTCAGGACATCAGTACGTGGGTGGGGCTCGGGAGCTCGAGCATAGGCTGATCCAGGACATCATTAGGGGTAGGGGCTAAGGAGTTCAAGCATAGGCGTTTCCAGGGCAGTATAGTGGTGGGGCTACGGAGTTCGAGCATAGGCAGATCCAGGACATATGTAAGGGGTTCGGGTAAGGAGCTCGAGCATAGGCGGATCCAGGACATCAGTTCGGTGGTGGGGCTGAGGTCTCGAGCTGGGGCATAACTCGGTAACAAATAGGCTGAATTTGGTGAAAATCTGCAGGTATGGGTGAAATACCGTCGGAAAACCCATCATATTTTATATTGTATCTCTTTTCTTCTCGTCATGCCCAGTCTTTGCTTAACAAAACAAACATTATGCGTGTGTTTATTTATTTGATGATATGAACAGAGGGCAAGCGTGGTGCAGTATGCAGAGACATGCTAATTTAGGAAAACATGGGCCTAGACAGGGGATTGAATGGAGCCATAATGAGAACACAAAACCTAAAACTCCAACATTGCGTTGTTATAAGTATCAAACTGCTGAAAAACTCGCCTGTCAATCGAACTGTTTGGCTAACGTACATTGTCACCGGCTTCTCCTGCGCCAGAGCGGCACCTGCCGAGGCCGCAGGCCGAGGTCTGTTGTTGTTGTCTGTTCTGAGCGCTGGTATCAGAGACCTAAAACTTTTGTGGATAGAAGGCACTTCCAAATGAATAAGCACCACGGTTGTCAATTTTCAAAATTTTCAAAATTTTGCCCAGAATTTTGCATTATGTGATTTTTAACTTTTATTTTTCTATTTTTGCTAATTCATCTAGACTCTTTAAACTTGCACCCTTTTACATCAGGAAAATTTGTAGTTCACACAAAAAGTTGGAAAGAAAAAACTTTAAATTTAGGGCTCTAAATTAGCTTTTAAACTTTGCACCCTAAATTTGGCATAAAACTCATGGTCTAAACTACAGGCTCGAAATATCTGAAGCTACAGCAGTTCAGGTTCTGAGTCAAATATCAACTTCAAGGCCGGTTTGTGCAGTACTGCACAAACACAGAAACAAAACAAAAACGGAAATTTAAGGGTCCTTTTTGGCCCATTCCGTGAAGGTCTGCATTTCCCAAAATATCATTCAAACCCTTATATCTTCCGAACTAATTGATAAAAATTAGTTCCCATTTCAGATAATAAGAGAGAATAGCCTCCTTTATTATATATTGAGAGATAAAAACTTTCAGACTGAAACTTTTTTATTTTATAGGCAAAAAATAAAACATAAGTTTTTAAAATTTTTATTCTCAGTCCCCTGGTTTCCAGACCATGATAGCTACGGTATTGAACTTAACACGGCTGGATAGAAAACTTCGTTGCCGTCATTTTTCTCACTCATACCCCCCACTTATCTCTTACGGCTTCCGCGCTATAAGACGTAAAATGCATTTCAAAGTGGTAATTTTATCAGTTCATTTTTGCTTCACACCGGGGTTTTGGGTGGTTAGAGTCATTGGAGGGAAAAGCAATTTTGCATGCAGCTAGGTAAGAGACATATGTCGACATTCCATCTGGATATATATCAATGAAACACCAAGTTACCTTTACTAACATGCCGTTTCTCCACGCATCGTTGTAGCAAATCACCACGCGTAACCCCTGCGTCCACGTCGCGGCAACGCCGGCGATCGGCGCGGCCGTTTCCGTTTATTTATGGTCTGGTAAAAAGTACCCAACACTACCCATAATGCATCACAAGTAATTAGAGTACCGTAAAAGTCTGAGTTTACAATAAGAGTATTATGTTTCTGTTTTTGGACCATGGGTGGATCCAGGGAATAAGTAGGCTAGGTGCCCCCCCACCCTTCTCCCCCCCCATCCCCTCCCCAACCCCCAATCGACCATCGGCGCCCTCTGAAATTGTAAAGACACGCCTCTCGAGGTCGATGACGCTCCCTGAAATGTCGCTTCCCATACGCGGATCCAGGATTGCCTATCGGGGGCGAGGTGGAAGGGGAAACTTCCTGGCGGGCGCTATCTACACCAGGGACGCCACTTTTGGCCGGAAAAACCTATCAAGTAGGCGCTAAAACCTATCGGTAGACCCCGATACCTGCATCTCGGGGAAAACGACATTTCAGGGGGTGCCATCGAACTTTCCAGGGGTTTCCGGGACAATTTCAGGGGCGCTAAGATTCTATAGGGGCACCTGTCCCCTTTCCCCTTGGATCCGCCTATGTCGTTTCGGGGGCGGGGGGCACGGAGGTGGGGCGTTACTGGTGTGGGGGTAAGGAGATCGAGCATAAGCGGATCCAGGACATCAGCATGGGGGTAAGGGCTAAAGAGTTCGAGCATAGGCGGACCCAGGACATCAGTACGAGGGTGGGGCTAGGGAGTTAGAGCATAGGCGGATCCAGGACATCGGTACGAGGGTCGGGCTAGAGAGTTAGAGCATAGGCGGATCCAGGACATCGGTACAAGGGTCGGGCTAGGGAGTTAGAGCATAGGCGAATCCAGGACATTAGTACGGGGATGGGGCTAAGCAGCTGAGCATTAGCGGAATCAGGACATCAGTACGGGGTGAGACTCGGGAGTTCCAGCATAGGCGGATCCAGGACATCAGTACGGGGGTGGGGCTAAGGAGCTCGAGCATAAGCGGAGCCAGGATATCAGTACGGGGTTAGAGGCTAAGGGGTTTGAGCATAGGCGGATCCAGCATATCGGTACGGGGATGGGGCTAGGAGATCCAGCATAGGCGGATCCAGGATATTAGTACGGAGATGGGGCTAAGGAGCTCGAGCAGAGGCGGATCTAGGACATCAGTACGGCGGTGGGGCTAAGAAGCTCGAGCATAAGCGGATTCAGCTGATCAGTACGGGGGTGGGGCTCGCGAGCTCGAGCATAGTCGGATCCAGGACATCAGTAGGGGGGTGGGGGCTAAGTAGTTCGAGCATAGGCGGATCCAGGGCAGTACAGAGGTGGAGCTACGAAGTTCGAGCACAGGCGGATCCAGGACATCAGTAAGGGGGTGGGGTAAGGAGCTCGAGCATAGGCGGATCCAGGACATCAGTGGGGGGGGTAGGGGCTACGGAGTTCGAGCATAGGCGGATCCAAGACATCAGGAAGAAGGTGGGGTAAGGAGCTCGAGCATAGGCGGATCCAGGACATCAGTAGGGGGGTAGGGGCTAAGGAGTTCGAGCATATGCGGATCCAGGACATCAGTAAGGAGGTGGGGCTAAGAAGTTCGAGCATAGGCGGATCCAGGACATCAGTACGGGGGTGGGGCTAAGGAGCCCCAGCAAAGGCGGATCCAGGCCTCAGTACGGGGGTGGGGCTAAGGAGCTCGAGCATAGGCGGATCCAGGACATCAGTACGGTGGTGGGGCTCAGGCGTTCCAGCATAGGCGGATCCAGGACATCAGTGCAGGGGTGTGGCTCCGGAGCCTGAGTAAAGGCGGATCCAGGACATCGGTACGGGGGTGGGGCTAAGGAGATCAAGCATAGGTGGATCCAGGACATCTGTACGGGGGTGGGGCTAAATAGCTGGAGTATAGGCGGATCCAGGACATCAGTATGGGTGTGGGGCTAAGGAGCTCGAGCAGAGGCGGATCCAGGGCATCAGTACGGGGGTGGGGCTAAGGGGTTCGAGTATAGGCGGATAAAGGACATCAGTACAGAGGTGGGGCTAAGAAGCTCAAGCATAAGCGGATCCAGGACATCAGCAGAGGGGTAGTGGCTAAGGAGTTCGGGCATAGGCGGATCCAGGACATCAGTACGGGGGTGGGGCTAAGGAGCTCGAGCATAAGCGGAGCCAGGATATCAGTACGGGGTTAGAGGCTAAGGGGTTTGAGCATAGGCGGATCCAGCATATCGGTACGGGGATGGGGCTAGGAGATCCAGCATAGGCGGATCCAGGGCATCTGTACGGAGATGGGGCTAAGGAGCTCGAGCATAGGCGAAACCAGGACATCAGTATGGGTGTCGGGCTAAGGAGCTCGAGCAGAGGCGGATCCAGGACATCAGTACGGGGCCGGGGCTAAGGGGCTCGAGTATAGGCGGATCAAAGACATCAGTACGGGGGTGGGGCTAAGGAGCTCGAGCATAAGCGGATCCAGGACATCAAGAGGCTAAAGAGTTAAAACAGGTAGGGGCTAAAGAGTTAAAACATAAGCGGATCCTGGACATCAGTATGGGAGTGGGGCTAAGGAGCTCGAGCATAAGCGGATTCAGGACATCAGTACGTGGGTGGGGCTCGGGAGCTCGAGCATAGGCGGATCCAGGACATCATTAGGGTTAGGGGCTAAGGAGTTCAAGCATAGGCGGGTCCAGGGCAGTAACGAGGTGGGGCTACGGATTTCGAGCATAGGCAGATCCAGGACATCTGTACGGGGCTGGAGATAAGGAGCTCGAGCACAGGCTGATCCAGGACATCAGTATGGGTGTGGGGCTAAGGAGCTCGAGCAGAGGCGGATCTAGGACATCAGTACGGCGGTGGGGCTAAAGGGCTTGAGTATAGGCGGATCCAGGACATCAAGAGGCTAAAGAGTTAAAACAGGTAGGGGCTAAAGAGTTAAAACATAAGCGGATCCAGGACATCAGTACGGGAGTGGGGCTTGGGAGCTCGAGCATAGGCGGATCCAGGACATCATTAGGGGTAGGGGCTAAGGAGTTCAAGCATAGGGGGTTTCAGGGCAGTATAGAGGTGGGGCTACGGAGTTCGAGCATAGGCAGATCCAGGACATATGTAAGGGGTTGGGGTAAGGAGCTCGAGCATAGGCGGATCCAGGACATCAGTTCGTTGGTGGGGCTGAGGTCTCGTGCTGGGGCATAACTCGGTAACAAATAGGCTGAATTGGGTGAAAATCTGCAGGTATGGGTGAAATACCGTCGGAAAACCCATCATATTTTATATTGTATTTCCTTTCTTCTCGTCATGCCCAGTCTTTGCTTAACAAAACAAACATTATGCGTGTGTTTATTTATTTGATGATATGAACAGAGGGCAAGCGTGGTGCAGTATGCAGAGACATGGTAATTTAGGAAAACATGGGCCTAGACAGGGGATTGAATGGAGCCATAATGAGAACACAAAACCTAAAACTCCAACATTGCGTTGTTATAAGTATCAAACTGCTGAAAATACTCGCCTGTCAATCGAACTGTTTGGCTAACGTACATTGTCACCGGCTTCTCCTGCGCCAGAGCGGCACCTGCCGAGGCCGCAGGCCGAGGTAGTAGTAGTTGTTGTCTGTTCTGAGGACTGGTATCAGATACTTGAAACTTGCAGGGATGAAAGGCAGGAACCCATAAAAAATCCCGACGGCTGCAGATTTTCGAATTTTGCAAAAACATTTCCAAAATTTTGGATTATATTTTTATAAACTTTTATTTTTCTATTTTTCTATTTTCAGTCTACAGCTCTCAAACTTACACTCTTTTACACACAATCAATTACCAGTTGTTGCTCAAAGTTTGAAGCAAAAAATCCAAATTTGTACTTCCAAAATGATTTTTTGAAACTTTTACCTCCATCTTGTAGTGAAATGCATTACCAAAGTTATAAGTTCGAAATATCTGAAGATATAATGCTAGGTGTTCCAAACTGGATTTTTACAGACAGAATGGACTGTGCATTACTGCATAGACACTAAACTGAACCAAAAGCATAATTTTGAAGGTCAGTTTTGGCCCTTTTCTTAAAACATTGCAATTATGGCCTAAAACTTTAAAACCATATAACTTTCAAAATTCTGGACATTTTTGAACGCAGTTTTCTTTGTTGAGATGGGTATTGTCATTACAACAACATATTCTAAATGCAAATTTCTGAGTTAATGGGAAATATTTTTTGCAAAAAATACAATATTTTTTGTTTTTTTGGGAATTTAAGACTACATATTTCCAAACTTTTTTTCGAAATTGGTACCATAAAAAAGCCCGGCTCAAGTTCTACAACCGTCTGCCTGACCATACCCGCGCGTCTCCCATAGGTTTTGAGCTATATGATGATAAAGACTGAATTTGATGCGGTTTTCATAGGTTGTAATAGATTCATCACGTGATAAAGTGCCTTTATACTCAACTGAGATATATGGCTCTCTCTAAACTTTTAGTATGGGAAATTATGAGCTCTGCCGTTTTTGTTTCATGACGCTCCGACGACTAGTTCGCCACTGAGGGGCAAAATACTTCGGTCCCGTTTTTCCCGCAGCAGTAGTGACGTCATTCTGCCCTTCTTGCATGGACCTTCTGTGCTGCGGCAGTAGGCTGCAGCCGGTAAATGCGTGCAAGAAAGGCATAACATTTCTATCCGAGTGCATACAGCGGGTGGCTAGCCGGTCGGGGCGGACGGGAACCTGACTAGAGGGCAGAGGGTGCCGAGGCGTGTTTAGAGATCCGAGGAAGTGAGCAGTGATGCCCTCAGGTATCTAGGGAACGGTAGCAGGGTCCAGAGGCGTGCTGAGATAGCTCATGGGAAACATTTCGGACGGGGGGCAGTGAGGATGGGGGGCTGGTACGGGACTGGAGCTTTCCCCGCCATTGCCTCGGAACAGCTTCTGTGTTTGTATTAACCATAGATATTCTGACATTGGGGGGGAGTTCAGCCCCTAGCTCCGCCCATTGTATCTACCACCATTTGAATAGCCACCATGTATGTATATAAGCATATGAAAGATTGAAGATTTCGTTGCACTCCGTACCAAATTACCGAACAATATCAATGAGAGGCAATCGACCATGCAGATTTCGAATGTGGTATTCAGGTCAACAAAGGTCACTGCGCATGCGCACTGGAACTAATGGTAACAGAGGCTATTTCGGCAACCTACGGGTCGATTTTCTTGAAATTTTGTGAATAGAAGAATATCACGAAATGTAAGTAAAAATGTCATTGAAGCTGCACTACTCTGCGCATGCGCAACAGAAATTATGAAATTAAACCTGAAATGCGAGGATATTTCAGAGGAGGACCTGAACAGAGGGAAAGCCAACGTGCTTAAAGTTAGCACGAATGTTTTGTCACCCTTGGTAACAACAAAGGTCAGTGCGCATGCGCATTAGAACTTATGGTCATGGAGGCTATCTCGGGAGCCAATAGACCGATTTCGCTCAAATTTTTGCGAGTAAAAGCAGAATAGCATCTGCTATTCCTTATTGATGGCATTATGACGCTGCACTATTATGCGAATGCGAAGTAGGAATTCTAAGGAATAATAGGCTCTAAGGGATCATTTAGACCAGAGGACAAACAAACGGCATATTAACATGCTTCAGTCAACTAAAACGGTATCTTTGCTCTCATTCACTGCAGACGTTACTGCGCATGCGGACTGGGAGTAGGGTAACCGAAGCTAACTCGTTAACAAATTGGCTGAATTGGGTGAAAATCTGCAGGTATAGGTGAAATACGGTCGGCAAACTCATCATTTTTTATAATGTATCTCCTTTCTTCTGGTCATGCCCAGTCTTTACTCAACAAAACAACCATTCAGGTTCTGAGTCAAATACCAATTTAAAGGCCGGTTTGTGCAGTACTGCACAAACACAGAAACAAAACAAAAACGGAAATTTAAGGGTCCTTTTTGGCCCATTCTGCGGAGGTCTGCATTTCCCAAAATATCAGTCAAACCCTTATATCTTCCGATCTAATTAAGATAAATTAGTTCCCATTTCAGATAATAAAAGAGAATAGCCTCCTTTATTATATATTTAGAGATAAAAACTTTCAGACTGAAACTTTTTATTTTAGAGGCAAAAATAAAATATAAGTTTTTAAAATTTTTATTCTCAGCCCCCTGGTTTCCAGACCGTGATAGCTACGGTATTGAACTTAACACGGCTGGATAGAAAACTTCGTTGCCGTCATTTTTCTCACTCATACCCCCCACTTATCTCTTACGGCTTCCGCGCTATCAGCCGTAAAATACATTTCAAGGTGGTAATTTTATCGGTTCATTTTTGCTTCACACCAGGATTTCGAATGGTTAATATAGATGGAAGTGGATGAAATTCAGCAAAAAGCTAGTTGAAAGACATATCTTGCCATCGCAACAGGTTGCATATCATAGCAACAACAGTGTACCTTTAATTAAATGTAATACACAATGCTAGTAAGTTTTCCGCTCGAAACCTCACCCCGCCGTTCGGCCGTAGCGTGGCTGCGGGCGGCGCACTGGTAGCTGCTATGCGAGACAGATACCATAGCTATGTACGCATGCTATAGACCAGCGCGAATGCCCGGTGGTGGCAGGGTAGTCTGTCTCGTTTCGGCGCCTCCACTCGTGCGGCGGGCGCGTTGTCTATTAGATATTCATATCAGTCGGACGGCCGGGTGGCGGCCGTGCGGTAGGGTCCCGCTCGCTGCTGCGACTTGCGACGAATAAAAAACAAAATGGTGGTCAGGAACTGGTTTGCTTGTTTGGTTTGTTGTGTTTTGTTGTTTCTTTATGTGTGTCCAAATCTTACTGTGTATGTGTGTGATAGGTCCGGTAAAAATGATGTGTCTTATGAGAGAGTGTCAGAATTCTTACCGAGCACTGGATATCCTTCACCTGTCCCATTTAGCATCCCCACCATACCACCCAATATTGGCATCTCCATCACCCCATCCCCTCAATCCGCTGCACGGTGAGGCGGGCCGCGCCTGCCTGGGGCGAGGCCGGGGTCAGGTTACCCAGCCTTACCCGGTCGGGGCCAGCCGGTGCGGACACAGTCTAGCGAGTGTGGGTGCCGAAGTCGGAGTGTGCGCGCGTCATTATCAGCATCAACAAATATCATTATCTACCGCATCTACCCATCGGATACGTGCACATACTAAACTGCACTGTCCATGTGAACTAAAAATCACAGAGAAAAGCTTACATCGAGACCACCGAAAGGTAAGCCCGCCTCTGTGAGTGCAGCGTCCTTTGCTACATGTATCCCGTCGTTTTTCCTTATCAAATCAGACTAATTTCAAATTCATCCTCTCTTGTTGTGCCAACCACAAAAATTCGTACACAAGAAACCTGTGATTTTTATATCAGCATCTATATCACCCACGCATCACACATTCTTCAGCACGCACCGGGCCTTAGTTATCTGCGTCTGTAATCAAGCTCGTGCCTGTCGGCATTCATTCAGATTTCACACAGCTCGTTTGTCGTGTTCAGCTTCGTTCCGTCAAGTTCGACGTGTTCGCTGCGGCATATACAGAACTCATCGCCGAAGTTATTGCATTCTGCGTCGTACTTTCCTTTGCGCCGACTTCGACTTTAATTTAGCGTCGTCTGGTCGCCGACTCGGACTCGACGGAAGCGGTACTGCCGTATCGACGTCTTCCATTTGTGCTACGGCATCAACTTCATCATCGTCTTTGAACGAGGTGTTGTCAACTTAGTTTCAACAGCAACCTGATTATCAACCAGGTCTGCCCTTCAACCTTTGTGACATCATCGGCGTAGCGGTGTTCGTCGAGCCAGATCCGCCCATCTAGATTAGCTGTTGGGTGACGTCACCCGTGCGGCAGGGTTGGCGGTCGGCGGGCGCGCTGCGCCCACGTGTTTCTCCTCAGCTGGGCCGGTTAGACACGCTTGGCGCGCCATCTCTGGAGCAGAGTGATAACCACATTTCAGCAGCGGCCCGGTACCTGCACTTCGCTGCACCTTCAACCTCACCTTCAACGTCAACGAGTTCAGCAACTGCTTCAGCATCGCCTGTCAAGCAGCTGCACTTCAACCTCACCTTCAACGTCAACGAGTTCAGCAACTGCTTCAGCATCGCCTGTCAAGCAGCTGCACTTCAACCTCACCTTCAACGTCAACGAGTTCAGCAACTGCTTCAGCATCGCCTGTCAAGCAGCTGCACTTCAACCTCACCTTCAATTCGTCAACGAGTTCAGCAACTGCTTCAGCATCGCCTGTCAAGCAGCTGCACTTCAACCTCACCTTCAACGTCAACGAGTTCAGCAACTGCTTCAGCATCGCCTGTCAAGCAGCTGCGCTTCAACCTCACCTTCGAATTCGTCAGCCTGTTCAGCAACTGCCTCAGCATCGTCTGTCAAGCAGCTTCAAAATCCTTCATTTCGTGAGGACTCTTCAGATCACGGATAAGGTTTTTCAACTCAATAAGTTCGTTATCTTGACCTCAGCACTCGTGTTCTCATGCGCTGAGTGTCTACTTTGTACCCTTTTGTTTGTGTAATTCATCTCCAGGGTACACCTTAGGTTATTGAAGCCTCACCATGGATAAGCTAAGAATTGCCCGCGCAAATAGTAAACGCAACTTCGCTCGAATCAACCGCAACCTTGTGAAACAGATCACCGACGAAGCAGACATCGACCTCGTCCGAGATTGCTGGTCTGAGCTCACTGAAGCTTGGTCTCGTGCTCAGGCAACACACGGGGACTACACTTCAATCCTCGCCACAGAGGAAGATATCGAAAAGGAGGAGCTGTGGATCAACGAGTTGTACGACCTCTTCATAGAAACCAAGAAGTCATTCTTTAGTTATGTGAAGAGTGATACTAAGCCGCTTCATCTTCAACAACTGCGTGATGAGAAGCCAGCTTCAGCAGAAAGTTTGAAGCAGCCGGACGTCCAGAAGCTGAGAATGCCTGTCTTCTCCGGATCACAGGATGACGTCATGGCCTTCAACGACTTCTTGCACATGTTCGACGACCTCATCGGGAAGAATGAGTTGTACAGTGCCAGTGCCAAACTCATGTACTTGAAGAGTTATCTACGTGGCAATGCATTGGACTCCATCAAACACCTGTCAAACGAAGAAGAGAACTACCCCTTGGCCAGAAAATTCCTGAAGGAAGAGTTTTTGGACCAAGACATTATCGTGGAAAATCACATCAGGAAAATCTACGACTTACCATCACCCACTGCCAAGGATCTGCCTGCTATCAGGTCGTTCTTCAACACGGTTCGTTCTTCCGTCTACGAGCTGAAGGCATTCGGGTATGATGCCCTAGAGAACGACACCTTGGGAAGCAAGCTCATCAGCTTCATGATCTGTGAGAAGCTTCCAGTGAGCTTCAAGTCAAAACTCAGCATACTTCTCAAGACAGACTTCCCGTCAACTCAGCAGCTTATGGAGAGCTACAACACCGTCATCAAGTCTCTTGCAAAGACTTCAGCACCAGTGAAACCTCACGTCGACGGGAAAACTACAGAAAATCAGCGTCAAGTCAAGCAGCCGCCTCCGCTGCAAGCATCGAAGCAGTGGAGCCGTCAGCAGCGTAGCAGCTCAGCGGGGCAGAGGTCGTCTCTGCAATCCTTCCACGTTGCGACAGAAGCGACACAGAAGACAGCAAAGCTAGCTTCAAGCGTGACACCAGAACAGAAGCCAAGAGCCTGCAAGCTGTGCGACGGTGCTCACTCTATGCTTAGATGCCCAGCTTATGCAACCCCACAGCTGCGTATTCACCGCCTGCAGGACCTCAACCTCTGCAACAGATGCAGTGGAGCTCACAACCTTGCAGAGTGCAAGGCCCAGTCGGTGGGCCTGACGTACCCTTGCACACTATGCGGCAGCAAGAAACACATCACAGCAGTATGTGTAGTGAAAGCAGGCGAACCATCACAGTTACACAACGGCCTGCGCCTCTTCTGCAACAGCATTCACAAAGGACAGTCAGTCCTTCTTCCATCAGTGTCACTTCTGATGCATGTCAACAACGAGAACTGTGAGCGAGTCAGATGCATGATCGACTACGGCTCGCAAGCATCCTACATAAGCGAACACCTGGCGGATAAGTTAGGACTTAGCTCAGATGCACCCTCAACTCGGTTCAAAGTCAAAACTTGCATCGGCGTCAAGAATCAGAGCTACAGACCCATGACCTGTGACATATTCATCACGCCAAAAGCGTCTATCAAACACGAGTTCCTCGTGGACCCTAACCTAGACCTTCAGTACGAGATCCCAGGTGTGAAACATCTCGTAAACACATTGACTGCCCGCGGTGTGCCGCTGGCTGACTCATTCTTCAGAGACATGACGTCAGACGTCATCAGTGGCTTCGACTGCTTACTTGGCTCTGACGTCATCAGCGCGCTCAAACCGTTGAAAACCGTCGATCTGGGACAAGGAACTGCCTTCCAGGCACAGGACGGCTTGATTCTCTTCGGGAACGTCCACAGCTACTTGGAAGAAGTCAGTCTAGTCAGCACACCACCTCCTGATCAAGACCATGAGGAAACATCACATGAAGAAGATGACAAGTCTGATCGTAAAGATCAGGGCGCCACCAACAGCTCATCACGGCTGTCTGAGGTTTCCAGCAGCCAGATAAGTGTCAGCAACTCCAACGGCGCTAGCTCCAGCAACAGCGACCGTCATGATTGACAATCAACGCATCTGCTGTCAGGCAGCAGGTGCAACAACAGGAGCTTCTGCACCGAGAACAACACCCGCAAGTTTTCGGAAGAAGTGAACTGTGAAGATCAGCCTAGCACCTCCACAGTAGAGCTGACACATGCAGACATCAGCGATAACACCCAAGATAGCCCACCAAGCATGGACATGCTGGTGAACATGACGCTCAATCCGAGGAAATCCTACTTCAACCCACTGGCACATACGTCGGCTGATAGCGACGTAGATCTTCAGCTCGAACACATGTTTAGCATTGAGAGCATCGGAATTCGGGAGAGTGACGATGACGTCACTACAACAGAACAAACAATCGTGGAAAACTTCACTAAAGAAGTAGACTTCAAGGACGGCAAATACTTTGTCAAAATTCCGTTCTATGACACGGTCAGCAAGGTTCCTGAGAACTATGAAGTCGCACTAGCAACGATGAACAAGGTGCATCAAAAACTAACCAAGCAAGGCCTGGCAGAGTCATACTCTGCTGTGTTTCAACAACAACTTCAGGACGGCATCATAGAGCCAGTAGACCTCAGTGCAAGGTCAACAAGCCGACGCGTCTTCATCCCTCATCATGCCGTAATCAAAACCGACGAACAAACCACAACAAAACTCCGACCGGTCTTCAACTGCAGTCTGAAAACTGGCCAAGGACCTTCACTCAACGAAGCGTGCTTCAGGGGCGTGGACTTGTTGAACGATCTCGTCGTGCTCCTGATGAAGTTCCGCACCAACAAGTATACCCTGATGTCAGATATCGAGAAGGCTTTTTTGCAGATATATCTGAAGAACGAGGAAGACAAGAATCTGTTCTGCTTCCTTTGGAGGACTGATGCAGGCGTCGTCGCCTATCGCTTCAGAACAATCCTCTTTGGACTAAACTGTAGTCCGTTCATCCTCAACCACATCCTTCAACTTCATCTTCAGCGGTACTCTGACACACTGTCGGCAACCATCCTCAAACAGTCGATGTACGTGGACAACTTCCTCTACACGACCTCAAATGAAGACATCCTCTACACTGTGTACAAGGAGAGCATGAAGATCCTTCAAGAAGGAGGCTTCAACCTGCGCAGCTGGCAGACCAACAACCTGAAGCTGGCTGACATCATGGCCACAGACGGCACTCGACAACAGCATCAAGCTTCCAACGAGAAAGTGCTGGGATATCTGTATGACCCAGCTCAAGACACAGTCTCTCTTGCGAACCTTGTCTTTGAAGCAGAGGGCAACATCACCAAGAGGAAGCTCCTCAGCAGCATCAGCAGCGTGTACGACCCACTATCGCTCTGTTTACCTGTGACCATCCGGGGAAGACTCCTTATGAAGCAAGTCTGGAAGGAAGGCACGGGCTGGGACGAGTACGTCTCACACGAGGTTCAGCAACAGTGGTTGCAACTGAAGAGTGACCTCCTCCAGCTTCAAGGTCTACAATTCCCAAGGAGCACAGGTGACACAGAACAGGAACAGCCCTCCAAACTTCATGTCTTCTGCGATGGAAGCAAGAAGTGCTACGGCTTCGTCTGCTACTTAGCACAAGAAGGTGCTGAACTCAGCTGGTGTTTTCGAAAAGCAAGATCGCACCTGACGACAAGAGCATCCCCCAGCTGGAGCTCACGGCGGTGTTTCTGGCTTTGAAGTGTCTGCCACTGATCTTAGATTCGCTCAACATCGACATCACTCAAATTTTCGTCTGGTGTGATGCGCAAGTGGTGCTAGAATGGCTGACCTCAGGCTGCAAGTCTAAAAGCAAATACACTTCAAATCGCCTAGAGGACATCACATCCATGAAGAAACGACTTCAGGAAGACTACGGCCTGCGCATCAGCCACCACTACATCAACACAACTTCAAACGTCGCTGACTTGGTCACTCGTGGTATAACCGCCCGCGAGTTCAACGGCAAACTACAGGCGTGGTTGCATGGACCAAGTTGGCTTACAACTCAAGACGACTGGCCAGCCAGTGAGCTTCACTGTCTCTCCGACGAGGCCAAGGAGGCAGTGGGCCTCTACCATCTGAAGACGGAGGTGGAACAGTCTCCCTCTTCACCTCCTGAGACCATCATGGACATCAAGAACTTCTCATCTCTACGCAGACTGCTCAGAGTCACCTCAAGAGTATTCCAGTTTGTGAACAAACTGAAGAGAAGACAAGCAGATGCTCATGAGCAAGCAGCTCATTATTGGCTGAAAACTATGCAAACAGAGTCATTCAGCACTGAAATTGAATACCTACAACAGGTAGCAACAGAGGTCAAAGCAACAACAGAAGTTCCCAAGCTAGTAAAAGACCTGAACCTCTTCATCGACGACCAGGGAGTGCTCAGATGTCGGGGCAGGCTGTCCAAGCTCAACTACTACTCGTACGCTGTGCACAATCCTGTTCTCCTCAGTAAGAACCACAGACTCACTTCACTGCTCATCGAAAGTCATCACCTGCGGTGTAAGCACCTGGGTGTTGGAACAACCTTGACACAGCTCCGAGAGAGCGGCTACTGGCTTCCATCTGGACGTCAGGTCGTCAAGAGAGTTATACATGACTGCATCATCTGCAAGAAGTTGAACAACTTAGCGTTTTCATACCCAAAGATGACCAATCTACCTAAGGAGAGGGTATGTCTGGTCAAGCCCTTCAGCAACACAGCGATCGACTACACAGGACACATCTTCGTGCTGCAACCTAGCGGAGAGCTTCAGAAGATGTACATCGTTCTGTACACCTGCCTTGCACTCAGATGTGTCCATCTCGACCTGGTTCCAGATCTAGGACTTCAGTCCTTCCTCCTATCATTTCGGCGTTTCTGTAGCATGTACTGCACCCCAGAATCTCTCTACACTGACAACGCCAAACAGTTCATCGCCAGCCAGAAGGTTCTGAGCAATGCTTTCACTTCAGACGAGTTCCGGGAACATCTAACTGAACACAAGATCAAACACCGTACCATTCCAGTCTACGCCAGCTGGGTGGGTGGAGTGTATGAGCGACAGATCAAGACAGTCAAGCAGTGTCTCTACAAAGTAGTGGGCCGAGCAAAGCTCGACTACTTTGAGCTTCTAACTCAGCTGCGTGAGATTCAAAACATGATCAACAGTCGCCCCATCACGTATGTCGCTAGTGATCTAGACGACTTCGAACCGCTCACACCCAACAAGTTCCTGAAGCTGCATACAAACCCCAGACTTCAGTTAGTCGAAGATTCCGACGCTGCTGATCCACTTTGGACGCAAGACCAAGATGAAGCTCACAAACAGCTCAATCAGACTCTCACCAATCAGCAGCAGCTCTTGGACCAGTACAAGCGAATGTGGTACAGCCAATATCTTCTCGGCCTACGAGAAACGACGCGGGACGTGTTCGAGACCAGGTGGGAAGACAAGATTTCTGTCGGAGATATCGTCCTCATCAGCACCAAGAACAAGCCCAGAGCGTTTTGGCACATGGGACGAGTCTTGCAGCTTCTCTTTGGAGACGTTGGACGTGTAAGACAGGTCCTACTCAAGACCAGCACTGGTCAGACTGCACGTTTCTCAGTGGCTCATCTCTACCCACTCGAGATCCAAGCGACCCACACAGGTCAGCATTCTTCCGGCGATGCTGTCACGCAGGAAGACACTGCAAATCAGAGTGAGCATCAGCAGGACTGCAGGGAAGAACAAGCTTCTGAGCGTCCTCGAAAGAAAGCAGCACTCAGGCAGGGCAGACTAGTGAAATCGCTAATCCAGTCAGGTTCACTTTAGAATCGTCTCAGCAGACACTAATTCAGTTCACCACACTTAAAACAGCCTTCAAAATATTCAAACTTTATGCTAAACCGTGTTTAGCATCTCTCGTCAGGAGGGTGTCAGAATTCTTACCGAGCACTGGATATCCCTCACCTGTCCCATTTAGCATCCCCACCATACCACCCAATATTGGCATCTCCATCACCCCATCCCCTCAATCCGCTGCACGGTGAGGCGGGCCGCGCCTGCCTGGGGCGAGGCCGGGGTCAGGTTACCCAGCCTTACCCGGTCGGGGCCAGCCGGTGCGGACACAGTCTAGCGAGTGTGGGTGCCGAAGTCGGAGTGTGCGCGCGTCATTATCAGCATCAACAAATATCATTATCTACCGCATCTACCCATCGGATACGTGCACATACTAAACTGCACTGTCCATGTGAACTAAAAATCACAGAGAAAAGCTTACATCGAGACCACCGAAAGGTAAGCCCGCCTCTGTGAGTGCAGCGTCCTTTGCTACATGTATCCCGTCGTTTTTCCTTATCAAATCAGACTAATTTCAAATTCATCCTTTCTTGTTGTGCCAACCACAAAAATTCGTACAAGAGATAAGAGAGGCCCCACCACTTAAGCCTTCGGGCTTTTGCGTCAATCTATTTGTTATACCTGTAATATTGTTTCCGTCCAATAAAAGTTTATCATCTGTCTATCTATCTACCCACTAGTTAATGCATCCTCTAACCATAGGTAGCACTGGCCAATGGATCCACCGTTGCACACCATTTCTTTCCCAGCCGAATAAACCTCTTTGTGGTGATACCATGACACGTGACTCCTTGCACTCCCTGCTTAAATAAACTTAATAAGCAGTGGCGGATCCAGGCCATTAGTATGGGGGTGGGGCTAAGGAGCTCGAGCATAGGCGGATCCAAGACATCAGTACCGGGGTGGGGCTAGTGAGTTTGAGCATAGGCGGATCCAGGACATCAGTACGGGGTGGGGCTAAGGAGCTCGAGCATAGGCGGATCCAGGACATCAGGAGCGGGTTGGAACTCGGGTCCTCGAGCATAAGCGGATCCAGAACATCAATACGGGGGTGGGGCTAAGGAGCTCGAGCATAGGCGGATCCAGGACATCAGTAGGGGGTGGGGCTAAGGAGCTCCAGCATAGGCGGATCCAGGACATAAGTATGGGTGTGGGGCTAAGGAACTCGAGCAGAGGGGGTGGGACTAAGGAGCTCGAGCAGAGGCGGATCCAGGACATCAGTACGGGGGTGGGGCTAAGGGGCTCGAGTATAGGCGGATCCAGGACATCAGTGCGGGGGTGGGGCTCCGGAGCTCGAGTAAAGGCGGATCCAGGACATCAGTAGGGGGTGGGGCTAAGGAGCTCCAGCATAGGCGGATCCAGGACATAAGTATGGGTGTGGGGCTAAGGAGCTCGAGCAGAGGCGGATCCAGGACATCAGTACGGGGGTGGGGCTAAGGAGCTCGAGCAGAGGCGGATCCAGGACATCAGTACGGGGGTGTGGCTAAGGAGCTCGAGCATAAGCGGATCCAGGACATCAGTACGGGGGTGGTGTTAAGGAGCTCGAGCATAAGCGGATTCAGCTCATCAGTACGGGGGTGGGGCTCGGGAGCTCGAGCATAGGCGGATCCAGGACATCAGTAGGGGGTGGGGGCTAAGGAGTTCAAGCATAGGCGGATCCAGGGCAGTACAGAGGTGGGGCTACCGAGTTCGAGCATAGGCGGATCCAGGACATCAGTAAGGGGGTGGAGTAAGGAGCTCGACCATAGGCGGATCCAGGACATCAGTAGGGGGTAGGGGCTAAGGAGTTCGGGTTTAGGCGGATCCAGGACATCAGTACGGGGGTGGGGCTAAAGAGTTCGAGCATAGGCGGATCCAGGATATCAGTACGAGGGTGGGGCTAAGGAGCTCGAGCATTAGCGGAGCCAGGATATCAGTACGGGGGTAGAGGCTAAGGAGTTTGAGCATGGGCGGATCCAGCATATCGGTACGGGGATTGGGCTAAGGAGATCCAGCATAGGCGGATCCAGGACATCTTTACGGAGGTGAGGCTAAGGAGCTCGAGCATAGGCGGATCCAGGACATCAGTATGGGTGTCGGGCAAAGGAGCTCGAGCAGAGGCGGATCCAGGACATCAGTACGGGGCTGGGGTAAGAGGCTCGAGTATAAGCGGATCAAAGACATCAGTACGGGGGTGGGGCTAAGGAGCTCGAGCATAAGCGGATCCAGGACATCAAGGGGCTAATGAGTTAAAACAGGTAGGGGCTAAAGAGTTAAAACATAAGCGGATCCAGGACATCAGTACGGGGGTGGGGCTAAGGAGCTCGAGCATAAGCGGATTCAGGACATCAGTACGTGGGTGGGGCTCGGGAGCTTGAGCATAGGCGGATCCAGGACATCAGTAGGGGTAGTGGCTAAGGCGGATCCAGGGCAGTATAGAGGTGAGGCTACGGAGTTCGAGCATAGGCAGATCCAGGACATATGTAAGGGGGTGGGCTAAGGAGCTGGAGCATAGGCGGATCCAGGACATCAGTTCGGTGGTGGGGCTGAGGTCTCGAGCTGGGGCATAATTCGGTAACAAATAGGCTGAATTGGGTGAAAATCTGCAGGTATAGGTTAAATACCGTCGAAAAACCCATCATATTTTATATCGTATCTCCTTTCTTTTCGTCATGCCCAGTCTTTGCTTAACAAAACAAACATTATGCGTGTGTTTATTTCTTTGATGATATGAACAGAGGGCAGGCGTGGTGCAGTATGCAGAGACATGCTAATTTAGGAAAACATGGGCCTAGACAGGGGATTGAATGGAGCCATAATGAGAACACAAAACCTAAAACTCCAACATTGCGTTGTTATAAGTATCAAACTGCTGAAAAACTCGCCTGTCAATCGAACTGTTTGGCTAACGTACATTGTCACCGGCTTCTCCTGCGCCAGAGCGGCACCTGCCGAGGCCGCAGGCCGAGGTTGTTGTTGTTGTTGTCTGTTTTGAGCGCTGGTATCAGAGACCTAAAACTTTTGTGGATAGAAGGCACTTCCAAATAAATAAGCACCACGGTTGTCAATTTTCAAAATTTTCAAAATTTTGCCCAGAATTTTGCATTATGTGATTTTTAACTTTTATTTTTCTATTTTTTGCTAATTCATCTAGACTCTTCAAACTTGCACCCTTTTACATCAGGGAAATTTGTAGTTCACACAAAAAGTTGGAAAGAAAAAGCTTTAAATTTAGGACTCTAAAGTAGCTTTTAAACTTTGCACCCTAAATTTGGCATAAAACTCATTGTCTAAACTACAGGCTCGAAATATCTTAAGCTACAGCAGTTCAGGTTCTGAGTCAAATATCAACTTAAAGGCCGGTTTGTGCAGTACTGCACAAACATAAAAACAAAACAAAAACGGAAATTTAAGGGTCCTTTTTGGCCCATTCCGTGAAGGTCTGCATTTCCCAAAATATCATTCAAACCCTTATATCTTCCGATCTAATTGATAAAAATTAGTTCCCATTTCAGATAATAAGAGAGAATAGCCTCCTTTATTATATATTTAGAGATAAAAACTTTTAGGCTGAAACTTTTTATTGTATAGGCAAAAATAAAATATAAGTTTTTAAAATTTTTATTCTCAGCCCCCTGGTTTCCAGACCATGATAGCTACGGTATTGAACTTAACCCGGCTGGATAGAAAACTTCGTTGCCGTCATTTTTCTCACTCATACCCCCACTTATCTCTTACGGCTTCCGCGCTATAAGCCGTAAAATGCATTTCAAAGTGGTAATTTTATCAGTTCATTTTTGCTTCACACCGGGGTTTAGGGTGGTTAGAGTCATTGGAGGGAAATGAAATTTTGCATGCAGCTAGGTAAGAGACATATGTCGACATTCCATCTGCATATATATCAATGAAACACCAAGTTACCTTTACTAACATGCCGTTTCTCCACGCATCGTTGTAGCAAATTACCACGCGTCACCCCTGCGTCCACGTCGCGGCAACGCCGGCGATCGGCGCGGCCGCTTCTGTTTATTTATGGTCTGGTAAAAAAGTACCCAACACTACTCATAATGCATCACAAGTAATTAGAGTACCGTAAAAGTCTGAGTTTACAATAAGAGTATTATGTTTCTGTTTTTGGACCATGGGTGGATCCAGGGAATAAGTAGGCTAGGTGCCCCCCCCCCACCCTTCTCCCCCCATCCCCTCCCCCAACCCCCAATCGACCATCGGCGCCCTCTGAAATTGTAAAGACACGCCTCTCAAGGTCGATGACGCTCCCTGAAATGTCGCTTCCCATACGTGGATCCAGGATTGCCTATCGGGGGCGAGGTGGAAGGGGAAACTTCCTGGTGGGCGCTATCTACACCAGGGACGCCACTTTTGGCCGGAAAAACCTATCAAGTAGGCGCTAAAACCCATCAGTAGACCCCGACACCTGCATCTCGGGGAAAACGACATTTCAGGGGGTGCCATCGAACTTTCCAGGGGTTTCCGGGACAATTTCAGGGGGCGCTAAGATTCTATGGGGGCACCTGTCCCCTTTCCCCTTGGATCCGCGTATGTCGTTTCGGGGGCGGGGGGCACGGAGGTGGGGCGTTACTGGTGTGGGGGTAGGGAGATCGAGCATAATCGGATCCAGGACATCAGCATGGGGGTAAGGGCTAAAGAGTTCGAGCATAGGCGGACCCAGGACATCAGTACAAGGGTGGGGCTAGGGAGTTAGAGCATAGGCGGATCCAGGACATCAGTACGAGGGTGGCGCTAGGGAGTTAGAGCATAGGCGGATCCAGGACATTAGTACGGGGATGGGGCTAAGAAGCTCGAGCATTAGCGGATTCAGGACATCAGTACGAGGTGGGACTCGGCAGTTCCAGCATAGGCGGATCCAGGACATCAGTAGGGGGGTAGGGGCTAAGGAGTTCGAGCATAGGCGGATCCAGGGCAGTACGGAGGTGGGGCTACGGAGTTCGAGCATAGGCAGAACCAGGACATCGGTACGAGGGTCGGGCTAGGGAGTTAGAGCATAGGCGGATCCAGGACATTAGTACGGGGATGGGGCTAAGCAGCTGAGCATTAGCGGAATCAGGACATCAGTACGGGGTGAGACTCGGGAGTTCCAGCATAGGCGGATCCAGGACATCAGTAGGGGGGTAGGGGCTACGGAGTTCGAGCATAGGCGGATCCAGGATATTAGTACGGGGATGGGGCTAAGGAGCTCGAGCAGAGGCGGATCTAGGACATCAGTACGGCGGTGGGGCTAAGAAGCTCGATCATAAGCGGATTCAGCTGATCAGTACGGGGGTGGGGCTCGGGAGCTCGAGCATAGTCGGATCCAGGACATCAGTAGGGGGTGGGGGCTAAGTAGTTCGAGCATAGGCGGATCCAGGGCAGTACAGAGGTGGGGCTACGAAGTTCGAGCACAGGCGGATCCAGGACATCAGTAAGGGGGTGGGGTAAGGAGCTCGCGCATAGGCGGATCCAGGACATCAGTGGGGGGAGGGTAGGGGCTACGGAGTTCGAGCATAGGCGGATCCAAGACATCAGGAAGAAGGTGGGGTAAGGAGCTCGAGCATAGGCGGATCCAGGACATCAGTGCGGTGGTGGGGCTCGGGCGTTCCAGCATAGGCGGATCCAGGACATTAGTAGGGTGGTAGGGAATAAAGAGTTTGAGTATAGGCGAATCCAGGCCAGTACGGAGGTGGGGCTACGGAGTTCGAGCATAGGCAGATCCAGGACATCAGTTCGGAGGTGGGGCTAAGGTGCTCGAGCATAGGCGGATCCAGGACATCAGTGCAGGGGTGTGGCTCCGGAGCCTGAGTAAAGGCGGATCCAGGACATCAGTACGGGGGTGGGGCTAAGGCGATCGAGCATAGGTGGATCCAGGACATCTGTACGGGGGTGGGGCTAAAGAGCTGGAGTATAGGCGGATCCAGGACATCAGTATGGGTGTGGGGCTAAGGAGCTCGAGCAGAGGCGGATCCAGGGCATCAGTACGGGGGTGGGGCTAAGGGGTTCGAGTATAGGCGGATAAAGGACATCAGTACAGAGGTGGGGCTAAGGAGCTCAAGCATAAGCGGATCCAGGACATCAGCAGAGGGGTAGGGGCTAAAGAGTTCGGGCATAGGCGGATCCAGGACATCAGTACGGGGGTGGGGCTAAGGAGCTCGAGCATAAGCGGAGCCAGGATATCAGTACGGGGTTAGAGGCTAAGGGGTTTGAGCATAGGCGGATCCAGCATATCGGTACGGGGATGGGGCTAGGAGATCCAGCATAGGCGGATCCAGGACATCTGTACGGAGATGGGGCTAAGGAGCTCGAGCATAGGCGGATCCAGGACATCAGTATGGGTGTCGGGCTAAGGAACTCGAGCAGGGGCGGATCCAGGACATCAGTACGGGAACGGGGCTAAGGGGCTCGAGTATAGGCGGATCAAAGACATCAGTACGGGGGGTGGGGCTAAGGAGCTCGAGCATAAGCGGATCCAGGACATCAAGAGGCTAAAGAGTTAAAACAGGTAGGGGTTAAAGAGTTAAAACATAAGCGGATCCTGGACATCAGTACGGGAGTGGGGCTAAGGAGATCGAGCATAAGCGGATTCAGGACATCAGTACGTGGGTGGGGCTCGGGAGCTCGAGCATAGGCTGATCCAGGACATCATTAGGGGTAGGGGCTAAGGAGTTCAAGCATAGGCGTGTCCAGGGCAGTATAGTGGTGGGGCTACGGAGTTCGAGCATAGGCAGATCCAGGACATATGTAAGGGGTTCGGGTAAGGAGCTCGAGCATAGGCGGATCCAGGACATCAGGTCGGTGGTGGGGCTGAGGTCTCGAGCTGGGGCATAACTCGGTAACAAATAGGCTGAATTTGGTGAAAATCTGCAGGTATGGGTGAAATACCGTCGGAAAACCCATCATATTTTATATTGTATCTCTTTTCTTCTCGTCATGCCCAGTCTTTGCTTAACAAAACAAACATTATGCGTGTGTTTATTTATTTGATGATATGAACAGAGGGCAAGCGTGGTGCAGTATGCAGAGACATGCTAATTTAGGAAAACATGGGCCTAGACAGGGGATTGAATGGAGCCATAATGAGAACACAAAACCTAAAACTCCAACATTGCGTTGTTATAAGTATCAAACTGCTGAAAAAACTCGCCTGTCAATCGAACTGTTTGGCTAACGTACATTGTCACCGGCTTCTCCTGCGCCAGAGCGGCACCTGCCGAGGCCGCAGGCCGAGGTATAACGAGGAGGTCTTTCTTAGACAAAAAGCATAAGCCTAGTGATGTTTGTGCAAAGAGGAACTAAATTATTGTAGTGATTGAAGGCTGATTCAAATATTGTTCCAGATTAGAGTGCAAATTAAAGGTACCTATTTCGATTATTAGAAGTAATTATGAAAACAAATAATTAAAACTCTCCGTTGCAGTGTATGTTTTTAGAGTGTACATTAATCAGCCTAATCAGAGTAAACTGACCTCAAACGCTCGATGATAATAAACCGGGTCGTTTTTTAATCGGTGTTTCTTTTCAGCACCAATGTAATATTGAACGCGGGTAAGTTGGCGGCAAAGTGCATCCTCTGAGGCCCCACCCTCCCCCAATTATCAAAATCCTAGATCCACCACTGTTCGAGAGCAAAAATTCACAGTTGGAAAAACAAGAAAAATATTAAATGTTAGCGGAGAGTGGTGTGACAAAGATAATTGATGATGCTAAAACATTTTCTGGTTCTGTGGATAAAATCATTGATGGCCACGCGGGATTGGAAGGGCACTCCTGGCTTCCTACTAGCTGGGTAGTGTGCTAAAAAGAATACTGCGTCAAGTCAATATCAAACCGTCAACAATTAGTTTTAAACGGTGATACAGGTAGCTTTTCTGGTCGTTTTAGCCTCAAATCTGGGTTTTGTGGTATTTATTTGGCCATTTTGTGAGAAATAACCCCTTTTGGACGCTTTTACAACTCCGTTTGGCCTTTCTCCGGCGAAAAAATGGCAGCCCTGGGCAGCATCTATAACCTTTAGAAGATGGAAGAACACAAAAATTGGGGAATTTTCTAACACTGACGCCTCTAAGTTGTATTCCCCCCCCGACTCCAAATGGGGTCTTGATCCCCTAAAGACACTATAATTGCCAGCACAAGAAATGCCCCCCCCACTGATTTTTCTTAAAAATGCCCTGCGGTTGAGGACAGCATATCTTCCCTCCAGAGTTCAGGGGTTAATGGAAACGCTATAAGAAGACATTGATTATTGAAACCTAAAAATCGGTTTCATTTCATGCACATTTGAGCTTTCTTGAAGCATATATTAATGTCCGTAATTTTGCTGTACTGTTTCTACCGTGTTAAAACACATATTAAACGCTGCATATTGCAACGTGATTTGTGCAAAAACAGAAACCCGCAGAGGTATTTGAATTTTCGTGAATGTAGCCAAGACACATAAATTAGTTTGAATAAAATTACAATGATCTAGAGCTGTCCCTGCTTCATAAATATCACATTTAAAACTTTTATAAGCAAGCCAACGTGGAATATTGTTCCTGGGATAGTAAAGATGTGAAGGGCTTTCAAATATGGCGTGGACGTAGCCAAGGCTTTTCTTTTACTGTGAGGTAGAGCACACTAGCTTGGAACAGATGGGTTTTTGGGGCGCATAACCACAAGCTGTGCTCAGTTTTTTAATGTTAAATAAGGTGGGAGGTGCCGTTTAGTTCCTCCAGAGGCTAGTGGCTAAACAGGACACTACAGGGGACGATTGTATGAGGAAAATCTGGATCTCACCTTCATCTGGCTACCGTTTGAATATGTTTGAAACTTACTTTAATACCCCTAGCCCTGCCTCATTATTTTGTAGTAGGTACCTACTAAATATGCATTAACACGCGCATTGACGGGGGCGGGTACCCGCCCCCTCGTGTTTTTCGGAGAGAGCAGAAAAACGGTGGCGCGTAGCGCCGCCGTACTTGGCATACCTTTTCTCTCATCATTTTTACAACTTATGTGAACATTTTAAGGTTAGGTCATCTCAGGTCAGGTCACCAGTACAGGTCAAGTGACCTGATCTCAAAAAAAGTTTAAGATAGCATAAGTCGGAACAGGGTGAATTTATCCGATTGAAACTCGTGTCACATAATGGGCCCACCGAGTTCTCTAAAATATATTCCGGTATTTTTTATATCGATGACCTAAGGTCAGGTACCAGCCATGACCTCTCCGTTGGAAATAGATGGGAAAATGGTTTGGCTGACTAACACAGTAACGGATGGTGATAGAGCGTTTATTTTAGCTGCATTAGACTTGCCTTGTCTTTGCGGTTCTAAAGATATGCATTTTGATAAGTTTTGAAGTGCTGCGGCGAGGAGCATGATGATGATTGTTAAGTGCTCTTGATAAAAAAGATTATAATAAATGGGAGTAAATATCAAATCTCAGTCCAGTATACAGACCTAATCGAGGGGCACGGACGAAACATATACCCACATTCATGAGGCAAATCCAGTGTTACATTTCCGACGAGAGCCAGGAACATCTAACAACCAGATATGCATTTTATATAATTTGACATTGAACTGACCTCAGGTTAGGACAGATCCTTGATTCGACCTAGTAATGCCAAATTATATATCATTCGATTCCGCTTGCTGCGAGGATTCATACAATTCAAGTTGTTTTGCTCTATCTTTAATTGTTCAGATGTGATAGCCGAAAACCTTCATTTGCATGCTATCCCTATGACGGTATGTTTTGACCCTCGTGACCTTAACACGCGCATTGACGGGGGTCTGAGCCACCTTCGCATTGACGGCGGGGTGGGTACCCGCCCCCCCCAAGATCTCGAGAACCACGGCAGGTAGCGAAAAACGGTAAACGGCGGTGGGTTTCCCATCCACTTCTCCATCGAAAACATTTGAACCATTTTTTTGTCAGGGCACATTTAAGGTCACGAGAGGTCAAAAACAGCCGTCATAGGGATAACATTTAAATTCAGTTTTTTTAGCCATTACATCTGAACAAGTAAAGATAGAGCAAAACGACTTGAACTATATGAATCCTCTCAGCAAGCCGAATCGAATGATATATAATTTGACCTTGCTAGGTCAAATCAACGATTTGACCTGACCTGAGGTCAGGTCAGGGTCAAATTATATAAAATGCATATCATTAGAACTGCAAAGCCCAGGCGAGTCTAATGCAGCTAAAATAAATGCTCTATCACCATCCGTTACTGAGTTATTCCGTAAAACCATTTTTCCCATGCATTTCCAATGGAGAGGTCATGCCTCGTACCTGACCTTGGGTCATCGATATAAAAATACCGGAACATATTTTAGAGAACTCGGTGGGGCCATTATGTGATATGAGTTTCAATCGGATAAGTTGACCCTGCTCCGACTTATGCTATCTTAAACTTTTTTGAGGTCGGGTCACTTGACCAGTACTGGTGACCTGACCTGAGATGACCTAACCTTCAAATTTTCACAGAAGTTGTAAAAATGATGAGGGAAAAGGTATGCCAAGCACGGCGGCGCTACGCGCCGCCGTTTTTCTGCTGTCTCCGAAAAACCCGAGGGGGCGGGTACCCGCCCCCCGTCAATGCGCGTGTTAAATGTGACGCGACAAAAACAATGGTACAAATATTTTCGATCGAGAAGTAGATGGGCTCACCCAACGCCGTTTACTGTTTTTCGCTACCTACCGTGGTTCTCGAGATCTTAGAGAGGGGGATGGTACCCCCGTCAAAGCGAAGGTGGCTTAGACCCCCGTCAATGCGCGTGTTAAGCATGTCAGCTAGCAACATCACTGCTGGGCTGATAAATATGCGCAGAACTGTGAAATAATGAGTAGACAAAGCCAAAGCTTTGAACTTGGCTGCAGTCAATATACATTTGTCTAAAATTGATTGGTTTCTCGCGAGCATGGCCATGAGCTAAACTCAGTTTTGTAGCGTTGAGTAAGGTGGTCTTATCCGGGGGCGTAGCCAGGATTTTGCTCAGGGGACGGCCCCCGAAAAGGGTCTCTGCGACAGCACCAAAAGGGCCTTGATGGGTAAAAAGGGCCCTGCTTGTTACAGAACAGAGTGCTGAAGAGGGCTTAAGAGGGCCCTGTCTGGTGCGAAATTTGAAATTTGGCCACAGAGCATAGTGCAGGCGAGCTGCGCTTCGCGCGGCCCGTGCCCTCGGTAGGGGGGGGGCGGCTGTCCCTGTCGCCCCTCTCCCTTGGCTACGCCCCTGGTCTATCTAATTTGAATTGTTACTGGCAGGTGCGCAACATCACATGCATATGCCGAGGATTTGAATAAATGTCAAGCTCACACGTGTGAGGTTATACACTGGGATGTACCCAGGGACGGCGGATTCCGGGGGCAGGTTGTGCAGTTCACATCCAGAA
Organism: Lepas anatifera; assembly: GCA_034440635.1. Lineage (NCBI taxonomy): Eukaryota > Metazoa > Arthropoda > Thecostraca > Lepadidae > Lepas > Lepas anatifera. Next base: position 216,987 of record JAOTON010000676.1, on the reverse strand, counting down.
AATATTGAGGGTGTGCAACAGTATCTTTTTGCACACCCGGCTTTTTATTTGGTCCGGGGAGTCCCCCCCGCCCCGGATTTTGTCGGTGCCCCCGACCGGTTAAGGGAAATCAGACCTAAACACCACCTACTTGAAGAGGTAAGATCCTCCGTGTAAAATAAAATACACTTTAAAATATGAATGACAGTCCCTTCCTGACATCAAAACCGACCCATAGAGAGCACCGCCTCCTTGGCAAGAAAAGGTGTCCCATCTGGATAACATATATAAGCGCCCTTTGACAGTAAAGGCACCCCCTGGACAGCAGAGGCGCCCCTGGACAGAAAAAGGCGTCCCACTTAGAAGAGTAACGGCGCACCTGATTAGGATAGGCGCCCCCTGGTTAGCACAGGCGCCATAGGCGGATCCAGGATTGCCGATCGGGGTGGGGGGCACCTTCCCGGGGGGGCGCCATCCGGACCAGGGGGCGCCATCCGGACCAGGGGGGCGCCACTTATGACCGGCAAAAGCTATCAGGTGGGCGCCAAATCCTATCGGTGGGCGCCGACTTTCGCATCCTGGGGGGGAGGGGGTGGGAAGCGACATTTCAGGGGGCGCCATCGACCTTTCAGGGGGCGCCGAGGGTCGATCGGGGGGGACACGTGCCCCCCTTGCCCCCCTGGATCCGCCTATAACAGGCGCCCCCCACAGAGCAAAGGCGATTACTCTGGATAGCATAGGCGCCACCTGGACGTCAGAGGCATGGAGAGCAAAAGGCAACCCCCCCCACAGAGCAAAATCACCCCTGGACAGCATAGGTGCCGGTTGGATGGAAAGGCGCCCCCCCCCGAGGGAAGGTACCCCTTGGAAGCAAAAACACGCCCCCCCCAAAGAAAAGGAGCCTCCTCTGGAAAGCAAAGGCACAACCTCTGGATAAAATGAGTGTCATTGGATAGCAAAGGCGCCCCCTGAACAGTTGAGGTGCGTCCTGGACTGCGAGAGGTGCCCCCAAGAAGAGTAATTGCTCTTAAAGGCCTTTAACCCTCGCCCCACCGGGCCATGATGCCCCCAAGGTTTTCCGGGATAGCAGAAAAAACAGGCGCAGCACCGCAGTTGAGGGCTCTACCTCTCACTGCATCATTTTCCCATCATCCCTGAAATTTTTACCCCGGGTCACCCAAGGTCAGGTCACCAGACGAGGTCAACCAAGGTCACCTCACTTCACCTTTAGAGCTCTGTAAGAGCTACATTTCAAAGTCGATCAATTTGAAACTTCCACACTTCATGACCCCTCCAGGGTCTACAAGGTGTATATCCGGGATTTTCGATTTCGTGCCCTGAGGTCAGGTCACGAGGCGACCTCTCCCATTGGAAAAGCATGGGAAAAGCTATTTCATGATATAAAAGCCACAAAAATGATTGCAAATACTCAGACTGCTCAGAACAACGTTTTTGGACACCCTTTCACGGATCCCAGGGGTCATATTTGCCCTTGACTTTCCAAGGTCATCCAAGGTCACCAGAGTTCAAGAACAGTATTTTGACAATAACTTTGACCTAATTGAGCTAGAGCGGTGAAACAAACACCATCGTGTTTGTCTTGTCACTGGCTTTCATTTGATATACGGCAAGGTCACTTTTCGACCTTTCGTGACCTCAGGTCATATTAGGTCACGAGGTGACCTCTGGCGGTCAAACCACTGGCGGGAGGTCTTTACGTTCCACATAGCGGAAAAAGTACTGGCAATTTGCTATCAAATGTACCTTACCAGGCCTCAATAGCTCTAATGACATAAGAGTTATGCCCAGTTTGCTTAATCATTGCATATTTGAGTGAAAATAGCCGATCTTGACCTAATTTGACCTCTGAGGTCAAACCATTGACCCGAGCACTAAAACATGCAAGTAATTCTTACTGAATTCACGCGAGCTTTCTATTGCACTTTGCAGATTTGCGCTAACGCCCATATTTTCGGAGTTAGAGGGGGCCATCGATGGCCCCCCGGTGGGCGAAGGTGGCGCCGGACCCCCGGTGGGGCGCGGGTTAAAGGCATCACTGGATAGCGTAGGCACCCTCTGTTTAGAACAGGAGCCCCTGGACAGCAAAAGCCACCCCTCCCCCCACACACACAGAGAAAAGGTGCCCTCTCTGGATAGCAAAGGCGCCCCCCTCCTGGAAGGAAGGCGCCCCCTCCCGAAAACATTGCACACCCTCTCAAAGTGGAATCCGCTGTCCCTGGATGTATACATCCAGGGACAGCAACGGTATACCGTTCCTTGTGCAACGGTAAACCGTTTATGTATGCAACAGTATACCGTTCCTTGTGCTGCTGAGTGCGCCACTGGACTCTTTCCGCTCTGGTGGCCAGCTTTCCAAACAGGGGCAAGGCCCTCCAATCATTGCCCGAATCTTGCCCCAAGCTCCGCCCCGGTTTTACCCCTTCGACGGCGAAGTTTATGCCCCACGCAACGCGCCACAGTATGGTGATATAACTCGGTAGGTATGTTGTGTGATCAGTGAGAACAAATAATGGAGTCAAACCAAAACTAAAAACGGAGGGGTGCGCCGTAGTTGCGTAATATTTAGGTTTCAAGATAACAAATAGTTGATAAAGTCACGGTTCCTATAGATACGGTTCGGACATGACAGCCAGCTGACTGCCTGATTTGGCAGCACGTTGAGGATATGGTAGTATTTTGAAGGGTTTTGTTCAAGATAACTTTAATTTTGCTAGCATAAGGTAGAATGCAGCGTTTTGATTGGGTAATCGAAACGTTTGAAACAGAATTCTGAAGGAATTAGCATGAAGTTCATCGTGGATTTTCCTTGTTATAAAAGCGCTTTAGAGACTAAAAACTGCGCCCAGAAGATAGCCTGATCAATTTTACATACCAAAAATAAAAATATACCCTTAAGCACCACTTAAATTTTCCCACTGGCCCGTGCCCCAAACCCCTCCAAACAGTCCCATTGGAATTACATGTTAAATTTTGCTGCCAAAAAACTGTTAGAACCAGAAATGGAACCTTCAAAACCCCCAGAATTCTAGAGAAGTATCTTATGTCCGCCCCCTGGATAAAGTATAAAAACAAACCAAAAAAGTATAATATTCAATATTAAAACTCTACTAATTATCCGTTTCTAAATTTTAAGCCCAAAACTGCAATACATATTTAGTAAATACGTTCCTAATCTGCTAGAAGCAAATTGACACTATTGGCCTCGGTCATCGAAAGTGTTGGCACCTGGCGGATTTTTTTGAAAACGCCAGTAGAGGGACTGACGTCTGGCGCGGCTGCTTCATATCCGGCGCATCGTTGAACGCGATATAGATTTTGAAAGTTTATTTTCAGTCGTGGTGAACTCGTTGCTGTGAAACAGTGTATTTCATGTTGGGTGGACGTGAATATTGAAGACTGGCGTTATTTTCTTGTTTGATATATTCTTGGAAAGTTCAAGGAAAATGGAGGTGAGATGGATAACCATAACATCCAATCAGAACTGCTGCGTTCCTCAGTGTGTATCCCTCCGAAGAAAGTGTCCAAGTCTCAGCTTTCACAAATTTCCTCAGGATAAGGTGCTGTCCAACGGAACGGATGGGCAGGGACGCTAGAATGGGCTAGCAGCGCTACTCCTCCATGAGCAATTGTTGTGGAATGAACGTCGTATCGAAATGTTTTATAGTATATTTGCTGGCAATGATGGTCATGTTTTAGCTTGGTCTCCTGTAAGGCAACTACTACAGGAGTTTTCTGTGCTAACAATGTTTGGAGTTCCGTGTGATTTGCCCTAAAACCTCTCATGTTCCACTGTAAAATAAACGTCATTAAGTAGAGTACGAGTAGGGTGTGTAGAAACTTTCCTAGATTGAAACCTCGGTCGTCTATCATGTTTCCCAACTCCTCCCGTCGAACATCTCTGGTTCTCTCCAGGCAGCGCGGGAGTTCCAGTTCCTTGCCTCACGTGGAGGGTTATTAGGGTCCCTTGGGGGCGAGCGTTTAGCAAACACTGGCCTCTCTACCATGTATGCATCGCCTGTATACCCCGGCCTCCCGTCATCTTGGGGGATGGGCCTTCGTATGCGCTGTCTGAGGTCTCCCGAGTTCCTTAGATCTGCTTGAGCTGGCCCTAAATTCTCCATGGATTGGGCACGCTGAGTTTGATTGAGTTTGATTTGTTGTTTTGGTGTTTTTACAGTGACTCGAGGAATTGATAGTTCGAGGCCTTTGCTGGAGCGGAATGAATGCTCCGGACGCTGTTTTTGTGTTATTTTTATTGTGTCCTCGCTACTTTTGGTATTTGTTGTTGGAGATGTGAGCTTACGTTTCTTGCTTTGTGTTACAGTACTAGAAGCGATTTCGGCTGCCTGTTGTGGGTGGACTCTTTGACGTATTGGTTTGTCACTGGTCGGAGGGGCATCAGGGCAGACCCATCCACTTCCTCCGGGGCTTGGCCCTCACCCTCATAGGGGTTTGCCTTTGTGCCTGCGGCCTCCTCAGGGGGAAGCGTAGGAGTGATGTGTTCCGTCATAGAAGACGGCAAGACTGGGCGTTGGGGAGGTGGTGATAGAGTTGGGGAGGCTTCCCGAGCTCTCTTGCCGGAGGTTTCAGTTTGAGGGGGATCACGGCTGACTGTGCAGCCCTGGGAGGCTGACTCGGCACTGAGCGCCCGGAATTCTGACGGGTCCGTCCCCACTGCAGCGTCCCGGTACTGTGGTGGTGGTGATGACGTTTGCGTCACTGCGTCGACTTTCTCCCCACAGCCCATCTGTTTGCAGCTGGAGTCATCTGGTTGACTGGGTAGGAACTTAGCAACCATCGCGAGGAACTGGCGGAGGGAGAGATTCATGAACTGACCGATGTTCGAATCCACGGTAAGTGCAGGACGGGTCTCAGTGATGGTTTTAGCTGGTGCGACACTGTGCTGGGATCCCACCAGGGCATCTCGGTAAGGAGAGTGGTCGGTAGAAGGCTTTGCCCGGGATGTTACGGGTGTGGCCGCCGGCACTGGTTTTGGAGGAAGTGGGACTTTTCTTTTCTGGGTCTCCTTAGCCTCAGTCAGTTTAGGGCACAACCTGCTCCACGCCTCGTGGTCGCCTCCACATCCGGCACACTTGGGTTTCTCTACCTCGCACGATCTGGAGCTGTGACCTACCTCTGAGCATCTACCGCATCGTTCCCTACCTCTGCAGCTGCCAGCGATATGACCGAATGACTGGCACCTGAAACACCTAATGGGGCTAGGAACAAAGGGACGAACCTTAATGGTCATCCAGCCCACTCGCACCTTCTCAGGTAGGGTAGTCCCTGAAAACACGAGCATGAACGTGCCGTTGTCCGTCCCCTGGCTTTCCCCTCTCCGCAGCATACGTTTGGCTTCTGACACGCCCTGATCTCTTAGGCCTGACAGGATCTCCTCCTCAGAGACATCGCGTAGGTCTTTGCAGCTGATCACGCCTCTGCAGCTGTTTTTGGTAGAATGCGGAGAGACCTTCACCGGTACAGACAGAGACCTGCTGGGTGTCCGGATTTCTAGGGAGGAGGTTGAGAGCAGCTTCTTAGCATCGGGATCACTTCCCATTTCAACCTCGACTCGCCCATTCGGGTGTCTGTAAGTCCGTTTTGGATGGAACTTTCGCAGGGCTTCATGGATCTGAAATGGATTCACCTTAACTGTTCTATCCTCGAAGTCAATAACGAGAGTCAAGGGGGTGGTCTGCTCTGGTCGAGTTCGTGCGGGGGGTTCAGTTTCCGAGAGTTCCATCGCGGCGGCGACGTCGGTGGGTGGACAAGAGGTGGTCGGCGTCAATGCGGGGGTCGGAGTCCGTGCGGTCGATTCAGTGGGTGTACAAGTAGGAGAGGCCATGATGAGTCAGTTTACCTTCGGCCCCCCGTGTTGCCAGCTGTCAATAGCTGGGCCCAGGGGCTGGTACAGTGCCTACGGGGGCAGGTGCGCCCGTCTCAGAGGGGCGAGAGATACACAACCCCTCCGATCAGAACGCACCCACCCCCTTGACGCTATCAGCCCAGTGGGCCGGCAGGGCCATGAGTCGGGACTAAGCAAAACGCGGCAGCCCTCACGCAGCGGAGACTGCGGTCCACCAGGCGCGCGCAACAGGCCAGGGTCTCGAAAAACGACGGTTTCCGAAACCCCGGCCCGCGTCACGCCCGGCAAGAACTATCACAGTCCCCACTGCGAAGGGCGCCGCGCCGCACGCCCGAAACATAATCCCCCCTGCCCAGCTGGAGCGACAGTGCCCGTAGACACTGCCGCGTAGCTAGGCCGCCCGCGGCAACCTACGGACGGCTTACCCCCGGTTGGATCGAGATATCTGGGCCAAAGGGGGCGTGTTGGAGCCCTCGGGACTGACCCGCCCGAGGGGGACCTCAACCCCCCAGGATCCCGTCAACCTCGTCGCCGGGGCTCGAGATAGGCCTCGAGTAGGCGCCTTACACCCATAAAAAGGCCGAAGAAGGCAAATAACTGTGGAACCAATAACTGAAGCGTAAAAAGAGGAAAGGAACTAAAAATAATCAACAAAATAAGAAAACAAAAACAAACAGGAGCTACACACTGGGAGGTGCAGGACAGAACTGACCCGATCCAATACGGTTACCGACCAGGTAACAAAGGGCCCGTAAGGCAGTCATCAGCACCACCGCAGACCTCATCACCAGAGCCGCCGACGACAAACACCGACTCTAACCGACCGAGATCGGAAGAGCCGGCGGCCGCCGGAGAGCCAGACATGACGTGTCCGCGGTGATGCGTCGACATGCCTCCAAGGGCTGACTGGGGCCCCGGGCGCGTCACTCCCCGTTGCTCCAATCTTTACTTGCCGGACGAATCCGGCAAGTGAAGATCGGTCCCCTGAGGGGCTTTGTAAGACCTTGTTCTGAGGCAAATGAAATATATATCAGTCTAGGTTTGACGAGTTTAGGATCATTTTCTAAGACTAAAAAGAACATAATTTTATATATAGGCCCAAAGGGTGGCACTTACTTTTTTGGAGCTAGAAAAAATCCAAACTAGAGCCCTGTTCCAGCTGTCAGCACAGTTTTGTCAGCAGAACCTCTAACCTCTCATCCAGAAAAGTAACATCAGCGCCATAATCGCCTCTTGTTTGCGCTAAGCAAAGGAAACTTAAACCTTTATACCATTAAAAAATATTAGGCTGCACTTCCTGCACTTGCTATTTTTCTTCAGCACCAACATTAAGCCGTCAGCCCGTAAAACCTCTAGAACCGGTTCCCGGGGAGAGGCTACAGTCCTGTGACGTAGGCCCAACGCGGCTCGCTGATTGGTGCTGACAAAACTCTGCTGACAGCTGGAACAGGGCTTAGGTGAACTTCTCAATGTTAAAAGCCCTGTTCCAGCTGTCAGCACAGTTTTGTCAGCAGGACCTCTAACTTCTCCTCCAGAAAATAAACATCAGCGCCATAATCGCCTCTTGCTTGTGCTAAGCAAAGGAAAATTAAAGGGACATTGTCGCAAAAATTTTTATTGTGGTTTCTTAATATTTAAAAAATCCTGATTCTGGTACCGTCAATCGTTTCTTTATCCTCAGCTAAATTTTTGGAGGCCACTCAACAATTATTCAAATTTGTTAACAATATCAATAATGGGTTGTAACCTGCTCTTCACCTCTATTCTATCAATCAAAGTTTTAGGTTCTAGAAATGATTTTTTTTGTCGTAGAAAATGTTTTTATGATGTATTATTATTCAATTTATTTTTATTAAGCCCAAAAATACAGAAATTACATTAGTTTGTCCAAAACATTCAGCTTAAGAAAACTAATCAGGGAAGTTTTAAACTCGGCCAGTTGTCGTGCAGCGGGGCTGGTATAGTGGCCTCCATTCCCGACTCTCACACGGGTAATACGGGTTCGAATCTAGGTAGTGGAAGTTTTTACTGTAAAAACAATTTTTCTGGTTTTCTTCTTGATTGTTCATGCGTACTAATGGATGAAGCATAGTCAGATCCATAATTTCCGATGGGGGGGGTAACTTCTGGGGAGGGTACCATCCAGACCGGGGGGCGCCAATTTTGACCGGCAAAACCTATCAGATGGACACTAAATCCTATCGGTGTGCGGCGATTTTTGCATTCTGGGGGAGGGGATGGGACGCGACATTTTAGGTTTCACCGAGAGTCGATCAGAGAGGGGGACACGTGCCCCCTTTTGCCCTCCTGGATCCTCCTATGGGATGAAGTAGCTAATCTAAGGACAATTTCTTCTGGTTATCCCTCCGTCCGGGTATTTGAGGGAAGGGGAATATTAGCCCCAAGTATTTTTCTAATCTGACCGGCGTACCAAACTGGGACCGGCTTGTCTCCAGCTCCCTCCAATGGTTCTCAGTCCGTCGGATTTACCTCTGTTGGAGACCAGTTCCCCTGTTTTCTGACCAACGGGACACGCTGTTTGCCATTCGAAAATGTCTTTTATGTCCTTTGCTGAAGGCCATTCTTGAAGCCTGGCCGGTTTTGGTGCAAACCAGGAACCAGAAATCGACCCAATAAAAAAGCAAGGGTGGCTCTTTGAGATTAAATGTGTTAGTCCCTAAATTAGTGTGTCTCGAGATTAATTAATCGTTTTAACACGCGCATTGACGGGAGGAGGGCACCCCCCCGTCTGGTTTTTCGGATAGAATATAAAAACGGCGGCGCGTAGCGTCGCCGTACTTGGCATACCTTCTCTCATCATTTTTACAACTTTTGTCAAAATTTTAAGGTTAGGTCATCTCAGGTCAGGTCACCAGTTCAGGTCAAGTGACCTGACCTCAAAAAACGTTTAAGATAGCACAAGTCGGAACAAAGTGAACTCATCCGATTGAAGTGATCTGACAAAATGGTTAAAATATTTCGATGGAGAAGCGTATGGGCTACCCAACGCCGTTTACCACTTTTTCACTACCTACCGTGGTTCTCGAGATTTTAGGAGGGAGGGTACCCGCCCCCCTCCCCTCAAAGCGAAGGTGGCTCAGAGCCCCGTCAATGCACGTGTTAATCTGGTTGAAACAAGGAGATAAAACGTTAATCCGTACAAGATAAAACGTGTACGAGATTAAATGTGGCGGTGTCCCAGGACGGAACACCCTAAAATACCGTCTGGGCCTTTCACGGCAAGAGAGTGTGGAGGCGGGGGCCTGCGCACTGGCCACTCCTTTCTCCTGTGCAGCCACCGAAAGAGGATCGGCCTGGACCCGGAAGCCACGTGCCGGGAATGCGACGACGGAGAGGACGAGGCCCTCCACCACCTTCTGACCCAGTGCCCTGTGTGCACTGACCTGCGCTGGGACATATTTGGACGGGACGACCCGCCCATCCGGGAGGCGCTGGCGGACCCGCAACGGCTGGCGATGTTCCTGCGGCGGTTGGGGCGTCTACAAGGGCGCCCCCCGTATGGCCGGAACACTCAATCAATCAATCAGATTGAATGTGTCCGTCGACATATAAATATTTGACATAATTTTAATCCTTTGGTCCCCGGAGAATATAAAACACGTAGTCTAGAGAACCGGAGAATAGCTGAATGTGATAAGGAAGAATAACTCTTGATATGCGTCAGAACTGGGGAACCAAAGAGCAGCCACCACGATCCTTGGATGAACTAACAAAAATATGTGCAGCCACCAAGTGTGGAACGCACCACGAACCCAGACTTCATCACTTTTTGTTTCAGGGGGAACGTTTGTTGTGTGCTGCAGGTTGGAGATAGACTGACCACCTCACTTCTCTGTCCGTGGTGGCAGCTCGTTCCAATTTTTTTGTATATAGATATACAAGATTTAAGAATACATCCTTTTTTACTTCAAGTTGAGTTAGTTTCTGATCCGGGCGCATCAAGAAAATATACCTCAAAATTCTAGCCTGGAACAGTTCGTATTAAGTAAAAAGGATTCTACAATTAATCTAAACATTGGTAGTGACGGAGTCTAAACCTAAGAACACGCATTGCAGCTTTACGACAAGCAAGCTGCTGGCCTCTTGAATGACATTTGTTTATGAAAATGATAAGGTTTTATTTTTAATACTCCGGAGTTTGGAAACGGTCCTTTCTCATAATAGTCGCAGAAGCACTTCATATAACATCATATTATTACATAAAATAGTATATTAACCGTTATTTTTTATTAGATTGTTTATTAGATTATCTACATTGATAAGATGTTTCATGACCAGCCTCCTCGAATCATGTTTGCAAAATGGGGCTAATACACTGATAAATATTCAGGTACATCCCTTCACCACAATTCTCATAATATAATAGGTGAACACATAAATGTTTAGTCAGAGTGCTAGGATAACCTCGAATCGAGTTCCAATATTCGAATATTCCAATACTGAACTACATTATTTCAGCAACCGAGTTCCATATCAGATCTAAATTTCAAGCCTTGGTCACACTATGACCACAAGTTTTCGCTTATTGTATTATGAGGATTCTGACGAGGGGCTGTGCCCGAATATGTGATCACAGTGTGATCACAGGCTCCATTATGCATCAGGAATTCGAGAGGCAAAGCCATGAAACATCTTACCAATTTATAATCATGCTCCACGGCTACGCAATGCAAAATTCATCTACTTTTAAAAACCAACAGATATCAGTTGATCAATGAGGCTTATATTCAGACTCACATAGCTGACTCACATATTCAGACTCACATAGCTTATATAGCTGCTCACAGCAGCTACAAAAGACAGGTTTTCTAGTAAACAAATTTTCTCTCTGAAGTGACCAGCCTAATCTTTCACATATTCCTCCAGGAAAACACAAAAAATTGCATCACCCAAGATTGCCCTCCTGTCATTCCTATATGTCTATCCATACTCTTTGTTCACAATTATATTTTTGTATTGGCTGGGTACACTCCTAGTGTTTCAAATCATAATACATCTTATCCTAGTTTTCCTTCAGTTTATTTTAAATAGCAATTATAAAAAAAACATGCAGATGGGCATTTGCAGAGGGCAGATGGATGAATTCATGCTACAGCCACTTTCATGTCTGGAAACAAACAGTAGCACTTGAAATATGAGTAACTTCATCCGAGAAGTGGATAAGAGTACACAAACTATTATGTACTGCATGGTACCAAAATAAAGGGAAAAATCTGTTTCAATCTGTGAAATTATCAAAAACATTTTCATACTTTAAAGAAGGTAAACTAAGCAGAAAATGCACTAGCATGCACACATTGTGCAGAACTAGGATTTGGAACAGGTAGAAATTTGTAATTCAAATTGCAGGCTTGATATAGACTTTTACTAGAGTGCACAGATATTGTACATAGAAAGTTAGACCAAAAAGAGAGCGAATATGGGACATTAAAAAATAATATGCCTAAACATTGGAAAATTGTCACCGCCAATCATTTTCACCCATTTTGGTACACAAGTTGACCTGTGCAACAATAAAATGAGGATTGTTTATGTTTATGTTTATTAGACAAGAACAGCCACAGGCTAGAGCCCACTTATGGTTGCAGTCGTTGGTTAAAATCGTTCAACATTCCGTAAGGGATCACACTCCACACTCGCACGCTTCCACAGTCAACCACCCACACATATCCTACACATGGCATTACAGAGTCTCTCCATGGCTTAAAAAGGCACTCTAAAAATGTATAAAAGTATATGTATATATAAAATTCAACGATAGCCTCCGCATGGAAGCTGCTGCTGCTAAAAATGATGAACTACGTGGGCGTAAAATAAAATATATGAAGATGGACCACCATATGAAAAATACTACTATAAAGGCATCTAAAAGCATAAAAATCATAAAATAATAAAATAAAAAGCAAAAAAATCCGCAATCACACAGTGCACATAGCAAGTAAGCATACTATCTCATGTACGTGCCAACGCTGTTCGCATACCGCAACACACTCGATCGAAAAGAATGAGTAGGCTGAAAAAAATCCTCTGCTGGTGTGTGCCGCAGAAAATCATTTACAAGTTTCGGAAGCCTGATCTGGAACCCATTCTGCACGGCATTAACTCGCCCACGAGGCACATTAAACAAGCCAGTGTGTCGTGAGCGTCGGCCGGGAGTCAGGAGGGAGAACATGGGCATCAGCTCACTACAGTCCAGCCCGCCGTTGAAGACGGAACGCAGGAACCTTATGTCGGCTTGTATAAACCTCGCTTTAATAGAAGAACAGCGAAAATGATTTAGGAGTGATACGTAGTCCATTGCACATCGGCTATGTGTGCTGGCGGCTAACCACATTAAAAAGCGATGCTGCAGCCGTTCAAGGCGGGACAGGTGAATGTTTGCGGCACCAGCCCAGATAACACTGCCGTACTCTAGGAGTGATCTGACGTGAGCATTATACGCACACAAAGCAGCACAGTGGTTGAATCTCGGAAGGCGTGCGCAGGAAGACACCTGAATGCTACGCATCAGCAAGCCAAGCATTCGATTTGCCTTGCTCATAACCGAGTCTACATGCTCTGCAAATGTCAGCCTAGAGTCGAGAACTACACCTAAGTCCCTAATGTGAGAACAGCGTTCCAGCTGATGTCCGTCTAAAATGTATGAAGAGATGATGGGTGATGTCCGTAAAGTAAATGTGATGGTCCTGCATTTGGCTGGATTGAGCTTGAGAAACCAGGTTTTTGACCACTCACTTAAGCGGTTCAGGTCGGCCTGAAGAGAATCGACGTCTGCTGGGCCTTGAATTCTATGGAAAATTTTGACATCATCTGCATACGCCAGAGAGCATGTTTTAATGTGACTTGGAAGGTCAGCAACGTAACAAGTGAAGAGGATTGGGCCAAGAATGCTGCCTTCCAGAACTCCGGATGTTACCGGGGCCCAGTCAGAGTACTTCCCATCGAGAATGACTCGCTGGGAGCGCTGGCTCAGGTAGGATTCAATCCAGTCATATGCAGGGCCGGTGATATTAAAAGAGTGCCTAAGCTTATGTAAAAGAAGCCTGTGGCTGACACTTGTAAAGGTGGATGAATAATCTGTGTAAATGGCATCCGTCTGCGATCCTTCTGTCAGTGAGGTCCAGCAGTGTTCCATAAAACAGGCCAAATTCGTCACGCACGAACGGTTGGGAAGAAATCCGTGTTGAGAATCAGGTAGCGCGGGCCGGCAAGTTCAAAGTAAGCTCTCGCAAACTACCTTCTCCAAAATTTTTGAACTGATTGCCAAAAGAGAGACAGGCCTGTAATTTTCCGGAAGTTTTTTTGAACCCTTTTTGAAAACTGGAATCACGTTGGCCTTCTTCCATGTATCAGGGAACACCCCGGATCCCACAGACAGATTTTTTGGCATTGACACTACTCATAAGCCTTGTTCCATCTGTCAGCACAGTCCTGTCTGCAGGCCCTCGAGCCTCTCCTCTAGAAAAGAAATATCAGTGCCGCAACTGCCTCTAGTACCTATGTGCTACTGCTTATCAAATACTTATCTACCAATAAAAAATAGTGCGCTACCACTGTTCTGCTTTTACTGTTTCTTCCAGCAGCACCACAGAAGGTTGCCAGCCTGTAAATCTAAGATTGGTTCTACGATTTGTTCTCAGGGAGAGGCTATAGTCATGTGACATCGACTCAATGCTGCTCGCTGATTGGTGTTGACAGACGGAACAAGACCACAGCTGTAATAGTGGGCCAAAATGAATAGTTGTCAATTAAGCATACAATTTGCTTTCTGGCAACTTTGTGAACCTAATTAATGCAGAACAGAAACATTAAATGCATTGCCCATATTTGATGGGATTAGTGCCTAACTCACTACACTCACTACACAAAACCTCAATAAGCATTGGTGCCCAGCAACGATGGATGGCAAAAATTAAAATTGTTTCATTAACTTTTCACTCATACATTTTTTCCTCTAAGAAAATCTCAATTCACCACATCAAAGGCTCTAAATATTTTACGTACAGATAACCGACGATATTGATATGTTGATCACGAGACCGGACCGGCGACAATCGGCGTCCTTAAAACCACCAAAAACTTTTGTCATGCCTCAAAAGAGGCTCTTCTGGATCGCGCTACCCGTATCTTTTTCTTGTATCATTGTCGCTGCAATGCAATCATGCAATAACGAACAATTAATAATTATAGTCTTTAGAGTGATCGGGCCTGGCCGCAGCGCTAATAAGTCTTATAGAATTTGTATTCATATCTCCGTGTTTGCCACGGCTTTTGAAATGGTAAATATCGATAACTCGTTGAAAGCCATGATGACATCACATTGATGTAAGATAAGCCCACGTGACCAGATCCTATAAGGACTGGGCTTCTGATTGGTTGATGGTATTTCTTTAAAGTCCTATATTACCTATTCAAAAGCGTTTTGGAAAGTTATTTTTATAAAATAATTTTTTATATCTCAGGTTCAGCGACCAAAATACTTCGATTGAATTTTTTTACATTTTTTGGTATAGAAATTGAAAGCTATAGCCCGGACTACGTCATTTTATCGATACCATAAGGACTCGGTAAAGTCGTCTATAAATGTTGACTTTGAGGCCGATTTTGAGGCATTTTGAGCCTGAATTTGCAAAAATGAGAATATGACTTCTGAAACAACTTTTTGCAACCTTTTGATCTAGCCAATAAAAAGTTTTGCGACAATGTCCCTTTAAACCTTTATGCCATTAAAAATATTAGGCTGCCTCTTCGTGCACTTACTATTTTTCATCAGCACAAACAGCAGGCCACCAGCCCGTAAAACCTCTAGAACTAGTTCCCGGGGAGAGACTACAGTCCTGTGACGTAGGCGCAACGCAGCACGCTGATTGGTGCTGACAAAACTGTGCTGACAGCTGGAACAGGGCTAAAGACAGGTGAAGGGATTCTTTTGCGTTATTCTGACGTCACAGTATGGCGATCATGAGCCCTGTTCCATCTGTCAGCACAGTTTTGTCAGCACCAATCAGCGGGCCGCGTTGCGTCAACGTCACAGGATTGTAGCCTCTCCCCGGGAACTAGTTCTAGAGGTTTTACGGGCTGATGGCCTGCTGTTTGCGCTGATGAAAAATAGTAAGTGCACGAAGTGGCAGCCTAATATTTTTTAAAGGGACATTGTCGCAAAAATTTTTATTGTGGTTACTTAATATTTGAAAAATCCTGATTCTGGTACTGTCAATCATTTCTTTATCTTCAGCTAGATTTTTGGAGGCCACTCAACAATTATTCAAATTTGCTAATGTAGCGACATTTTTTTCGATGTAGTGCATTTTTTTGCCTGGCTCACTCTTTCTGTGTATATATGCTGATGTAATGTGCTGTGCCGATGCAGTCCTAAGTTTCTATTTTAGCTGCGTAGACGCCATCTGTTCCATTGGATCGGTGAGGGAGGTAAACAGCACCCCCCTTGCCCAGGGTAGCAGGTGCTGCTCGCTGGAGGTAACAAATTGGTTCCCTCTGTTCCCAGTTCCAGCCGAGGCACCGTACTCGGCCCCCCTTTTTTGAGTGCTCACATGATGTTGATGCAGCACTGAGTCCTAGGCCTCAGCTAAGATGGTGCCCCCGGAGCAACCGACTTTTTGGCCTCCGCCCGTGGGTTGGAGCATCTGGGATGCCATGGTTCACATGGTTCTGGCCGCTGAAGGCGGCAGTAAATGGGTCACAAGATAGTGATGACCAGAGCAGAGACCCGCACCCCTGCTCGGGGACAGCAGGCGCGGGGAGGAGAGCCAATGAGGGCTCGTGAGGGAGGTGTCTGGATCCCAGAGGGGTAGGAGAAGAGAGACAGGGGACTCTTGGTGCGGAGGCCGTAGAGGAAGGAGGCTTGACTCCAGGGGACACACGCCGGAGGGCAGGCTGGGAGGACGCGCCAGCGCTGACACAGCAGCCATGTGAGTACAAGAAACGATGAGCCGTTTCTTCAAAATTCAAAATTTATTTCCTCTCTTCCACCGAGCCAAAGGACATGCATTGTTTAAATTGTTAACATTGGGAAATCAGGGCAGGGGAGGATATTATGTGAGTGTATGCCGCAGCAGGCATCTGTGAACCGGTAAGATTAGTTAGGAATGTGCCAAATTATGGAGTTGCTTGAGAATGAAGGAACAGTGGCGCCAAAATACTGATAACTCGACTCAAATTTTCCCCTTTGCTAGTGTACTAAATGATTCCGCTAACATGTGTAACTTGCCCGAGAAAAGTGTACAAATATAGGGTATGGAAAATCTGTCCAGATCGTCTACTGATTCGCAGATACCGCTGAAAGTGTGGGACAAAGGACGAAATGAAATATGACGAGCTGAGCAGAATATGGTCTAACGGAGGGTAATTTGTTGTATATAAATTTATACAATGCCTGGACAGAGTTCTATGGTTCTTCCACAGAATAGCAGTTAACTACTTGCCATCTGTTCTAGTAAATCTGTCGGAATTTAAAAGGGTTCCTAGCTGGGGACAGAATTCTCGACGCCATGTTTTTTTCTTTGCTCGTGGCCGGCACATTCGTATGTAAAGTAAATTTAGCCGACATGGACACAGAGGAATCCTTCGATGCTTTGGTTAGCTGAACATCACACTACATATTGGGTACGTTCGTTTCTCCTTATGAATGTTTTTTTTCATGGGCGCCAAAACGCAGGCTAATCATGCAATTCAGACTACGTTTGCGGCTGGAGATTGGCTGCGACATTTGTGTGTGTTGAAATCCACTCAACTTAAGTTTTATCGGGCGACTTTTAGAGTAATCATCATTATGTACTTATCGAACGTCAGTGTATTCCCATAATTATTGTTTGGGAACAGGGTCTCGTGGAATTATTACATTGTTTAAATTAGTATTTGCAAACCGTACCGAGATATTTCATGCTAGAATTAAATTGGCAGTTCAGACAAAAAGGGGCAATAGAAATTAGCAGCGAATCAGTATGAGTTATACGGATATGAGCAGGTGACAAGATGGCGCCTGTTACTAGAACCAGCTCTACGCGGCAACGCTGGATAGTGCTTCCGTTCTTATCGTACCAATTTCTGTTTTTAACGTTGTGAGGTTCAGACGTTATAGTATAAATAGAAGGTGATTAAAGGAAACATGTTCGTACACGCTTCTAAACTTTCTTAGGCCGAGGGTGTAATTTATTCCAGATTGTACTATGGCTATCAGTGACAAATTATGTGAACCAACTATTTTCGTACGATTACGTTTCTCCTCTTGATTAATTTTTAGAGATGAACTTCAAGTTTAGCCGAAATTCTGGAAGGTTGATTAGTTTCTTCTCCATACCGGTGCACCGCAAAAACCGGAAAACCCAGTATGAAGCAGGGACGGCTCTGCGCTCCACACGTCCGCCAGTCGTCCAGTCGCGAGAAAAGCGGGTCACCCTCGTTTCTGTTGTAGATCGCCGCCGCTCTAAATAGCTGTTTGCGCATATTTGTGCGTCTCTCCCCCCCTTTCACGCGGGCACGGTCGTCGCAGAAGGGGAGCGGCCGAACTCGGTCGCTTCTGTTGTGACGCTTGTGTCCACGGGGCGGCGGCGCAGGTGGCGACAATAATTGTGGGATGAACGTAGGCATTCTTTCTATATCTGCAGAGTAAGGATGAGCCACTTACCGGCATAGTTTAAAGGGGTGTTTCATAACCATGAATAATTTTGGCCAAAAAAGGGAATTGTGAAGATGTTGTTGAGAAATCGTTTCTAGCCTAATTTGTCTCGCTCAGAGCCTCCTGGATTAAATGTCCGCACGATTTTTAGTTTGAAAGTGAGTGCACAGGTCTGACCACCCTTCGAAATCACCCCATTTCGGCAATAAAACGAATTCTATGTTTTTAGTTCAGAACCCCGAACATGCAATAAAAATTACAACTTGGGGAAGGGATAAAGCCCCGCTTTTAGATCCGGCCGCCCGACCGCGTCCTGGCGCCGGCCGCGTGACCGTCTCGGGCCTGCCAGATACAGTCGCCCGGCGCTCCGGGAGGGGTGTTTGTGCCCTCAGGCGCCGTGCCCGCCATCCGCCCAGGCGGCTGGACAGAGCGGGTTCGCAGGGTGGCCTGTTTTGATCGAGTACACTGTCGGAGGAATGGGGACCGCCGCAGGGTACGCGATTGGGGTAATTAGGTCTCGAATCGAGAGCGCAAGTTATCAACTTTAGAATCATAGATTTTTCGAGTATGATTTCGACCTTAACGAATGTATTAGTGCCCGTGCGGTCACGCCACCAGTCCGTCGCGGGGTTCATCTGCAATTAGCGGAGTGCTCAGTCAGTCCACTTCGGGGGAGGATTAAACAAAGATGACGGCTGTGCCCAGGCTTAGGAATTTCGCGTTTATCCGGCATTTTCATTCATACAATATCGCACAATGCCTGAACCACAGATTGGTTCCCTGGATAATGGGAAGGGATAGGTATATGCGTATAGGAATACCATCCAGAGAACGTCGAATTCAAATTTGCAACAAAAAAAAACATGCGAACGGGGAATCTGGCTGTCTAGGTCCAAACTTTGCCCGCCACTGTTTTTTTTTGCTTGAATAAGTTTTGAGGGAAACATTATTTTCGGTGACTGTATTTAGGGTAACGTTACAAGAAAATCAACCAGACATCTTCCACAGCCTGTAGTCACTTTCGGTGATCACATCTGACGGGCTGGATTCGGAGACCTGATTGTTGTTTTAGACGGTGATTTCTGTACAATGAAATTATTTCAATACACTGATGAGGGTAAGTTCGAGCGAAACGTCAGCTGTCAATTCGAAATTGTAACTTAACGGAAATTATCGGTGTGTCTCACCCGAATGCTACTAAATTACCGAACTGTTAGATGGATGCATAATCACTGGCGTGCACTGCAGTGGAAAATGTACGCGTAAACTTGACACCATCTTTGAAGGGATCGGATAAGATTTTAATGACATGTCCAGGCCTGGGCACATTAGACGTGAGGCCACTTAGATAGGATTTTAGTGAAGGCTATCGCGAGCAGATAACGATGCTAGGACTAGGTGAGAGGTATCAGCATTGAAGTTGCATAGCATGGACCAGGGCCGGGGTGGAAAGGATTTTTCTAAAACAATTAACGGCGTATCCAATCACCTAATGATGTGAGCATGGCACCCAAATCTCCACGTCTAAGGTGACTTTTCGGCGGTCTCACCACGTCTCGAAAAAGGGGAGGTGGGGCTCTTCCGCCTCTGATCCAAATCCGAGCGCCAAAAAGGGGAATACATATAATGGAGAGGCCGAACTTTCAACGCTTTCTGGCCTCGACAAGGTTACGAAATTCTGCGGAGGGCGAAGCTCCCGGAAAGGTAGCTGTTTTTTCAGAGTGTCCCACGAGGAGCATCCCCCACCGAAGGGTACGGGAGGGAAAAATTACTAGCAACATTGTTGTGGGGCTGGCCATTAGGATGGGGAATGGATGAATGGTGATTGAAGGAGTGTGCGTGTTTGTTCGAATGGAGACACGGATGTGCTAGTTTAAGGCCGGTGGGCACCTTGGCCAGAGGTGCGTGGTGCTCTGTGGTAACTCATTTCGAAAAGGGGGATAAACCCAGTGAACCCATGAAATACGACCCCGAAACGTCATCGAAGGGGCCATGCCATATCAGAGGTGGGTGGAGAGTCGAACAAAAACTAGTTAGAGCCCCTGAACAGACTAGCCGTCCCACTCTGTTCAGACATCAATTAAGGTCCAGGAGGTGACGACCGGACCGGGCGAAAAGCGCACCGTGCGCGATGAAGAAGAGCTTAGAAGATTCCAGGAGCAGTGACGACTCTCGCTGATGGGCTGAAGACGGGCGACGGCACCTTCAGTCGGCGTCAAGCACATCGGACGGGGAGGCCCCTACGGCGCTGCCGAGCCGGGGAGCCTCTCGATGTGACGACTGCCACAAAGAAGACGAAGAAGATAAGTCCGGAGGCCGGTGGGATGGTGTTCCCCACCGGACCGGTATGGGCTCCGGCCCGTACTGGCGTAGCCGTCAGGCTATTCCGGTGAAGATGAAGATAAGTCCGGAGGCCGGTGGGATGGTGTTCCCCACCGGACCGGTATGGGCTTCGGCCCGTACTGGCGTAGCCGTCAGGCTATTCCGGTGAATATGAAGATAAGTCCGGAGGCCGGTGGGATGATGTTCCCCACCGGACCGGTACGGGTGGCAGCTCGTACTGGCGTAGCCGTCAGGCTATTCCGGTGAAGATGAATGAGGTGGAGGCCGGGGGAGTGACGACTACTCCCGGACCGGTATGGGTGGCGACCCATATTGGCGCAGTCGACCGAGGCTGTTCCCTCAATTAAGACGAGTCGTAATGACGATTACACTCGATTGTTACGCATTTTATATTTTATAAGGGGGGAACACGGTCGGTCGCATCGACGGAGATCGGCCGTGCAGCGGTAGGGCTCGACCGCAAATCCTATTTCCCTTTGGGTATCACGTCGACGGTAGGGCGGCCCTGGATCCCATCGCTATGCATACTATATCGATATATATAACGATGATGAGAAAATCCGAGAGAAGTATAACGATAATTAGACGGCTATGGCTATGCAGCTAATCTTGGGGCGCATATTAGTGGAGGGGATATTTTAATGTCGGGGACTTCTGATTACCATCAATCGGGCCCTTATGACTGGGAAAAGCTAACGGAGGCGGAGAGTTTCCTACGTGCGATTGTTGAGGCGCGCCCCGTAAGGCTTAGGGAATGGGAACTTGCGTTTATTATTGTTTCGGACAAGGAGGAAGCTACGTATTATTCTAAAATTAAGGAGACATAGTCGGTCCCCGACACCGCTCCTATGCGGGTTAGTTGGGAAGGAGCGCTCCGGGGCCGGCGGCACTAAGATGTTAATTTACGCAGATATTTATTTGGCCTAACGCGAATATTCAAAAATCGCCAAAAGGGGGGGTATACGCATGTTGGCTCATACATTGGGAGCTTATTTGGCTATGTGCATGAAATGGCTCATTGTTTGTTGTACCTGCGTGTCTTATGTGTCTCGCTAACGGTCCTGGAGGCGCGCCCAGCTCCTGACCGCATTGCCTGTCTCCCTAAATATTCCGTAACGGGTAGTGGAGGGAATGGCCGCACAGAACAACACCGGTGCCAGGCCCGTCAGAAGCGAAAAAATCCCGTTTCCCGAGAAACCCCCGTTACACTAACAATATCAATAATAGGCTGTAACCTGCAGCCCCTCCAAAGTTAGTTGGCAGCAATATACTGTTACGGCGTATAAATGCGACTGCTCCATAGGGCTTACGTGTTAAATTGCTCATTTTCAACCACGTGCTAGCCACAGCCTATGGCTGTTGGAAGAAATATAACGTCGTCATTGGAAGGCCTGTTCCCTGCCCTTTCCACTTTCCGTTTGGTATTTTTATGTCAAATGTACAGAAATGCCTAAAAAAATCGATTTCCGTGAACCATGCAAATGTAAGCCGCAAATTTCCCGGCGTACACCCTGTACGCCGGCGGTCGCGTAGCGCAGTGGTTAGAGCGATGGTCTAGAAATCAGACGATGGTGAGTTCGAATCCCAGTCTCGGCTTCGGCTTCTAACCACTGGGGTGGAGCACTGCGAGTGATATGGTTGTTTTACTCAATCAAGTCAGTGCTTAGAACTCTTCGTGAGCATTCAGATGTTTCACTACATGACCAAAGATAGAGCTGCTACTTTATTACCCACTTGCCAAATTGGGAGAAGCGGACAATATGGAATACCAACGGGGCAAAGCAAGGAATGTCAGTAGTCACCTAATAATAATAATAATTGTCCGGCTTAATGACACACCAACCGCCAATAGAGAAGTCAGCATGGTTCCCTGTTTCGTTTTGGGTTATAATTCCCTTTCTGACCCGCCCCTGCTGATTTTTTGTATCATTTGGGGCGTCTGGACAATATTTTGGCTGTTAGCGAAACCGTTTCAAACAACACCAACTAATATAACAATGGTAATAAAACGTCATAGGCGGATCCAGTGCGCGGACAAAGAGGGCACGTTTTCTCCCCCGTGATCGACCCTCGGCACCCCCTGAAATGATCACGGCGCCCCCCCTGAAATGTCGCTTCCCACCTCTTCCTCCTCCCCCAGGATGCGAAAATCGGCACCCACCGATAGGATTTTGCGCCCATCTGATAGGTTTTGCCCGTCAAAAGTGGCGACCCCGGACCGGATGGCACCCCCCTCGGGAAGGTGCCCCCCCGATCGGCAATCCTAGATCTGCCTATGTAAAACGTCACCAGGGAAAGGGGGAATTTCTGAAATTGCCTCTGGTCAAATACCAATGGATGAAAAAGGCATCTCTGACCGAACTACTTTCTTAAATATAATAAACGCACGGATGAAATGTGGAAATTTTAGGACCAATACCTGTCCTCAATTTACCGTGTCTGCGTAAAACTGCGTAGATAGTGATAATCTGCAATTTTTACACGACGGTACTTTTTGGATTTCCACGTTTGCGGGGAAAACATGATTTTTTAGATGCCTCAAATAAAGCTTTCAAAATGTTTTTCATAAAGATGACACGGGAATTGTTCTATGTAATCTGGCGATAACTTCGCTTTTTCACGAAGCGGCAAGAAACTCGACAAGAAAAGGAAGCAAACTTAGTCTTAAACCAGCATCCAATCATCAAATTCGAAATATACTTGACAAAAATCTGAAGGACATTGGACAAACTCCCTGCATCCACCTGGGGCCCTAGACCAACCCTCCCTGGATCCGCCTACGTCAACGAGAATGTAAAAGTTCAGGCACCTGCGATTTTTTTCACACTGCAAACATCCGCATTCAAAAGATACCATCTCAATGCAATATCTACTGATCACTCATAGATAGCTTCCGTGCAGTGGTGGATACGAGGCAGAGGGCTAATGCCTCAAGCCCCCCTCCCATGTTTAAGTGCCTATAGCTAATGCATAGGCGGAGACTGATGATAATTTGAGTTTTAGGGCACTTCAGCTGGAGAGGCTACATTTGTTCGTCTGTAACGCATTACATCATTCCGTCATTCCAAGATTGGTTTTATTAACTGAAGGCCATAACTGAAAGCCCACAGAAAAACAAGTATCTGATCAAGAAAAGGCAGGAGGTATCATGCAGGACAACACGTGCATCAGCCGACACTACCATCATCCAAACTTCCAACACAAGACCACTAAATTTAGAAACAACACACAAGAGATTCCCACACCGAGCCGTCAGAACCTGTAACGCACTGCCTACGACTGCAATACACACCAAGAACAGCTACAGCTTCAAACAGAAAATAAAGAAACTCATCCGACCTTAAATCATAATCTGTGTTA
Organism: Lepas anatifera; assembly: GCA_034440635.1. Taxonomy (NCBI): domain Eukaryota; kingdom Metazoa; phylum Arthropoda; class Thecostraca; family Lepadidae; genus Lepas; species Lepas anatifera. Next base: position 193,762 of record JAOTON010000676.1, on the reverse strand, counting down.
CTGTGTCAATCCATTATCACTAAAATCCATGACTTTTCATTCAATAATTATAATAATAGTCTGTCATCCATAATTAGCACAATCGATGTTAAACGATTATATGTGTCACGGAGTTAAGTGTAAACAGAGATGTAATTGCCACGACAACGTGGGTATCTCTGAGAAAGCAAATATATAATATAATATATTAGCTAGACTGGCATATACAGAGAGTGCATAGGCGGAGACTGATCTGAGGCGTTGGTGGGTGGTGGTCGAGTCCACTAGCCCCCCCCCCCATCTCAAAATGAAGTCCTGGATCCACCACTGATTCCACGCAAGTGTATTGCCAAATGTCACAATGCGGTCTTCCTAGCATACACACTAATTATCCAAATATCTTCAATATTTGATCAACCACCCCACAACGCCGCCAATTGCTCCAGTAATGGCTATAATAACTTCCTCACACTCGTAAACAATAATCATAAAGTGAACAAACAAAATACGGCTCAAATACCAAACGAAATAGTTTTTCACTTTCTTGCTTTTCAACTACATTTTATCGTTTCATGAGGACATTTTTTTCGTTTTTAATGACGTTTTTCGTTTTCTCCTTTTGCATAGTGTAGCTTGCCCAATACATTTCAATGGCGCAAACTTGTTTGCAGTGACTAAAAAATGAAAACAACTCATTAAAAAGTGTGCAGTGTAGTCAGTACTTGAAATTCTAAAAGGAAAAAGAAAAACCCCAGACCAGGATCAAAAGCTAAAACCCACCCAGTACACTGCCAGAGACACTGCTAAAATGAGCAAAAAAAAGAACGCGAAGGGACAGTGCTTTTGCCACGACAGTGCTGTGCAGACAGTGCTGTACTTTTGCCACGGAAAATCGATGCAAAAGCACAGATGAGACGTGGCATGGTCTGTGCATAGACTAAAACTGTGTGTGAGTGTGTGTGTGAACTAAAACTCCATGTCTAGACCAACTCTACAATGAAGGAAACAAAAAGGCTAAGCACAGTGCAGATAAGGATAACAATTAGCAAAAAAATCAGGAAAGGGTAAAACTCAACGTTTCGGTCCAAGAAAATCTTCAGGTGAACTACACCTGCATGCAACTATATGCATCTAGACAAAACTACATGCATCTCTCTTGCAATGCAGCTAAAAATGTGCACACACACAATCCCAACTTGGCAAGACTAATCAGCTAGGGGAATTGCACTTAGATTGAATCCCACTATGTCCAAGTGGGATACCAGTTCTGGTTCAGTACCCACAGACAAAATATTCAAATTTTCTGTCAGGAGTCATGCTGTTCTGCCAACTTTTGCAGCTCATTATAAACATATCAAATTTAGTACCTAGTCCTACCTAACTGTTTTTTTTCTCATCTATTTCTTAACTAATTTGTAACTTAAAGGCTCAGGTTCCATGGGCTAGAGGCGATTCAGATAGACCTGAGAATCAGGATACAGCAATCACGGTTTCGAAGGCACTTTGGCTGGATACAAAAGGATCTGTAACCAATAGAACACTTCAATCTTGAATTTGTCAACATTTCTGGTACACCATTCAAGTTTTCTTTCACTCTCCCTTCACATATGTTTATAGTTTTGTTTAAGGGTAACTGTTCTGTTGATGAATTTTGTTAATGATTTTTTTCTGAAGGGTTGATACAATTTTGTTTTTAGTTTTGTCTAATGAAAAAGAAAGTTATACCCTCTCCAGTCTACTCTCCTTTATCTCTGCACTGTAAGGGAAATATTTACCATCACAATGCCAAATCCTGCCAGATCTTGTTGGATGTGGATTTACAAGAATTGGATTGAAAATGGTTACCATTGCCAAAGCTCTAACCATATTGATTGCATCCGAAAATTATGTGTGGCCACGCTCGACTATGAATGGAAACTGGGACTATTTCTTACACCTATAGAAAAAAACAAGTACTGCAACTCAATAGCCTACAAAGTCATTCTTAGAAGTTAAGCAATCTTGACAGCTGGAAATAGCTCACTGCTGGTACCCAAGACGCATCACATATGGAAGTTTTCACAAGTTAGCGTCTCAAGAAATCACACTTAATAAGTTTTTGGATCACAGCTGCAACAGGACCAGAAAAATACCATTTTCTTTTCCACCTTAGAAATAATTTTTTTGATTACTCAATGCTGCCTTGATATCAGAGTCCACATGTCACACATCTAGGAGAACACACCAAAAACAAGGAATGTGTTCAGCGTAGACTACAGTTGATGCTGCAGCCGCTCAACAAAAAACATAAACACTACTGAAACCTTGCACGGGTTTAACTGATTTCATCTCACTTCATCTCTATTTTGGTTTTACAGAGTGCAATATAGCTGTTGCTAGTCTTCAAACTAAAGCAAACCAGGCAATCAGAGTTGTTAGGTAACCAAAATCATTCAGTGTGGAGTCAGAATACAAACTTACCTGCCTAGATTGAACTTTTGACCAAGAACTCAGGAAGGAAGGAATGCTTCTCCACAAATTGGACTCCAATCACTTGTTTTAACAAGCTGTTAGAACTCACTCTATTTAGTGAATTCCTTTTTTGGCACACAAATATGGCCCAACACGCAGTATCTTGACTCTTGAGGAACATAAATACATTTTTCCTTAAAAAAAGATAAAAGAGAGAGGGTTCAAACTGACTGGAATCAATCTCGGTAAGTTTTCGTAACTTAATTCACATCTGCTGCAAACCAAACTGTCTAATAAATAGCTTTGCAACAAACAAAATGCGCCCGATACCTATTTGTTGTCAATTTCTATTGAAAACTGAGTGAACAAAGAGCGCAGAGTTTGCCGCTGGTTTGGAGCGCCCATATTTAGTCTTAGTTTGGAAGAAATTTGGAAGAGTCTACCATTTTCTCCTAAATGATGGAGACAAAAATACATCTAATTTTCTTTTTTGAGCTTTTACCTGCTGTTTTCATCATGTTTGAGCCAATTCTTAATTTTGAAGAGAAAATTGTGGCAATACAGCGATATTTTTGCATTTTTGATCTGCTTACCTAGCGGCTTGCACTACTAAACTTTGATGTACCCGTCCTCTATTACCATGGAATACAGATACCTGGAACGGAAGGCTCGTTGATTTCTGGGATGCTTTTGTGGGGCTCATTAAAAAGAATTGGGTAAATAGCCAAGAACATTAAAATATAGATGGCAGTAAAATATTCAACAAAAAACAGGCCTTTGCGCGTGCCTTACTTCAACCCAGAGGAAACAGCTACTACTTAGGTATTATTTATCCAATATAAACCTAAATATTTGCATAATAACCATAAAATATGAATGCAAAATCAGCGTGAGCCCGGATTCGAGGCCGGAACACTACGATTGCTAGACAAGCATGCTGCCAACTGCGCTATTGAGCGACGAAATTACCATTATGAAGATGAAAAATTCGACGCGTGGGATTCGAACCCGGGATCTTTCGATTACTAGACGAGGCTTAACACACTGCGCTATTACGGCGCTGGGCCGTGCGCGCTTAAAACATGTTATAATACAAGTTGAGCTGCAGTATCAGATTCTGATTTCTCCTTCGTTTTGCTCTAAGATTTCAGGTATTTCATGCCTAAAATGTATTTTAGTGGACGCACCACAGATTGGGCTTTCCGAAATGTATGGTCGATTTCCTGTGCAAGCCATGGTTTATAAGTTATGACGCATCAAAGTCATCGGCCACCACATCTCCCATAGACTTTACATTGGTCCTTACCGAGCTTTACTTACCAAATGATTTTTTCATGTCCTAGATTGGCACCCAAAAGCGGGGCGGGTTTGCATTGAGGTCTCCATTCCAGGTATCTCTATTCCATGCTATTACCCTGGTAACCTGCTCTTCACCTCTATTCTATCAATCAAAGTTTTAAGTTCTATAAATGATTTTTTTGAAATGGAAAATGTTCTTATGCTGTATTCGTATTCAATTTACTTTTATTAAGCCTCAAAAATACGAATATTAGATTAGTTTGCCCAAAACATTCGGCTTGAGAAAACTAATCGGGAAAGTTTTAAAATCGGGCAGGTGTCGTACAGCGGGGATGGTATAGTGGCCTCCATACCCGACTCTCACACGGGTAATACGGGTTCGAATCTAGGTCGTGGAAGTTTTTACTGTAAAAACAATTTTTTCTGATTTTCTTTTTGTTTGTTCATGCGTATTAATGGATGAATCATAGTCGGATCCATGATTGCCGATGGGGGGGGTAACTTCCGGGGACGGCACCATCCGGACCAGGGGGGGCGCCACCTTTGACCGGCAAAACCTATCAGATGGACGCTAAATCCTATCAGTGTGCGCCGATTTTCGCATCCTGGGGGAGGGGATGGGACGCGATATTTTAGGGTTCACCGAGAGTTGATGAGAGAGGGGAGCGGGGGCACGTGCCACCTTTGCCCTCCTGGATCCTCCCATAGGATGAAGTAAATATTCTAAGGACAATTTCTTCTGGTTATCCCTCCGTCCGGGTAGTTGAGGGAAAGGGAGTATTAGCCCCAAATATTTTTCTAATCTGACCGGCGTACCAAACTGGGACCGGCTTGTCTCCAGCTCCCTGCAATGGTTCTCAATCCGTCGGATTTCCCTCTATTGGAGACCAGTTCCCCTGTTGTCTGACCACCGGGACACGCTGTTCGCCGTTCGAAAATGTCTTTTGTGTCCTTTGCTGAAGGCCATTCTTGAAGGCTGACCGGTTTCGTGCAAACCAAGAACCAGAAACCGACCCAATAAAAAGCAAGGGTGGCTCTTTGAGATTATATGTGTTAATCTCGAGATTAATGTGTCTCGAGATTAATTAATCGTTTAACCCTCGCCCCACCGGGTCCATCGATGCCCCCCTAAGGTTTTTCCGGGATAGCAGAAAGACGATGAGGCGCAGCACCGTGGTTGAGGGCTCTACCTCTCACTGCATCATTTTCCCACCATCCCTGAAATTTTTTACCCCGGGTCACCCAAGGTCAGGTCACCAGACGAGGTCAACCAAGGTCACCTCACTTCAACTTTAGAGCTCTGTAAGAGCTACATTTCGGAGTCGATCGATTTGAAACTTCCTACACTTTATGACCCCTCCAGGGTTAACAAGGTGTATATCCGGGATTTTTCGATTTCGTGCCCTGAGGTCAGGTCACGAGGTGACCTCTCCCATTGGAAAAGCATAGGGAAAAGCCGTCTTATGATCTAAAAGTCACAAAAACGATTGAAAATGCTCAGCTTGATCAGAAAAGCGTTTTTGGACACCCTTTCACGGATTCTAGGGGCCATATTTGCCCTTTGACATCCCCAAGGTCATCCAAGGTCACCAGGGGCAGAAACAGTATTTTGACAATAACTTTTGACTTGTATAAGCTAGAGCGCTGAAACAAACACCATCGTGTTTGTCTCGTCATTGGCTTTCATTTGATATACGGCAAGGTCACTTTCTGACCTTTCGTGACCTCAGGTCATACTAGGTCACGAGGTGACCTCTGGAGGTCAAAATACTGGCGGGAGGTCTTTACGTTTCCATTGCGGAAAAAGTACTAGCAATTTCCTATCAAATGTACTTTACCAGGCCTCAATAGCTCTAAGAGCATAAGAGTTATGCCCAGTTTGCTTAATCATTGCATATTTGAGTGAAAATAGCCGATCTTGACCTAATTTGACCTCTGGAGGTCAAACAATTGACCTGAACACTAAAACATGTGAATTAATTTCTTACTGAATTCACGCGAGCTTTCTAGTGCACTTTGCAGATTTGCGCTAACGCCCATATTTTCGGAGTTAGAGGGGGCCATCGATGGCCCCGGTGGGGCGAAGGTGGCGCCGGACCCCCGGTGGGGCGCGGGTTAACACGCGCACTGACGGGAGGCGGGTACCCGCCCCCCCGTCTGGTTTTTCGGATAGAACATAAAAACGGCGGCGCGTAGCGCCGCCGCACTTGTATCCATACGCGTATATTAACAGTAAAAGCGCAGTAAATGGTAAAACATACACTCCTAACACTAGGCAAAGAAAACTAGGCAGGGGCGCCGCCACGGAATTTAAGCCATCACACATTTATTAGGTAGGTACTCAACACACTCGGGTTAAAAATAAACTCGGGTTAAAAAACTTGAAATACCTTCTCTCATCATTTTTACAACTTCTGTCAAAATTTTAAGGTTAGTTCTTCTCAGGTCAGGTCACCAGTACAGGTCAAGTGACCTGACCTCAAAGTTTAAGACAACATAAGTCGGAACAAAGTGAACTCATGCGATTGAAATGACCTGATAAAATGGTTAAAATATTTCGATGGAGAAGCGTATGGGCTACCCAAGGCCGTTTACCATTTTTCACTACCTACCGTGGTTCTGGAGATTTTAGGGAGGTACCCGCGCCCCCCTGTCAAAGCGAAGGTGGCTCAGAGCCCCGTCAATGCGCGTGTTAATCTGGTACAACAACGAGATAAAACGTTAATCCGTACGAGATAAAACGTGTTCGAGATTAAATGTGGCGGTCTCCCAGGGCGGACCACCCTGAAAGACCGCCTGGGCCTTTCACGGCAGGAGAGTGTGGAGGTGGAGCGCCTGCGCACTGGCCACTCCCTTCTCCTGTGCAGCTACCGAAAGAGGATCGGCCTGGACCCGGAGGCCACGTTACAGGAATGCGACGATGGAGAGGACGAGATCCTCCACCACCTTCTGACCCGGTGCCCTGCGTGCGCTGACCTGCGCTGGGACATATTTGGACGGGACGACCCGCCCATCCGGGAGGCGCTGGCGGACCCACGACGGCTGGCGATGTTCCTGCGGCGGTTGGGGCACCTTCAGGGGCGCCCCCATACGGCCGGAACACTCAATCAATCAGATTAAATGTGTCCGTCGACATCTAAATCTTTGATATAATTGTAATTCTTTGGTCTCCGGAGAATATAAAAACACGTAGTCTAGAGAACCGGAGAATAGCTGAATGTGATACGGAAGAATAACTCTTGATATGCGTCAGAACTGGGGAACCAGAGAGCAGCCACCACGATCCTTGGATGAACTAACAAAAATATATGCTGCCACCAAGTGTGGAACGCACCACGAACCCAAACCTGATCACTTTTTGTTTCAGGGGGAACGTTTGTTGTGTGTTGCAGGTTGGAGATGGACTGGCCGCCTCACTCCTCTGTCCGTGGTGGTAGCTCTTTCTAATTTTTTTCGTATATAGATATACAAGATTTAAGAATACATTGTTTTTTACTTGAAGTTGAGTTAGTTTCTGATCAGGGCACATCAAGAAAATATACCTCAAAATTATAGCCTGGAACAGTTCGTATTAAATAAAAAGGATTCTATAATTATTCTTAACATTGGTAGTCACAGAGTCTGAACCTAAGAAGACGCATCGCGGCTTTAAGACAAGCAAGCTGCTAGCCTCATGCAGAGACGGCGGATTCCATTTTCGAGAAGTGGTGCAAGATTTTCTGGAGGGGGCGCCTTCCTCCCCAGGGGGGCGCCATCATCCCTTGGGGGCGCCTTTGCTATCCAAGGGCGTTCTGCAGAAACTATTTGGACTCAGCGTGCGAGGCCACTTGGGGTGGTTTATGCCGTTGAACCTAGATGTAACTGGACCGCATGTAGCGATTAAAACTATAGTTGGACAATGTAATACCTTTTTCGGTCAGCTAGGGCATTCTGTCGCCTTTCCAAGCAAGCGGGAAGAGTATGGGCACCTAGTATGCGCCCACATAATGCCTCATCGTCGCCAATAATCGTACGGGTGAAGCTAATCTGGTGCCCCTTGAGCTCATCTCTTGACCTCTTAGCTGGTCTTGGCCCCTTTAGCTGATTACTTGCCATCTAAGCTGATCTGATGCCCTTGAGTTAATCGAGTGCCCCACTGAGCAAATACTTGTGCCTCCTGAACCTATATAATACCCTTTGAGTTAGTCTAGTGCCTCCGAGCTTGCTCGGTGCCCTAATAGCTGATTTAGTGCCCCTGGATCTGATTCGGGCCCCCGAGCTGATCTCATGCCTCCCCCAAGTTGATCTACTGTCTCCTAAGTCAATATGGTGCCTCTTCAACTGATTAGGTGCCCCCTCAGCGGATTATTGATGTCTCCTTCGATGATCTGGTGCCCCTGAGCTGGTTTTGTGGGCCCTGAGCCCATCTTGTGTCCCCTGAAGCTGTTATGTTGCTCCCTGAGCTTATTTAGGCCCCTGTCATAGTCTGGGCGGCTGAAAACTGATCTGAGCCCCCGAGCGGATCAATCTGGCGCCACCTGAGTCGATTTGATGCCTCCTGAGTCCATCTGATGCCCTCTGAGCTAGTTTGGTGCCCCCCTGAGTCAATCTGGTGCCCTTTAAGCTGACCTGGGCCTCCTCACGTGATTTCATGAGCAGCTCTAAAGCCCTGAGCTGAGCTGGGCCCACAGAGGCTGATGAGGACCCCTGAGATTGTATGGGGCTCCTGAGCTGATTAAGTGCCTCCTGACTTGATCTGGTATTCCCGAGCTGGTCGGGGACCACTGATCTGATTATTTGTACCCGAAGCTGATCTGGTGCCCTATGGGCATCTGGTGTCCCCTGAGCAGCTCTGGGGCTTTTGAACTGATTGGGCCCCGAACTTGTGTGGGATCCCTGAGCTGATTTAGTGCCCCTGACTTGAACTTTCCCCCTGAGCTGATCGATCTGATGCCCCTGAGCAGATATACTGCCCCCTGAACTTAACTAATACCCCTGAGTCGATCTGGTGCCTGCTGAGTCATCAGTGCGTCTCCTGAGCCCATCTGATTCCCTCTGAGCTAGTCTGATGCTCCATGGCTAGTATGGTGCCCTTTACGCTGATCTGGGCCTCCTGGGTTGATTACGTGATTTCCTGAGCAGCTGCCAGGCCTTGAGCTGAGCTGAGCCCATAGGGGTTGGTGAGGGCCCCTGAGATGGTATGGGGCTCCTGAGCTGATTAAGTGCCTCCTGACTTGATCGGGTATTCCCGAGCTGATCTGGGCCCCGGGCTGGTCGGGGACCACTGTTCCTGATTGTTTGTCCCCGAAGCTGATCTGGTGCCTTATGGGCCGATCTGGTGTCCCCTGAGCAGTTCTGGGGCTTTTGAACTGATTGGGCCCCGAGCTGGTTAGGGGTCACAGAGCTGATTTAGGGCCCTTGACTTGATCTTGCCCCCTGACCTGACTTGAGGCCCCTGAACTGATCTGGGCCCCAAGAGCTGGTCTGGAGCCCAAGAGCGGATCGGGTTCTGAGGGTACCCTGAGCTGGTCTGGGCGCTGAGTTTGTGAGAGCCCCTAATGTTGGCTTGAGGCCCCATGTGGTGATCTGGCGCCTTAAACTACTCTGGGGCTTATTGAACTGGTTTAAGGCCCTATGAGCCTATCTGTAGCGCATTGAGCTAGTCTGATGACCTCATCTCTAGGGCCAATGAGCTAGTCTAGTCCCTGGGCGAAGCATGAGCTGCTCTGGTGCCCTGATCTACATCAGGGGCCCCTGAGGTGGTCTTGAATAGACAGATAATAAGAACACAAGGCCAACTCCCATCGTCTCGGGGCGGGGTCACTGAGCTAGTCTAGTCCCTGGAGGCACAACTGGGGGGGATGGGGGAAGCTACTCTGGAGGCCTCTGATCCACACTTGGAGGCCCCAGAGCTCGTCCTGAATAGATGGGGAATAAGAACACGATGGAAACTCCCCTTGTAAAACGGAGCTAACGAGGAATGAGGAATCTCTAAAACGACTTGTGATGCCTAGGCACCCCTGGTTATATAAATTGCTTATTATACTGGTGTATTCTGGGAAGAGATGAAAAAAGGCATGTGCCCCTGAGCTGAGAGCACAGTCCCCTAAACCAAGATTTCTACTAATTAATTTAAATGAAGAACTAGTTTTCAAAATCTTCAGCCCTGTTCCACCTTCCCCCATCCAGACCACCGGCCTGTTTACCTTTTTTACTGGGACTGATCCTTGAGAATATGGAACTTAATAAACGCGTTCAATAGGTATCTCCGAAATTATTCCGGCAGTAAACAATGTGTTTTTCCAAAGACACTATGCTACTCCTCGTCCCAAGGCGTTTGTGGGAGGCAAGGAACTTAATCCGTGTTCAGCCAGGGCTCACTCGTCACGACAAAACCAGTGGGCATAGCAAATGAATTTTCGACTCCAATATGCCTTAGCTTGCACATGGTAACAGATATTACATGATTCGCTGATTTCTATGATGGCAAGTACTTGCATGAGTTGGCTGATTTGCCCTTAAATCTATCCAAAATAGTCGTGTTTTGGCTACTTTCAGATATTTTGGTGATATTTTTCCTTTTTTTGGTTTTAATCTAGTTTTATTCTCCGTCAATGATTTATTTGCATTTTTATTGAACCAAAGATGCCCAAAAAATGATATGAACAAAGATATGGTAGGTTTTTAGGTTACGTTAAAAGTGTCCTCTTTCCCGGGGTGCCCCTCAAAGTTAGTGTGCTCCCCATACCAAAGCTCTGGCTGCGCCCCTGTTCCCAAGGGTCTTGCATTTATCCATGACCTAGTGGCAGTTACAGTTTTTTTCAAGAGGTGCAAACAAGTGTGGACTGAGCTATTTAGCGATCAATTGTTTCAAATATCACGCCAAATAGGCATCTTGCTTGGCTGGTACAAACTGTTAAGGCTGGGGGAGGGAGGGACAGATCGTTATTAAAGGGAATGTGGCACCTTGGTCGAATCCTGGAATTTAGTGTAATTAGGCGTAATTTTAGTCAAAAATAATGAAACCACTCATGATTTCTCTGAAAAATGTACAATAAGCTCAATATTTGGTTTTTAAAAATACTCCTCTAGAAAAAGAAATAAATATCAGCCTGTGGATGATGTCATGATCTGGCAACCACTACCATACTTGAAACGCTTCAAGGGCTTCGATTGGCTGATGCTCATCGTGACATCAGCATATGTCGTCACACCAGTAGCTCACAACAATGGCCGCCGGCGACGGGGGGCTGAGGGGGGCTGGTGTCAGGTAGGTTTTAGCTTTTTGCTACGGAAATATCGAGTTCCAAGACAAATGAAATATGGAGTACCGGGTTTTCCGACCTGCTTTACAACTTGGCTATCTCAATTAAAATCACGTTGTGAATGTGCCACATTACCTTTAAGAATACGATCTAAAAAATGACGGCAACCAAAAACCGAATACCATAGTCGCCCTTTGGGTGAAAAGTTGATGGTAAAGTGCGTACTCTGAGGCTCCACTTTCCCCCCCACTTAATAAAATTCTAGATCCGCCCATACGCGGATCCGGGGGCAAAGGGGAGGGGCAGATGCAGCCCTCATCGATCCTCGGCGCCCCCTGAAATGATCACGGCGCCCCCTGAGAGGTCGATGGCACTCACCTGAAATGGCGCTTCCCACCCTCCCCCAGGATGTGAAAATCGGTGCGCACCGATAGGATTTTACGCCCACCTGATAGGTTTTTCCTGTCAAAAGTGGCGCCCCCTGCTCCGGATGGCGCCCCCGGTAAGGCACCCCCCTCCGATTGACAATCCTGGATCTGCCTTTGGATCCGTCACTGTTCAGGAGCAAACAATTCACAGGGAAGGCAGGAAAATATCAAATGTTAGCGGGGAGTGGTGCGACCAAGTAATTGATGATGCTAACAAATTGTTTAGTTATGTGGATAAAATCATTGGATGGCCACACGGGATTGGAAGGGCACTCCTGGCTTGTTATGAAATGGTCAGTGTGCCAAAAATATATCAAGTCAATATAAAATTATCAACATTTAGTTTTATACAGCGCACTGTTCACTGCAGTGATACAAGAGTGTTCTGTCCTTTTTCTGTGGGTTTATGACAACCGGTAGGGGTCGTTTTAGCCTCAAATATGGCTTTTGTGGTATTTATTTGGCCATTTGGCCGCCCCGGTAGCTCAGTTGGTAGAGCGTCGGGCTCCGGCCCGCTGCTGAGAAGCATGCAGTGGCAGTGCATGTCCAGGTTTGGGATCGGTTCCCCTGAGACACTCCGGCGCTCAATCGTTTGCCCGACGTAGGTCGGCTGGCAACTGACTGATGACAGGGTGACCTGAGCGAGGCGGCCATCCCTGTGCTTTGTGGGAGGTTAAAATTTGGCATTTAAATCAACCCTTCATTGTGGGCGTTGCTCGTTCGAGTGGCGGGGTCGGGGTCTCCGTGACAAGTCCCTTGAGGACTTTAGTGAGACTCAGACTCCAACAGCCGTACTGGGAAGAACTTGGACGAAATCTATAATAAAAAAATATTTCTAGTGTAATAAAATTTGACCCTTTTGGCCTTTTTTCAAACACGGTTAGGTCTTTTTCCGTCGAAAAAACTCGCAATCCTGGTCAGCATCTCTAATCCTTAGAATATGGAATAAAGAATTGGGAGACATTTTTTAACACTAGCATGTCTAAAGTTTATTAACACCTCCCTCCAAATGCGGGTTTGATCCCCCGAAGACACTTTAATGACCAGCACAAGAAAATCTCCCCCCGCCACTGAGTTTTTCTTAAATGTTCTGCTTTGCTCTCCAGGGGGCGCCTTTCCTATCCATGGGTGCTTATTCTTTCCAGAGGGGGCGCCTTTTCTCTCCAGGGGGCGTCTTTCGCTATCCAGGGGTGCCTGTGCTAACTAGGGGGCGCATATGATATCCAGAGGCGCCGTTGATCTTCTTCGGAGGCGCCTGTGCTGTCCAGGAGGCGCCTGCGCTATCCAGGGGCGCCTATGCTATCCCGGGGTGCCGTTGCTCTTCTTTAGGGGCGCCTCTGCCGTCCAGGGGTGCCTATGCTATCCAGAGGGTGCCTTCGGTCAATGGGGTGCTTCTGCTATCTGGGGCGCCTTTAGTATCAAAGGGCGTATTTGCTGTTTTGGGGGCGCCTTTGCTATCCAGAGGGCGCCCCTGCTGTCCAGGAGTGCCTGTGCTAACCAGAGGGCGCCTATGCTATCCAGGGGCGCCGTTACTCCTCAATTGGGGGTGCCTTTTTTATTTATTTATTTATTGCAGTTGATGAGCAACTGGTTATCGTGCGTCACCTAATTACAGTTCATCTCGTTTCTAACTCCACACATGCCTAGCTCGTCAGTTGCTTAACATACTTTTTTACTTGGGATTTAAAAACAGATGTAGAATCGTGAAAGAGGTCAGATTGAGGCTCGGAGTGAGCAAATATGTTTGTGTTTGTCGCGGATCGGCAAAACAACCCGCGTTTTACTGTCTCTACCCTTGCGAATGGAATGTGCAACAAACTATTTGCCGATGCTCTCGTATTCCTAGTTGGGATGTGTAAGGGGAAACATCTGAGTAGATAGGCGCAGTCAAAATTTCCAGTTAAAATTTTATGGACGAATAGAATATCGTATTGGACCCGTCTACTCGCCAGGCTCGATACCTTGAAGTGAACAAGAAGTTCCAAATAGGACAGATATTCTGAAGGCCGGGAGGAGTGTGCATGTGAGACTGACCAGATGAGAAACTTATGCTGAATTTTTTATTAATCTTTCTAGTTGAGTTTTTGAGCCATTCGTTATCTTTTACAATAACGCGTTGCTTTCGAATTGTCAAGAAAATGTTAGCCAATTTGGTGCATTACCAGAAATATTGTAAGAATTGTGCAGTTTGTAAATTACGAGATTATGATTCACACTCTGAAACGCCGCAGAAGTCTGTACATATTACATCTATTATATTATATCTGTATATATTACATCAGCGAAGACAGCAAAGACCGCAGGAGCAAGGAGAGACGGAGCCACGGGACACTGAAAAAATGAGTATGTGTCAGTACCGTACATCAAAGGAGTCAGTGAGAGTATCAGTAGGGCATTACGTAATCATGGCTTAAAGGTTGCTCATTCTTCTAAGACTACCTTCAAAAGTTTACTGACGCATGTTAAGGATCCTATGAGTAAGGGAGAGAAAAGGGGGCAGTTTATGAAATGAAATGCGAGTGTGGGTCAACATATATAGGGGAATCAGGTAGGCCGCTAGGGGGTAAGGGTGGAGGAGCATATAGGGGATATTCGGAACGGCAGGTTTTCTAAATAAGCAGTGTCATGTCATGTATATAGTTGTCGGAAGGATCTGAACCCTCGTGATGTTAAAATTGTTGTAGTAGAGCAAAAATCCGTAAGAAGGTCTGTTAGGGAAGCGATAGAAATTAGAATAAGGGAAGCAGATATAAATCGGGAAAGGGGAAACGTTGCACTTAACCCAATTTGGGACCCCGTTTTAGAAGCATTGTAGGAGGATCGTCATGTCTGCAGGATTATAGTAGTATTAGGATTATCATTGATAACAAGAATTCAACAGGATTGGACAAAATCAGGGAAAAATAAAATCAATAGTAGGGGCTGTGAGCTAGTGAAACGTGCATATAAGGAACGGGTTATTTGTCATTATTTGTGCCTTTTAGGGAATAGGCGTTTAATGGTTCGGCGGGAATTGCAAAAACGTGTTATTTGTCATTATTTGTGCCGTTTAGCGAATAGGTGTTTAATGGTTCGGCGGGAATTGCAAAAATACGTAATATACTTCATTTAAATGAGAGGTATGTAGGAAGGGAACTCAAGTGATGAAGATGACATTGTGTTTGAAAAACTTGGCTGTTCATGATCGACATTCCGTTGAAAAAGAGCTATCAATAAACTCGAAATATTCGAAAGTTTAAACTTTTCATCAAATAACCCAGACTAATATCCCGAAAACATTTTTAACTACTTGACAACAGTTTCTGGGAAAAATATGACTCTTAAAACGTATATTACATCTGTTTGGTATCCCGAAGAAACTGAGTCCCCCGCCATTTTCAAAAGGCAGGCCAAATTGGTTTCACATGAGCGGTCAGGAATGAATCCATGCTGTTTCTCTGTCATAACGAGGTGGACATGGTTCCACAGTGATGTATAAACACACCTTTCCAAGATTTTTCCAAAGATAGGGAGAAGCGAAACTGCGCGGCAGTTTGAGGGTTACTTTTTAGAACCTTTTTTGAAAACGGGAATGATATTGGCCTCCGCCCACCTAGTCGGGAAAATACACTGGCCTACTGATTTTCAGAAAAGAATACGTAAAGGTACCAATAGTTGTGCAAAACATTCCTTAATAATGCGAGCACTGATACTGTCAGGCCCACATGCCTTATGGACTTTAAGGTCATCAAGTGCGTTGCTATGTTCGCCTCACGCAACGCACTTGATGATTGCGTTGCGCACATGATGTTTTTCTATCTAGGGGTGCCTCTGCTGTCTAGGGGGTCGCCTTTGCTATGCAGAGGGGCGCCTTTACTCAAGGGGGGTGGGCGCCTTTTGCTGTCCAGGGCGCAGCTTTGATGTCAGGGGCGTCATTCTTATTTGAAAGTGTATTTTATTTTACACAGAGGGTACTACCTCTTCAGATAGGCGATGCGTCTGATTTTCTCTTGACCGGCCGGGGGCGCCGGCCAAATCCGGGGGTGCCACCCAAATCCGTCAGGGCCTCCTCGGACGAGGTCAAAACCAGGTGTGCAAAAATATACTTTTGTACACCCATCATTTTTTCAAGGTGTGCAACTGCACACCCTGTCCCGTGGAATCCGCCGTCCCTGTCGCCGTTGCTCTCCGGGGGCGTCTTTTTCTCTCCAGGAGGCACCTCTGCGCTCCAGAGGGCGCCTTTCCTATCCAAGGGCGCCTATAATATCCAGAAGAGCGATTTTCTTTGCGGTGGGCGCCTTTTGCTGTCCAGGGGTGCCTGTGCTAACCACGGGGCGCATGTGATTTCCAGAGGCGCCGTTTCTCTTCTTCGGAGGTGCCTCGGCTATCCAGGAGGCGCCTACGCTATCCAGGAGGCGCCTACGCTATCCAAGGGCGCCTATGCTATCCAGAGGGGCACCTTTGCTCCATGGGGGCGCCTTTTTGCTTTCCAGGGCGCAGCTTTGACGTCAAGGTGCGCCATTCATATATGAAAATGTTTTTCTCACAGAGGATCCTACCTCTTTAGGTAGGCGGTGATTAGGCTTGATTTTCTCTGACCGGCCGGGGGCGCCGGCCAAATCCGGGGGCGCCGCCCAAATTCGTGGGGGAGGACGCCTCTCCGTACCAGTTCAAAACCAGGTGTGCGAAAATATACTTTTGTACGCCATCATTTTTCATAGAGTGCAACTGCAGACCCTGTCCCGCGAAATCCGCCGTCCCTGCCGCCGTTGCTCTCGGGGGGGGACGTTTTTTCTCTCCAGGAGGCACCTCTGCTCTCCAGGGGGCGCCTTTCTTATCTAAGGGCGCCTATGCTATCCAGGGGGTGCCCTTTCTCTGCGGGGGGCGGCTTTTGCTGTCCAGGGGTGCCGGTGCTGTCCAGGGGGCGCATGAGATATCTAGGGGCGCCGTTTCTCTTCTTCGGAGGCGCCTCAGCTGTCCAGGAGGTGCCTACGCTTTTCAAGGGCGCCTATGCTATCCAGAGGGGCGCCTTTACTCAAGGGGGGCGCCTTTTGCTTTCCAGGGCGCAGCTTTGATGTCAAGGTGCGCCATTCATGTATGAAAATGTCTTTTTGACAGAGGATCCTACCTCTTTAGGTAGGCGGTGATTAAGCTTGATTTTCTCTGACCGGCAGGGGCGCCGGCCAAATCCGGGGGTGCCAACCAAATCCGAGGGGGGGTGCCTCTCCGGACTAGCTCAAAACTAGGTGTGCGAGAAGACCAACATTTTTCATGCTGTGCAACTGTAGACCCTGTCCCGCGTAATCCGCCGTCCCTGCCGCCGTTGTTCTCCGGGGGCGTCTTTTTCTCTCCAGGAGGCACCTCTGCTCCCAGGGGGCGCCTTTCCTACCCAAGGGCGCCTATTTTATCCAGGGGGCGCCAATTCTCTGCGGGGGCGCCTTTTGCTGTCCAGGGGGCGCATGTGATATCCAGGGGCGCCGTTTCTCTTCTTCGGAGGCGCCTCAGCTGTCCAGGAGGTGTCTACGCTTTTCAAGGGCGCCTATGCTACCCAGAGGGGCAACTTCACCCAAGGGGGAGGGCGCATTTTGCTGCCCAGGGCGCGGCTATGATGTAAGGGGGCGCCATTCATATATGAAAATGTCTATTTTTCACAGGGGATCCTACCTCTTCAGGTAGGCGGTAATTAGGCTTGATTTTCTCTGACCGGTCGGGGCGCCGGCTGAGGCCGGGGAGGGGGCGCCTCCTGTACAAAGCCAAAACAAGGGGTGCAAAAGATACTTTTGCACCACTTGAAAAAAATCGAGTGGTGCAACTGCACCACTTGCACGCTGGAATCCGCCGTCCCTGTTGTTTTCGTTCTTCACAACAGTATACAAATGTATTGCAAATGTCCTGGATTGCAATAGAAGACCCAGGTCCTCTCTCACTCTATTCGATTCCTGCTTGAAAAGTGGTACTGAGCGTGACCTGGCCTATTGAATATTGCCTATTACTTACTTACTTAAGGGCTTTTTATCAGACGTTCTGTACAAGGCCACTGTGCCCGCCACTAAAGTTGATATTGGTTATTCAACACTCGGCTTTTTTGCGGGATGCCCAGGAGACCCCTCCAGAAAATCGGAGGGGATTGAAAGCACTAGAAAATGTCTGCAGTCAGCCGTCTGTCATGTAACTGCTGTCACTTTCTGTCCCAAATGTGGTCTAAACGTGCTGGGACAGTTGGTAGCAGTGCTTACGTATGGACCCGGTGAGGCACGGGCTAAGGTTCTGACATTTCGGAAATTTTCTTCCCTCTAATGCCTCAATGCTCTCAAACGCTGTCCTCTTACGCCCATTGAAAATAAGAACGAAATTTTGCAGTATACTGCAAATAGTGTGGACAAATTAGGCTAGGTTTACTTCACACTGGAAATTGGGTGCCATGAACCTAAGTGGTGGGCCACATTTGGTCGGTACGGGGGAGATGCGCCAGTTGTAAGGAGCTTCATCCCTCCTTTGTGGGTTTGGTCACAGAGGGTCGATTAGCTTCAAAATCTGGCGCAAAGCGTTGGCGCGCATTTTCAAGTCGGCTGCCGGCCGGCGGTGGTCTCCCAAGGCAGTGCCAGGAAGGGGGAGGTGACGGGGGTGGCGACAGCGGCAGCAATGGCGTCCAGCGGAGGGGCGGCCGACACCAGGAGGTGAAAATGTCGTTCGGCCTGCTATTGCCACAGAGATGGAAAAATGTAGAAATGAATGAGGCTTATGTTGACTTTGTTGTATAGTTGAGGCATCCTTCCTAGAGAGGCTCACAAACGAATTTTGTTCTATCTCTTCATATGCTCACCCGATATTCATCTGACCACAATGACTTACTGTTTTGACCGAGGTGACCGTCCCCAAAGTAGATTTAGCGCCCACCCCTGGTGATAAAGGGGTGACAGCTCACAACACACTCAATGGTACCTTCTAGTATGAAAATAATCACTAAAGGTCTTATTTCACCTGCAATCGATTTTTTCATTCTGGCAATGAATAAATACCCGACAAGGGTCCAATGGTATATTTTCATTGCCAGAATGCAACTACGTTGTTTGACTGGGGAAACCGGTTAAATGGGTGTTTCTGGGTGATTTATGATTGCTACGGCTTGCAGCACTCTCAATGAACAGTTTTAGGATGAGAATAATCACTCAAAGGCTCTCATTCACCTGCAATCAGCTATTTACATTCTGGCAATAAAAATATTCCCGGCAAAGGTCCAGTGGTATCTTTCCATTGCTAAATTGTCAACTCAGTGTATTGTCGAGAAAAGCTTATTCAAGGCGTGTTTATCTACCATTGCTACCGCATACAACAAGCTTGAATGCCCAATCTAGCATAAAAACATCACTAATAGGCCTTAATTTACCTGGAATCCATTTTTACATTCTGGCAATGGAAATATACCGGGCAAGGGTCCAGTGGCATCTTTAAATTGCCAAATTGTCAACTCCGTGTTTAAACCACATTTTGCTCTCCAAACTTGTGTAGGAGCTTGTTTAAGGCTTACACCACACCCAATTGTCCATTCCAGTGTTGGATTAGTCAATAAAAGGCAGTCATTCAGTCGAAACCCGCCCGTTGACATTTTGGCAATGTAAACATACCCGGCAAGGGTCCCGGCAATGGTCCAGGGGTATCTTTTCATTGCCAACTGTGTGTTTTTGCTGGGAATTCCTGTTAAAGGGGTGTTTTTGGTTAATTTATGATTGCTAAGGCTTGCAACACTCTCAACAGTCTATTCTAGGATAAAAATAATCACTAAAAGGCTCGCCTGGAGTCGATTTTTTACATTCTTGCAATGGAAATATACCGGGCAAGGGTCCAGTGGTATTTTTCATTGCCAAAATATCAACGGTGTGTTTCTACCTCATTTTTCACTCCAAGCCTTTTCTACCACAAATGCCGACGGGTGGGTCGACTGCAAGTGGGTCTACTCACACTTTTCTTGCACTCAGGCATATGTGGCATCCACCGTGCTGGTGTATGATGAAAAACGACATCAACAATTTTGTGCATAACCGAATTAATTACGATTGGCGGCACAGTCCGTCACGCTATCGACCTCTTACTGGAAACACAACTACTTAAAATTATAGATAAATTTTAAGAACAATATTTCTTCCTGGTCCCGCCACTAATATAATATAATATTAAGCGTGACGACACAACTTAAATTCGCGTCGCCCAGTCATGCCATTAACCTGCGTAATTTTTGAAAGCAAAATCGGAAAATTCATTAATGCTCCCCTCCTGGCTCTGCCACTATTGCAGCGTAATGAGCATCGCAACCAACCAGAGACGGCGGATTCCATTTTCGAGAAGTGGTGCAAGATTTTCTGGAGGGGGCGCCTTCCTCCCCAGGGGGCGCCATCATCTATTGGGGGGCACCTTTGCTATCCAATGGCGTTCTGCAGAAACTCTTTGGACTCGGCGTGCGAGGCCACTTGGGGTGGTTTATTTCTAATATTCCGAAAAATAGGTATTTTAGATTTCGCGTAAACTCAGTCGTATCGGATTGGCATCAGCAACAGAGTAGCATAGCCCAGGATTCTGCGATATTCATAGCCTTGTTTGCAGTTATGACCAATGATATTGCAGACACTTCCCGCAAACATACGTCACGTGTTTTTCGTTGAAGACTTCACAATATGTGTGACAGTGTCTACTACAGCAGCTGCGCAGAGGCGGCTGCAGCTTGGCCTTGACATATTGCAGCAATGGATCACACGCAATGGACTGAAATTTTCAAGTTCAAAGACATAGTGCATGCACTTTTATAATAGACATTGAGACTGAATACCCGATTTTGTAAATTCGCGGAAATCCGAGCGACGTTGTAGCAGAAACCAGATTTATCAGCCTCACACTCGATAAGCTTTCATATGTGCCACACCTGAAGGAATTCCGCAAAAAAATGTTTCGATACGCTGAAAATACTGAAGATGTTGACGAGGATGAGATACAGTGCAGATAGAGAAATGTTTCTCATGCTATACACGTTATACGCTTATCGCCTATATATACGTTATGCGCACGCTATACGCTCATTGTTATACGCTACGTTATAAGCTTCTTATGCTGTATAGATCACTTATTCGTCCGAAGATCGAGTACGGCTGTGTCAGAGCCGCATGACGAAATCCATGGAGCGAAGCGGATTGAGATTTCTCAAGAGGCTCTATTCTGGCCGTTTGGCGGTTCTGACAGTTGATACCAGGGATCTGCAATTGTGTAGGGTGATTGCCCTTTTACGCTAGACGCCCAAACTAAGGCCCCCGAATTTAAATTCAAAATAGTTTTTGAGAAATTTTGGAACAAATGTTTTCAATTTTGCATTTTTATCATTTTTATTTCTTAAGCGACGAACTTGAAATTTGCCTCCTTTTGAATAAGCAACAAGGCCACCTAAGAAAAAAGGTTCGAACTGGTCCGACAATATTTATTACGCCAAAACGCAGTATTTCTAGTACAAGCAAAAAGATATTGAAATTTGACAGCCGACTTGTAAGCTCGAAATGTCAGAAGGCACGCTTCAGTTAGTTTAAAGACAGCCACGTGGAGGCAGCTACGTCAATTTTCTTGTGCTTAGGCATAGTTTCCAGCAGGGATGCGGAGCCGGAGCCGGAGCCGGAGCCGGAGCCGGTCGGAGCCGACCATTTTGCCCGGAGCCGGAGCCGGAGCCGGAGCCGCCGAAACACATTTGATCGGAGCCGGAGCCGGAGCCGTCAGAAAGGGTCCGGCTCCGGCTCCCAAAGAGCTGTAAAATTACCAAAAATCAAACGTGAAATGGTCACATTTTACCTCGTGAGATGTCGCATGGAAACACCTTTATTCACCTGAAATATTACATTTTCGCAATATGTTATGTATATCGAGATTAATGAAATATTGCAACTAGGGTGTTCCGTAGACGGTCTCACTCTCGGGCAGGTAATGCGCCCCGGCCATTTAGCATGGCCAGAAATTGGCAACAAATGAAAGCATTGACGGACACTGGCGGATCCATGAGGGGGAGCAAAAAAGGCATTTGCCCCCCAAACTGCCCAATTTTTGGCGATTTTCTTAAAAAACCATATGTTTTTCACGATTTACCCCATACCGTCGGCCTGCATCCGCCCCTGTTGACAGACGCAGGGGTATGCCATTCCGGTCATGCCCCCCCCCACCCAAAGCCCTGGAAGGGGGCAGACTATCTTTTGGCCCCCCAAAGGCCGAAGAAATTGTTTGAAAAAGGTGTTTACACTAGGTCTGTTGAGCAATAAAATCTTTGCTCCCATCTCCCCATAGTGAGCGAACCAGCTGCTGGGCCCTGGGGAGTAGGGTGGTTGGTTCCGATTTTTCTCGAAAAGGAATTATGCCATCAGCCTATCTGATGTGTTTTTCGATGTTGAACACTGTTAACTTAGGGTCGTTCAAACAAACTTTTTTTTCTTTTCAGACTCGAACTCACTTTTTGCCATTATATATTCAATTCTGATTTCAATGAGCTACATTCCAAGCGTCTACGACAGCGGGAAAGATCGCCTCAAAACGGTTAAAGATTTCACGTTTCGGGCGCTGTTGGCCGCCCGGCGCTGCAGTCTCCCCTTGTTAAATTGGGATATAAGGGGTACATAACCTACCAGTAAAGACAGCGTGGCATGTGCGTGTGTATAAGAGCGGTAGATGGGATTTAACATGCAGGCATTTACTTGTCAGATGTATATGTAGCGCAATACAAATACATGTTATTCCACAAAAGACCTGAAATTAAATGATTCAGCACCCTTGTACTCTAAATCCCGACAGAACATGAATGCCTTCCGGAGGCGAACCTTTCTCTAGTAACTATCGCTGGAGAACGTCGTGAGGCAGGGACTTCTCCATATTCTTCTGCGAACTATTTAAGAGCTCTGGTACTGATAAAAGAAGATACTGTTTCATATTTTTATCCTTTAGGTGGCTCACAAAATCTTCCACCAGCTTCACTCCACGTTCTGTGGGACCGTTCACGACAGTAAGTTCTGGAATACCTTGAAACAGGGGAAGCTATACCAGCTTCTCAACGGAGCCATTTCTGGTCAGAATATTTCAGATTCAGGCAATCGAATACCAGCCAGCTGTCAGGAGTAACAAGCTGGCTGAGGCTTAGTACCGACCATTTACAGAGCTCTTCATAGCCTCTATCGGAAACTTAAGCCTGCCCTAGTCAAATGTGAATCGTTTGCTGTTTTGGCCAATTGTTGTGCGACTGGCTCCTTACCTCCACGATGGTGGTTCTCACCTGCGCGACAGAATATAACTTTCTGTGCACAGATACCACAGCTGATGACAAATTGATTTCAGCACATTCAGGGCGATTTCTATATTAACTTAATGAAAGCACTGCATTGCATTTTATGGATAGCTTTGAGGCTCATAGAAGGCTCTAAAGCTGACTATCCGCGACGGAGGAACCCAAATGCATGGTTTAGAACCACTTATAAGGAAAGCCGCGAACTGTTTCGGAGTCTGAGTGGCTCAGTCGGTTAGCGCTTGCGCTCGGCTTGGCCAATGACATTCATTATGTGCTGGGTGTCGTGGGTTCGAGCCCACCCAGGGGCAGAACCTGGCGCCCTGCTCTAGCCCGAGCTAATTCTTTCCCTCTCTCCTCTGATGACATATGACCTGAGCAGTTGATGCGTTGTTAAACTCCAAAAATTATAATATTCTGTCTTTAACTATCTTCTGGAATGATGAACGGAATCTGACACAGTAGTACCACGCACTTCATGCCATAAATGTCCGATATTCCATAATATGGCTCGCTGGTGAGCTCCGGGTCTTCTAAACAGACAGTTGTTGGAGACAACCCCTCCTGACAGCCACACGTAAACCAGCTTGCGCAATTCGAGATAATACTCCGATATTGTGTAGAGCCGCTGAAGTCAATGTGCAAACGCAACTGTTATTTGTGACCAGAAAGTTATAATCTGCTTCGCAAATAAGAATCACAATGCTAAAGGTAAAAAGGCAGTGATACAGTACCTGGCCTAAACAGCAAAACCATCCACCTTTCAGTTAGCTAGGCTAAAGTTTCCGACAGAGGCTATGAAGAGCTCGGCTCGATACCAAGCCTCTCCCAATTTCTCATTCCTGAAAGCTGGATGGTATTCGAGCGCCTGAATCTGAAAGATTCTAACATGAAATGGCTCCGTTGAGAAGCTGGTGACTGGTATAGCTTCCCCTGTTTCAAGGTATTCCAGAACTTACTGTCGTGAATGGTCCCACAGAACGTGGTGTGAAGCTGGTGGAAGATTTCGTGAGCCACCTAAAGGGTAAAAATATGAAACAGGATCTTCTTTTATCAGTACCAGAGCTCTTAAATAGTTCGCAGGAGAATAGGGAGAAGCATCTGCCTCACGACGTTCTCCAGTGTTAGTTACTAGTGAAAGGTTCGCCTCCGGAAGGCATTCCTGTTCTGTCGGGATTTAGAGTACTAGGGTGCTGAATCATTTAATTTCAGGTCTTTTGTGGAATAACATGTATTTGTATTGCGCTGCAAATACATCTGACAAGTAGATGCCTGCATGTTAAATCCCATCTACCGCTCTTATACGCACGCACATGCCAGGCTGTCTTTACTGGTAGGTTATGCACCCCTTTCATCCCAATTTAACAAGGGGAGACTGCAACGCCGGGTGGCCAATTGCGCCCGAAACATGAAATCTTTAACCGTGTCGAGGCGATCTTTCCCGCTGTCGTAGACGCTTGGAATGTGGCTCATTGAAATTAGAATTGAATATATAATGGGAAAAAAGTGGGTTCGAATCTGAAAAAAAATTTGAACGACCCTGCTGTTAGCTCATCGAGGTTTTTCTTTGCGGGCTGTCCAAGTTTTACTTGATCGTTGTATCTTTAATTTTTTATGTGGGTTTGCGGGCATGTCTGACCCATATTTCTGTTTGCCATAACAGTGCAGTGCAGTTTGCCATACGACTGCACTGCAGTGTAGCTTGGTCCAGTTTTGAGGTTCACTGGCCTTTGGCATCTGGTCAAGAGCGTTCGTTCATCCAGTCGCCATTTTTCATTCGTACAAATACATAGTCACTTTGTATCTGATGGGCTTTCACGCCCTTGAGAACGTTTCGATCACATTGTGGATATAGGTACATTACCGGAGCCGGAGCCGGAGCCGGAGCCGGTCGGAGCCGACTATTTTTCCCGGAGCCGGAGCCGGAGCCGGAGCCGTTAGGACACTTGAACCCGGAGCCGGAGCCGGAGCCGGAGCCGAAATCATAACCCCGGACCGGAGCCGGAGCCGGAGCCGTCCAAAATTGTCTCGGCTCCGCATCCCTGGTTTCCAGTGGAAAACGTAAAATTCTGACCTAGTTTTTGCCATTTTGCCGGAGGACTACATTTTTGCTCATTTCATTTAAATCTTAATCTTTCGCGATCTAATGCGCCGATTTGACTTTTCATTTCAAATAATGAAAGAACATTGCTTCCGCCTGATAATATTCGGAGATGGATATCGTGATAATAAAATTCATTGTCTTATATGTATAAATATAATTTTAGTAGAAAACCTTTTATTTGCAGCTTTTCGGTTCAGAGCACATGTCATTCACAAGCTCAGAATTGACATGGCTGAATAGGAAAATTAATTGCAGTCATTCAATTCATTTACACTACCCACTTATCTCCAACGGCTTTCGAGTAATTCGTCCGAAAGGGTATTTCAAGGAGCTAAATTTCTCGGAACATGTTTGCTTCTCACCATGGTTTCAAGTCCTCAAAATGAATGGAAGTGGATGCAATTTGGCATAAAGCTAGCTTAGGGTCCTGGTTCGCCGATACAAGTGATTCTAGGCGAATCTAATGTTTGGTTCGTCTTCCAGAAGCAGCTTTATACCATGCCTTTTCTGTACGAACACAACACCCGGCGCCACGATCACGGCATCGTTTTGATTGCGTGATACCGGCCAGTGACCTCCTGACGGGTCACAGGTGTAGGGTTAGTGGGAGTCGGTACAGTGTGGCGCAGTGGTCTAGTGGTTAGAGGTCCTGTCTCGTGATGAGGGGTGCGCGGGTCGAATCCGGGGTTGACTGCGTGATATTTACTATTTATTTCAAAGAAAAGAATGATGGCACTGACCTACAGGCTTATGAAGAGATACATTGAGAATGAAATATGGTTGATTTCAGCACATATTCATGCGGCTCTTCTGCGCCGGTGGGGGTTATCCCAGGTCGCAGACCGGGGTTGCGTATGAGGCCACTCCTTAGTCCGCGAAAAAGATTATCGATATGTCCGTCATCTCGCTATCAGAATAGTAACAGGAGCGTTCCAAGCTTCACCCATAATAAGCATGCTAGTGGAAATTAGTGAAATACCGCTACAAATGCGCAGTAAGATACTCGCTTTGCATTAAGCCATTAAAAGGAATGTGGCACCTTTAGAACGTGATTTTAACTGAGATAGCCAAGTTGTAAAGCAAATCGGAAAACCAGGTGCTCTATACATCATTTGTCTTGGAACTCGATTTTTCCGTAGAAAAAACTAAAACCTACCCGAAATGTACCTCTCATGTACCTCTCGCCAGGCGGCCATTGTTGTGAGCTGCTGGTGTGACGACATATGCTGACATCACGATGAGCATCAGCCAATCGAAGCCCTTGAGGTGTTTCGAGTATGGTAGTGGTTGCCAGATCATGACATCATCCAGAGGCAGATATTTATTCATTTTTCTAGAGGAGTATTTTAAAAATAAAAGCATTGGGCTTGTTGTACATTTTTCAGAGAAATCATGAGTGGTTTGATTATTTTCGGCTAAAAGTACGCCTAATTACACAAAACTCCAGGATTTTACCAAGGTGCCACGTTCCCTTTAACATAAGTCACCAACACGCCCCACATACCAAACATTTTTTTGGCGACGCCTACCTCAGTCAGATAGACAGTGGCTCGCGTTTTGCAACCCGTCACCAGGGAGTGAGAGTCTGTGCCTGGCTGGCACAGGCTGGTATCGACAGCAATCTCGTCGAACCACATGAAGCAGCTGTTATTGAACCATAGCTCATCTCGACAGTTAACACGAACACAACCTACGCCAACAAAGCAAAAATTTGCCTCCTGAACCGACGCGCCAGTATTTTATGAACTTGCTTGCGGGAGCCGTTCGAAAACCATGTCTGTTTCTATATAGAGGTTGCAAAAGAAAGTGACAATGGCACAGGGCGTGCATTTGTTGGTGACGATGTTGAGAAGTTTTCTAGTTTGCCTTACGAAGGATCCATTTTTACTTCAGGGCTGTACTCCATTTTTTTTGCTGTTTGGACCAGGTGTCTAAGCTGATGGTGAGGAAGTTTGCGATTTTTACCGATTCGCTGTCTTATCTGCAGACATTGAAGCCATTTTATTTCTATAATGCGTCGTCACCTTGGCAGGCCATGCTGAAGATGACTGGATCTTCTGTGTGCACTGATTAGTCCAGTAGGAAGACACAGGCAGTTTGGATGGCTACCATCTCAGCCTGAAAACTCGAGCAGAGCGAGCCTGCTGGTCGCCTGAGCTCATGCTGGGCTCTGTCTGGTGACTCGATGAAGACCCAGCTCCCCCGCTCGTGACCCCTCCGTGCACTGACCCGTCGGTCCACACCCATGTGGCACATTGAGTCAGGGAAGCGAGGTGGGGGAGAGCTACTCGCTTCTTCCGGACAGGTGGCGCTCCTGATGTCAGTGGGCCCACGTCTAGTTGAAATGTGACTCACTATCCTGATACCCACAGTGGAAGACGTCGAGGAAGGAAAGACTCGATGGGGAGGGAGATGCCTACTTGATCCCACATGTCTTTGCCCACCTGCCGCCACCCGGTCACCGAGGAGAGTCGAGAGGGCGCTGTCGCCTCCGCACGTCTTCACAGAGGGTCTTCAGGCGGCAGGGTATGGAATTTCACCAGCAGTCGGGTCGCGAGTACCCTCCTTCTGGCCGCTACGCGGGGAGTCTTAACTCGGCTGGGAGTGGAGTGGGTGCATCCTGTGATGATACGCGTCGACGCTCTCATTTTGCGTTCCATCAGCTCGACATGAAATGGCGGTGTGGCGTGGAGCCACGCTGCGGCCGCTTACTCCATCGCTCCTCTCACGTAGCCAGTAGCGACGGTTCGGAGGTGCTGTTCGTGCAGCCCCCATTTGCAGCCGGACAGTTGACGTAGGTGGGAGATGCGGGGGTGGACCTTCTCCCACAGTCTCTTACAGTGTGGACCGAAATGGAGGAGCCGATCGATGGTGACGCCAAGTAGCTGTAGGGTATCTCCAGCAGTGACAGACTTCCCGTCGACCTTAAAATTGAAGGGATCGGCGTCTCTGGCCCACTGGGACATTACCAGTACTTGGATCTTGGCTCCTGATACCACCATTTTGTGCTGTCGGGTCCACTTCATGAGGGTGCCAGCAGCAGCTTTATTGCGCCCGGTCCTTGGCGACTTGGATGTTGTTGCCCGTGCAGAGAGCCGCCGTATCATCGGCGTACATGTAGGGGAGCATCCGGGAACCGCGCAGAGGTCGTCTACCAGCCGAGCCGCCCATACAAAATAAAACTGGCGATAAGACACCTCCTTACGGCAGGCCAGTTCGGAAAATGCGCTCACTGGAAAGCACACCATTTAGTTCCATCTGGACTCTTCGGTCCCGGAGTCACTGCCAAATCCAGGCCACCGTGCAATTTGACAGCCCCATCTACAGCAGGCGAACGCGTAGCGGGTGGTGGTCCACTACGTCGTACGCGTGCGCGAAATCAAACGCGACGAGGACGTATTTCTGCGCGGTCTGTCCATCGGGAGGGCGGCTGTGTCTCGATTTGGGCATGCACAGTGCACGCTCACCTCTTCTCTTAAATGAGTCCTGAACTTGACCTGAAGGCGATGGTTGATGGTATAAGTGGATGGTCAGTGACAAAATATACTCGTTTTATCAATCTGAATGGTCTGTTCACTTCGATCTGAACACTGCACATGATCATTAAACGCGCAAATTACAGCCAATAAACGAAAAAAAGTTATCAATTTATCAAGAGAGTACTTGGACACGTTGAAACTGTTTTCTTTTTCTTCTAGTAGGGCCCATTTATGTCACAAATCACACATGCCTATGGCATGATCTATTTCAGCATTCAATCACATGGCTACCGAAATTCTCTTAACACCTCCGAAATTTCACGCACAAGAGCAATTCTCCCATGCTGATGAATTGAAGAATATAGATAAAGGTCGATGGAAAATGCCCACATACTTCATTCTGTGTTTATCTTAACGTTTCAACTTCCCTTATATCTCCTTGAGTCTGCCATCTGGTTCAAACATTATTTTTAGGAGCAATTAATAATGTGGGTTAAAGTCCGGTTTGTGTTTCCTACAACTTAAAGCTTTTCCGCTGAGGTAATTTTCTTGGACAGCGCACAGGCCAGGTTCACACTCGCTGCGATTATTTTCAATGTCCTCTCACCATTATCTTACGAATCTTGGCCACGTGGAAAGGCAAAATGGTACTTATCATACATGATAGCTAAAGAATCACCTCTTCAATACTAATAGAAAATCGATATGTACCTTATGTTCAGCTGTTGCATCTTCCCAAGTGTCTTGGAATTTCTCCATGACCTAGTGGCAGTTACAGATTTTTCAAGAGGTGTCGAAAGGTGGGACTGAACTGTTTAGCAATTTATTGTTGAAATATCACAACATCCTTAAGCTTGCTGGTACAAACTGTTATGGTTGGGAGAGGGTGGGATAGGACGTTGTTAAAATAATGATCCACCAATATGACGGCAACTGAAACCGAATACCATAGGCGCCTTGGGTAGTGCTGATGGTAAGTGCCTACTTTTGAGGCTCCGCGTTTCTTACTTTTCCTAGATCTGTCATACGATTCAGGGGGTAAAGGGGAGGGGTGGTGGTGCAGTTTCGACCGATCTCGGTGCCTCGAAGGTCTGCGCCCCTGGAAAGCGTCGATGGCACTTGCTTGAAGTGGCGCTTTCCTACTTCTGCCTCAGGGGATGCGAATGCAGCGGCTGAGATGGCGTTTATTGTAGGCTTGGTTACAAACAGAAAAGTGGGAAGTATATGTACAGTTAGTGGGGAGGGGTGCGGCCAAGATACTTGATGATAACAAATTGTTTAGTTGTGATAAAATAATAGGTCGCCACGGGATTGAGCGACCGCCTTCTGCGAGATGGGTAGTGTGCTAAAAATATATCGTCAAGTCAATAAATTATCAACATTTAGTTTTTATACAGTGGACTGTTCAATGCAGCATAAGCAAGAGTGTTTCTGTCATTTTTCTGTGGGTTTATGACACCTTTGGTAGGGTTCGTTTTAGCCTCAAATATGGCTTTAGTGGTATTTATTTGGCCATTTGGCCGCCCGGTTGCTCGGTTGGTAGAGCGTCGGGCTCCGGCCCGCTGCTGAGAAGCATGCAGTGGCAGTGCATGTCCAGGCTTGAGATCGGTTCCCCTGAGACGCTCTGGCGCTCAATCGTTTGCCTGATGTAGGTCGGCTGGAAATTGACTGATGAGAGGGTGACCTGAGCGAGGCGGCCATCCCTGTGCTTTGTGGGAGGTTAAACTTTGGCTTCTAAATCAACCCTTCATTGTGGGCGTTACTCGTTCGGGTGGTGGGGGTCGGGGTCTCCGTGACAAGTCCCTTGAGGACTTTAATGAGACTCAGACTCCAACAGCCGTACTGGGAAGAACTTGGACGAAATTTATAAAAAACAAGATTTTTTAGTGCAAATACAATTTGAACCTTTGGCCTTTTCGCAAACCCGGTTTGGCCTTTTTCCGTTGAAAAAACCCGCAGTCCTGGGCAGCATCTCTAATCTTTAGAATATGGAATAACAAAAATTAGGAGACATTCTTTAACACTAGCACGTCTAAATTTTATTAACGCCCCCTCCAAATGGGGGTTTGATCCCCGAAGACATTATAATGGCCAGCACAAGAAAATCTCCACCGCCCCCCTCAACTGAGTTTTCCTTAAAAATGTTCTGCTGTCCTTTCCAGGGGGCGCCTTTCCTATCCATGGGTGCTATTTCTTTCCAGAGGGGGCGCCTTTGCTCCGGAGGGGGCGCCTTTTGCTATCCAGGGATGCCTGTGCTAACCAGGGGGTGCATAAGGATATCAAGGGGCGCCGTTGATCTTCTTCGGAGGCGTCTCTGCTGTCCAGGAGGGCGCCTGCGCTATCCAGGGGCACCTATGCTATCCAGAGATCCGGATCCTTTACTCAGGGGCGGGGGCCGCCTTTTGCTGTCCAGGGGTGCCTGGGCCAACCAGGGGCGCATATGCTATCCCGAGTGCCGTTGCTCTTCTTTAGGGCGTCCTGCCGTCCAGGGGTGCCTATGCTATCCAGAGGGTGTGTTCTGTCCATGGGGCGCTTTTGGTATCAAAGGGCGTATTTGCTGTTTTGGGGGCGCCTATCCTATCCAGAGGGCGCCCTGCTGTCCAGGGAGCGCGATTGCTATTAAAGGGAGCTTATGATATCCAGAGGGGTGCCTTTGCTCTATGGGGAGGGGGCGCCTCTTAGTGTACGAGAGTGCCTGCGCTAACCAGAGGGCGCCCTATGCTATTCAGGGGCGTCGTTACTCCTCAATTGGGGGTGCCTTTTTCTGTCCAGGGGGCGCCCTCTGCTGTCTAGAGGTCGCCTTTGCTATCCAGAGGGGGCGCTTTACTCAAGGGGGTGGGCACCTTTTGCTGTCCAGGGTGCAGCTTTGATGTCAGGGGGCGCCATTCATATTTGAAAGTGTATTTTATTTTACACAGAGGGTACTACCCCTTCAGACAGGCGATGTGTCTGATTTTCTCTTGACCGGCCGGGGGTGTTGAAAAAATCCAGAGTGCCACCCAAATCCGTGAGGGCCTCC
The DNA here is from genome assembly GCA_034440635.1 of Lepas anatifera. Classification (NCBI taxonomy): domain Eukaryota; kingdom Metazoa; phylum Arthropoda; class Thecostraca; family Lepadidae; genus Lepas; species Lepas anatifera. Next base: position 162,487 of record JAOTON010000676.1, on the reverse strand, counting down.
CCGCTACGATGTCAAACCAGGTGTGCAAAATATACTATTGTACACCATCATTTTTCAAGGTGTGCAACCGCACACCCTGTCCCTGCGGAATCCGCCGTCTGCCGCCGTTGTTCTCTGGGAGGGGGGTTCTCTCTTATCTCTCCAGGGGGCGCCTTCTTCAGTCGCAGGGCGCTTATGCGGTCCAGGGGCGCCTTTTCTTTGCGGGGGCGCCGTTGCTGTCAAGGGGTGCTTGTGCTAACCAAGGGGCGTATGTGATATCTAGGGGCGCCGTTTCTCTTCTTCGGAGGCGCCTCAGTTGCCCAGGAGGCGCCTACGCTTCAAGGGCGCCTAAGGCATCCAGGAGGGGCGCCTTTACTTCAAGGGGGGGCGCCTTTTGCTTTCCAGGCGCAGTTTTGGATGTCAAGGTGCGTCATTCATGTATGAACATGTCTTTTTCACAGAGGATCCTACCTCTTCAGGTAGGCGGTAATTAGGCTTGATTTTCTCGACCGGCTGGGGTCGCCGGCTGAGGCCTGGGGGCGCCTCCTGGACAAAGTTAAGACAAGTGGTGCAAAAGATACTTTTGCAACACTTGAAAAATCGAGTGGTAACTGCACCACTTGTACCCTGGAATCCGCTGTCCCTGTTGTAATTACTGTTTACCGTTAATTTCCGGTTTAATATAAAAGCATACGTTGTCTGCCCTAGGTAATCCCTTTGTTGCGCCTTCTTTGATGCTCTGGGCTAGCGCCTCTGGTAGCGTGACCGGGGTTAAAGGGACATTGTCGTAAAAATTTTTATTGTGGTTTCTTAATATTTGAAAATCCAGATTCTGGTACTATCAATCATTTCTTTATCTTCAGCTAAATTTTTGGAGGCCACTCAACAATTATTCAAATTTGCTAACAATATCAATAATAGGCTGTAACCTGCTCTTCACCTCTATTCTATCAATCAAAGTTTTAAGTTCTATAAATGATTTTTTGGGGGTAGAAAATGTTTTTATGCTGTATTCGTATTCAATTTATTTTTATTAACCCTCAAAAATACAAATATTAGATAAGTTTCTCCAAAACATTCGGCTTGAAAAAACTAATCAGGAAAGTTTTAAAATCGGGCAGGTGTCCCACAGCGGGGATGGTATAGTGGCCTCCATTCCCGACTCTCACACGGGTAATACATGTTCGAATCTAGGTCGTGGAAGTTTTTACTGTAAAACAATTTTTCTGATTTTCTTCTTGTTTGTTCATGCGTACTAATGGATGAAGCATAGTCGGATCCATGATTGCCGATCGGGGGTAACTTCCGGGGAGGGCACCATCCGGACCAGGGGGGCGCCACCTTTGACCGCAAACCATCATCGAATCCAGTGTGCGCCGATTTTCGCATCCTGGGGAGGGGATGGGACGCGACATTTTAGGGTTCACCGAGAGTTGATCAGAGAGGGGAGGGGGGCACGTGCCCCCTTTGCCCTCCTGGATCCTCCTATGGGATGAAGTAAATATTCTAAGGACAATTTCTTCTGGTTATCCCTCCGTCCGGGTAGTTGAGGGAAAGGGAATATTAGCCCCAAATATTTTTCTAATCTGACCGGCGTACCAAACTGGAACCGGCTTGTCTCCAGCTCCCTGCAATGGTTCTTAATTCGTCGGATTTCCCTCTATTGGAGACTAGTTCCCTGTTTTCTGACCAGCGGGACACGCTGTTCGCCGTTCGAAAATGTCTTTTGTGTCCTTTGCTGAAGGCCATTCTTGAAGGCTGACCGATTTTCGTGCAAACCAAGAACCAGAAACCGGCCCAATAAAAAGCAGGGGTGGCTCTTCGAGATTATATGTGTTAATCTCGAGATTAATGTGTCTCGAGATTAATTAATCGTTTAACCCTCGCCCCACCGGGGCCATCGATGGCCCCCTAAGGTTTTTCCGGGATAGCAGAAAGACGATGAGGCGCAGCACCGTGGTTGAGGGCTCTACCTCTCACTGCATCATTTTCCCACCATCCCTGAAATTTTTTACCGCGGGTCACCCAAGGTCAGGTCACCAGACGAGTTCAACCAAGGTCACCTCACTTCAGCTTTAGAGCTCTGTAAGAGCTACATTTCGGAGTCGATCGATTTGAAACATCCTACACTTTAATACCCCTCCAGGGTCTACAAGGTGTATATCCGGGATTTTTCGATTTCGTGCCCTGAGGTCAGGTCACGAGGTGACCTCTCCCATTGAAAAAGCATGGGAAAAGCTGTCTTATGATCTTAAAGTCACAAAAACGATTGAAAATGCTCAGCTTGATCAGAAAAAGCGTTTTTGGACACCCTTTCACGGGATTCCAGGGGCCATATTTGCCCTTTGACATCCCCAAGGTCATCCAAGGTCACCAGGGGTCAAAAACAGTATTTTGACAATAACTTTGACCTGTATAAGCTAGAGCGCTGAAACAAACACCATCGTGTTTGTCTCGTCATTGGCTTTCATTTGATATACGGCAAGGTCACTTTCTGACCTTTCGTGACCTCAGGTCATACTAGGTCACGAGGTGACCTCTGGAGGTCAAACTACTGGCGGGAGGTCTTTACGTTTCCATAGCAGAAAAAGTACTGGCAATTTCCTATCAAATGTACTTTCCCACACCTCAATAGCTCTAAGGGCATAAGAGTTATGCCCAGTTTGCTTAAGCATTGCATATTTGAGTGAAAATAGCCGATCTTGACCTAATTTGACCTCTGGAGGTCAAACCATTGACCTGAACACTAAAACATGTGAAGTTACTTACTGAATTCACGTGAGCTTTCTAGTGCACTTTGCAGATTTGCGCTAACGCCCATATTTTCGGAGTTAGAGGGGGCCATCGATGGCCCCCCGGTGGGGCGAAGGTGGCGCCGGACCCCCCGGTGGGGCGCGGGTTAACACGCGCATTGACGGGAGGCGGGTACCCGCCCCCCGTCTGGTTTTTCGGATAGAACATAAAAACGGCGGCGCGTAGCGCCGCCGCACTTGTATACATACGCGTATATTAACAGTAAAAACGCAGTACATGGTAAAACATACACTCCTAACACTAGGCAAAGAAAACTAGGCAGGGGCGCCGAATTTAAGTCATCACACATTTATTAGGTAGGTACTTAACACACTCGGGTTAAAAATAAACTCGGGTTAAAAAACTTGACATGCCCTCTCTCATCATTTTTACAACTTTTGTCAAAATTTTAAGGTTAGGTCATCTCAGGTCAGGTCACCAGTACAGGTCAAGTGACCTGACCTCAAAGTTTAAGACAACATAAGTCGGAACAAAGTGAACTCATCCGATTGAAGTGACCTGACAAAATGGTTAAAATATTTCGATGGAGAAGCGTATGGGCTACCCAAAGCCGTTTACCATTTTTCACTACCTACCGTGGTTCTGGAGGTTTTAGGGGTACCCGCGCCCCCTGTCAAAGCGAAGGTGGCTCAGAGCCCCGTCAATGCGCGTGTTAATCTGGTAAAACAACGAGATAAAACGTTAATCCGTACGAGATAAAACGTGTTCGAGATTAAATGTGGCGGTCTCCCAGGGCGGACCACCCTGAAAGACCACCTGGGCCTTTCACGGCAGGAGAGTGTGGAGGTGGAGCGCCTGCGCATTGGCCACTCCCTTCTCCTGTGCAGCTACCGAAAGAGGATCGGCCTGAACCCGGAGGCCACGTTACAGGAATGCGACGATGGAGAGGACGAGATCCTCCACCACCTTCTGACCCGGTGCCCTGCGTGCGCTGACCTGCGCTGGGACATATTTGGACGGGACGACCCGCCCATCCGGGAAGCGCTGGCGGACCCACGACGGCTGGCGATGTTCCTGCGGCGGTTGGGGCGCTGCAGGGCGCCCCCTCCCATATGGCCGGAACACTCAATCAATCAATCAGATTAAATGTGTCCGTCGACATCTAAATCTTTGATATAATTGTAATTCTTTGGTCTCCGGAGAATATAAAAACACGTAGTCTAGAGAACCGGAGAATAGCTGAATGTGATACGGAAGAATAACTCTTGATATGCGTCAGAACTGGGGAACCAGAGAGCAGCCACCACGATCCTTGGATGAACTAACAAAAGTGTGGAACGCACCACGAACCCAAACCTGATCACTTTTTTGTTTCAGGGGAACGTTTGTTGTGTGTTGCAGGTTGGAGATGGACTGGCCACCTCACTCCTCTGTCCGTGGTGGTAGCTCTTTCTAATTTTTTCGTATATAGATATACAAGATTTAAGAATACATTGTTTTTTACTTCAAGTAGAGTTAGTTTCTGATCAGGGCACATCAAGAAAATATACCTCAAAATTATAGCCTGGAACAGTTCGTATTAAATAAAAAGGATTCTATAATTAATCTTAACATTGGTAGTCACAGAGTCTAAACCTAAGAAGACGCATCGCAGCTTTAAGACAAGCAAGCTGTTAGCCTCATGAGTGACATTTGTTTATGAAAATGATAAGCGTTTATTTTTAATACTTCCGAGTTCGGAAACGGTCCTTTCTCATAATAGAACAAACAATTCCAGAAGCACTTCATATAACATCATATCATTACATAAAATAGTATATTAACCGTTATTTTATTAGATTGTTTATTAGATTATCTACGTTGATAAGATATTTCATGACCAGCCTCCTCGAATCATAGTTCCAAAATGGGGCTAATACATTGATAAATATTCAGGTACATCCCTTCACCAAAATTCTCATAATATAATAGGTGAACACACACATTTTTAGTCAGAGCGTTAGATAACTTCGACTCGAGTTCCATTATTCGAATATTCCAGTATTGAACTTGCATTATTCCAGCATTCGATTTCCAAAACAGATCTAAATTTCAAGCCTTGGTCAAGCACTAGTTGATCCAAAAGTTTTCGCTGATTGTATTACGAGATTCTGACGAGGGGCCGTACTTGAAGATGGTTATCACAGCGGGATCACAGGCTCCATTTTGCGTCAAGAATTTGAGGCAAATCCATGAAACATCTTACCATTTTATAATCATGCTCTTCGGCTACGTAATGCAAATTTCATCTACTTTAAAAACCAACAGATATCAGTTGATCAATGAAGCTTATATTCAATCCACAAAACATGAGAAAATATAACCTACCAGGAAATTTACAAGCGAAAGATAACTCCTCGACAGATGATAGAAACGCGTAACGATCAGTTCAAATGGAGTTCCGAACTAGTAGTCTTCCGAGTGCAACGTGGACTAGAGTGATAGAAATCAGCTATCAAAGACGATCCAGGGCCAAGGTTTTTGGTGGGGGGAGGGAGAAAATGTTCAAAATCGTGAAGTACACATTTTTTAAAAGGTCGGCGAAAATCGCAGAGTTTGGGAGGAAAGTACATTCTCCCTCCGAACCCACCAGTGGGTATGCAGCTTCTCGCTTCCAGTCCTTGAAGCGCACTCAAGGTTGGGAAGGAACCAAATACTGAGCGTACATCGGGGGAAGCATAACAGATTTTGCACCTGTCCACAATAAGTGCTAAACGGTTTGATAAAATGTTCACCGGGTAATAGTCTGAGCACAGAGGTATCACTTGGTCTTTTCGCCGACTTCGCACGCACGACCACCGATAAAATTCGACAACTTGATTTTTTACGTTATAAATACCCTTTGCATTACTAGTTTTCTTACCTTTAGGTTAAAAATACCTTTTAATGGCATGTTTCATTGAGGTCCTCTGAGGATTTGCCTTATTATATGGGGAATGCAGAATAGCATTTACATGAAATATAATGCGGTCACAGGGCAGACGACCGAGGTGCACTCTTGTATATGTTCACTAATGCAAAACTGCTGGTTGTGCATCTAAGTCGGGATCCCAATAGCCCGTCTCTTCGAGTTGTCTTCCAGCAGCCGGCGAAAGCAATAGTCACTGGCGATGGGCAGCACTTGCTTCTCTTGCTTCGCGTAGGCCTTCGGAATCAGAAGATATTTTCACAGCAGGAACAAATAAGACCGTAGATTGTCTTGGCCACGTAGGCCTTGAGTTCAATATACCAATCGAAATGACGATACAATGCATGCAATTTCAGCCAAACAGCGGATGAGAGACGATAAATCGACAATGAATATGCCAATATTTGCAAATGGGAACATATACCCATTCCAATGGAAATAACAAAATCCCAGACATCGTAACACTTGATATGAACGTGTAGGAGTGAGTGAGCGTGAGTGATTGGCGAAGCCACCGCCGGTTGAGCCGTACTTGACAATGAATTCAGCGACGCCAGCAACCGAAATCGGACTTGTACTCGAGCAGAGATACGCTCAGTCAAGCAGCGCAGACTCCACGACACGACGGTGGAAGCATCAGTGCAGTTGGGAGGGAACGAAACACTCCAGGCTAAAGCCCGGCAGAGTGACGCAATGTATTGAGGAATGATCTGTAGTTCCGCCGAGTTGCCGTCACGCAGCGCGAAATGGCTGCTTCCGCTTTTTCGTCGTGGGTCGCCGGTGCGGCGGCTTTCCGCGCGTGGTACTGTGGCGGTGGTTTACATACCGCTCGCGGTTGCGGCGCGGGTCATCTGGTCGGCTTTGCTGCTGAAGCCGCGGCGGCGCGGCGGCCGTACAGGACCAAATAAAGGGTACAAATGGGATATCACAAGCCCACTAATGAAAGCAAACAAGATATCACTGAATCTTATTTTAAACATATGCAATATATATATATATATATATATATATATATATATATATATATATATATATATAAAATATAAATATATAAAATATATATATATATTCAAGAATAAAGACATCCCCAAAGACGATCCTATAGTCTAGATCATGGGGTTTGCGGAGGGGTCAGGTGGAACCATGGAAATTCATGTTTTTTTAAAAATAACAGTACATTATTTCAACCCTGGCCCACAATAGGAAACAGAAATTCCAATTTCAGGTCAAAAGGAGAATCGGTCTGATTGGGTTCATCCATTCAAACTAACCAACAAAATGATCATACAAAGCAAATCCATTGGGACGGTAGCTGACTGATACACAGCAGCTACAAAAGACAGGTTTTCTAGTAAATAGTTTTCTCTTCTAGAAGCGACCCGCCTAATCTTCTCATATATTCTACCAGGAAAACACAAAATATGCATCACCAAAGACGCCCCCCTGAACATTCATGTCTGACTGACTATCCATACTCTTTGTTCAGGATTATATTGTTGTATTGGGTACACTCTAAGTGCCCTTCAAATCATAATACATCTTATCCTAGTTTTCCTTCAGCTTCATTTTAATATCAATTATAAAAAGCATGCAGATGGGCATTTTCAGAGGGGCGATGGATGAAATTCATTTGCAGATGGGCATGAATGCAGATGGGCATTGCCCGAGGGCAGATGGATTTAGTCATGCTAAGTCAGTTTCAAAGTCTCGAAACAAACAGTAGCACTTGAAATATGAGTAAATGGATCTCGGGATAAGTAAATAAGGTACCCCGACTACTATGTACTGTATGGTACGCAAAATAAACGGAAAATCTGGAACACTCAGTTAAATTAATAAAAAAATTTCCTTCTTAAAGAAGGTAAACTAAGCAGCAAATGCATAGAATGCACAGATTGTGCAGAGCCAGTATTTGTAACAGGTCGAAATTTGTAATTCAAATTACAAGCTTGATATAGACTTTATTTGAGTGCACAAATATTGTAAATAAGAGTTAGACCGAAAGAGAGGGTATATGGGCAATTCCAAAAATAACATGCTTAATATATAATATGCTTAAATAATCATTAAGAAATTGCCATCACCAAATGATTTTCTCCTATTTTTTGGTACATTGGAAATTCACCTGTGGAACAATAAAATGAGGACTTTTTTGGCATTGAGACTGCTCATAAGCCTTGTTCCGTCTGCCAGCACAGCCTTGTCCGCGAGCCCTCGAGCCTCTCCTCCTAGAAAGAAATACCACAACTGTCTCTAGTAATGTGCTAAGAAGCTAATCAGACAAAAGCATGACAGAATACTATCTACCAATGACAAAAGTAGGAATACGACTGTTGTGCTGTTACTGTTTTTCCAGCAGCACCACAGCAGGTAGCCAGCCTGTAAATCTAAGATTGGTTCGAGGATTGGTTCTCAGGGAGAGGCTATAGCCATGTGACATAGACTCAATCCAGTGTGCAAAGTATGGCATTTTCAACGAGATCTCGTCAGGGTGAGTGCCCTAGGAGACAAGAGTGAGTGGTGTGAAGTTCATCAACCTGGTGTGACTTTCCCAGACTGGTGCAAGGAAGGTGACACTGAAAACCAAACAAATAATGGCCGAATGGTTATAAAGACACAGGAGGGGACCGCATAACAAGTATTTAACTAACTAATACAAGAGGTAGCATTGCATTGTGTGGGTAGGAAAGGGTGCATTTTTCTCTATGGTATAGCAGTTTGGTGTGAATTTTGGTGTCTGGCAGTGCAATGATTTTAGGTGGCTGGTGTGACTCGTCTAGCCTGCCGCCATACTTTGCAGACTGGGGACTCAGTGCTGCACGCTGATTGGTGTTGACAGGCTAAACGAGACCACAGCTATAAGAAGGGGCCAAAATGAATAGTTATCAATTGGGAGCGTACAATTTGCTTTTTGGCAACTTCATGAACCTAATTAATGCAGAACAGAAACATTGAGAGCCCCCCGTTGCCCATATTATTAGGATTAGTGTTTGACTGGCTCACTACACTCCACTGCACAAAACCTCAATGAAAGCATTGGTGACCAGCGAAGATGGGATGGCAAAAATGCAAATTGTCTTCATTAACTTTTCACATAGATTTTACACTCAAAATCTCACGACCACATCAAAGGCTCAAAATATTCTACGTGCAGATTTCGGTCGATCTATGTTGATCCACGAGACCGGAGAGGCGACAAACTCCTCATCCGAAAAACAACTTAAAGCTTTCTTCATGCCTCAAAGGAGGCTCTTCTGGAAACGCATACCACCCGCATCTTTATTCGTAACATTTAGCTGCAATGCAATCTGCAATAACGAACAATTCATTAATTATAATCTTTGGGGTATTCGGGCCTGAACGCAGCGCTAATTGCGTTATAGACTTTGCATTTGTCATCTGCGCGTTTGCCGCGGTTTTTGAAATGGTGAATATTGAGTAGGTCATTGATAGCGATGAATGACATCACATTGATGTAAAGATAACACGCGACCAGATCTCTATACTGACTGGTTGATGGTCTTTAAAAACCTGAGTGAGTCTCTCTTTTCGTTCGCTATTTTTGGAAATATACTTCATAGAATATTTTGATGCCACCGTTTCTGCTAAGGAATGCTTTTAAAGAAGCAGCTCTTGACATTTCCTTAATATATAGTTCGATATATAATCTACTATCGCTGACATAAAGTGACTTCGTAAAAAAACAAAATCAAGATTTCTGGGAGTGCCGAGATGGTACGGAGTTGGAATTTCCAGAAAATAGAAATAAAATGACTTCTTTGAAACATCTTTCCTTGTAGCCTTTTGAGCTCTAGCCAATGTGGCTTAGTCCTCCTCTTGTCACAAGGTACTGGAGCAAATGTCGCAGATTCACGCTAGCAATAAGTCTGCATTGGTCTCTTCATTACGAGATCTCAAGAAAAGACATTATTTGGGTGGCCTCTTGCTATTTGAAAATCCTGATAACAGTGTCCATCAAATATTTTGCATCTTCAGCGGGGAAAATTTGGGAAGGCCATCACTTGTTGAGTTGAAATAGGTTGTCACTTTCTCTGATAAAACGCTTCCACAGTCACTCCATGCATCATACTGTTTACTTTTCGAAAACTATTTAAAGCTGAAAGTAATGTTCTTTAGTAATGTTAAATGTCTGTTCTCCCGTATTTGCATTTCCACTAATTTTAAAATCCATAAATGAATTATCTGCTTCCTAGAAACGGAAAAACATAATATCAAAGCCTTTCAGCGGCCTGTACTGTTTCCGTGTCATTTTCTGCTTGCCCAGATTGACAAAATTTTTGCGTCAGATAGTTCACGTATCCCGGTCCCTGAGGAATTCCCAGACTTTCGATTTGGGCACTGTGATTTCTTTTGCTCCCAATATTTCAGCCTTCAAAGAATTGGGGAATGCAGTTTTTCTTAAATTACCTTTTTCTGTTAAGAGCAAAGTTCTACAGAGACGTTTTAGATAGAGTACGACCTGTACTCCTGTATAGTACTGCGTCTTTGCCGTCATATTATCGATGTGAGGGGCAGCGGTAATAAATGAAACGTTGATCTTGAGAGCAGCTGTTGAATTGGGCAAAATGAGAATAGGACTTTCAGGCAAATAATCCTTGTAACTCCACAGCTGCATCTTCCTTTGCAGGAGCCGATGCACTTCAGGTTTACCACAGATTTTTTGTTCATCTGAAGATTGTGGAATATTTGCGGTCCATGACTGTCTTCAAAGAAGGCCCACCTCATTCTCTTAGACAGTAGTAAGGGAGACAGTAGTGTGGGAGTATGGAAGACGTCCATCTTTTGCCTGTAATATTACTGACTGTTTCTAGCTCAGAAGGCGAACTAAGCCTGTTCCGACGTTGTACCTAAAAATGAGCAAGGTTTGCAGAGGCCTGGCGGGAGATAGCGGTTGTCACCTCGCTTGCCGAGCGAGGTCAAAGATGAAAGGTCCATAACTGATTGTCGGACGATGAACCCAGTCCAACAATCCGCCGCCGCTTTCCGACTCCGCAGACAGTCCTGCATGGCGGATTGGCAGGCATTCTGTAAAGCGGAAGTCTGGCAGCAGTGGTGACGCAGCGTTGGAAAGGTGCGACAGCGTTGACTGAGCTACAGCGTTCGCCTCGACTCCGCTTCGGGACCGGGGCCGCGTTCAGGGGGAAAATGGCCTTGAGACTTCCCAGAGGCCGCGTCGTTCCGATTGGTGCGCGATTGGGGCGCCGGCGTGCTATCTTGCACTTCCCATCAGCAGAGAGGTCGGAATGGCGGTCGCAAAGAAGCAGGTAGTGCCGCGAAACGCGGTGCCCGCCGGCGCATTTTCCTTCTACTCGTGGTCGCCCCTGCGGCCGGGCACGCGACGCCATCGCGCACGCCACGGGTCTCAGGGGCTCGCCCGATGGTTAGGCCCAGCAGCGAGCTGCGCTGGGTCGCACGGATTGCCGGGCGGCCCGTCATGAGGTACATTCATTGCGGTGAACCCAGCGCCTGTCGGGAGGCCGAGGCTGGGGAGCCGCGACTTCGCGACTGGGAAAGTCGGTGCGTTTCCCCGGTGCTCCATAGGGGGCCAACTGGCCGGCTGGTGTGCCGGGCTTCTTCAGCACGGACGCGGTGCCGGGGGGGGGCCCGGTAATTTGGCATGAACGCGATTTGAGCTATGGTGGAGTTGCCGTGGCCGTGGCATGCCACAATGCGTCTTTGTTCGGCGGGCAACCTTGACCCGCACGGTGTTGGGCGAGCAGAGAGTGCTCAGCTCCTGGCCTAAATCTGCGTTATCGCGTTCGGGCCATGCCGCTTGCAGCCCGCTAGACAGCGGCTGACCGCAGGCTGGGGGCTTCGCCCTCGCTTCGCTGAGACAGCGAAAAACTGCGTTGGTGGCAGGGCCTGTGCGGGGTGAAGGCGAGTCGCTCAGGCCCCGGAGTAGCGCGCCGCCGCCTCACCACAGCAGCGGACGCGATAGCCGGTAAGCGGCCGGAGGTCTGCGCCAGCCAGCCAAGCCAGACTGGCCGCTTCGCGCATTCTCGGAACGCGGAGGGGGGGAGGTACCCTCCTCGGTACCCTGAGTGCCCCTGATCGCGATGACTGGAAGCCGTGCAGCGGCCAGGGTTCAGCGGGAGCATCCGGATCGACAACGCATTGCCGAGCTGACGATTTGCTGGGACGCGGTCGTAACACGCCGCCGACCCGAACACACAGCTCGCAGGATGTTACCCGCGGCCGACCCGCTACCGATCAAGCCCGCCCGACCGTGTTTGCAGGCCTGGAGAGGTAGCGCGCATACGCCCGGCGGAATAACAGGCCCGGCCCACAGACAGATCACGAGCCTGTCTGTTGACAGGGACACGATGAGCAGCTGCAGCCTGCGGATCGACCGCCGCCGGCCGCCCGGACCACACATGCGCCGGGGCTGGTCGCCTGTAACGCATCGCCGCACAGCCAGGTACCGATACAGAGCGGGCTCCACCTTCACCAGCAATGAAGATGCAGCTGAATCCAGGAAGCCGTCGAAGCGGTTCAGTGACAGGGTGGCTGGCGGCACCTTCGGTAAAGGCCGCCGTACCGAAGGCGTTACGGTCGGCGGAGCCATCCTACCATTGTCTTTAGCGTATTCAAATTCCGAAGATGTGGAATAGATCTCAACGATGGTTATGGTTGCACGGTTGCATCTTATACCCGGGAGCTTATAGAATAGGCTGGCTTAGTTTGAGAAACATTTGGGGAAAACAGCCCATTCATGCGTGACACCAGTCCTTTCCCAAATTTCCAGCTTCTTGACCACTTAACACGAGGGGGTACCTTTTTGGAAACACCCTCTCGTATCTCGGTTTATGATAGTGAAAATTATAAACTCGTGGATAACTTCATACCTGCTGAATTCACGAAAAACTTTAAAGGTCACTTTGACTGGGTTACTTCCGGGTCGTCACAATTTTGTTTTTGTGTTTTTGTTGTGGGTTTGTTTCTTCACTCTTGGTCATTTTTTCCATTCATCGCTGACTTTTTTTTCGGGTCGTCTCAGGGTGAGGTCAACCAGCAGTCGGACGTCACTTTCACTTTTGAGTTCTTTATAAGAGTTTTGGACTTAGTTGACAAATCTCTCCCTGCACCATGACTTTTCATTAGCGTGTATGATCCTGGGATTCCGACTTCGACTCGTCACTTAGATTTACCTGAAAAGCATGGGGGAAAGCCGTCTTACGCGTAAAGTCACAAAACTATTGCAATGCTCAGCTTCGCTCAGAAAACGCTTGGGGCATTCTGTGTCATTATTTCACGCTCTGGACTTGCCAGAGCATCATTCATGTCACCAGTGGTCAGCCAGTATTTTGACAATAACTTTGACCTAATTAAACCAGGAGCGCTGAATCAAACACCATCGTATTTCTGTCACTGACTTTCATTTAATATATAAAGGTCACCTTCGACCTTTCGTGGCATAATAGGTCACGAGGCATCTTCCAAGTCACAGCGGCGCGAGGTCATTATGTTCAATATATCGAAAGGTCTGAATTTTCATCAGTCTAAGGGCTTTTGAGATAGTTGTTTAAATTTATCATGATACCGGTTCTCCGTGCCTTTTTTAACTGACCTCCGAGCGCTTAAACATTGCTAACTTCACGCGAGTTTAATGTATTTTCGTAGATTTCAGTTAACTCCCATATTTTAAAGATGGATTTTTTTCTCGGTGGGGCGAGAGGGTTAAAATGACAGGTCAAATAAGATTTGACGGATTTGGAAACATCGTAGTGAAGTTGCCGTTAGCGGCGAATGAATGATAATATGACTATACCCAGGGGTCAAAATTGGCGTGACCTAAGGTCAAGTTAGTCCGACCATCTGACCTAGCATACCTAATATGCATATCAATCGCACTCGCGCTTACGCTTTGCGTTGCGCGCGGTTAGCGTAATCTTGATAACATTGTTTTGTGTGATTGTTGCGAGTCGATTGATATGCATATTGGGGGTATTAGCTAGGTCAGATGGTGACTTTAACCTAACTTGTCACGCCATTTTATGTATTGACCTTAGTATAGCCTCTACATAATACATCATTTTGCGGATTCCGCTCATAACTGACATGAAGCGAATTGTGCCTGAATATTGATTCTAACTTCACCTCTGTCAGACGCCAGAGCCCAGAAACTCTTCTAATCAGTGAATCTTATTTGACTCTGTCATTTACTCACCTAACCTCCGCCCCCCACCGGGGACCTGGTCGCCACCTTCGCCCCACGGGGGCATTTGATTGACCCCTTAGGACCCAAAAATAAATAAGAAGCGCAAGTCTGCTTAAAGTGCATTAGGAAAGCTCTGCGAATTCAGTAAGAAGTTACTTGGCATAAGTTTATGGCGCTCAGGTCAATGGTTGACCTCCGGAGGTCAAGTTAGGTCACGAGAGGCAATTTCCACTAAAATATGCAATTGTTTAAGCAAACTGGGCATCAGCTCTCAAGCCCAAAGCATGCAATACATTTTGGATTGAGGGAAAATTCCAGACCTTTTTTCCGGGCTATGTGAAATATAATGACTCTTCATTGGTTTGACTCCCCCAGAGGTCACCTCGTGACCTAAAATGACCTGAGGTCACAAAAAGGTCAGAGGACTTTGCTGCATATTTAAATAGAAAGTCAGTGACTAAGAAATACACGATGGTGTTTGATTCAGCGCTCTAGCTCAATTAGGTCAAAAAGTTATTAACAAAATACTGCTTGACCACTGCGACCTTTGGGAATGATCTCTGAGAGGTCAAACGGCAAATATGGCTTCCCTGGGATCCGCAATATGTCCAAGAACGTTTTTCTGTGATAAGCTGAGCATCTTCGCAATAGTTTTTTGGTGACTTTACGATCATAAGACAGCTTTTGTCCTCATGCTTTTTCAATGTGAGAAGTCACTCGTTTGACCTGACCTCATATCTGTAAAACGGGAAAACCCGGATATACACCTGCAGATCGGAGGGGTCATGAAGTGCAAGGGTTTCAAATTGATCAATTAAGTTGAAATGTAGTCGTAGTAGAGCCCAAAGCTGTGGCTGACGCACCCTGGTCTGATTCCTCACCTGGGAGACCTGACCTTTTGTTTGTGGCTTGGACCCGGGTTGAGAAAATTTAAATGGATGGTGGAAAATGATAGGTGAGAGATAGAGCTTCAACCAAGTAAGAACAATCTGTTTTTCACAAGAACCTTATGTGCCACTACGTCCCTGTGGAGAAGCTTTAACCTTGTCGTGCGACTACAAAGTTTTCTGACAATTTGCAGGCATGAAAGCAATTCACGGGCTTGCATTTTTCGCTATCCCATAGAAAGCTGAGACGAGAGTGGCGTTTGAACAATTTCCCCTCCTGATGCCAAGTGGTCGTGCCGAAACCGGACGGGAATTCCGAAAGCGACTTTGAAAACTGGTCAATGCCATGAAAATGCAAGCACGTCGTTTCTATGTCAAACCATCAACCCAACTGCGTACTTCATTATTCTATAAAAGTCTACAAAAGATGCAACCATGCAACCATACTATCAGCAGATCTAAAGCGAAATTTTATCTTGGAGATTGAATACACTCACACACGGCAGGCGAGTTCAGACATCTGATTCGCTTAGATTAAAACAGTACGTCGACGTGATCGCCTTCAGGTTAATACTAACAAGCACTTTTACTGGGGCGCCGCCAGCGCCTCGTTGATTGGGCAGACCTTCCAGAACTGCACCTCCCCGTTCCTTTGGTGGAGCCGCTCCACCACCGACGGCTGCAGGTTCAGCCGCATGTACCCTGGTTGCCTTGCTTGGTGAAGGTAAATACCTGTGCATCGGCACTACCCGGCTTTTTGTGTCGGTCTGGCCAGTGCGTGGCGAACCTCACCCACAGGCTGATTCAGCAGCCGCGTCATGGTGGTCCTGGCGAGGCCGGCCGGCCGGCGTCGGTCTGTCCGTCCTGGGAACTAGGTACAGCAGCTCGTCGCGGTGTGGTCCGGAAGCTGGGCAGCTCCTCGTGATCTCCGTCCTGTACAGGCCGGGGCTGATCCAGTCCAGCACGTACCTGTACACCGAGGTGTGCGCGCTGGCCAGCCTGCTCTCCTCCCAGAGCGGCACCACGAACTTGCGGTCGGACATGATGCGGGCGAGTCGGTGCGCGGGGTCGGCCACGCTGGAGTAGAACCTGGCAATCCTGCGAAGCTGTGTGTTCGGGTCAGCGGCGTGGTCAAACACGGGCGTCACCGCCTCGTCGGTCAGCTCGGCAATGCGTCCCAGTCGGTCCAGGTCTCCGCTGAAGACCGCAGCCGCGCTGCCAGCCCAGTCGTCCGGGTCCAGGCACCACTTCAGGTAGAGGGTGCCCTCCTCCGCGTTCAGGCCCTGCATCCAGGGCACGGCGGCCAGCTGGCCGGAGAGCAGCAGCTGGCGCGGATCCTGTGGCAGCACCGGCGCCGCCGCCTCGCAGTCCACGCGCGGCTGGAACGCCACCCGGCAGTGGAGCCGGCGGCACGCCTCGATGAGCTGGACGACCGGCAGCTGCCGCCGCAGGTGCTGCACCAGCGCGGCGCTGTCGTCAGCGGGGAAGGTGAGGAGGGCGGCCAGCCTGCGGTCCGAGCCCTTGTCCCTGCCGCTGGCGGCGAAGGTCGACATGGCCGAGCCGGACTGGCTGATAGCGCGGTGGAACAGGCCCCGGGCCAGAGGGCTGAGCACCAGCAGGGAGACGGCAGCGCCGCCCGCCGACTCCCCCAACACGGTCACGCAGTCAGGGTTGCCGCCGAACCGGGACACGTTGTGGCGTACCCAGCGCAGCAGCTCCACCATATCGTGCAGGCCGTAATTACCGGGCGCTGCCGCGTCCTGCGTGCTGAAGAAGCCCAGCACACCCAGCCGGTAGTTGAAGGTGACAAAAACCACCGACTCCCAGTCCATGAAGAAGTCGGGTCCCAGCTCGGCCTGGTCGCCGCTGCCGGCGCTGAACCCGCCGCCGTGGATGTACACCATGACGGGCAGCCGGCTGTCGTCCAGGCACGGCGTGTACACGTTAGCGTACAGACAGTCCTCGCTGCCGAACACCGGCTCCTGGCAGAAGAAGTCGAACTGAGCACAGACACTGGCGTGCGCAGTGGCGTCGCGCTCTCCGGTCCAGCCGGGGTGCGGCCGCGGCGGCTGGAAACGCAGCGAGCCCACCGGCGGCGCTGCGTACGGTACACCCTGGAAGCTGTAGAACTGGCGGCCGGAGGCAGTGCGCCGGCGGGCGCCGCGCAGTACACCCTCGCGGCACTGCACCACTGGATGGTCCCCAACCTCGGCACCTGCGGCCGCCATTCTGCTCCGACGGTCGTCTCACACAACACGCTCTCTTGCTCTCTGACGTGGAAGTGCCAGTAGCGCGCCGGCGCATCGCGCTTTATCGGAAGCGACAGAGTCAGCGGCGGACTCAGGCCGGCGCTGCAGTAGGGTGGGCCCCAGTCCAGACAGGATCAGCGGCGGAGTCAGGCAGACGCTGTAGTAGGGCAGGGCCTCAGTCCAGCACTGGTACACTCAACACTGCGCCGAGTCCAGATGCCACCACCCGCTGACTGCGCTGTCTGCAGAGTGCCCCTCACACCTCTGCCAATGCCCATAACACCTCTGCCAAGTTTGAGGCGATCTGCGGTCAAGGCGAGATAGGGCGGCGGCTGCTATCACAGATGACAGTTCAGATATGTCAATCAGTTATGGGACCTTTCTCTATGACCTCACTCAGCCAAGCGGAGCTGGTCAGCAGCCGTATCTCCACCAAACTGCAAACCTTCATTGAGCTTGGTACAACGTGACCAGAGCTTAGTTCGCCTTCTCTTTCTGACTAGAAACAGTCAATGTAGTATGTACAGGCTATGCATAAAGGTGGACGTCTTCCATACTCCACACTACTGTCTCCACACTACTTACTGTCTAAAGAGAATGAGGACTGGGCTAACAAACCAAGTGTGAAGATGAGTCATGGGATTTTAAACCTATTCCTGTCTCTTCAAATGAACAAATCCTTGTGTAGGTATTAAGCCTGAAAGTGCATCAACCACCTACCTTTTTGTTAAAGGGAGATACGCGAAAAATTTATTGGCTATATCAAAAGGTTACAAAAGTTATTTGTGAAGTCCTATTCTCATTTTTGCGAATTCGGCCTGCAAATGCCTTAAAATTGCTCTCAAAGTCAACGTTTCTAGACGACTTTACCGGTACACCTCATATCGATGTATATGACGTACACACAGCTAAGGCTACCAATTTCTCTAAGAATTAGGTCATATCTATCCTAAACAGTTCTGTAGAACTTTGCGCTGCTACAGAAAAAAATTAATT
Source organism: Lepas anatifera (assembly GCA_034440635.1). Taxonomy (NCBI): domain Eukaryota; kingdom Metazoa; phylum Arthropoda; class Thecostraca; family Lepadidae; genus Lepas; species Lepas anatifera. The sequence goes on along the minus strand of JAOTON010000676.1, from coordinate 144,496 downwards.
TAGAAAAACAACATTCCAAAATTCTTTTGAAACAGAAATATAGGGCTTAAAAGAAATCACAATTAACCAATCAGAAGTCTAGGAATTCTCAAACCGGGGTCACGTGACCTATCTGACGCAAAAATTTTGTCAATCTGGGGCCAAAGCAGAAAATGACACAAGACCCGAGGTACGAAACCGCTGAAGGCTTGAGTAATTATGTTTTTCCGTTTCTAGGGCAAACTAATTCATTTTATAGTTTTAAAAGTTTTTAAAAATTAATTCAAATACAAATACAGGAGAACAGACATTTGTATTATAAAAAAACATTACTTTTCAGCTTTAAATAGTTTTCGAAAAGTAAGTGTTGGGTATGGGCATGGGTAGGTGATGGGCGTTTTATCGAAATTGTTAACCTATTTCAATAATAAGTAAGTGGCCTCCCAAAATTTTGCTGAAGATGCAAAAATATTTGATAGTTTTGTTATCAGGATTTTTCAAATAGCAAGAAACCACAATAATAATGTTTTCTTGCAGGGAGGATCAATGTCCAACAATGTAATTCCAAGCTGTGGGGGAACCAATGCTGGAGCTATTGCTTTTTAGCATTGAATCTGTACACATTTACAATTTGCTCAGTGACACTTGGGTGATTAAGAGAGAGGACTTAAAGGGACATTGTCGCAAAAATTTTTATTGGCTAGATCAAAAGGCTACAAAAAGTTGTTTCAGAAGTCATATTCTCATTTTTGCAAATTCAGGCTCAAAATGCCTGAAAATCGGCCTCAAAGTCAACATTTATAGACGACTTTACAGAGTCCTTATGGTAACGATAAAGTGACGTAGACCCGGCTATAGCTATCAATTTATATATTAAAAAATGTCAAACATTTCTTTTAAAGCAGTTCAGTAGCTTAAACCTATAACATCAAAAAATATTCTATAAAAATATATTTCCAAAATGCTTTTGAAAGAGAAATATAGGTTTTTAAAGAAATACCATCAACCAATCAAAAGCCCAGTCCTTATAGGATCTGGTCACGTGGGCTTATCTTACATCAATGTGATGTCATCTTGGCTACCGATGAACTATCGATATTCACCATTTCAAAAATCGCGGCAAACGCGAAGATATAAATACAAATTCTATAACACTAATTAGCGCTGCGGTCAGGCCCGAATACCCTAAAGATTATAATTAATAATTGTTCGTTATTGCATGATTGCATTGCAGCTGAAATGATACAATAAAAAGATACGGGTAGCGCAATCCAGAAGAGCCTCCTTTGAGGCATGAAGAAAGCTTTGGGTGGTTTTTCGGACGAGGAGATTGTCGCCTCTCCGGTCTCGTGGATCAACATATCGTCGGTAATCTGCACGTAGAATATTTTGAGCCTTTGATGTGGTCAATTGAGATTTTCTTAGAGGTAAAAAATCTATGCGTGAAAAGTTAATGAAACAATTTGAATTTTTGCCATCCATCTTTGCTGGTCACCAATGCTTATTGAGGTTTTGTGTAGTGAGTGTAGTGAGTTAGTCAAACACTAATCCTATCAAGTATGGGCAATGCATTTAATGTTTCTGTTCTGCATTAATTAGGTTCATGAAGTTGCCAAAAAGCAAATTGTATCCTTAATTGATAACTATTCATTTTGGCCCACTGTTATAGCTGTGGTCTCGTTTCGCCTGTCAACACCAATCAGCGAGCAGCATTGAGTCCCAGTCTGCAAAGTATGGCAGCAGGCTAGACGAGTCACACCAGCCACCTAAAATCATTGCACTGCCAGACACCAAAAATTCACACCAAACTGCTATATACCATAGAGAAAAATGCACCCTTTCCTACCCACACAATGCAATGCTACCTCTTGTATTAGTTAGTTAAATACTTGTTATAAGGTCCCCTCCTGTGTCTTTATAACCATTCAGCCATTATTTGTTTGGTTTTCAGTGTCACCTTCCTTGCACCAGTCTGGGAAATTCACACCAGGTTGATGAACTTCACACCACTCACTCTTGTCTCCTAGGGCACTCACCCTGACGAGATCTCGTTGAAAATGCCATACCTTGCACACTGGATTGAGTCTATGTCACATGGCTATAGCCTCTCCCTGAGAACCAATCTTAGAACCAATCTTAGATTTACAGGCTGGCTACCTGCTGTGGTGCTGCTGGAAAAACAGTAACAGCACAACAGTGGTAGCATACTTTTTTGTGATTGGTAGATAATTATTCTGGCTCATTTTTGTCTGATAAGCCATAGCACATACTAGAGACAGTTGTGGTATTTCTTTTCTGGAGGAGAGGCTCGAGGGCTAGCGGACAAGGCTGTGCTGGCAGACGGAACAAGGCTTATGAGCAGTGTCAATGCCAAAAAGTCCTCATTTTATTGTTCCACAGGTGAACTTGTGTACCAAAATAGGTGAAAATCATTTGGTGATGGCAATTCCCCAATGATTATTTAAGCATATTATTTTTATATATTATATATTAAGCATATTATTTTTAAGCAAGTGCCCATATTCCCTCTCTTTTTGGTCTAACTTTATATTTACAATATTTGTGCACTCTAGTAAAAGTCTATATCAAGCTTGTAATTTGAATTACAAATTTTGACCTGTTACAAATACTGGCTCTGCACAATGTGTGCATGCTAGTGCATTTGCTGCTTAGCTTACCTTCTTTTAAGTGTGAAAATGTTTTTTATTAATTTTACAGATTGAAACAGATTTTCCATTTATTTTGGTACCATACAGTACATAGTAGTCAGTGTACTCCTATCTACTTATCAGATCCATTTACTCATATTTCAAGTGCTACTGTTTGTTTCCAGACATGAAAGTGACTGTAGCATGAATTCATCCATCTGCCCTCGGAAAATGCCCATCTGCATTCATGCCCATCTGCAGATGAATTCATCCATCTGCCCTCTGAAAATGCCCATCTGCATGCTTTTTATAATTGATATTAAAAATGAACTGAAGGAAAACTAGGATAAGATGTATTATGATTTGAAACACTAGGAGTGTACCCAATACGACAATATAATTGTGAACAAAGAGTATGGATAGTCATGTAGGAATGACAGGGGGCAGTCTTGGGTGATGCAATTTTTTGTGTTTTCCTGGAAGAATATATGAAAGATTAGGCGGGTCGCTTCAAAGAGAAAATTTGTTTACTAGAAAACCTGTCTTTTGTAGCTGCTGTGTATCATCAAGCTATCGTCCCAATGGACCAGCTTGTGTATGATCATTTTGCTTGATAGTTTGAATGGGATGAACCCAATCAGACCGATTCTCCCATAGACCTGAAATTTGGAATATTTGTTTCCTATTGTGGGCCAGGGTTGAAATAATGTATTGTAATTTATAAAAAAACATGAATTTGCATGGTTCCACCTGACCCCTCCACAAACCCATGATCTAGACTATAGATCGTCTTTGGGGATGTCTTTATTCTTGAATATATATATATATATATATATATATATATATATATATATATATATATATATATATATATATATATATATATATATATATATATATATATATATATTGCATATGTTTAAAACAAGATTCAGTGATATCTTGTTTGCTTTCATTGTGGGCTTGTGATATTTTATTGGTACCATTTATTTGGTCCTGTAGCGGCCACTGCACCGCTACACGGCTCCAGCCGCAGCCGACCAGCTGACCCCGCGCCCTCAGCCGCGGCGCGGTCAGCCGACCACCGCCGCAGGCACAGGCGCGCGCCGGGTCACTGCCACCACACCAGCGACCCACCCGGCCGACCAACCAGAGCGCGACCTAGTGGGCCGGGTATAAAGGCGCGCTGCGTGGTGACAACACCGGTCAGTTCGCCAGGGCTACTCTCTGGGCTGGTCCACTCCTCCAATGCTGCATTGCGATCACTCGCCAGGGCCACTCCCTGGAGTGTTTCGTTCCCTCCCAACTACACTGACAATACCGTCGTGTCATTGGGTCTGCACTCTTGACTGAGCATATCTCTGCTCAGTGCAAGTCCGATTTCGGTTTGCAGCCGTCGCTGAATTCATTGTCAATTACGGCATCGAACCTGCCGGCGATTTATTCCTCGCCGTCACACGCTCTCCCAATCACTCACGCTCTCACTCACTCTACACGCGTTCATATCGAGTGTTACGTATTTCTCTGGGATTTTGTTATTTCCCATTGGAATGGGTATATGTTCCCATTTGTAAATATTGGCACTGTTGTTGTCGGTTATCATTTTTGTCTCTCATCCGCTGTTTGGCAATTGCATCAATAAATTGGACATTATCATCGTCGACTTCTTTCCTTCGATTGGTATATTGAATAAGGCCTTACGTGGCCAAGTTGAATCCTACAGTCCCATTTGTTCCTGCTGTGAAAATATCTTCTAATTTAAGAAGAGCCTACCCCAGCAAGCTGAACGCAAAACAGAAATAATCAGGTGCTGCCCCTCGACAGTGACTATCGCAAATTACGCCTGCTGCTGGAAGACAAGCTTCAGAGGACGAGCAATGGAATCCCAGAGTTGGCAGAGTACCACAACCAGCAGTTTTTTTGCATTGAACACGAACCTGCCTGAGTGCACCTCGGTCGTCTGCCTGTGTGCCCGCAGTATACGTTCATGTATGTGCGTAAGTTGTGTTTATCGCGGTATATTAAGGCAAATCCTCAGAGGACCTCAGTAAAACATGCCATTAAAAGTATTTTTTAGCCTAAAGGTAAGAAAACTAGTAATGCAAAGGGTCTTTATAGTAAAAAATCAAGTGGTCAGATTTTGTTGGTGGTCGTACGTGCGAAAGTCGGCGAAAATAATAAGTGACACCTCTGTGCTCAGACTATTACGGTGAACATTTTATCAAACCGTGTAGCACTTATTGTGGACAGATGCAAAATCTGTTATGCTTTTGATCTACACTCAGTATTTGGTTCGCTCCCAGCCTTCTTAGAGTGCACTTCAAGGACTGGAAGCTAGGAGCTGCATACCCACTGGTGGGTTCAGGGAAAATTTACTTTCCTCCCAAACTCTGCGATTTTCACCGACCTTTAAAAAATGTGTATTCACGATTTTGGACCCTGTCCTCCCCTCCCCCCACAAAAAACATTGGCCTGGATCCGTCACTGACGTACTGAGTTATATCCTCTAGTCCACGTTGCACTCGGAAGACTGCTCGTTGGGGACTCGCAGACCTGATTGTTGCACGCGTTTCTCACCTGCCGAGGGTTATAACTCGCTTGTAATTTCCTGGTAGGTTATATTTTCTCATGTTTTTGTGAGATTGAATATAAGCCTCATTGATCAACTGATATCTGTTGGTTTTTAAAAGTAGATGAATTTTGCATTGCATAGCCGAGGAGCATGATTATAAATTGGTAAGATGTTTCATGGCTCTGCCTCTCGAATTCTTCACGCAAAATGGAGCCTGTGATCACACTGTGCTCACATATTCGGGCACAGCCCCTCGTCAGAATCCTCATAATACAATAAGCGAAAACTTTTGGTCATAGTGTGACCAAGGCTTGAAATTTAGATCTGATTTGGAAATCGAATGCTGGAATAATGCAATTCAGTACTGGAATATTCAAATATTGGAACTCGATTCGAGGTTATCCTAGCACTCTGACTAAAAATGTATGTGTTCACCTATTATATTATGAGAATTTTGGTGAAGGGATGTACCTGAATATTTATCAGTGTATTAGCCCCATTTTGGAACTATGATTCGAGGAGGCTGGTCATGAAATATCTTATCAACGTAGATAATCTAATAAACAATCTAATAAAAATAACGGTTAATATACTATTTTATATAATGATATGATGTTATATGAAGTGCTTCTGGAATTGTTTGTTCTATAATGAGAAAGGACCGTTTCCGAACTCCGAAGTATTAAAAATAAACGCTTATCATTTTCATAAACAAATGTCACTCATGAGGCTAACAGCTTGCTTGTCTTAAAGCTGCGATGCGTCTTCTTAGGTTTAGACTCTGTGACTACCAATGTTAAGATTAATTATAGAATCCTTTTTTATTTAATACGAACTGTTCCAGGCTATGATTTTGAGGTATATTTTCTTGATGTGCCCTGATCAGAAACTAACTCAACTTGAAGTAAAAAACAATGTATTCTTAAATCTTGTATATCTATATACGAAAAAAATTTAGAAAGAGCTACCACCACGGACAGAGGAGTGAGGTGGCCAGTCCATCTCCAACCTGCAACACACAAACGTTCCCCCTGAAACAAAAAGTGAACAGGTTTGGGTTCGTGGTGCGTTCCACACTTTTGTTAGTTCATCCAAGGGTCGTGGTGGCTGCTCTCTGGTTCCCCAGTTCTGACGCATATCAAGAGTTATTCTTCCGTATCACATTCAGCTATTCTCCGGTTCTCTAGACTACGTGTTTTTATATTCTCCGGAGACCAAAGAATTACAATTATATCAAAGATTTAGATGTCGACGGACACATTTAATCTGATTGATTGATTGAGTGTTCCGGCCATATGGGAGGGGGCGCCCCTGGAGGCGCCCCAACCGCCGCAGGAACATCGCCAGCCGTCGTGGGTCCGCCAGCGCTTCCCGGATGGGCGGGTCGTCCCGTCCAAATATGTCCCAGCGCAGGTCAGCGCACGCAGGGCACCGGGTCAGAAGGTGGTGGAGGATCTCGTCCTCTCCATCGTCGCATTCCTGTAACGTGGCCTCCGGGTTCAGGCCGATCCTCTTTCGGTAGCTGCACAGGAGAAGGGAGTGGCCAATGCGCAGGCGCTCCACCTCCACACTCTCCTGCCGTGAAAGGCCCAGGTGGTCTTTCAGGGTGGTCCGCCCTGGGAGACCGCCACATTTAATCTCGAACACGTTTTATCTCGTACGGATTAACGTTTTATCTCGTTGTTTTACCAGATTAACACGTGCATTGACGGGGCTCTGAGTCACCTTCGCTTTGACAGGGGGCGCGGGTACCCCCCTAAAACCTCCAGAACCACGGTAGGTAGTGAAACATGGTAAACGGCTTTGGGTAGCCCATACGCTTCTCCATCGAAATATTTGAACCATTTTGTCAGGTCACTTCAATCGGATGAGTTCACTTTGTTCCAACTTATGTTGTCTTAAACTTTGAGGTCAGGTCACTTGACCTGTACTGGTGACCTGACCTGAGATGACCTAACCTTAAAATTTTGACAAAAGTTGTAAAAATGATGAGAGAGGGTATGTCAAGTTTTTTTAACCCGAGTTTATTTTTAACCCGAGTGTGTTAAGTACCTACCTAATAAATGTGTGATGGCTTAAATTCCGTGGCGGCGCCCCTGCCTAGTTTTCTTTGCCTAGTGTTAGGAGTGTATGTTTTACCATGTACTGCGTTTTTACTGTTAATATACGCGTATGGATACAAGTGCGGCGGCGCTACGCGCCGCCGTTTTTATGTTCTATACGAAAAACCAGACGGGGGGGCGGGTACCCGCCTCCCGTCAATGCGCGTGTTAACCCGCGCCCCACCGGGGGTCCGGCGCCACCTTCGCCCCACCGGGGGCCATCGATGGCCCCCTCTAACTCCGAAAATATGGGCGTTAGCGCAAATCTGCAAAGTGCACTAGAAAGCTCGCGTGAATTCAGTAAGAAATTACTTCACATGTTTTAGTGTTCAGGTCAATGGTTTGACCTCCAGAGGTCAAACTAGGTCAAGATCGGCTATTTTCACTCAAATATGCAATGCTTAAGCAAACTGGGCATAACTCTTATGCCCTTAGAGCTATTGAGGTGTGGGAAAGTACATTTGATAGGAAATTGCCAGTACTTTTTCTGCTATGGAAACGTAAAGACCTCCCGCCAGTAGTTTGACCTCCAGAGGTCACCTCGTGACCTAGTATGACCTGAGGTCACGAAAGGTCAGAAAGCGACCTTGCCGTATATCAAATGAAAGCCAATGACGAGACAAACACGATGGTGTTTGTTTCAGCGCTCTAGCTTATACAGGTCAAAGTTATTGTCAAAATACTGTTTTTGACCCCAGGTGACCTTGGATGACCTTTGGGGATGTCAAAGGGCAAATATGGCCCCTGGAATCCGTGAAAGGGTGTCCAAAAACGCTTTTCTGATCAAGCTGAGCATTTTCAATCGTTTTTGTGACTTTTAGATCATAAGACAGCTTTTCCCATGCTTTTTCAATGGGAGAGGTCACCTCGTGACCTGACCTCAGGGCACGAAATCGAAAAATCCCGGATATACACGTTGTAGACCCTGGAGGGTTATTAAAGTGTAGGAAGTTTCAAATCGATCGACTCCGAAATGTAGCTCTTAAAGAGCTCTAAAGCTGAAGTGAGGTGACCTTGGTTGAACTCGTCTGGTGACCTGACCTTGGGTGACCCGCGGTAAAAAATTTCAGGGATGGTGGGAAAATGATGCAGTGAGAGGTAGAGCCCTCAACCACGGTGCTGCGCCTCATCGTCTTTCTGCTATCCCGGAAAAACCTTAGGGGGGCTATCGATGGCCCCCCGGTGGGGCGAGGGTTAAACGATTAATTAATCTCAAGACACATTAATCTCGAGATTAACACATATAATCTCGAAGAGCCACCCCTGCTTTTTATTGGGCCGGTTTCTGGTTCTTGGTTCGCACGAAAACCGGTCAGCCTTCAAGAATGGCCTTCAGCAAAGGACACAAAAGACATTTTCTAACGGCGAACAGCGTGTCCCGCTGGTCAGAAAACAGGGGAACTGGTCTCCAATAGAGGGAAATCCGACGGATTGAGAACCATTGCAGGGAGCTGGAGACAAGCCGGTTCCAGTTTGGTACGCCGGTCAGATTAGAAAAATATTTGGGGCTAATATTCCCTTTCCCTCAACTACCCGGACGGAGGGATAACCAGAAGAAATTGTCCTTAGAATATTTACTTCATCCCATAGGAGGATCCAGGAGGGCAAAAGGGGGCACGTGCCCCCCTCCCCTCTCTGATCAACTCTCGGTGAACCCTAAAATGTCGCGTCCCATCCCCTCCCTCCAGGATGCGAAAATCGGCGCACACTGATAGGATTTAGCGTCCATCTGATGGTTTTGCCGGTCAAAGGTGCCCCCCCCCTGGTCCGGATGGTGCCCTCCCCGGAAGTTACCCCTCCCCCCGATCGGCAAACATGAATCCGACTATGCTTCATCCATTAGAACGCATGAACAAACAAGAAGAAATTCAGAAAAAATTGTTTTTACAGTAAAAACTTCCACGACCTAGATTCGAACCCGTATTACCCGTGTGAGAGTCGGGAATGGAGGCCACTATACCATCCCCGCTGTACGACACCTGCCCGATTTTAAAACTTTCCTGATAAGTTTTCTCAAGCCGAATGTTTTGGCCAAACTAATCTAATATTTGTATTTTTAAGGGTTAATAAAAATAAATTAAATACGAATACAGAATAAAAACATTTTCTACCTCCAAAAAATCATTTGTATAACTTAAAACTTTGATTGATAGAATAGAGGTGAAGAGCAGGTTACAGCCTATTATTGGTATTGTTAGCGAATTTGAATAATTGTTGAGTGGCCTCCAAAAATTCAGCTGAAGATAAAGAAATGATTGATAGTACCAGAATCAAGATTTTTCCAATATCAAGAAACCACAATAAAAATTTTTGCGACAACGTCCCTTTAACCATGCAGTAGGTAGTTGATCCCAGTGATGTCAGGTGAGTAGCCCCAGGCAAGTGGCAGGTCCATGGTTGGATATTTGTGTTGACTTTCTATGATGTTAGCTTATAAATGCTCATGTTGCATATAAATATGTAAAGTACTGTACTTTTGCTGAAACATTGTGTCAGTACCCATGGACCAGTCAGCAAAGCATGGCACCAGGCCAGATGAGTCGCACCTGCCATATAAAATTCTAGCACTGCCAGCCACCAAAAATTCACACCAATCTGCCATATACCAGGGAGAAAAATGCACTCATTCCTACCCACATGATACAATGCTACCTCTCTTATTAGTTAGTTAGTTGAGGACTTTTTATATTGCCCCCTCCTGTGTCTTTATAACAAATTCACACCAGGTTGATAAAATTTGCACCACTCGCTCCTGTCTCCAAGGGCACTCACACTGACAAAATCTCATTGAAAATGCCATACTTTGCACACTGGCCCAATGATTGGTCCATAATTGGTGTGAACATACAATTCTGGTCAATGTGTAAGAGTGCAAAGACTAAGTTTAGAGCCTGGGAAGATGGAATGTAAAGAAATACCCAGGTCATCCATAATCACTGAAGGAAATTTGGCAAAAAGGTGTCCTATAGAAATGTGTGCCACAATTCTTTGAAGAACATTCTATTTTCTTCCCACAGATATCTGCAGCTTCCCCACTTTTTTTGGATGCTTGAAACAATTTTTTATAGAGGCCATTGTGGATTTCAGTAGAATGTGAGGGTCATGTTATTGGGTATTATGGGTTTCCTGATTTGCATGGGTAGAGGGAGGTACAGCTCAAGCTGAATGCAGTTAAACCCATCCATACACATATTTTAGATTATACTGAAACAATTTCCAAACAGTTGTTTTCCATTCACTAAAAGTGAAGATAGAAGTGGGGACAGTTCTCTCCATTGTATTATTTGTTGTATGGCAGGCATTTCAGGGACACTGCAAAATAAATGTGATTGCTAAAAAGTGAAATTGCATAGTTTTTGTGTATTTGAAGCTATAAGAAACAAAGTGAGAGACTGCCTAGTGCCTATCTCTAAGGTACTTTCATTTTAATTGGAACAAGGGAAGATTCAATACAATATAACTCATTCAGACCTGTCCAGGTGGCCTTGTGCAGTGTGTGGGGTCAGTCTAAGCTGTCACTAGTACCTTGGTTCTGCCAGGGCCTGCATAGCAGAGAATATGCTCTGACTGCCCTGTCTTTCTTTTTCAGCCTTGACTTTGTAAATCTGTACATCACTGGATCACTGGAACGCCCACTATCTGCCTTTTATGGCTGGACCAGGCTCATCCTGGCCAGGTCTGACAACCCTCCCCATCACCCATGGACGAGTCACCGGACCAGCCCCTCATCTCCTCCCCGGCCCGGGGCTCACCCCATGCGCCTCTGCCCAGCGGACGGTGCTCCCTTGTGTACTTCCTGACCGGCCTGAGCGCCATCGGCGGCTTCCTCTTCGGCTACGACACCGGCGTCGTCTCCGGGGCCATGGTTCTGGTTCGGAAGGCCTTCAACCTCACGGACGAGTGGCACGAGCTGATCGTCTCGGCGACGATCGGCTCTGCGTGGTTGTTGTCGCTGCTGGCGGGCCCGCTGGCCGACCGGTTTGGACGGAGGCCGGTGGTGATGGCTGCCAGTGTAGTGTTCGCCGCTGGAGCGGCGCTGGCCGGCCTGGCCGCTTCTGCTCAGGTCCTGCTGATCGCCAGGCTGGTTCTAGGCGTCGGCATCGGCCTCGCCAGCAGCTCGGTGCCTGTCCTGATCGCGGAGTGTGCTCCGGTGGAGGCGCGTGGCTCGCTGACCTCCGTCAACGTGGCATTTATCACCGGCGGACAGCTGACTGCGGCGGTGGTGTGCGGCGCGCTCTCTGACGTCACAGATGGCTGGCGGTGGATGCTGGGCGCTGCGGTAGTGCCGGCGCTGGTGCAGATGTTCGGTCTGTTGTGTATCCCCGAGTCGCCGCGCTACCTCGTCGCTCGCGGTCTTCGAGCAGAAGCAGCGGCGGCGCTGACGCGGCTCCGGCCCGCCGGCTTCCCTGTTTCCACCGAGCTCTACCAGGTGGCAGAGCAGTGCCGGCGCGAGCAGCGGCGTTCCACCTCTCGCTTCCCGGTGGTAACAATGCTGCAGCGGAGAAACGTCCGGCGCGCCCTGGCCATCGGCTGCTCTCTGCAGGTGTTCCAACAGCTGGCCGGCATCAACACCGTCATGTACTACGGCGCCAGCATCATTCAGCTGGCGGGTGTGCACGACGTGCGGCTGGCGATCTGGCTCAGCGCGCTCACGGCCTTGTTCAACTTCCTGGGCACGCTGGTGGGCCTGGCGCTGGTGGAGCGGCTCGGGAGGCGTCCTCTCACGCTGTCCAGCATGCTGGGCACAGTCGCCGCTCTCCTGGTGCTTACCGGGGGGTTCGTCCTGAACGCGGCCGAGTCGCCGCCGGTCACCGTGCCGCCTGTGTCGCCGCTGTGCGCCGCTGGCAACTGCGCCGGCTGCCAGGCGGCCGGCTGCGGCTTCTGCTTCAGCTCCGGCACCGTCGGCAGCGACGGCGCCTGCCTGCCGGTCGTATCGCCGACCAACTCGTCAGCAGCGGGCGGCGCCTGTCCAGCCTCTGACAACCGGACCTGGGCCACCGACTGGTGTCCGGCCCCGCACGCCTGGCTCACCGTGCTCGGGCTCTGTCTCTACCTTGCCTCGTTCGCGCCGGGCATGGCCCCGATGCCCTGGACCATCAACGCCGAGATCTACCCGGCGTGGGCGCGGGGCACCGGCAGCGGCGTGGCAGCCTCTTGTAACTGGGCAGCCAACCTGTTGGTGTCGCTGACGTTTCTGACGTTAGTGGCGCAGCTGGGGCGGCCGGGCGCGTTTGGACTGTACGCTAGTCTGGCTGCACTGGGGGCACTGGTCTTCTACTGCTGGCTGCCCGAGACCAAGGGTGTGCCGCTGGAGGAGATGGCTCGGCTGTTCGGCGGTGAGGACGAAGACGACGATGAAGATAGTGATATACTGCAGGTGAGACAGCGCGCTGGTCAGGATGGCTTACCAGTGTATTAATTATGTTTGGTTAATTTGAGGACTTTCTTTGTCCGCTGGAGTGGAATTATTGTTGCGTTTCCATATTTCGGACGAATTAGTTTTTTTAGTTCATATAATTGACATAGATTTTACTTTTTCCGAAAGCTTCTGAATTTTAATCCATCTGCAGCTAAGAAGGCAGTATATTTTAACCACTAAAGCTGTTGCGGAGGGAATGCCGTATTGATTTCCAGCACCCCACGATGTTGTGTGCGTTTACAGGACGAGGTGTCGCCTGAAGTAGATGACCCTGAGGTCAGCTGATGGGGTTGGACCAGGTCAAGGACGAGCACCAGTACAACATGTACCTTCACGCTTTTGTTACCTTGGTGTCTCTTGGTTCCTGTCGGTTGAACTGTTCAGTGCTTGATTAGGTACGAGGTTTCCCTGGTCTCCGGACATATGTAGTTATGTAATGGACTTATTTGTAAAGTTTTTCTTCTCGCGCAAATTTTTCCAACGTATATTTTTGTTTATAAACGCAGATCTTTGCATACCCATTTATCGCATCACATATTCTCGTCAACGCAAGTATTTGCGACGCCTTTTGTCCGTGGTGGGCTTTCGTGGCGAATAGTTTCTTAAGCGTTTTCGTTTATCTCTTTTGTATTCGCCTTCTTCAACATTTTTCGTAAATGAAAATCCTCTGATGCGTAGTCTTTGCATCCTGATTCTCATTTCAGGGACTTTAACTTGATTTTGTGTGGTTGAACAGGACTTTTGGAATGCTAAAACAGTATACATTAATTCCCCATTAATAAACTGGTTAAAATCTTTCAAAGTTGGACACCGTCAATCATTTTCCAAAAATATACGTCCTTTCGGGGATCACATTTTCAGAGTTGTGAGGAGGGGGCCGCTTTCATAGTACTAATTTTGCTTTTAAGGCACGGCTTCCTACAGAGTTGCGGAACACCGTCTTTAGGTACGTAATAAAAATGCCTCAGAATCGGAGCCTAAGGATGAAACTGTTTCAGAACCGACACCCACTTATGATGAAAGCCGAAATGCTGTTTTCGATATGTAATGAGAGTGAGGGTTTGAGTATGAGAAACTTGCTATCACGAACATTTTAAGGGCTGCCTGTCCCGGTCTTTTTGCTACATTAAGAGTCACGTTTTTCAGGAACCTTACAGTCCTTGTTTTGTGAATTTGACCCACGAAAACTCGGAATATTTGCGTGTAAAGAATGTAATTCGAAACTGCTTAGCGAAAAAAATAGACATGAAAATCTGCGATGATTCTTAAAAGAGCTTGCGCACGATAGCCCTCGATTCGAGATAATTTAGAATTATAATTTGTCCGTGCGAAAATGTGTGAGACAAAAATTTGCGTACGGAAATGCATAAACGGATCCAGTGGAGCAATGGAGGCAATCCCCCCACGATCATTCCCTGGCACCCCCTGAAAAGTCGCTTCTCCCCTGGATGCGAGTATCGGTGCCCCTCGATAAACTTTAGCGCCCTCCTGATATAGGGTTTTCCGTTCAAAAGTGGCGTCCCCTCCCTCGGTGGGAAATTCTTGATCCGCGTATGCGAAAATATGCGCTACGAAGTTTACGTACGAAAAATTGCGATACGGAAATATGTTAACGAAAATGTGCTGACGAACAAACGCCTTACGAAATATCAGCCTTCCATCAGGTATGTGCTTCCTCCCCGCTTTATACCTGCTTATTGTGCTTGCTTACCCTACTCCTATCACATGAGGAGGGGAGGGGGGGTGGCGGATTCGGTGCTCCTAAGATCTCAGAATTACTTATTTCTATTTTTAAAATTCAAATTGGGATTGATTTGTCTCACGCTGAACCCAATTTTCAGAGAAGGAAAATTTCGCTATGTTGCAAATTGTGCACAGCGGGCTGCAGAATATACAGTTTTCAACTGTTCCTTAGATCCTCCTAAACTGTTGGCCCTATGGGCGCTATATGACCGCACTGGTTGGCGCGCCCCTAAACCCATATAACAAACAAATTTTGGCCCTGATGTTTGATTTTCACAAAATTGGTATGTGTTGGCACTGGCGGCGGAACTGTGGGGCACCGTGCCCCGGTGCCCCCTCCTTACATCAGAAATTTTAACACTAACCCTTTGGCGTTGACTGGAAAGAAATTTGTTGAAAAATCCAAGGTGCCCCTCGCCCTTAAATTGGGACGTTCCGCCCTCACTGTGTGTTGGGAATAGATGCGAAATTGACAATTCAGTTATATGAAAAATCGATGGAACTACAGGGTCAGAAGTATATGGTGATCTGTATATATATATATATATATATATATATATATATATATATATACACACACACCATATTTTTGTTGGATAGTTTACCAAACGTCGGATACTGCGTGACATCGTGACATGTCACGAATGTATAATCTGAGGCGGGGATAGGAAAGCAAAATAGTGGGAGTAGGAAAAAATCCGGAGTTCCTAGCCATAGCTCCGCTCTGGTAAAGCTATTATCTCCAGACTTGCTGGGAATCTGCCCATTTCAGTTTCAGGTCACTTTTTAAAAGTAGAGATTATACCCGGACAACATGAGGGGTGGGTGGAAAATCCCCCCGATAGGAATAGGGTTAAATGTAGTATTATTGTTTTAACTTTTGATCGAGCCGACTGGAAGGTATGATCTTAATTTTTCCGCTGCATTTATTATGGTCTCTTGCCGTTGACCTGTTTATGCATGCCTATTTTGTTTTATTTATGCTCTGTTTTGTGGACTGACTGCCTGGATGCTTCACGAAACACCAACTGCTCAGGTCTTAGGGTAAGTTCGTGTCAGAGTGGGTGAGAAGTGTGCAACATGAACGCATCACCGGTGATTGACTATGTGTTATCATGGATAGCCCGCTTGTGTTTGTGGGCTATCCTGTTTCGTGCAGCGTATCGATTCGCAGGCCGTTGTGCTATTATGTATGTTTTATGAGCTGCTCGGACGTGGGAAGTGTGTTGATGGGGATCAGTTCTGGTGTGATAAGTGTATAATATATGGTTGGCCCTAGGACCACCCGGTGACCAGTTAGATGTGATAGCCAAGTGCTGTGACGTTTCAGGCGTCAAAGAGACGACAGACATCAGTGTTCGTGTTCTCAAAATAAACGCGCTGTTCTCTTATGATGTATTTTCACCACCACTGATGAAGCGTGCCCGCGCCACGACCTCCGTGCGAAATTCACCAGCCCACTCTGGGGTCAAGCCATTGTCGATGCAACAGTCAAAATCCAGCGACGTATCCCACGAGGTTCATTGCTACCAGAGTTACTGGAAACGGAGACGCAATGCCGAATGGCACTGCCTCGCGACTAAGTGGTGACTCCAACCCGGGCTGCACTACTGGCTAATTTTAAAGTTCTGGCGGATTCAGGTTAAATAAAAAACTGGCGTCAGAAGAGTTGCAGAAGCCGCTGTTGCCAATACATAACAGTTGCTTTTCATTTCCGTGGTGGTATCGTCGTGGCCGAGGAGCGAGACACACCAAGGACAAGCTATAGTGGTGCAATTTTAGCACGTTCCTTTCACCGGCAATTACGTTGTTTAGTGCGTTCCTTTCAAGACTGAGAAGGAAGTATTACACGGGCCTCGCAAGCTTCCCAGACCTGAATTGAAAGCGAGTTCACTTAACTAGTGTGCGGGTGCACTCCCAAAGTCTACTATATTCCAACCGCTAAGTCCTTTTGCAGAAGAAAACGCCTCACAGTGGCAACCAACGAAACCCCTCCCTGACAAAGCGGTGATTATTTACACCCTTCCCCTTGCAAAGTGGTGATCACCCTCATACCCCCCGTCGGTCGCGAAAGTGGGCCTCCACAAAACAATGTCGACTGCGCCAGCCGACGCCTTACACTGGCGGTACCACCGGCCAACGTGACACGTGCCGACACCAACGCCATTGTCCTAGCAGAACGAGCTGCGCAATCCAAAGCTATGCGGACGACACAGCTCAAATGCCGCAGCACTCCACATGGTGTAGTTCGTGCCCGCAAGAGAGTCGCCACCGGCGAGGGAAACCCCTGCCTTCATCCGGAAACAGCTCGATCTAAACGCAAATGAGTCTAATTCCAAAGCCTTCATTCAGATTAAGCTGTATTCCGGTAGTTCAGAAGTATAATTCGCAACCCTCGCCTTTCCACACTCTGGCCCGCGGCGATGAGCGGTGTCCGCGCGCTGAGGTGTCCCCCATGTCCCTGCGAGCGTCTCCGATTACGTCCTACAGCATGAGTAAGCATCGCTGGGCGGGAGGACGTGACGTCAGCAGAACGCCAGGAGACAGCACGCGCAGAAGGGGTCGGCCGATACGCAGGAACTTTACAGGCTAGGTCCGGAGAACGCTAAAGGTGAAACGCTAGCACGCACTTCAATGTCCGTCAGCACAGAGTCGGACGATGAAGAGAGAAGCATGCGCGGGCCACGGGCA
Source organism: Lepas anatifera (assembly GCA_034440635.1). Classification (NCBI taxonomy): domain Eukaryota; kingdom Metazoa; phylum Arthropoda; class Thecostraca; family Lepadidae; genus Lepas; species Lepas anatifera. The sequence goes on along the minus strand of JAOTON010000676.1, from coordinate 127,342 downwards.
GAAAAAGGAGGAAGGATACAGCAGACGACCACGCTCAGGTCGTGCTGGTGGTGAGGCGTGCCGATGGCACCGCTTCAGCCCAGGCGGCAGTCACAACCGGTGAAAAGAAAGCGGCAATCACTGAGCTATAGATCGCTTACACACGCGCAGGGAGTACCAGGCAGCCGCGCAGCAGTGACAACGATAGACAACTGCGAAGAGCGCGCGTGTTCACGAGAAGCGCTATGGAAGAGGACCACACCAATGGAATGGAAGCGGCGCAGGAATGGCTATGCAGGCGCTCGTTTCCGCGCGCTGAGACTGATTAAAGCGACGCAATTGTCCCATGTACCTGAAACGGACATCTACTGCACTCCGTGCCGATGGGGTGCCATTAACGAACACCATTGACTCACGTGACATCGTGTATACCAGCACTTCTGCAGCGGCGCACAATAACCGCAGACAAATATATAAATTAGATATATATCCATCAACTAATGCATGCTGTACAACATAAAACAAAAGTAGGCTACATCTGACTTGTCACCTCTATCCACCACACCAGTAAACGCGTTACATAATCAAACACAGCGGCGGCGAAATCGCACAAACAATAAAGAAACAAACACGCACGTGATCAGTATCGGAGGGCCTCCTCTTCCACTGCCGCCAACCTCAGCTCAGTCTGCAGGCTGAGGCCACCACAGCCGGCGGTCTTCAGTGGAAGAGAAGCCTCGGCTGTCCACCCGCCCTCTTCACTGTCCGTTCTTGCAGGCGCAGCCGGGCTGGGCCTCTTACTTGAGATCCTCCTGGATGGTCTTCTTTATCCGGTTGAGCATCATGGTGGTCCACTGGTCCAGTCGGGAGATGCCGTCGTAGTCGGAGACCGTCTCTGTGAAGGCGTCCACGTTCTCCTCCTCCAGGTGACCCGCGATCGTCTGGCGGGCAGAGTTAGGGACTGATGAGGGGAGAGTGGCGAGCTTGGGGAAGATGGAGACAGTGAACAGATACTTTCAGCTGTAGTGACAAGTCGCACGAGGTAAGCGTTCATATCGTAAGCTGCTCTCGTGAGGTGTGGACTATCAGAGGCCGCTAACACTCATATCCTGCGCAAGGGAGTTAGAGTAGACGTTCCAAGGGGGAAGACAATGATCGATCGAGGAGAGGGAGGGCACCAGTGACCCCCCCCTTGTCCCTCGGGACCGCCTATACCATTGTGCTAGACATACGAGAAAGCCGAAAGTGTAGCCACCAAATCAATTAATCAATCGAGATGTAAAAAATAAACATATCTGCGTATGGTGCACGAAACAGGTAAGGGATGGTACTACGGCCAAGAACAGTTTGCACCACGCCATGCTCTGAGATTTAAACTCAATCTGCCATGAATCATGTAACGATGCTGAACGATAGAAACTGGTTTCTATGCTAGTATCAAGCTCTAATTCCCAGACACAAGGAAGTCAATCCAGAACGGCACATACAGGCGGATTGTTTTTCCTCCCCTGCCGCAGTCACTGATCACCAGGCCAATGCTCTCTTTCCCGCGATTGTGCAAAACCCGCACTCGTATCGATCCCTTCACACTTAGCTCCGGCAAATATAATTATTGCTATTGCTTCAAGCCTTTCCGAGCAATAACCAACCATCTTGCGAACTGAAAATCACGACTGTTAAATGTGTCAGACTTTAAACCTCGACTTGATTTACGGGCGTGCGTGAACGCCGGCCGTTCGACAGCGGCCACCGCCCGCCCTCACCTTAACGAGCTTAAACTCGCGACTGTCCTGGAAGGCCGGGTACATCTCCGCGTAGCGCGCCATCGCGTTGTTGGCGTTGATGACGTCAATACAGAGATGGCAGAGCAGCGCGCGGAAAAAGTAGTCCTTGGCGCTGTACTTGAGCAGAGAACTCTCCAGCGAGGTACCTGCCACCTGGTGACGGAACGAACAAGTTGTCGCAACCGTTGAAAAAGGGGCCAGAGTATTATTGATAAATATATATCAATTGTACGATAATTTTCATACATGGGAATTTTCATAAATGGTTCACATATATATGAAATGAAATATTTGTATAAACAAAGATGCTTACTAGATACTACGTTACAAAGATGGATGACAAACGAATATTCCAGAGACCTAATCAGTTTCCTTGGAAACCAGGAGCAGAGGTATGAAAAATTTCAGAGATTCTACACAGACCTGATCTGAATAAATATCTAAACCACGCATGGGGTCGGTCCTTCCCAGCCTCTCGCATTTAGCCTTTTCTCATTCATCTACTTCTAGACAGATGCCTGTATTCATTGATTGGTGGATAAATCAAATATCGTGCAAAAGAAATGATACTTTTGCACAAAAGAATGGAGTCCCATGGGCGTTAGATGTCCGTCCCAGCCTCTCAACCATTCAGAATCCTCTGCAGATACAGAAATACCAAGACTATGCAGCATCGTCCATTTTTCTCAGCTCTGCACTCAATCCCATCCGCCTCCGTAGACGGTCGAATCCGAACCTGGTCATAGATACTGATGGCCTTCTCGTAGTCCTGCATCTGGGCGGCGTACTGGGCTACCTTCAGCTGGCACTTGTTGGCGGAGGAGGTGGACTCCTCGCCTCGGAAGTAGTCGGCGGCCTTCTCGTAGTGTTTGATGCACTTGTCCAGGTCCACCAGCTCGGTCTCGTACACCTGTCGAAGCAGACGCGGAGCGGCGCTGGGGTGAATCCGACTGAGGCGACAGATGGCCGCGACAGGTTCGATGGGTGTAGCACTTCAGCTTAGCAGACTATGTCGCCTCAGAATACATTCGACGTGAAAACACAAAAAGTGGCAGGGCTTCTTCTTCCCTTAAAGGGAATGTGGCACCTTCATAACGTGATTTTAACTGAGATAGTAAGTTGTAAAACAAGTCGGAAAACCCGGTACTCCATATATCATTTGTCTTGGAACTCGATATTTCCGTAGAAAAAAGCTAAAACCTACCTGACACCAACCCCCTCATCAACCCCTCGCCGGGCGGCCATTGTTGTGAGCTGCTGGTGTGACGACATATGCTGACGTCATGATGAGCATCAGCTAATCGAAGCCCTTGAAGCGTTTCAAGTATGGTAGTGGTTGCCAGATCGTGACATCATCCACAGGCTGATATTTATTTCTTTTTCTAGAGGAGTATTTTAAAAATCAAAATATTGAGCTTATTGTACATTTTTCAGAGAAATCATAAGTGGTTTCATTATTTTCGGCTAAAAGTACGCCTAATTGCACTAAATTCCAGGATTCGACCAAGGTGCCACATTCCCTTTAAAGTGACATGGCAGTGACGGCAGTGACATCGGTACCAGATGATAGGAAAATGTACCATATTTAGGCCAATTAAAACGGAGCGGCAATTTCTGTTGTTCCGCAGCTTTTCTAAAACTGCTATCAAATTGGGGCCTGGATACTAAAATCAAGACCGTGCCCAAAACGGATAAGAATTTGGTTGTCGTACCGTGATTGACACGCAAGTGAAGCAGCCAGGATTCCAGAAATATGATACGAAGAAGGCCTACCCAGTGGATGTTGAAACAGATGAATAAGTAGTGCTGAACGCGAGACTCTGGTGATGTTTGCCGAGGGTGCAGCACCCCCGCCCTAACCCGATCTGTGGTGTTCGTCATTGCATTAAAACATCTGACGATTCTCTAGCATGCACGAAATAAACCTTACATTCGTGTCCATAAGAGCTAATGGGGCATTTCGTCACCAAGGTAGATTACAAACATTAAACTATCCCAGTAGAAAGACGACACTAACCATTCCCGCTCGCCCTAGCCCGATGCAAACCTTATATTCAAGACATCCCATCACTTGCGCTGGAATCATCATCCTTCCATCACTTCCGCTGGAACCATCATCCTTCCATCACTTCCGCTGGGATCATGTCTCGGGACAGAAAACCGTTTCAACTGCACTCTAAAAATAACGACTATCGGCGGCGTCTGACCGGTTATCGCACGTGCATATCCGCTGCGATATCAAAACATAAACAACCGACCCTCCGCACCATCGGTAAAGGCTGATCCGTCAGCACATGGGTCAGGAGCCACACCCCATACACACCCATGTGTTCCGAGGCATAAGCGATGGGCCATGCTCAGATGGATAAGGACTGTCAAAAATGATCCTCCAGGCTGGTGAATTAAGAAATAACTTGCATGAATCTCCTGCGCTTATTCAGGAATGTACACCGAAAAAGCGTGCCACATTCTGAAGCCTATGGTCATAAGCTGAGAGCCTGCCAGCACTAAGGCTCGGCCGGGACTTTCAGCGGTGGCCTCCGGCGGTGTATCTCAGCAGCGGCCGTGCCTGCCGTGGGACTGCGCAGTACGACGCCCGGACTCGCCCCACCGCAGTCGTTACCCTGCCGGAGTGTTCACGGCAAACCCGGCGCCCTGCCAGCTCACGGCTGGTCACCCGCCACTGCACCGCCACGAGAGCACTGAATCTCAGGGATTCACCACACTGCCCTCATGTCCAAACTGTCGCAGTGGATTATGCAGGTGTACTTAGCAACAGAGAAACGTTCTGGATCGGCCAAATACCAACAGGGAAACGTTCTGGACAGGCCAAATAGCAACAGAGAAACGTTCCGGATCGGCCCAATACCACGTGGTGTGATAATCCCATGGACGTGTTTGATCGTTACCATGGCGACCATTCGCGAGAACACTTGCACTGGCCGTCTCACATAGCCGCCAGCCATGACTCTCAGACAGCCTTTATTACCCTCGCCTCCCCGCTCGAGGCGCGCTATTCTGAGAAGCGTCTCCTCCCTAATAACCGATCTCGCCAGAGAGGGTACAACACCCCCCCCCGCCCTTCCAAGCCAGTCGACGGAAGAAGGTTTCTAACATGGCTTAAGGAGCGTCCCTCACGATACTCTTAGGTAAAATCGAGTGCGCCTGGAATATGCAGCCTGGCTTTATTGGAATAAAGTCACATAAGATTTCTAAACGGGATGTTTTTTTCACGAAAGCCTCCTAATCCAGGGGAACGTCCACATATATTGCCCATTCCTCTAAGCCATTGCACTTATTACCAAACAGAAATTAACGATCAATATCCCTAGTGCAGAGGAAAATATGACGATATATAATATGAAAATATAGAAAATAAGTTGGCCCCGGTCGGCAAACACCTCACGCTCAGGTCAACCACCCAGTCAGCCAGTTTTGCGCGCCTTCTCTGAGTAAACAAGTCCTGGCCGTGGCACTGCCGTGTCGTCAGCTCACCTCAGCAATGGTCTGGTGGTGTTTGGCCGCCACGGAGAATCTGCCCATGTCGGTGAAAATGTCGATGGCCTTCATCAGACAGTTCACAGCCTCTGAAAGCACGGCCAGCACGCGTTAAGGCTCTGATGTGCAGGGTAGGAGCAGACTGACTGGTTGGCGCCTGGAGCATTGCCGTCAGCACCGGTGTACGCAGCAGTTCTCGGACAAGTTGAGGCTTTTCCGCCCAAATATAGCGGGAACACGTTTGAATACGACTTGAGTTACCAGAAGAACGACATAATGCCATGAGGCTGAAACCACAATCTACTTAATATTTGACAGATCGGATACATTTGGCTGCGGTAGAGGCCCGCGTCTATCACGTGGATGTTGCGTGACATTTCTCTGGGCCACCGAAATAAAACACCGCAGGCAGAACGATTCCTGCTACTCAGCCTGAGCAGCCTGGCAGGCTGACTCAGCGGAGACGATGCATATTTGGGAATTGAACAGGTCCGAGAAATGGGTGATTTGTCTATCCCAGCAGACTGGCCCCCTGGTTAGTCACAGCACACGGCACACAGTTCTAACCGTTTGGGTCGGACTTTTTGTAGCAGTTGCCGGCGTCGACGAAGTTAGTGGCAGCGTCGTGTCTGTTCTGGTTCTTCAGACTGAGGTTAGCTACCTCGCAGAAGGCATTGCCAGCCGCACTCCATTTCTTGGCCATCTTGAACATATTGGCCGCACGGTGGTACATCTCGGAGGCCTCCTCCACCTTGGAAGAGCCTCTGAAAACGAGAGCGATGACACACAATATTTCACAAGAGAATGCATATCGCCGTGGGAGGGTGATTTTTATTCTCATTGTCTCGGAACATTTTGAGGTAAAAAAAAATTACATCACAGAACACTGGAACTTTATATCAAGAGTGGTCCATTCTCATCCAAGGATTGGCTTGAACTACACGCCACTTCATAAAACGCCTTCGATCATTAACCCTAATACTTTTTCAGACGTTTATTATGCTCCATTATGTCATTTTATTGTGCACCATGTGTATCTTGGTACAAATGACTCAATTATTAAACAGTTCTAAGCTAAAAAAACAGGAACATGCTTTTAGCACTGGCGTCCTGAAATTGTCCCCTCCATCTACTATTTATTAAAATATACATATAACGCTTGCATGGTAGGGAAACAAATATACAGCACCCAGAGTTTTGGCTTGTATTTTGTTATCTAAGTCAGGTATTACCACCAGATCTAAGATTTACGCGAAAGGTTGGTGGGGGGAGCAGCCACCGCAAAATCGTGAAGTTTTATTAAGAAAATCGTCCAAAATCGGCCAAAACTAGGTTAAATTTGATTGCCTTGGAGTGGGATGTTCAAATTTACCCCCCCCTAGATAACATTTCTTGAAGGCAATTTTAACAATCTGACAGTAGTCCTAATATATTTGTATTACCTTAATTGCTTCAATAGGACGAAAAATTTCAGACAACTAACACAATCCAATGTGCATATTCAACAGCATGGTCGCATCTGATCACCAATATGCTTACCCAAACAGAGAGCTGAAGAACCCTTTGGAGGAGTTCAGCTTCTTCTCTGCCTCTTGCATCAGCTGGATGGCTTTCTGTTCATCACTCATGACTGTTTCTGGTATGTAAGTCTGCTGATATCCTGCAAGCTAAAACTTTGACCGCAGTCAATAAATTGTTTAGGTGACTTAATATACTGACTGAAAAATCAATTCCCTGCAATTACAAAGGAATGCTATCACCAGATATTACAAAAATAATATCACCAAACTAGCAGGTTCCACCAATAACATGTCACTGTGTTCTAATTGTTGGCACTAGCTGTGGGAGGCAAGGTTTGCTGTTCAGCCATCATTTAGTGTGTGACCCAATAACACTTAATTGCTGAGCATGAAACAGCTGATAAAAATAAACTGGCAAGCTAAGAATCAATCTTTACTACATCTCCTTACCAATAATAATGTCATAAGCAATCCAAATGCCCAAAAAAGTTTCCTATAATAAGGTGCATTGCATACCTGGATGGGATAAAATTAATAAATAAATTACAATAAACAGACACAATAAAACTAAACAGACACCATAAAGCTAAGCAGATATAATAAAGCTAAGCCGACACATATAACAGAGTACACCTGGGTCAGGGTACATGGGGCACCTGAAGCACCTGGAATTCTCAATTTTAAGAGGAAATGTACCTTTTTCATATTTTTTTGCCTCACCAGCAGGCCATTATGGATTCAGTTGAAAATTGAATCAAAGAGTGAGTTTTTTTCAAACAGGATTGGAGAGGTCCTGGAGAGCCTGTAGCATATGTTACTTATTGATATTTGCCTGAAAAATGCTGAAATTTGTTTTGATCATTTCATAATAAAGCTTGATTTGGCCTACTTAGGGATTTAGGCCTCACTCTCCATTTTGCATGAAAACCATTTCCAGACTATGACCTGAAGGACTAACTCACTGCAGCACTTAGTGTGAATGCCCTGGTGAGGCCTGCAAGCAGTGTGCTGTCAGCCAGGAAGAAGATAAGGTGAACTAGGCTCCATGGCCAAAATTTGATCAGGATTGGGCTACTGATGAGAGTCCATGAAGTGCTATTTCGCCAGCAATATCACATGATCTGTGCTTAGGTGCTGGGAAAACAGCACTAGGGACATTCAATGCCTCCATCACTTATCAGTGGTCCAGATCAGATCACCTTTTGTTTCTGGAAATTAAGTCACTGATATTGCCATGCATTCATTAACACCTACACAAAAACACAACAGATAACGATAAAAAGATAATGATGCCACTCTGCTGAGTAGTAAATCAGTCATTTGAACCACAAAACATATAAAGAAATGAACAACTGCAAGGATTGAAATGAAATGGACTTAAGTACAGTCAAAACAATCATCTTAGGCTAGAAAATTTATTCTTCACTCTGGCATTTTTATGGCCCCTAAAATCACATTGCTGAGTCATAACAATAGGTACAGAGGGCACAAGACCATTCAAATGAATATGAAACCCATAAATTTTCCACAACCACGTCTCAAACAACAGCAGCATTTGGAATGCAGGGCCCTTCCTCCTCCTATCGTATTTGTATGGATCTATCGATTACAAACTAGACGATAATCAATACAACACACACCTCTGAGAGAAACAGACACCTCCTTCGCTCTTCTTTTTCCAGACAGAATGGTTTGCAACATTCGCTTTTACAGATTGTTGGATATATGACTCAAACCCAAGACAGCTAGTTTAAATTTTCATGATAAAAACTAATCCTTGACTTAATAAACGTATTATACCACGTGACTTAAAACTATACTTTTACCTTACAGTGATATTTAGTAAGCAGAAACAAAGAAACGCGGCAAAATAAGAACTTTTTAGACGTGATGCTGTTCCTTGCGTATCTGGTGATGAGAAAAGAACCATAGAATGGATGGTTAATTTACAGAATAAGGTGAGCAATCACTGACTACTAAGAAAGTTGTCTCATTTGAATGATTGCAGCACGCCCTAAAAAATTTCCAACAACATTTTTTCCGCCGAGCTACCGTTTCCAAAATATTCAATAATATTTTTTCCATAATGCACACCCACACAACACTGTGGACCAAGTGCGAATAACTGCTGGAAATGCGTCACAATCGTCTCACAAGGGGGGGCTTGTTGGAGTTATCCAAAAGTCGACCGATGACACTAGTTAATAAAACCTCTAGAAAAACCTTCAAAAAGCTCTGTCACTCGTACAGAAGGAACGGAACAAAAACGGCATGAACAAAACAAAGCCGCACATCCACTGCACACCCGACCTGACCTGACCTAATCTAACCTAACCTAACCCTAACCTAACCTTACCTAACCTAACCTAACCTAACCTTACCTAGCCTAGCCTAACCTAACCTAACCCTAACCTAACCTAACCTAACCTAACCTAACCTAACCTAACCTAACCTAACCTAACCTAACCTAACCTAACCTAACCTAACCTAACCTAACCTAACCTAACTAAACTTTACCTAACCTAACCTGCTTCGCTCGCATCAGAAATCGCCTGATAATAATTTATTTCGCAACTATCACATCAATCCGCCATTGTACAAACTGACGAGCGTCGTTGCGTTATGTAGAGGTTTTTTTATTTTGGAGTGTTTTATCCCTCTTATCCTGGCATGGTATCTGGCATCTTTAATAAACAGTAGCGTTGCTGTGCTGTGTGGTGTTGGTGTCGTGCGCGACATTTCTGTGGTAGTGTAATGGTAATATAGGAGGGAAATTCGATGGGAGAAAATTATTTGCGGAAGAAATGGTTGCTAAATTCGTTTTTCAGCACATAAGATTGTGTCATTAAATGGCCATTAGAATATGGTACGCAATTGCTCACCTTATTCTGTAATTAAACCGAATGGATATATTCCATGAGAAGAACTAAACAATTCCCTACCCCAGAGCGCGGCTTGCATGCATGCGAAAATTTCGGCGTAGCACTTGAAGAAAAACGATAAGGTTGGTCGGGTTAAATTGCATCAATTTCTCACAGCATGATAGACCACCACTGGGCTTGCAAGCTATGTAAATATGTATGAATAGGCTGGAACACATTGAACAGTGTAAGTGGAGGCCAAATTGCGGTACAGTTCCTGTTATTTAAATGGTTAAATTATTATTAAGGAATAAGTTTTTGTATTTTTCAAGTTATCCTGGGATTTTCATCTGATCTTAGGCTAGGTTTTGCTTCTTCGTTCTTCCTTCTTTATGAGGTATTAGGTATCTGGCTTTTAATAGCCTTCTTAAATAAGGGGAATTCATGCATTAGTTAAGAGGCTAGAAAACTAAGCAAGGCAGATTATAATCAAAACTCATAGGGTAAGGAGTATTGACAAGGATCTGCTTCCCTTTACGTTCCTCGCCCTGTCATCTGACTAACCCATCTCACTTTTTGCCTTGATGACCACCCTAACAAAAAAGTAACCACATTAGGATAAGTTTAAGCTTCTTTCATATCTCCAAAACCATGCTTGTTAGCAAGCTCAGTGAAGCTTGGGCAGGCAGTGTACATCTCATCAATAGCAAGATAAACTAACTCTTAACTGTGCTTAAGCTTGATGGTTCACTTTTTCAGATACTTAACAATACCAATATTAGGCCTACTGAGAGGACTGCATCCAGCTTCAGAGTCTTGACTGGTGTGAATATTTCATTCAGTTTTGTTAACAACAAAAAATGTTCTTGTTAACATTGTGCTTGCTTGACCTCCATGTGGGGTCATACTGGGAAACTCAACAGACCTGATACTGTTTCAAGAGTCTGGCACAATGCTTTCCTGTGCTTGGCTATAAAAAGTTGGAATGGGCTCCCTGCATGTACATGGAATGGGCTCATAGCATGTACACTGTACCTGACTAAGATATGATTACAAGTTTTCCAAGAACAGAACCTGCAGGCTATGGGGCCCCAAAAAGGGCCCTGTGGCAGTGCCAAAAAGGCCCTGATTGGTAAAAGGGCCCTGCTTGTGACAGAATAGAGTGTTGAAGAGGGCTTTAGAGGGCCTTGTCTGGTATGAAATTTCAAATTTGGCCACAGCATAGTGTGGGTGAGCTGCACTTTGTGCGGCCTGTGACCTTAAGGGGCCCTTCAGGCTTCAGGGGGCAGCTGTCCCTTCTCTCTCTCTCTCTCTCTCTCTCTCTCTCTCTCTCTCTCTCTCTCTCTCTTTCTCTTTCTCTTTTTTAATAAAAAACAAAACACTGCACATTATAAAAACGACCAGGGATAGGATTAGGTGCGCAGGGGGCGTGCTCGCGAACATGGACCGATACTACATGGGGAATAGCGGCGTTATATCTTTGGCGGGGGAACGCGGGACGCAAAGTACAGCGCGGCTCCGACGCAACCTACTCCAGAGTCCACTGCGAAATCGACGGCGGCGGCGTCGGGGGAGAGGGACGGCGGCGGCGTCGGGGGGAGGGGACGGCGGCGGCGTCGGGGGGCGAGGGGACGGCGGCGGCGGTGAGATGGCGCTGATGGCGCGGCGGGCGCGAGCATCAGGACGCGGATGAGCCAGCGTCCTCTTTCTCTTTCTCTCTCGCTCTCTCTTTCTCTTTCTCTCTTTCTCTCTCTTTCTCTCTTTCTCTCTCTTTCTCTCTCTTTCTCTCTCTTTCTCTTTCTCTCTCTTTCTCTCTCTTTCTCTCTCTTCTTTCTCGGCTCTCACGGCCCCTCCAATGTCCTTGTAGAACTCCTGTTGGGTCCTAATGTTATTACATAATGTTATTGCTTACCGCATACAACAACAAAGTAGAGGTGAAACTGATTAAAAAATAATTTTGCCCATATTAATGTCTCATGTAATTTTTTGTCCATTTAAGCAGTGTCCAAGCTGGTTCTCCATTGAGTTTCTTCTTCTCAATGATTGATACCCAATCTGAGGGAGTTAATTTTCTCATTTCTATTTCTCATTTTCAGTGGGAATCACTGACGCTTCAGCAATGCAAGCTACTGGAATGATTGGTCGGCGTCTATTTCCGAGATGTCACCCCTCTTCAATCCTATCTCTATCGACTCCACCTTTGATCGAAACACGCTCAAAATCTGATACCACCCAATCCCTTAAAACTCCGCCTCGTCTTATTCCTGACGGGCCATCCCTCTCCGATTTTATCGGTCAGCCGAGTCTCACCGCCCCTTCCGCACCCCCTCCAGCCCGCGAGCCCGTCCCCTACGTGCCCGCCTCCTTAGAGTCGGCGGCCGGTCGCCGGGTGCTGTTCGAAGTCTACGGTTGTCAGATGAACGTCTCCGACACGGAGGTGGCCTGGGCAGTACTGCGCGAGGCGGGCTACACTCGGGCTTCCTGTGTTGAAGAGGCGGATGTTGTATTGTTAGTGACCTGTTCCATACGGGAGAACGCGGAGAAGAAGATCTGGAACAAGCTGCTGCATTATCGTAATATCAAGGCAGCACGAGACTATAAGGGCGCTCAGTTCAAGGTGAGATAATAGAGGCAATGAATTATCTGGTGGTCTTATCTTTTGAAAATCTTTCAGGGAATCCAATGTACTGTGTCTGAACATGCAAATTGGAAAGGCATCTATAATGATGCAGAGAAGGAAAGGTGCTGAACGTGCGATCTCAGGAGACATGGGGGCTCCGGCTAAGTCATCTGGTGTACGGATGTGGATCCGTTAAACCCAAATGACTCGTTAGAATGAATCTTTTGCCAGGGACGGGTGGGGGCTTGTATAGTTCCTCATTTTAATTTTCCAAGTATTCAAAGCTTGATTTGTTTTTGTAATTTGATTTTTGTGTCATTCTTGTGTTTTGTGTGTCATATTTGTAGTTGTCGTGACATTTTTGTAATCGGATTTGAACTGAGATAGCTAAGCGATAGAGGATGCCGAGAAATCCTTTGATTGGCATTCTATCAATCCCAGAACATACCGTTCGCGTCACATAAAAATACAAATTCACCCCTTATCGACCCCCTCCACGGATGGTTAGGTGGTAGGTGATCTTGGTAAAAGTGACGTCACGCTCAGCCCTGCTGGCTGTGCTGAGCGGACATATTCCTTTTGCTTGGAAGTATTTAAAAGCTACGTGCTAAACATGACTTTCGCACTGGTGATAATGATTCCGTATTACTTATTTTGTCTCTAAGTTTCATTGTGAAATGTATCTTAATATGTCTAGAAAGTAGCAGAAATTTATCGAAGTCCTATTGGGTCTCAAAACAGCCCTGTTTCTAACAGCTAGAAACGCTTTATTTGTACTCGTATTCGTTTAAGGCCTGAGTAAGCAGATTTATCGCAGCACAGAATGTTGCCTGATTGCACTTTGTTCTGACATCACGCAGATGTGGAAACTTTTTTACCGGTAACGGGAAATTTTGGTAACAAAATTGAGGTTATCAGCCATTTTTCACAGAAATAATGCCAAATTCATTATTGATTGCAGCTAAAACCATTCAAGTCAGAAATTTTACCAATGTGCCGTATTCCCTTTAACCCTGCAAAGCTAGGCATATTGGTTCGTACATATATAATGGTCCTACTTTTAGCACAAGATCTAACGTACTATTTGTATATTCCTGTTAGAATCAGAACCACCAGCCATAGTCAAGCTGCATCAATAACAAGAATAAATAAAGTTTTATCTGGGTACCTACTGCCAACTCAGCCAGCTGTCTCTGGCCGTCTGCAGGTGGGCGTCCTCGGCTGTATGGCAGAGCGACTGAAGCGCCGCCTGGTGGAGGCGGAGGCCGGAGTGGACGTGGTGGCCGGACCGGACAGCTACCGCCACCTGCCGTCGCTGCTGGCACAGCCGCGCGACCACGGCGCCGCCGTCCACGTGCTGCTCTCGCACGACGAGACGTACGCCGACGTCAGGCCCGTCCGGCTGCAGGCCGGCGCGCCGACTGCGTTTGTCACCATAATGCGCGGGTGTGACAACATGTGCACCTACTGTATCGTGCCGTTTACGCGCGGCAGGGAGCGCTCGCGGCCCCTGGCTTCGGTGAGAGAGGAGGTCGGCCGGCTGTCAGAGCAGGGCGTGAAGGAGGTCACACTGCTCGGCCAGAATGTCAACAGCTACCGCGATCTGAGTGAGGGCGGGCATGGGGAAGCGACGAAGCTCGCGAGCGGATTTTCAACAGTGTACCGGCCCAAAGTCGGTGGCACTCGGTTCGCCGACCTGTTGTCTGCAGTAGCTGACGTTGATCCGGAGATGCGGGTTCGCTTCACGTCGCCGCACCCCAAGGACTTCCCGGACGAGGTGCTGCGGGTGATCGCCGAGCGTGCGAACGTGTGCAGCTGTCTCCACCTGCCGGCTCAGTCGGGCAGCTCCCGCGTGCTGGAGGCGATGCGGCGGGGCTACACCCGCCAGACCTACCTGCAGCTGGTCAGACACGTGCGCACGCTCGTGCCGCAGGTGGCGCTTACGTCGGACTTCATCGCAGGCTTCTGCGGCGAGACGGAGCAGGACTTCGCCGAGACGCTCAGCCTGTTGGAGGCGGTGCGGTACCAGTACTGCTATCTTTTCGCCTACAGCAGACGAGAGAAGACGCGCGCTCACCATCGTCTGAACGATGATGTACCGCCAGAGACCAAGCAGCGACGCCTGGTGGAGATGGCTGAGCTGTACCGGAGGCTGGTGCTGGAGGTGAACCAGGCGCAGGTGGGGCAGACGCAGCTCGTGCTGCTGGAGAGCACCAGCAAGCGCTCGCCGGAGTACCTAGTAGGGAGGAACGATGCGAACGTGAAGGTGATTGTGCCGCGTGAACACGATGGTGTGGAGGGTACGGCGGGGGCAGTACGCTGCCGTGGAGGTGGTGGGGTGTAGCTCAGAGGTGTTGCACGCTCTCCCACTGAGGGCCACCACCCTGCAGGAGTTCAGCAGTCACTGTGGTGGGAAGCAGCAGGCAGCTGCGGCGTGAGGTCTAGTATTTTGTTCTGTTGGAAACCCGTGATTTGTACTGGTAAGACATAGATGTAGCTCGGGTAAGGACCAGAGGTTAGTGCCTGCCTGACTCAAGGTTAGTGCTGATGAAGACAGCATTTTCGTCCAGGTGTTACCCGGAGTTAGCTGTGATAAAACCCGGGGTTTCCTTCAAGAGAGACCGGTGTTAGTCTCAATGAGCTCGAGACCAATCGTGAGGGAACACCCGGTTTTTACCCTGTTGAGACTGGGGCTTGCCCTGGTGAAACCCGGGGTCAATCCCGTGTCTGAGCTTTGATGTTAGCTGCTGCAGTATGCTTTATTGACAGTTTTTTATGTTGACCGGTAGCTCTGTGGTGCAGGCTCTGGTGTCCTCTGCGATGTTCTGGTGCAACTGCGATGCCCAGTTTTCAACCTCATCCCATTTGTAAGGTATGGTCGCTGTGTGGTGTGTAAGACTGCACATGTATTTGTCTAGTTGACTGTGGATGGTGCGGACGCGACTGCTGTGTTGTATTGTAATGTCGGCGCCTTCTCTGTCTCGTAAAGAAGCGGAGGATACTGACCAGGAGCGGCGTGACTACCTCCGCATCAGTCTGGAAATGTAGCTGTGATTTGAGACAGCAATACACCAGCTCCTGGTCGTCAGATACCGTTTTCATGTGTTGCTGCGTGACGTCACTATTTCTCAGAATGCTGCTCTCAAAACGTCCGTTCCGCACACTCCTCGTGCAACATTATAGCATGCGGTTAGACGCTGTCTTCTCCCACGCAATTGCTGCGGTCAGCGACTTTTCCATTTGCGGGAACACGGATCCCTGCCTTTATGACGGACCGATTATGCAGTTGCTGGCTCTCTCGTGATGCGAGTGCGATGCCCCCGAGGCTGCTGGTGTTCATGTGATGCCGTCGGAACGGCTCCAATGTGGCGTTGGACCTTGGCGGGGCCGGTAATGTACGGGATTTCCAGCCAGCCAACTGCGGAGTGGGTCGCTGCCAGATCTTCCAGCGTGTTGTCTCTGCAGGAATAAATCGGCATTTAATCCCGACCGGGCAGCTGTGGAATTTGAGTGCCCTCCGCAGGTGTCTGAAAGCTGCAGATAGACCTAGATAGACCTGGCTTGAAAATTTGTACAGACAATTTATATGCACCTTCACTGCAATTATCAAGCTTGGATGAATTAAATCCTGATAACGTGCTGATAGCTGAGGCTACTTAAACATGCATATGTTTTAAATTAGCGTGAGTAAATTTGAAACGATTTGCCTAAATCTGTTCATGGTCTTGATCCTGAGCCATAGCGTGACAGGACAATAAGATCTTATTTGTTTTGTTTCTTTACATAAGTAAACTTGGGTTGCGGTGGCGCAGTGGTAGCACGTTAGGCTTCCACCCTGCTGACCCGCGTTTGAATCCCCGGCGAGAATCCTGAATAAGGGATTCCTGATTCCCAATGTACCCAAGTTGGCAACGCAATATGACATTAGCGGTTGTGGCGTCGTAAAGCACCAAGGCTGCACCAGCTACCGCTAGTTGGTTGGCACACCAAGGTCCTGTCGTAAGTTAGCTGTCCTAAGTTATAACGAATGGGGCAACCAGGGAAATTGGGTTGGGGTATCGGTGGAAATCATCGCTAAGTCCTGAAATTCGAAATCACGACGGAGTCGCCTAGCGCTCCTTTCCTCCCCCCTATCCACCCCCGTTTAGAAAAAGATGGCGCCAGGTGCCGATCTAGCACTGGTTGGGGGTATAAAAGGCACTTGAGTAACGTAAGCAAAACGGTCATTCGATAACAAGGAACAAAATTAAAAAAAACTAATCTTTACGCTGGCAAGCCTCTTCACGTACCCTTTTAAATCTTACCTGTGCCCCAGGCTCGGCATCTCTGCCGTAGCAATCCCCTTCCCTCGCTAGTGTTGCTACACTTCGCGACCCATTCCTTGAAATAAGATTCGTCCCTTTGTTCTGCGACATTAAAGTAAACACCCCTCCCGAAAAATTATCCCCCACACTTTAAAGGCGGGCAAAGGTGCCTTGCACAGAACGCCTTATAAAAAGCCCTTAACTAACTAACTCGAATTGACAAAAAGAATCAGCTATAACGACTGCTGTTCGCTGGCTCGGGTTGCCTCCAGTGCGAATGGATGGTATTTCTGATCCCGTTGTTTTCACTGAATAATGGGATCCCCAGCGTGAACAAATAGAATGGCGTCACGACACGTCATGATTCTGTTTTAGACTGGAAGATCGTGTATTAATAGTCCCACATTAGCAGTCTAATGTGTTGTACTAGTTGCAAGTGGGGCAGTTGCGAAAGTTGTCGGAGTGTTGTTAAAGGTCGTTTATTCAGAGCTGAAGTCTGACACCAGACCTGTGCGTCTGATCCCTAGAACTGCAAACCTGCTCAGCTTCATAAGCGGATCTAGGACTGCCAATCGGGGGGCACTTAGTCGGGGGCGTCATCCGGACAAGGGGGTGCCACATTTGGACGGAAAACCTATCAGGTGGGCGCCAAATTCTATCGTGAGTGCACTGACTCCCGCATCTTGGTAGGTTAAACCCAGGGGTGTAATTTGCTATCTCTTTGGGGGTGTTTAATCATAATTTGAACACCCCCAATCCCTTTTGGACACCCTCAATACATGTGTCACCCCCGTTCGGCATCGCTGGCCTAATTCATGTCTCCTCCTTCTTACCACTGTGGCCCTGATTCAAGCTGCCCCCGGTTCATCACTGCCACTCTGATTTATGCTGTTTCCTGCTTATATATCACTGCCACCCTGTTTCGTTCCACCCTGACTTATCACTGTTCTGATTTGAAAGGGAACTGGCTCGTCATTGCTGCCAGTAACTCACCAGTGCTACCTCTGGTTTATCACTGCTATTTCATGCCACCCTCAGCTCATCACTACCGCCTCGGCTGATGAATGCCGCCCCTGGCTTATCACTTCCGCTCTGATTCGTGCCGCCCTGGGCTTATCACTGCCGCCCCCAGCTTATTACTTCCGCCCTGATTCGTGCCGCTCCTAGTTGATAGTTATTGCCCCTGGCTTATAAATGCCGCCATCGACTTATGACCTTGCCCAGTTTCTTGCCGCCTCGGCCAATCACTGTCCCTAGCATATCACTTCCACCCTAATTTGTGCCGTCTATAGTCCATAACTGCCGCCCCGGGCTCATCACTGCAGCCCTCGGCTTATCACTTCTGTCCTGATTCGTGCCGCCCCCTGACTCATCACGTTGCCGCACTGATTATTGCCACCCCTGTGTATATAAGGGAAAAAATAAAGGGGCATGCATGGGTAGAGTAAAGTAGTGATATTGATTGATGTTTACAGAGCAAGACACACGTTGTTTGGAGCACTCTCGGTGTTCTCGCTCTCTTATCATGTAGTGATTAAGTCCTTTGCTTTCGTCTCCTTTTTATCCACTCTGCCCAGTGGCGGATCTAGCTGGTCGGTTTCGGAGGGGCAAACCAAAGTCGAAAAGCAAAAAAAACGTCACGCAGTAAAAACCTGCGCTACAATATCACTTGCAGAATTTGAGTCGAAAAGCAAAAAAAACGTCATGGGGTGAAAAATATGGGTTCGAGATACTTTTCTCTTCTCCCAAGGCTCAATATTTACACTGAATTTAATTGGTTCTGTTTGAAGTTGAGAGTTGAAGTACCAAAATCTTGCTTATAAACTGAAAAGGAGTAGAGGAAAAAAGGAGGTCGATCGCTTTGGGGGGAGCAAAACATATGTGGGGAGTGCAGGCGCTGTGGATCGCCTTCGACTATGTAAAATTTGCACCTCTTGTCATTTGCGGAGATTCTTGCATCTCGGTGCGGAGCTATGTTTACCCATAGAATTTTTAATCATTGTCGGCGAGTAGTACTTTATCAGAAATTAAGTTAAATTTTGTACTGTTATTTACTTGTAGTTTAACACTCTTAAATTTATCTCTAGTATGATTTTAATTACTTTCCTGGCTTAGTGATGTGCGTCCGCAAACCAATGAGAGGCCGAGCCAGTTCCCGCGCTCAGCGCTGTGGCGAGAACCAGACAATGGGATCGGCGCCATTCCCAAAGGCAATAGAGTAATTCCTGCGCCATTCCTGGCTTGGTTGTTGTGTAAACAGCATCGCGTCTGATCTCTAAACGGTAGGTTACTTGGTTACAGGGAAATTACATCGTTTCTCGCTGATTAACTGTTGGATAAAGCAGTGTTGATTGGATTTCATCGTTGGTTAACCGGTTAAATATTTTTGCACGGTTTTTGGCTTGTGTATGGGCAAGTGTTGGCTATCGATGTAATGGTTTCAGGGCGGGGAATGTGTAATTAAAGTCAGCTACGGAAGTGATAACGCTGCCTGTGGGGCTTGCCGAGTTCTGACAGTGTTTCGTGTACAGGACGCGTCTTGATATCGTGGTCTTGATATCGTCGTCTTGACATCTTCATCTTGGTCTTGTCGCTTCGTCTTGTCATCTTTGGAATCTTTATCCTCATTATTATCCAGTTCCGGGAATCATCCGTGCCTTCCGGATATGATGTCGGCAGTGTGTATGGGGAACAATACAACACTGCAAGTTTAGAGCTGCCGTATTCGAAGACCCCGGTCTACACATAGTCTTGCCCCGAGCTTTTCCGTTTGGGGAGGGGGCAAATGCCTTTCCCCCTGGATCCGCAACTGAATCTGCCACCCCGAAGGTAAAATTTGACTCCCAAAAAAACTGATATACTTCAATCATGGATACATTTAAAACGCAAACTGGATTCTTTTCAGACGTGGAAGCATATACATACCTAGATATCGCCTAAAAAGCTAACATGTTTGGAAAAAGCTGTAGAATACCCATTGGCGGACGCAAGGGGGCATTCCGGCCATGCCCCCCAAAGTGATGGGGGGCCAAACTTCCTTTTGCCCCCCGAACGCCGGAGAATTTTTTTAAAAAAGGTGTTTAACTATGGTCTGTAGAGCGAAAAAAATCTTCGCTCCCACTCCCCCCACCCCCGAGAGCGATCATGTACTTGGAGAGGTAGCTTATACTAGGTGTGTTGAGCACTGAAAAAAGGTGTTAACACTAGGTCTGTAGAGCAAAAAATATTCGCTTCCACCCCCCGCCCCAGGAGAGGCAGACATGGGTTTGGCCCCCCAAAACTCGGGTCTGCGTCCGCCCCTGAGAATACCTGCCCACCAGGGGCGCCACCACGGAATTTTCGCAGGGGGAAGGACCCGGGCTGGTGCTGACCGGGGAGGCGAATTTTGAGCATATTCGGTACCTGACAGCATTAATGACCATTGACCCAAAAATTTGGGGAGACGCCCCCCCTGGTTGGCCAACAGGGGGCACGCGTCCCCCGCTTTCGGCGCCCATGCTGCCAACCACTAAAATAAAATGTCCTCTGCGCTGTAAAACGCGCAAAAAGCGATTAATAGCAGATCTGGTGCAATGAAGGATGCCGCCCCCGCAAATCTTCCGCCCCTATGGGGTGTCGACTCCCACCGGCTGAGCACCCCCAAAGATTCTGTTAAAATTACGCCCCTGGTTAAACCGACGTTTCAGGAGGCGCCGTGACTATTTCAGGGGGCGCTGAGAATCGATTAGGGGCCAGTGCTCCTACTTGCACCCTCCCTCCTGGATCCGCCTATGCCCAGCTTCCTGATCATGAGAATCTCTGCAACTGACAGAACCTTCTCGGAAAAATGTCCTTGATGGAGCATCCCCGGTTTGGAAACAGCGGATTTGGTGAGGCATCCCCGTGATATCGTAGTTTCCCGATGATACCCCAGGTTCGGGGTGAGATGGCTATTTTCCGACATGCTCCGCTGCATGGCAGGGCATTGCAGGTAGGACGGGAAAGCCGTGCGCTAGTTAGAGCTAAGTTGACGCGTCGGGAGTTTGAAAAGGAGAACGTCAACGCATCGTGTGCGACTTTTTGGACCTATAATGTTTGGAGTTCACTCTAATATCATGTTCTCCACTTTAATGATTTTCAGAAGCAGGGTTTAAAGGGAGATACGCGAAAAAATTTATGAGCTAGATCAAAAGGTCACAAAAAGTTGTTTCAGAAGCCCTATTCTCATTTTTGGGAATTCGGCCTGCAAATGCCTTAACACGTGCATTGACGGGGATCTGAGCCACCTTCGCTTTGACGTGGGGGTACCTGCCCCCTAAGATCTCAAGAACCACGGTAGGTAGCGAAAAACGGTAAAGGGTGTTGGGTAGCCCATCCGTTTCTCCATCGAAAACATTTGTACCATTTTTTTGTCAGGTCACATTTAAGGTCACGAGAGGTCAATACATGCCGTCATAGGGATAACATGTAAATTAAGTTTTTCGCCCATTACATCTAAACAAGTAAGGATAGAGCAAAACGACTTAAACTGTATGAATCCTCGCAGCAAGCCGAATCGATTGATATATAATTTGACCTTGCTAGGTCACATCAAGGATTGGACCTGACCTGAGGTCAGGTCAGAGTCAAATTATATGAAATGCATATCATTAGAACCGCAAAGCAAAGGCGAGTCTAATGCAGCCAAAATAAACGCTCTATCACCATCTGTTACTGAGTTATTCAGTAAAAACCATTTTTCCCATGTATTTCCAATGTAGAGGTCATGCCTCGTACCTGACCTTAGGTCATCGATATCAAAAATACCGGAACATATTTTAGAGACTCGGTGGGCCCATTATGTGATATGAGTTTCAATCGGATAAGTTTACCCTGCTCCGACTTATGCTATCTTAAACGTTTTTGAGGTCAGGTCACTTGACCTCTACTGGTGGCCTGACCTAAGATGACCTAACCTTAAACTTTTCACAGAAGTTGTAAAAATGATGAGGAAAAAGGTATGCCAAGTACGGTGGCGCTACGCGCCGCCGATTTTCTGTTATCTCCGAAAAACCCGAGGGGGCGGGTACCCGCCCCCCCCGTCAATGCGCGTGTTAAAATTGCTCTCAAAGTCAACATTACTAGACGACTTTAGCGGTACACCTCTTATCAATGTAAATGACGTACCCCCGGTTAAGGCTATCAAATTCTCTAAAAAAAACCGGTCCCATTTTTCCTAAGCAGTGACTTGAAAGTTTAAAACTATTAAATTTAAGTTATTTAAAAAAACTTCAGCCAAAAATGATATTAAAACAAAAATATAGGACTTTTAAGAAATCACAATTGATTAATCAGAACGTGCAGCCACCTCATAGGGGTCACGTGACCTTTCTGACGCAAACGTTTCGTCATTCTGGGGCTGAAGCAGAAAATGACTCAAGACCTGAGGTACGAAACGGCTGAAGACTTGAGTAATTATGTTGTTTTCCGTTTCTAGGGCAAACTAATTCATTTTGTATTTTTTAAGGGCTTTGTAAAATTAATTCAAAAACAAATACATGAGAACAGTCATTTCTATTACAAAAAACATTACTTTTCAACTTTAAATTGTGTTCGAAAAGTAAGTGATGGGTGAAGGTTTCAGCATTTTATTGGAACTGTTAACCTATTTCGATAATAACACGCGCATTGACGGGGGTCTGAGCCACCTTCGCATTGACGGGGGGGCGGGTACCCGCCCCCCTAAGATCTCGAGAACCACGGTAGGTAGCGAAAAACGGTAAACGGCGTTGGGCTGCCCATCCACTTCTCCATCGAAAACATTTGTACCATTTTTTTGTCAGGTCACATTTAAGGCCACGAGAGGTCAAAACATGCCCGTCATAGGGATAACATGTAAAATTCAGTTTTTCGGGCATTACATCTGAACAAGTAAAGATAGAGCAAAACGACTTGAATTTTATGAATCCTCTTAGCAAGCCGAATCGAATGATATATAATTTGACCTTGCTAGGTCAAATCAAGGATTTGACCTGACCTGAGGTCAGGTCAGGGTCAAATTATATAAAATGCATATCATTAGGACTGCAAAGCCCAGGCGAGTCTAATGCAGCTAAAATAAATGCTCTATCACCATCCGTTACTGAGTTATTCCGTAAAAACCATTTTTCCCATGTATTTCCAATGGAGAGGTCATGCCTCGTACCTGACCTTAGGTCATCGATATCAAAAATACCGGAACATATGTTAGAAAACTCAGTGGGGCCATTATGTGATATGAGTTTCAATCGGATAAGTTCACCCTGCTCCGACTTATGTTATCTTAAACTTTTTTTGAGGTCGGGTCACTTTACCTGTACTGGTGACCTGACCTGAGATGACCTAACCTTAAAATTCTCACAGAAGTTGTAAAAATGATGAGGGAAAAGGTAAACCAAGTACGGCGGCGCTACGCGCCGCCGTTTTTCTACTATCTCCGAAAAACCCGAGGGGGCGGGTACCCGCCCCCCGTCAATGCGCGTGATAAGTGAGTGGCCTCCCAAAATTTTGCCGAAGATACAAAAATAATTGACAGTTTTGTGATCAGGATTTTTCAAATAGCAAGAAACCACAATAATATTGTTTCGCGTATCTCCCTTTAGCTGTATAAACACACAATTTAATCAATGGGATTTAAATAGAGATTCAAGAACCTGTTAAGTTAGTAGGGGAAAGTGGGGGTCACGGACACCGTGGGTAAGACGGACACCCCCTGTTGGAATGAATGAAAGTGCTATAAGACACTTAACCTCAAGGGTTCTGGTGTCTAAGACCCCCTGTTTGGGACGAACTGACAGCGCCACTAACGGGAAAAGCATGTAATACGCTTCCTTTTAGCGCGCGTCGGTCGCAGAGCAACGTTGGGACCGGTAAGCTCTCTAGGTTTTATAAAATTTTCAAAGCAAAAACTGCAACTCATATGTTGTTTTCACAATCGAATTCGTAAGGTCATTATATGGATGTTTCTTTAAATACTTTATTGGTATTACGTAATATGGCGCTTCTTCAAGATGTTACATTTTGTTCACCGCAGTCGCTGACTGTGTAATCGCAATGGCGTCCGATTCATGTCCAAGTTTGTTTAGGAAGAGCAAAGTGGGGTAAGACGGACACGACGTGTGGGGCAAAATTGACATGGTGTTCATGTTACCCCGCACAAGGTTATATTTGGTTTCATATAATATAAGCTTAAATAAATAAATTTATCAAGGGTTTTGGGGTCCAGCGATACACCTGAGCGGAGGCGGGTTTGGCTGATGGTTTGGGGTGGGGGTGCCGGGTGGGGACACAGGCCCGAAATGCTGGAGAACATGAATTAAATTTGGGGGTCATCCAGGGGCAGGTGTACCCCTCGACCCCTCAGTGCCCCCTGAAATGGTCGCGGTGCCCCCCTGAGAGATTGATGGCCCCCCAAAGTGTCGCTTCCCACCCCTCCCCTCAGGAGCGGAGGAGGGGCGCTCTTAGCCCTGCGAGAGAATTTGGCGCCCACCTGATAGGTTTTGCGTTCCAAAAGTGGTACCCCCTGGCAGGCGCGCATCCAAGATTTTTGTTTGGGGGGCTAACGAGAGGGGGCAGCAGGCCAGTGGAGGGGGCGGCATTTTGCCTGAGGGGGTGCACTTGTTCACCCAAAGGGCGGCCAATTTTCGCATCCTGGCGTGGCGGCATGTTGGGTGCAGGGGCGGCAGTCAGCGTAGAACTGCCTCTAAAAGTCAGGCGAAGGCTCATCCTTCCCCTCGGTGGGCGCCTTCGGCGACCCACATGGATGGGAGTGGCACTTTGGAGCCAAAGCGTTTGGGGGGCTTGGGCCCGCTGCCCCCTTCCCTGGATGCGCGCCTGCCCACTGGCTCAGATGGCGCCCCCCCACGGCAAGGAGCCCCGCCCCCTGATCGTTGATCCTGGATCAACCTATGCACAGTTCCACGACAGCCCTTGATACTTGAATCCTCCGTCATTAAAAAAAAATTCAGAAAAAGGCGTGACCCCCTTTGACCCTTTGACGGAAAAAAGTAAGAAAATGCCCCTTTCCCGCGGCGGACGACAGTCGCCTAGTGGGTGGATGCAGATGGAAATGTTCAAGGCCTGGTTCGATCACTTTGTTCATCTTGTCCATCTTTCCCCATGGGGTGACCATGTTACCCCATTAGGTGGGTTGAAATGGACTTTTGCTACTTTTTTCTAACTATACGCAAATTTCAATATGATAATTACATACACATAGCTGCTTGCACAGTGGTAGATGAATGTCTGAAGTATCTCTACAGCCAAAATAAGAACGAAACAATCTCATTAACCCTCGCCCCACCGGGCCATCGATGCCTCCTAAGGTTTTTTCGGGATAGCAGAAAACCGACGAGGCGCAGCACCACGGTTGAGGGCTCTATCTCTGACGCCATCATTTTCCCATCATCCCTGAAATTTTTATCCCGGGTCACTCGAGGTCAGGTCACCAGGCGAGGTTAACCAAGGTCACCTCACTTCAACTTTTGAGCTCTCTAAGAGCTAGATTTCTGAGTCGATCAATTTGAAACTTCGTACACTTTATGACCCCTCCAGGGTCTACACGATGTATATCCGGGATTTTTTCGATTTCGTGACCTGAAGTCAGATCACGAGGTGAACTCTCCCATTGAAAAAAACATGGGGAAAAAGTTGTCTTATGATCTAAAAGTCACAAAAATATTGAAAAATGCTCGGCGTGCTCAGAACAGTGCTCTTGGACACCCTTTCACGAATCC
The DNA here is from genome assembly GCA_034440635.1 of Lepas anatifera. Classification (NCBI taxonomy): domain Eukaryota; kingdom Metazoa; phylum Arthropoda; class Thecostraca; family Lepadidae; genus Lepas; species Lepas anatifera. The sequence goes on along the minus strand of JAOTON010000676.1, from coordinate 102,044 downwards.
CATGGGCCATATTTTCCCTTTGACCTCTTCAAGGTCATCCAAGGTCACCAGGGGTCAAAAACAGTATTTTGATAATAACTTTTGACCTAGTTAAGCTAGAGCGCTGAATCAAACACCATCGTGTATGTCTCGTCACTGGCTTTCATTCGATATACGGCAAGGTCACTTTCTGACCTTCCGTGACCTCAGGTCATATTAGGTCACGAGGTGACCTCTGGAGGTCAAACCACTGGCCGGAGGTCATAACGGTCCGCATAGCGAAAAAATGTCTGCCAAATTCCTATAAAATGTACTTTACCAGATCTCAATAGCTCTAATTGCATAAGAGTTATACCCAGTTTGCTTAATCACTGCATATTTGAGTGAAAATAGCCTATTGTGACCTAACTTGACCTCTGGAGGTCAAACCATTGACCTGAGCGCTTAAACATGCGAATTAATCTCTTACTGAATTCACGCGAGCCTTTTAATGCACTTTGGAGATTTTCCCTAACCCCCCATAATTTCGGAGTTAGAGGGGCATCGATGGCCCCCCGGTGGGGCGAAGGTTGCGCCGGACCCCCGGTGGGGCGCAGGTTAAGTCATAGAAAACTCACACCATTGTTACGGTGTCCATGACCCCCACTTTCTCCTATTCGTTATCGAAGCAATCATCCAAACAGGTAATCATTTTTTCCTGATTACCGAGGACACTTCTGGATAATTTTAAAGTTCCAAGCCTGATATCCGGTAACACTGCGGTCAAGAGTCATCGTTTTGTGACGTCATCGCATCTTCAGATTTTCTTTTTACTAATTTTTACCCCTAAAACTTCAGGTTCGCAAATATTTCGTTACCGCAGAGGGCGCGATGATAGGTTATTTGTGACACTTAGTCTTGGGTCCTTTTGTCAGGGAAAACCAGTAAATTTGTCAAGGTTTGATGCATTTGACTTTGGATTCACCGCAGGAAAAGTCTGTGCAGGGCAGGGGAGTTCTAATCTCACAAATAAAGTTGTTAAGGGTATTTGAAAAGAATAGGTTAGCTCACTGCATAAACCTGATGCTGTACTAGAGGAACATTGCAATTACTGGTGAGACTCATTCATTTGTGGGAAGGTCATCAGGTCATCAGATCAATGATCATCTGATCATTAATTGTGGTGGTTAGGTTTTGATGAACAAGTGACGCAAAAATACAAAACGTCAAGTGGATATCAATTCAAGATGCGTGGAAATGAAAGAAGTCCGAACGTATTGATTCATGATGATGTAAGGAGAGGAAAATTTGAAACTTTAAATTACTATGCACCTTCAAAACTTATATATTACTTAGCCAGCGCTTTGTTTCTCATGAATCTCATTAAAGTATCCTGTATTAAAACGCGCATTGACGGGGGTCTGAGCCACCTCCGCTTTGACGGGGGGGCGGGTACCTGCCCTCACCACTAAGATCTCGAGAATCACGGTAGGTGGAGAAAAACGGTAAACAGCGTTGAGTAGCCCATCCACTTCTCCATCGAAAATATTTGAACCAGTTTTTGTCAGGTCACATTTAAGATCACGAGAGTTCAAAACATGCCGTCATAGAGATACCGTATAAAGGAAGGTATTCGGTCATTACATCTGAACAAGTAAAGATAGAGCAAAACGGCTTCAACCATGTGAATCATTTTAGCAAGCCGAATTGAACGATATATAATTTGATCTTGCTAGGTCAAAGCAAGGATTTGACCTGACCTGAGGTCAGGTCAAGATCGAATTATATAAAATGCATATCATTAGAACTGCAAAGACAAGGCGAGTCTAATGCAGCTAAAATAAATGCTCTATAACCATCCGTTACTGAGTTCTTCAGTCAAAACAATTTTTACCTTGTATTTCCAATATGAGGTCGTACCTGACCTTAGGTCATCGATATCAAAAATACCGGAACATAATTTAGAGAACTCGGTGAGCCCATTATGTGATACTAGTTTCAATCGGATAAGTTCACCCTGTTCCGACTTATGCTATCTTAAACTTGTTTTGAGGGCAGGTCACTTGACCTGTACTGGTGACCTGACCTGAGATGACCTAACCTTAAAATTGTCACAGAAGTTGTAAAATTGATGTCAGAACAGGTATGCCAAGTTCGGCGGCACTGCGCGCCGCCGTTTTTCTGCTGTCTCCGAAAAAACCGAGGGGTGGCGGGTACCCGTCCTCCATCAATGCGCGAGTTAAATTTGAGATGGGAGGCACAGGTCTAGGCTCCCCCACCGTTACACCACACCGTTCTGCCATTGCCGTCCTCTATTATCCTGCCATTGCCCGGCGCAGTTATTGATAATGCTCATGCTATTTCAGGCCATAATCGCTATAGCAACGACGCTAGGGCGGGAAGTAAAAATGAAGCCACGTCATTGGTTCCGTCATTACTCTCCCTACCCCGCCGCCGCTGTTCATGCCCCTCCCCTGGTTCTGCATTAGTTGTCCATCAGACTGAGCTGTGCTGATCAGCAGTGTCCGGCTCACTGGGACTGCGGAATGTTGGTAGTATCAACAGCTAAACACGAATTTTCCGGGCTGCATTTGTAAAATACATGTATATGTGGTGACCAAAACAGCTCAAAATAGGCCAAAAAGGCCCAAGGCCTATAAAGTAGGCCAGGACTGACAAATAGAGAACTGTTTGTAATTTGAAGCGATGTTGTGCATTGGTGGTAATTTTATTACACTGCTGAGCCGCTTGTATTTTTCTCACACGTATATAAACAGGAAAATGACAACACCACTGCGTCGACTCCGCCCTTAAAGTACCGACTTGTTAACCTGTACTATGGGGCATCAGATACGTCGACGTTTTGGCACTGGCGGATCCAAAGGGAGCCAAATGAGCCATGCCCCCTTTCAAAGACTAAAAAGTATTGTTTGGCCTCCAAATTAACAAATTTTGAAACGTTTTTCTTATAAAATACTATTTCCCGCGATTTTTTCTCAATCTAGACCCTCAAAATGTTGGTTTGGCCCCCTCCAAAAGCTGCTGCTTGATCCGCCAATGCGTTTTGGCGTCGACTCCCCGCGCTATTACCGTGAGCGGCCTGCACGGCTCCTCGGGAACTGTTTCTCGGAACTCATCACGATGATACCCACCGCCTGCAACTCTGATCGATTTTGACGGCACCCTGGGAGTCGATGATCGTAATCTTGACAACTGAACGCCTTTGTGATGCCTGGTCTTCCCCAACCGTGGCATTGCTTACCGAAGTCAGAAGGTACTCTCCAGTGGCAGGCACTTCCAAACTTGTACTGATCACGATTATCGAAGCCCTTTTCGACGATAAGAATGTCCCGGTGTGCGATAAATGATTAACAAAATTACGTTATAGAAGCTGCTCTTTCGGCTGCTTGACGACTTTTCTCATAACATTCTATAAGATTTATAAACATTTTCCCTTATGGTGCATCATGTTTTAGGCACCTTAACCACGCGTGCTGTGCGCAATTTAGGCGCGATTCAAACAGGTGCTGGAAGTGCAAACCTTCAGAATCTTCGCACCTTCCTCCGTTACCCTTAGATAATCGCCATCAGAGATGTTACGAATTTGTATTCATGAGCCCTCTGTAGGGGTCCTAAAGTGCCCCCCCTGAGGTCTCAAAACCAAAGGGTTAAAAAAGCATGCTCGTATGGGGGGTGTCGGGGTGATGGTGGTCTACATTATAGCCAGGTTTCATTGACCTAGGTTTGGTTCAAGATCAAAGAAGGTTGTAAAGGTCAAATCTGGGCCGTGCTGGAGACCTATTGGGAAATGCTGTGATTATGCGGAAAAAGCCGAGAATGCACTGAAAGCGGACTAAGGTCATAGAGGTAAGGTCTCACGCAGTGTTCTCTGAAGGTTTTAAGTCAAGATCATTCAAGGTCACTGACCTATGGCGTAACAATGTGCCATATTCCCGAGAATGTACAATATAACTGGCACTGTAGCAGTCTTTGGGCGGGAAAAGAGGGTTTGACCTTGACCTGTCACCTTGACTTTAACATTGAGCAGCTTTAACTATGAAGTCATACTGTAACATACGTCATACTAAATAATTTCATCTGATGTCACATCCTTCACTGCGCGTGTCAGGAGGGGGTCCATTGACTTTTCAACCCATTTATTTCCAGTCAATACCATAGGGTTAGTGTTGAAATCCACCATTTAAGAGAGGGCACGATGCCCGATGCCCCTATTTCCGCCGCCTGTGAGTATGAGATGATATTCAACATGTCTGAAACAACTTCACTTTACATTCAACTTGAAATGTCTTTCGAGTGGATGTCTTTGCTCGGTGACCTTATTTTAGACGAAGACTTCCAACGATCAGGATATTTAGGAGATGAGAGAGAAGCTGGATGCTGTTGAGAAGTCTGGGAGCGGGGGAAACGGGCGAACGATGAGCAGTGTCCCAACAGGAGGGTTACATTCAGTGCATCTTTTGTGCACAAACTGGGAACCATTTTTGGTTCCCAGCCCCCGCCCTTGGTGCCCAGCCCTCTGGATTTTCGTCAAACGGACGAAGTCTGGATGAAATTATCGAGTGCCCACCACTGGTACTCTCTAATGCAACGCATTACTTATTTCCTCTACATATTCTCCGCAGAACATCTATACCATAATCCCTCGCCCGCTGCTTCTTATCTGAGAGGTGTTGATCTGGAATGACAAACGAGGACCAGGGACTAAGCGGAGCGTAATTGCAGGTTTGCGGCACGGCTCGGCCGCCACGCTCGCGGATGTAGTTTGCCTGTTGGTGTTGAAGACCGGTTCCCTGATTGCTGGACTTCCCTGATCGCAATCTCTGTCCGGTAGGAGTGAGGTAATGCAAGTATTGGTTTGCACCTGTTTTCAATACAGCAACATCGATGGGCTGAGCTGGATCAATTGATGACCTAGCTACTGAGCGGTTGGCTTTACATTATTGTTAGGGGTCCGGGTGGCGTACGGTTAGCGCGAGCGCTCGGCTCGGCCAATGTCATTCTGTATGTGCAGAGTGTCGTGGGTTCGAGCCCACTCAGAGGCAGGATTTGGCGCCCTGTCCTAGCTCACGTCTAGCTCACTCCCCTTCCCCCTCCGACGCCATATAACCTCAGCAGTTGGTGCGTCGTTAAACCTCACAAAATTATTATTATATTTGTGCCGGGCGTTCCCTATAAATGGCCCTTAGTGATATACATAGTTGCCCAGGGGTTCTCCGCTTTTTGTGTAATGCGTGCAACAAAACTAACCTCTTTCGCTGGTGAGTGTATACGCTCACCTGCAGTCACAACCTCACCTTATAAGGTCGAAACTAGCCGGCTGAGTCCAACGGGTGTGGGCATCCGCTGTCAAATTTATTGTATGCAACAAAACTGACTTGTTTCGCGGGGCAGCAGGGATCCGAAACTTGACCGTAGGGTCCAACAAATATCTGCTCTGCTGCTCTCCAGCTTGATATTTCTTTTTCACCAGCACTTTCGTATGAATGCCATTTGTTTCCGTCGTTTCAGCCCAGTCGAACAGAAGAGGACAGCAGCGCTGCGGGCGCGTGTTCTGGAACTGGCCTGCACGAAGACGATAACGCTGGTCGCAGAGCGCACAGTGTTACTTGGAAACGCGTTCTGTTTTCATTGGAAGCTGTGATGGCGAAAACTTCACAAATTCGGGTTAAGAAGTTTTGAGAGATTTTGTCTCCTAAGGTACACAAATACCCAAATGCTGATTTAAACGCTGCCACATTAGGTGAGTATCTGAAGGTCTCCCGGCAAATTGGCAGGGAAGATGACAGCGTAAATGGGCAACAATATTTCTCGAAGCCTCCAGAAAGAGGTTGGGAATTGTTCGTATTGTAAAAACACTGAATTCAGTGCAACTCTGTCTTGAGTCAAGGAAACAATAAGTTCAAATTTAAGGTTTTTCATGAAATGACTTCTCCAATTGTCTCGTGTATTCGATCCCATTCAAACAACAATGGGACTTTCAGGTTTCTACTCACATTGCTGGGAACATGTAAAGTTGGCCGTTTAGCTCCAAAGTTTAGCCGCTTAGCCGTCTAAAGTTTAGCCGTTTAGTTACAAAAACTTTTCAGAATTTGCTTTTTGAATTTTCTTTAATCATTTGGCTTGTTCCCAGTCGATTTATATTTATTTCACCTTAGTTTGCTGATGAATGAAGTTGCCGAAACTTGTTTAAAAGCTGATGTTTTTTAGTACAAATTTGATACTATTTTTTGTTTTTTATAAATTTTGTCCAAGTTGTTCTGAGTACGGCTGCTGGAGTCGGAGTCTCACTTAAGTCATCAAGGGACTTGTCACGGAGACTCCGAACCCACCACCCGAACGAGCAAAAATGAGGGGTTAGTTTAGAAGCCAAAGTTTAATGTCCCACAAAGCACGGGGACGGCTCAGGTCACACTCTCACCAGTCAGTTGTCAGACGACCTACGTCGTGTAAACTATTGAGTGCCGGAGCTTCTCGGGGGAACCGATCCCAAGCCTGGACATGCACTGCCACTGCATGTTTCTGAGCAGCGGGTCGGAGCCCACCGCTCTACCAACTGAGCTACCGGGGCGGCAAGCCCAGTTTCCTTGCCGGAATTTCCTTGCCGGATTGGAGTCCCCAGCGCAAGAAGCGCTGTTTTCCGGTGATGTGAGCGCTTTAGATGCTGTATGCTGAGGGAATCGGGTGACGTGCAGTTCTTAGCTCACTGCCCGCGATTATATGTTACCCCACGTGTTCGTTTTGCCCCATTCAATTTTTGCGTGCGTAATACTTGCATAATTGCGGCAGGGACTTGGAAGTGAAGAGGTGAAACGAGTCACAAGGGTTTTAGGGCGTGATGAATCATGCTCAACACGCCATGGTGGGCAAAAGTACAACGTGGCTAAATTCACCCCGGAACAGCCCCGTTTATCCCACGCTATGTTCTTTATTTTTTGTCCCTGCTAATTTGTTCTTTTATCCTAAGCTACAGATGGCCGTCGTCTCGTTTTGAATGAGAAAAAAATCGCAGGAAGTGGTGGCGGTGGGCTATATGGAAATACCTATGAGGTGCTTCTCAGCTCACTTGGATTTATCCCCATATTTTCAGGCCAAACAGTTAAATTTAAGGGTTTCAATTCATATCAGAGCCGTTTTGATTCCTCTGGCTTCTTGTTCCTAATCCCTAATGCATTTTATGACGATGGATGATGTTAATAACACGATTTGGAAAAATTAATGTTGCCAACTGGCGCAACTTGTCCCGTCATTGGAATAATCTAGCCACTTGGTTTTCGCCTTTTGATCGTATAATATATAATATTCAGAAAAGTAGCGAATAATCAACACAAACATAATTGAAGCTCAAAGAATAGGCTCAGTAACAATGGCAAACGTGTAAGGTGACACCTGAATACATCACGGAGATATGCAGCGTCAACAGAAATAAAGTTCAACTTGCCCCGGTCTCCCCTACATTGCACCTACTGCTGTGCAAACACTTCAAACTTTACATGGAAGATTCCGCCATACCAATTACGATAAGCACAAGGGGTGGAGAAATAGAGAATTCCCTCTTCAGACCTATAGGATAAGAACAAGCGTTTAAGTGAGAAAGTTATCTACCAGAGAATGTATTGAATCAAAGGGCAGTCATAAGTTCCGTTTCCCGCATTGGCAAAGACCATAACAAGAAAGCAATGTTTCAACAAGGAGAGCCCCGCGGTGAATTTCCCTCTTCAGAGATGATAGCTAGGCACTCGGCTATCGCTGCTACTCGGTTGTGCCAACAAACTCGAGATTTTCAAATCCCGCCTTTTACATGCCCACTGTTCAAATATGGAGTGCGCTCGGGCCAGCAGCCCGTCGGGGCGAACGCTACATCTCCTGTATCCAAGGGAAGAACCCGTTTCACCAGGGCTTGAGCAGCTGACATTCAGGGCTTCCCCTGTTGGAAGAAACTGGTTCATGTGAGATGATGTGGGATCATACCCACCAGACGGCGGTGTAAGCAGGGACACCGGTTATGGCCTCCACCTCTCGCCCTGATGTCGCGTGCGTGGCGACATCAGGGCGTCGCACATAGGCCCTAAATGCCTCCGTCCGTGGCCAATATTACTTTTCGTGGAAAATTCCTTCGTAATACCGCAAATTCCCCCCGATTAGGAGCTCATTTGACAGATAATTGAACAGTGCATAACACTTGCATTCGACATATAGGTTTTATTTTACATGGGCGTAATCAGGACAGTGAAAAGAGGGGTATTTGGAGCAACTTAATCCAGCCCAAGGTGTCCGTGAAATATTTTGCAGATGTTGTCGTGGCGCCATGAATTGTGACCGAATTGTGGTTTGAAACACTGCAAACAATAAACATGTAATCCATGAACAACGATACAGTAATCTTGTTCTGCCATAAATTCATAAGCGTCACCACGAACAATAAAACGGGAGGCATCATAAATGTGTAGTTGAGCCTGGTTTTTCTTTCTAAGCCAGCTTTTAGGTATAATTGTAACACCTTTTTCTGCATGGCAATGTTCTATTATAACCGGTATTCGAGTGATTATTAACAACCACACTGGAGAGGGGTCCGACATTAACGCGCACAGGATGGGGGCTGGTAAGCCCCTGAGATATCGGAAACTTCTTCTTAAGAAATGCCGATTGGGGAGTGGGTGGGGGCTATAGTGATCTACATCATAACTAATTTTCATTGATCTAGGTCTATATTGTCATGGTCAAACGAGGTCATAAAGGTCAAATTTTGGCCATGCTTGGGACCTGTTGGAAATGCTCTGATAATGCGTGGAAAAAGCCGGGAGGAAGCTAAAGCCGGACCGCGGTCATAGAGGTTGTGTCACAAAGAATCTTTCCTTAATTTTGAGGTCTAGCTCATTCAAGGTCATCGACCTATGACGTCACAATATGGTATATTCCCTATTAGGCACATTTAAAGTAGCAATATAGCAAAGCTTGTGCTGGAAAGGAGGATTGACCCTTACCCATGATCTTTAACCTTGACCTTTGACCTTGAACTTACAACTGGGTTACCTTTACTATGACGTCATAGCATAATATACGTCAGATTGGGACACGTAAAGCACCGGGGTCAATGGCCGTGAAATTGCTGGTATGACTTTGAACTTTGACCTTGACCTTCACGTGAGGTGACCTTGATATATCATTCCGTCTATATGACACTGTGACGTCACCACTTGGTCTCCAATGCAAGCAAACCGGTTCGACTGCGCGGTCGCGATGATTTCAAAATGTAGGTCTGACTTTAGAAGCCTATAAATCAAACAATTTTCGAAAAATTTTCAAAATTATTTCACTATTCGACGCGCTGTTAAATTTTCTCAAATGCGACCGATTCCCGTATTTAAGCTACGAGCGGTTCTCCGGTCATCCCGGAAAAAATAGTTGGGAGATTATCCGAGGCCCCTCCAGTGCGCGTGTTAACACGCAGAGTAGAAGAAAGGGGTAGAATATATCCCTACTTTGTGTTTCCTCAACAAGGCATATCAAAATATCATTCCGTGAAGGTCAGTACGTTTCTCTCCCCCCCTCCGCCCACCCTCCGCTACATATGATATCGCGGTATCGCCAATTATGGGACGTTGGTCACCTGAGCAGCCCGAGCGTCATCTTGCGTCAGCTCGTGACAGTGGGAACGGCGAGGAAATTCGATTCCCGATTGGATCCCTAAGACACCTCTGAACTCCGATGTTTACGGCGACCGTTCATTTGGATGAAAAAGTATGATTGGTATTCACCATATGTGGTTTAACGCGTGATATGCAGCAAAACAGGATTCTTAGGTATCGTTTTTGCTGTCCCGGCATTGCTTGAAGGTGTTATAATAAATGTCTGAATCCCGGGATCACGAGAGGCTTAATCCCGTGATTGTGGCTTTTGAAAATAGCTGGATCCCAATCCCGAGATTGACATAACTAGCAGGAACATTTCTCATGCAATAAATGGTTCGTTGTCGGCAGTTCCTCCGGGTATTTGGATAACAGTCAACACAGCAGTCAATACACAAATTTAGACGGTTATAGTGCTTTGAAATTGTATAAACTAATTTCAGCACTTCTCGGCATTTATTATAGCATCGCTCTCTGATAGTCCACTCATATTGCTCATTCTTGGCCGGTCCATGCCTCTATTCGGTAACCCACGGCGTTGCGTTAGCACCGCGGCGGCCTGATTGGAGCCACAACCTGAGTTATTATATGTCATCTGGAGCACGGGGCTGCAAGTGGACGCAAGATATTTTGACTTGCCCTTGTAGAGCACATCCTGGGGAATCGTTTGATGGCAGTCTTATGCTGGACCGATGCTGGCCAAGTTTAAAATCCCTCTCTTTGTATTTGTAAATCGAACATTTTTTAGATATGCAGTATACTGAGAGAATGGTCTATAAGATAGTTGTCAAAACTATTTTTGCATTATTTTATACCAAAACCCATTGCAAAGGGCTCACACAACAGTGGTATTGCCATACTTTGACCTGTTCTTGCTTTCATGGTCGATTTTAAGCATAATGAAATGTACGTAGTTTTTGCTGCAGATCTCTGGTCCGCGGGTGGCGCACCCGAGTGCTTACTTCAAGCAACTCTACAAAGACTTCCAGAGCACGGTTTGTGTTTTTCCATGCCTGTTTCAAGTGCAGTGAAGAATTGTCTATCAGCATATGTGCCCAGGAGATGATTTAGAAAAAGTTGCATTTTCGTAATATTGGCCACGGACGGAGGCATTTTGGGCCTATGTGCGTCGCCACACATTGGATTGGCCAATGCCACTTCTGGATCGGCATTGGCGGATCCAGGATCAACTTTTCGAGGGGACCAAACCGTTTTGGGGGTTTTATTGATAAAAATCGCAAAAATCGCATTTTTAAAGAACAGCGGCTAAGATTTGGCCATTTTGGTGCGAACAAAATACCACATTTTAGGCTTTAGAGGGGGCCATGGCTCCTTCCCCCCTTGGATTCGCCAGTGTAGCTATGGAAACCATTAGCGACCCACCTCGTTCGTACTCTGTAACCCCATGACGAATTTCTAGCCCCATGTCTGCCGAGGGCGGACAGCAGGTCCTCTTCTGAAGGTGCCGCTGTACCCGCGGGCTCGGCGGTATGAATCATTGAAAGATCCCGTTTGCAATCTACCGCGACAACTGATTCAGAAGTGTGAGTAACATACGCCGGCGAAAACCATGGTGCAGGGACTCCTCAAATATGGCAACAGCGGGATATGAGCGAAAGGCCAGGGGCGAATCCAGGACTTCACGAGGGGGAAACAGTGCCGCCAGGGGTGCACTTGGTGGGGGCGGAGGGCGGTATGATAGTTTACAGAGGTGTCTGTTTGCTTGCACACCTAATTTCCTTATGTTTTGGGGCAGGGGCGTAGGAACGGTTTGAAAAGTGGGGGCCAACCTTAGAGGGGGCCCACCTCAAGGGGGGCCCATAATTATAAATAAAAAATTAGTTAGCTCGTTTGGTGTCAATAAGGCACGCATGCACACAAGGATGTCAATATATGGAAAATTGAGAAATTAAATTTTGCCCTATGATTTCGAGTTGTACCTATCTAATAAATCATTGTATTTGATTGTAAAAATTTAATAAATCATAGTAAAACGCCAAAAAAACATTTTTCGTTTTTTTACCAAGATCCATTTCAAATACGAAATACATTTTTAAGCTTTTTTGGAGGATTTCAATCATTTTTTACCACGAGCGCGTTTTTTATATTTACAGATGTTTAGGCCCTTTTCATCACATTTACAAAATTAAGTACTGTTAAGAAAACTACAGACAATGCTTTGGTACCAAATAGCCTCACTTCGCTATGCCTTATCAACTTGTATTTGCTTATTCAATGACGAAAATTGGAACATTTATTTAGGTTATTACAGATCTCTTCTTGTCATCATTACAGATTGATTTAGGTGTAGCCTGATCACAATAAACACGCCTAGCTATATTTCGATGCCTAAAATGCAGAGTTCCAGCATGACTGCAAGTGCAATGTTGGTACTTGATGGCCAGCTTTGTGATGCCGAGGTGTGGGCATGGTGTTATAGTGGTTAGCAACCCTGCTTTCCACGCGACCAACTCGGGTTTAAGGCACTGCAGATTCCTTGTGCAAGGAGCAATTTGACTCCCAAGAAACCCCTCCAACAGGGAAAGAGTTGGCGACGCCATATAACCCTGGCATCGAAAGACGTCGTGCCTTTCGATGGCTCAGGGACGACTGTTGCTCGGCATTTCGTGCGGGGTTCGTGTCCGATTCATATTTTGTGTTGGGATTGGGATGGAGTTTGATTGGGCCCAGTTCTTGGGACTCATTTGGAAACACTCGGGTAGTAGTTGCCTTGGCTTTTTTACGAAGCGCTCCTCCTCCAGGGGCTTGCAGGCAGCGTACTACCGAACTTGAACGTTCCCTGACAAGCTATTGGGCCCGTTTGGGTTTCTTGTTCTATATTACAGTTACTGATAGTTGTATATTCGTTGCGGGGGCTCACCTCAAAGGGGGGGCAGTATCTCCCTGACCCCCGGTTCCTATGCCTATGCCGCCCAGGGACCGCTAAATTATCTCGAAGGGCCCCAAGGTCCAAACCATGGCTCAGGAACCCAGATCAGTCAGCTCAAGGGCCTAGACCAGTGCATTAGCCTCGGGACCAGCTTATCAAGGGATCCTACATAAGCACAGGACCCCTAGAAGCTCATCACAGGGGAGTTCCAGATTCCCACAGGGTGCCAGATTAGCTTAGGGGCCCGGTTCAGCTCGGAGGTCCCCAGGTGGACTTATGTAGGGTCTCAAAACAGCTCAAAGGATTTGTTCAAGCTCACGGATCCCAGCTTAGCTCAATGATGCTAGAACAGTTCAGGGTCACCATACCAGATCAGAGACCCCAGTTAAGCACAGTGGTACCCAGATTAGCTCAGGGCCCCAGCTAGGCTTAGGGGGTCTCAGGGTGGCTGATATAGAGTCTCAGAACACAGTGGCGTAGCCAGGATTCGGCCAAGGAGGGGTCCGACTACCGTCGGGGGCCCCAGGCCGGGGTCCCCTTAGTAACCGGGCCCATCTCCTATATTTTTTGTATAGTATTTTAAAATTATAACATTGACACGAGGGAAATTTTGTTGTGCCTTTTTTCATTCATTCTTATTTTGTTTATAGCTTGTTTTTTTCGATCCGACCAAGTGTTGGTAAACTAAGGTCACCAAATATTAAGGATGACCCATACCTTATATGGTAGCGTGGCTATAATAACAGCTTTGAGCCATATTTCGGGAAGTTCAATGTTGATGCGCGCATGATGTTAAACCTGAGTCTACCTCAATTCACTCGGGTAATCAGACATGAAGTTATTGGAGGTCAGTCGTTTTGAGTACGAAGAAATGATCTACGGGAAATGATTAGCAATTATATCCCGGTGTCGAATCCATGAACTCTTTAATCGGGAAATTTCCAAAGAAACGAAAAAAACGAATAAAGATACAAGGGATATGGTAGTGTGTCCCGAACGTTACGTATCCTCTATTCCGTCGACAGATCCTGTTGAGATCCAGTTACTTTCTTACCCTTGCTATCTTGTAAACGAGCAAATTACCAAGACAATAGGCGCCCAAGATATCTATCACCTTGGCTCACTCTGTTATTGTTATTTTCAACCTTTCATACCTATTTTTCTTTTGGGATTATGCTCATCAATTTCTGTCATTACCCTTGTTTGTCTGGTTTCCCACGAAAATATTGGAAAGTTGCTTATTTCAGAATATTTAGGAATGTAGTTATTGGTGTTAAGCCAATATATTAAAGATTGACTAAAGTGTCAAATTCCCTGTTCGGTTTGCTCTTATGGTAAAATCAGATTAATTTTTGCCTTTCCTTCGATAATGGTGCCTGATCGTCATGTTCCAATTTGTGCTTTTTTTAGTATGCAATAGGGGTAGGTACATTTTTTCCGAGGCATATGATTTTGAAATTTTTTATTTGAGCTCTGGGGCCACCTGAGACCAATACTTGGCGGCGCTCACAAAGCTAATTTTCGGCCGCTCTCCCGATTAGATCTCAGGGGGTCTCGGAGACCGATTCACGGCGCCTCTTGATCAAAACTGGGGACCCCTGAGAATCTCTCGGGGCTCCTGAGAGTAGTTATCGGCAGCACCTCTGAGACTAATTATTGGGCCCCCCAGATTTGCTCTGGAGGGGGGCTGAGACTGACTATCGTGGCCATCCAGATTAGCTATTGGGGTCCCCTGAGGCTGTCTTTGGGGCGGGGGAGGGGGCTGAGAATGACTTCCGACAGCCCTCTGAGACTTACTCTAGGGCGCCCCTGAGACAAACACCCTGGGGGGGGTGGAATCACCTCTGAGACTGAGTCTTTGGCGTTCCTGAGACTGACTCGGAGGCTCCAGATTAGCTCGCGGGCCTAAGGCTAACTCCGGGCCCGTGAGACCAAAACTCGGGAGCACCTCTGGAAATTACTCTCAGAACCCCGAGATTAACTCTCGGATGTCTCTGAGACTGACAACCGGGAGCCCTCTGAGACTAACTTTTGGGTGCTCCCTGAGATTGACTCTCGGGGCCGCTTATACCAAAACTCGGGGGGGGCACAGCCTGAGGCTAAATCTCGAGGGCTTCCAAAATTACCCCTCTGGGGCCCCCTGAAATCAGCACTCTGCGGATTAAATTAGACTAACTCTCGGACCCCCCGGATTAACTCTCGGGGCCACCTGAAACTAAATATTGACTCCTGAGAGAGAAGCCCGTGAGACAATGAGGGCTCCCTGAGACTGACTCTTGGGGTGCTCTGAGACTGACTTGGGGTTCTCTGAGACAGACTCTCAGGGGGACCCCGAGACCGAATCTCGGGGTCCCCTAAGACAGACTCTTGGGGTCCCCTTGACCGACTCTTGGGGTTCTCTGAGACTGACTCTCAGGGGTCCCCTGAAATAGACTATGTTGCAGGGCCCTGAGAACCACTCTCTGGGGGCCCCTGAGACTTGCTCGGCCCCCTCCCCTGAGACAGACTCCCGGGGCCCCTGATACCGAATTTTGGGGCCCCTGAGACCAACCCTCTGGGGCCCCTAACATCTACTTTCGGGGGGCCTTGAGACCGACTCGCAGGGCGGGGGCCGTGAGGCCGACTCGGGAAACCCTGAGAACGAATCTTTAGGGGCCCCTGAGACTGACTCTGGGGGCCCCGTGATCAGATAATCCTTTGCAGTGGTTCAGATTGGCCCAAGGGGTGGGGGTCTGCGGACGCCTAGGGCCCCCTTGGCTACACCACTGCATCCACACTTTCGGGGGCCCTCTGAAATCACCATTTGGAGGCCCCTAAAATAATTGCTCCCCCTAGACCAATACTCCTAAGCCCCTTGATGCTGATGCCCGGGGGTCCTAAGACTAAGCTCGGGGTCCCACTTAGATCAGGCTCAGGGACACCCTTAGACCCATGCTCGCGCTTTTCTCAGGAGTAACTCGACACCGATGTTCCGGGGCCCTCAAGATCAATATTTCGAGCCCCCCCGAGACTAATGCTCGGTGCTCTGGAGCCCCTCGATGCCGATGCTCGGGGGTCCTGAACCCAGGCCTGGAGGCCCCTGGGACCAAACTCTGGGTCTCATGAGGCCAATGCTCGTGCCTCACTCATGAGTCCCTCGATATCAATAGTCGGGGGCACCCCGAGGGGGGCCCTGAACCCCTGAGACCAAGCTCGGGGGCCCCTGAGACCAAGCTCGATGGGACCCTGAGACCAAGCTCGGATGCTCCCTGAGACCAAGCTCGAGGGCCCCTGACACCAAGCTCGGGGGTTCCCTGAGACCAAGCTCAAGACCCCGTGAGACCAAGATCGAAAGGCCCATGAGACCAAGCTTGCCCCCTAAGACCAAGCTCGGTTGTCGCCTGAGACCAAGCTCGGGGCCCCTGAGGCCAAGCTCACGGGCCCCCGAGATCAATATTCGGTATTCCAGAGCCCTCGATACCATTGATCGGGTCCCCTGAGACCAAGCTCGGAAGGCCCGTGAGACCAAGCTCGGGGCCCCTGAGTCCAAGTTCAGGGGTCGCCTGAGACCACGCTCGTGGGGTCCGGAGACCAAGCTCTGGGGCATCCTGAGACCAAAATCGAAAGGTCCGTGAGTCCGAACTCAGGGGGCCCCCGAGATCAATGTTCGGTACTCTGGGACCCTCGATACCGATGATCAGGGGCCCCTGAGACCAAGCTCGGGGTCCCCTGAGACCAAGCACGGGCGTTCCCTGAGACCAAGCTTGGAGGGCCCCTGACACCGAGCTGGGGGCCCTGAGACAAAGCTCGGGGGGCGCTGAGACCAAGCTCGGTGGCCCCCTGAGACCAAGATCAGGGCCCCCGAGACCAATGCTCGTGTTTTCCAGTGCATACGGTCAGCCTTATGCATCAGATGCCCTCGGATGCCCCCTGAGACCAAGCTCGAGGGCCCCTGACACTAAGCTCAGGGAGAGGGGGTCTGAGACCAAGCTTGGTGGCATCCCTGAGACCAAGCTCGGGGGTCCCCTGAGACCAAGCTCGGGGGCCCTGAGACCAAGCTCGGGGTTATCTGAGACCAAGCTCGGAGGGCTCCCTGACACCAAGCTCGGGGGCCCCTGAGACCAAGCTCGGAGGCCCTGAGACCAAACTCGAAGGGCCCCCTGAGACCAAGCTCGGGAGCTCCCTGAGACCAAGCTTGGGGGCCCTGAGATCAAGCTCGGGGTTATCTGAGACCAAGCTCGGAGGGTTCCCTGACACCAAGCTCGGGGGCCCCTGAGACTAAGCTCGGGGGCCCTGATTCCAAACTCGAAGGGCCCCCTGAGACTAAGCTCGGAAGCTCCCTGAGACCAAGCTCGGAGGGCCCCCAGACACCAAGCTCGGGGCCCCTGAGACAAAGCTCGGGGGCCCCTGAGACCAAAATCGAAAGGCCCGTGAGACCAAGATCGAAAGGCCCGTGAGACCGAGCTCGGGGGTCTCAGGGCCCTAAGGCCAAGCTCGGGACCCCCTGGGACTGGAGCACAGAGGTCCCCCAAGATCAATATTCGGTACTCTGGAGCCCTCGATACCGATTATCGGGGGCCTCCTGAGACCAAGCTCGGGAGCCCCCCCCGAGACCAAGCTCAGGGCCCCGAAATCAATTTTTGTGTTTTTAGTGCATAAGGTCAGCCCAAGGGGGTCCGCGGACCCCTGAGACCTCCCTCCCCTGGCTACACGACTGCCAGAACATCTCAAGGGGCCCATTCAAGCTCTCGGCCGCCCGGTCAGTGGCTGTAAAGCCTTATAGGGTCCCAGACCATCTCAGGGGCCTTCAGTTCAACACAGAGACCCATATTAGCTCTGATGACCAGATAAACTTAAGGGCCCGGATCATCCAGGGGCCCCTTGTCGGCATATTTGGGGCTTCAGAACAGTTAAGGGTTTCAATTAAAGCTTATAACCCAATTTCAGAGCAGGGGCCCTATTCCTGTGCAGGGGCCTCAGATAAGTTTAGGGTCTTCTGTGCATCACAGGGGATCCAGATTAGCTCAAGGGACAATATTAACTTTACGGTCCCAGCTCAGCTCAGGGGCCCCCCAGGTCGGTGGATATAGGTTCTTGCCAACTCACGGGGCCCTGTTTAAGGTTACGGCTCCTAGCTCAGTTTAGGCAATTTCATGCTGCCCAAACCATCTCAGGGGCGCTCAGTTCAGCTCAAAGGGCCCAGATTAGCTCGTATGGCATCAGAGGCCATTTCAGGGGCCCCGAGAAGCTTAGGGGACCTTAAAATCAACTCATGGGACCTCAACTTAATTTAGGGGCACAGGTAAGTTTAACGGGATTCCGGGGCAAGCTATCGGGCCAGTTTGAGTTTCTTGCTTGATATTACAGTTGTTGATATTCTTATCTCCGTTGCGGGGGGCCCATCCCAGAAAAGTGGGGGGCCAGTGGCCCCCTGGCCCCCCTCCGGTTCCTACGCCTATGTTTTGGGGCACTATTCTTATTCAGCAACTCTTTATTCTAGACTTGATGTATTGATATCATTCCCGGGTAGCTTAACTGTCGGTTCGATCCCTCGCTGGGCGCTGTTTCCCTATAGGTTGTATTGTCGTATGCCTTAGGCTAGATATAAATCGTTAGTACTGCCCCTCCGTCGCAGAGGCGAAGATATTTTCGAAAAATTTTGGAGGTGCCCAAATTGGCAACAGGTCCAACAACTATTGAATAAAAGAGATGGCATCATAATCTTTGTTGTAGCCCTACCGCAGAAGCCCTCTTGAAGGATAAAAAGCCAATTTCAATGCCTTAAGTGGAAAGAATCGAGGATGCTTTAGAACTAGCTCGACTTTTCACTGGGGGTTCCCGGGCACCCGCAAAAATATATAACTCCACACCCCTGGTAAAGGCGTAACCCGTGATGCTCTGGAGGGGGAGAAGCACCCTCAGCCCCTCCCCTGCATCTGCCCTCGTTAAAGGGCATCCAGAAATATGAACTGCCATGTTGAGGACATCCTGCGCAAAAGGCTAGAACAGAACGCAAAGCACGGCCTCGTCCCAGAACATGCGAAGATCTTGTCAAAACGTAAGCCAGGGACGTTGGAACTATGCTCAAGTTGGGGGGGCAGGGGCGAACCCGGCTGCTTGGTTGGGGGACCCATATCGGCGAGCAGGCAAAAAGCTGAGCGGTGGATGCGACTGGCGGCAATTTGGGCGCTCGACAGACCTAGTATAAGCTACCTCTCCAAGTACAGTCCCCCGCAATTGAAATTGCCATGACTAGGCTCGAACGGTTTAGGATGGATATCTCGCAGCCTGTGGTGCTTTTAGCTTTACAAACGGGCTCATCATGTGTATTTTTTCAAGAGCTTTCCAATGGTCGCCATTATTTCTTAATCTGACAGCTGGGTAAAAAAATATTACACAATTACTGATTTTGCTGCATTCTGACGGGGTATTCTTCGGCTGACTTGCCACCGCCTCTGATAATCCCCGACCCTTCGCTCGACTGGCACGCATACCTGGGTCACGTGATTACTACGTGTTTACCACGACAGGTGCAAGGTCACACGTAGTAAGTAGTGTGTGACGCGCAGGGGGCACAGTGTTCTGAACCGAAGGGATCAGTACTGTCTCGCAGGTGCCTCGCCCCAGGCGGTCCGCCAGTAACCGAGGCGCCTGGGCACGAGAGTTCCGAGACTGGATATGTCTGAGTAATGGCTTCAAACAATGTTTCCAGCCTCATAAGGCTCTCAGGCTCATTCTTGAAATATGTATTCGGGTGGATAGGAGTTTCATGGGGTTTAAAAAGACACCTTGTGCCGGATTTGTGTTATATAACACCCGCCCCGGCAGGTCTCCGAGCCACCTTCCTCCCTGGTGTGGAAGGGGTTAAAACACCTTGCCTTGAACTCGGATCCTATGCAAGGTAGAGAAAAACGCGAACACTGGTGGGTAACTCATAAGAATTGATCAAGAACTGCATCAGTTACTTTTTGGCTCAGATCAATATTGAGGTCATGACAGGTCAAAGAAAGTGATAGGGTAGAGGAGAGTTTGTGGGCCCCTTCGTCTGACAGAGTTAGGTTAGAATCGATTGTAAGGCACCATTCGCCTCCTCTTTTTTACGGAAAATCAAACCATGTATATATACTATACTAGATCAAAACATAAAAGTGGCGTGACCCAAGGCCAGGTCAAGGCCATCATCTGATCTAGCATAATCAACATGCATATCAATCAACTTGCAATAACAATCCATACGTAATGGTATCAAAATAAAAATATTTATCATCATTCCCTGCGAAATTATTGACTTAGGTCTAGCTGTTAAAGTAATCCAAGATGACCTCTCATAAATCACAGTTGCAAACATGCAACATGACCCTGGAGAGGGGCCTAGGCTTCTACGATTTAGAAAATACGAAGGTATTCTATGCTGCATCAGCAGAAATAAAGCCATTTTCCCTTAATTTCCGTTTTCCCATGCATTTTCAATGGAGAGGTTCTGTACCTGACCCTAGGTCATCGATCTGTAAAATCCAGGAACATATTTTGCACTATTTGGAGGGGCTTATGTGATATGAGATTTAATTAGACAGCTTCACCCCGTTTTTACTTATGCCATCTTAAAATGTTTGGAGGTGAGGTAACTTAACCTGCACTGTTGACCTAACCTGAGATGACACAACCTTAAAATTCTGGAAAATGCCGCAAAAATTGATTACAGATAGGGTGCGTCAAGTACGGCGGCGCTTCGTCCCGGAATTTTTATGTATAGCCGGAAAAAACCTGAGGGAGGGTGTTGAGACACGCCCACCGGGCCGAGGGTGAAGAAGGTTCCAATGAAATTTGATCAGGCTGAATCCAGTCAGGTGCAAGGGATAGTAATAGGAAAAGCCAAGTAAGTCAACCAGACACCGCCTCGCCTCTTTTCGCACCCCCTGCGACGTGGGGGCCATTCCAGCTCTCTCCCCTTGTTGACTCAGGATGATGATGATCATCATCATCATGTTAACTCAGGATTCAAAGGTGATACAAAACATAGGAATGCCGCTGAAAGCTCCTTGCCGTCTTGTTCTAAAGATATAGACACAAAAAACTCGAAAATATGAGCTTTGGTGATCTCTGGTGGCGTCATTATTGAATTGATCTCAAAATAGCTAGACGATATCTGGGAAAGTTTTATTTCAAAGAACATTTGAATGAGGACGAAACTCGAACTGGGCCTCTATAGCAGTCGCGTTTTTCTCTGACTTTGTCGTCGTTATTTACGAATAACAAAATTTCCTCTCATGGGCGTGGAAATCACATTAAAACTTGTTCACCTGACCTGAACTGTAATTAATTTACAGCCATAAGTTGTCAGGTAGACAACCATAACGTGGTGCAAGGCGACGAGTCTCTCATTCAAATTGGTTCCGAATCATTCGCCAAAAAACGAGGATGGGTTCGAGAAGAGCACCAAGACAATTCAATTTATGTATGTGGACATATATTTTCCTTTACATTTTCTGCTTAGCTTATCAATGGAATAGACTGAGTTTGTTTGGTCGGTTTGAATGCAAATTATTTATCAGGTTTAACATATATGTCTGTTCATGGGTGTCTGTTCCTGTTGTGAGTTTACTGATATTATTGTCAGAATTGTGATGCAAAATAAATAAATACTTCTATATCATATGTTAATCAGGACTTATGGACCAGAAAATGATTAAATTGAAAATGATAAACATATTTTACTACAAATTATGCACGCCACATCGCCAAGACTCCATATGAATAACAAGAAGGGAGCATGCAAAATTGTTGTTTGACTAATGGGTCTCAATCACAAAAAATTGTAGGTAAATGCATGAGGGAAGGAGTTGAAACCTGCCACTACATTACAAATGACTAAAACTATCGGTTTTCATAAGTGCTGAATGCTCATTTATTTAGAATGTTCCGAAATTAGGATCAGATATGATGTCTACATTTTATCCCACTGTTTGCTCGTTGCTCATGTATCCAGGGTAAAATACACGCATTCAGGTCTTGCCTGTTTTCGTTTTTCAGCGGAAAAGGGAAGAAAATGGGTTCAAAGCAGCTTTGGGGGTTTTACAACACACCGACTGTTGAGGCTGTATGGTGTCGCCAACTCTCATCTTGCTGGGAGATGAGCACAAGGCGAGCATTATATTAATCGAAAAAGAGCTATTGTTTTCTTTATTGGGCTCTTCGGTTTCCTACCTTGCCTTGCTCGCCAGGTTATGTGTTCATAATAACTTTTATAAAAGGTCGCATTAGCCCTTGCCAAACGGGAAAAGGCCTTCAGGTATTTCGAGCTAGAAGGGTACTGTTTGACAGTGAGGGGAAAATTCCAAGGGCTGGGGACCATTGGTAGGGGCTGCCAACCAACAATGGTTATCAGCTTACATTAAAAATATGCTGATTGAAATAAATCAGTATTCAGATGAAGGAATGTCTTCAACTTCAATTAAACGGTAGCGGCGTGGCAGTGGAGTGGTCAGTGCAGCTGGCTTTCACACAGCCGACCCAGGTTCAAGGCCCAGCAGTTTCCCTGAACAAGGAGCAAGCTGGCTCCCGGGATATCTTTTCAACAAAAAAAAGTTGGCGACGCCATATGACACTAGCAGTTGGTGCGTCGATAAACTCCAAAAATTATATATGTATATATAAATTATATACATTATGTAAAATATCCTACAAAGATGGTGATAAATGTTTATGCACCTCTTCTCCGGGTGACCAAAACCAATACAGATACGTTAAGTTGAGGTGACAGCTGAGGGTGCACGACAACTAGGGGCCTCTCTGAGCCAGCAAGGCTTTTGAAAGATTACATCGATGATACCTCCGCAGAATTGGAGCTTAAAACACCCTTTAGTCCAAGCGGTTCAATATTAGGCTGCGGGACTTCTCAAACAATTTATCAAGGCTAAATATTTAAACTCAATGAAGTCCCAAAACAATATACGGATAATATATCGGGCTGAGCCCAAACCGGTTCAACTTAACACTCATTTTCCTCTGGGGTCCCTTGTGAAATTTTGAGGAAAAGCAAACACTATCTATTCCCTGCAAACATTTCTCGAAATTTGCAGAATCGGAGCTTTCACACTACCTGTCATTGTTCAGTTTTTTATTATTGACTTTTTGCGGAAGGTCCTAAATCAATCAAAGAAGGCGTCGCAGTTTGAAAGATCTCAATTCTGTCCCAACGAGTATCTATGTGCCCTAGACAATCAAGCCTTTTTGTTAACCATTATACAAATATTTTTCAGTTCACAAAAACACAACTTTTTGATATTTTTTTGGTGCTATCTATGCGTTTTAAGCTACTACCAAGGGTTGGGTTAATAAGTTCATTCCCCAGCAGCTGCAACTGACAGTCCACAGATATTCAAGTTTCCAGTCCAATTGTATTCATGCTTTGTTGGTATCTTAATACGTTGTTGTATAATATCTTGTTGGTGATCTATGTTATGTTTCTGTTGGTAATATACCCTCTCAGGTCAAGGGAGCAGCGTAGGCTTTGGTTACAGGGTCACCCGGGTAATATTCTGGTTTCGCCCAACCAGAATATTTAAAATATGTTTATCGCAAAATATTTTCATTTCAGTGACACCTCGAAAATTTTACCAGCAACATTAACTGGAACCAATGTCACACTAAAATCCAAAGAGTAGTAGCTCTCGAGTCGGTGGATTTTATCAGGAGAACATTCATTATTCGCTGCCCTCCTACCCCCTGTGATCGCACGTGGCAGCGGGATCCCTCAAACCGCAGACCAGTTTTAGTGGCGGACCCAAGTTGAGGGGTGGTGGGCAATACGTATTTGCTCCCCGAACGAAAAATCTCGGAGCAAAACCATGATGTTGCCCCCCCCCAAGCTGTCGATCTTTTCCCCGGCTCCTTTCAAGTTCATAAGCAGGGTGTTGGTGCTTCAACTGAACCAATCAACTTCAAACAGAGCCAGTCAACTTCAGTGTGAATATTGGAGCCTGGTTCTCTTGATATTTAAGATCGTATTTGGGTGAATTACCCCTGGATATCGAAAGCGAGAATCTTGTGGCCACATATATGTAATATATGTGATAATATAAAAGAAATACAACCCAGTGAAATCTGTTTGTTCTGCTTTTCGAGTCATGTTTACTTCCCACTTCCCCCCCCAACCTACCGGCTAGTTATATTGTGGCGAAGGCTTTCACTGCGTGACGTTTTTTTTGTTTTTCGATTTTTGCTTGTCCCACCAAACCTACCGGCTAGATCCATCACTGGTCAATTTTACCGCTGGTGATACACACAACGATCACCATCGCCGCTGAAGCTGCTGCATAGGCTTCTAGACCTTTGTAATACTGTGAAAAATATGTAATATTTTGCAGCATAAAATATGAATATCGTTCCGATAAGTTGGGGTGTTGTCAAAAGGGCGCAAAAAACTAGCACTTATCCCCTGGCTCAGCTCCCCGGGTTCACCTCCTTGGATTCATGTCCCCGGCAGATCCCCTGAATATGCTGATCTGATGCACCAAATCCCTACTTACAGGGTGAGAGTTGGTGACGCCATATAACTTTGGGAATTGAGAGCGTCGTCTAACCCCAACAATTATTATTAGAGACTATCACAACCGCTCTGCCAAGCTTGCACCAAGTGGTGTCAGTCTAGAGGCCAGCTTAATGAAATCCCCCCCCAGTTAACCCTCGCCCCGGGGGAAGGGATGTTTGAACAACCCCCTCGGGTTTTTTCCGGCGGCACAAAAAAACGGCGGCGCGAAGCGTCGCCGTACTTGGCACACCTTATCCTTGATCGATTCTGCAACTTTCCCCAAAATTGTAAGGCTGGGTTATCTCAGGTCAGGTCACAAAAATGTTTAAGGTAGCATAAGTAAGAAACGGGTAAATATATCGGATTGAAGCTTATACCACATAATGGGCCCGCCGAGTGCTACAACATTTATTCCGGGATATTTCATATCGATGACCTAAGGTAAAGTACGGACCATGGCCTCTCCATTGGAAATACATGAAAGAACAGAAATTGGGCTGTATTTGTGTAGTCCATCTGATAATACCTTCATATTCTCCAAATCGTAGTATCCTGGGCCCCTTTCCAGGTTCATGTTGCAATTTTTGACCTGTAACCTCTGAGAGGTCATCTGGGGCTAGTTAAGCAGTTTTCAGGCTTAGGTCAATAGCTTTGGATGAAATAATGATACAGCTTTTGTTTTGATATAATTGCGTTTGGATTGCTATTGCGAGTCGATTGATATCCATATAGACAATGCTAGGTTAAAGAGGGACCTTGACCTTACCTGAGGTCAGGTCATTTTTGTGTTTTGACCTAGTAGGTTCATGTTATACATAATTAGATTCACCGTGACGATATGAAGCGAATGGGGAAAAATGATTCTAGCTCAAATCTGTCAGACGCTAGAGCCCAAAAACACTACTAAAAATGCCACTTTTTTACCTTTCATGGCCGCAATATTGACCTGAGCCAAAAAGTGACTGATATAGTTTCCTCACGATTTTTTGTGAGCTATCCACCAGCTTCCGCGTTTTTCGCTATCCTGCCCGCATAGGGGCCAAGTTCGAGGGGGTGTTCAAACACCCCCACCAGGGCGAAGGTGGCTTGGAGGCTCACCAGGGCGCAGGTTAAAGCAATGTCTGTCGTTGGTTGAGAGGAGACGGCTGTGTGATTTGGGTCAAGCAAGGGCAGGTTTTGCTGCACCCGAGAAATAGGCTCTACAAAGTTTATCAGGCTGGAAAAGTTGAAAATTTGTGGAGATGGTATTTAGCCCATTTATCTTGAAAAAAGACCGATAATACATAATCGTCGCCACCGACGAAACAGTGATGGAGCCAGTGAATCTTCAAACCTCCTGTAGACAAGATAATGTCCCTTCTAAAAACAAAACCTCATCAGGTTCAGGCTCCCTGTGACATTTGCAAAATACTGCCCACACAATGTCTGATTTTCTCAATGTTTCTTAAATCGGGATGTTTAATGAAAATTTGGGACCTGCAACCACCATTGGCCGATCCAGTATCGCCGATGGGGGCACCCTGCCGGGGGGTGGGACGCCATCCGTACCAAGTGGGTGCCACTTTTGGCCGAAAAACATTTCACGTGGTGCCAAGTCCTATGGCGGGGCGCCGATTTTTGCATCCTGGGGGGAGGGGGTGGTATTGACAGTTCAGGGGGCACCATCGTCCCTTCAGAGGAGTGATGTGATCATGTTAGGGGCGCCGAGGGTCGATGGGGGACCTGCATCCCTTTCCCCCTGGATCCGCCTATGGCTCCCACTGCCCCCTCTTCTGACACTTATCTAAAAAATATGTTTTTACTGGAACCTAGAAACAAAGTTATATCACTGGTTCAGCCGTTTTACAAGCTTCCTCTCCAAATCAACGGACAGGTGACGAGAGCCCGGCACCTAGTGACAGCGAATGTGTTTCGCAACCCAAGCACAAGGACGGATCCAGGAGGGAAAAGCTATTGCAGGAGGGAAAAACGGACCAGGAGGAAAAATTTGTTTACCCCTTCCGCAACAAAAGATATTCCGGTGTTTTTCCCCCTGTGACCATCTTATTGGATTTTGAACCCTCCTCAAAAAGTCACTCGTGGTTCTGCCACTGCACTGCCCCAGGCCAGTGACGCCAGATGTCCAGCGCACAGCAACACCGTGGGAGCAATTGCAATACGAGTGCCCCTCAGACACGAGGAGATTGTGGGAGGGTTGAATGAGCTGGCGTAATGCCAACTGCCCATTCATCTGTGAGGTCACGTGGTCCAGGTATGGGCGAGAGGGTCAGGGATTATCAGAGGCGGTGGCAAGTCAGCCGAAGACTACCCCGTCAGAATGCAGCAAAATCAGTAATTGTGTAATATTTTCTTACTCAGCTGTCAGATTAAGAAATAATGGTGACCACTGGAAAGCTCTTGAAAAAAATACACATGATGAGCCCGTCTGTAAAGATAGAGGCACCATAGGTTGCGAGATATCCATCCTAAACGGGTCGAGCCTAGTTATGGCAATTTCAATTGCGGGGGACTGTACATAATCGCTCTCCTGGGGGGAGGGGTGGGAGCGAATATTCGCTCCCACCTGCTCTACAGACCTAGGTTAAACACCTTTTTAAAAAATCCCGGCGCTTGGGGGGCAAAAGATAGTTTGACCCCCCTCCAGCACTTTGGGGGGGCATGGCCGGATGGCCCCCTGCGTCTGCCAATGTATTCTAGCCGATCTTAAACTTTCCTCCAAATTTCTCCTTGCATCGCAATAGAGAGGCCATGGCACTGACCTGGCACAAGTTCATCGGTATAAACCCGTTATCTCAAACCGCCTTATTTGATGTCAACTTATCCTATTTGATATAAATTGCTGGTCAACTACTGAAGCAGACTGGTTGAAAATCAGGGGTGCGGATATCCAAAAATCTTAGGGATGCCCAATTTTGAAGAAAAAAAATGAACGCCACATGAAAGGACTAAACATATTTTTATTTTTGTTTAGCCATCACACAGTCCTTTTGAATTATGAAAATGATTAACAATAAAATCTAAAGGACAACTTTAACACTAAATTAATATTTCATTGCAGGTGCCCGGGCTCCAAAGGGATATAAATTCACACCCTTATATGGTGCTGTTCATTAACTCGGTACCGCCTGTGCTCTTTTTATACATACCATCACCTGGGATGTGATGGGATCTCCTACGATCCCAGGAACCGGAGGTGATACGGAAAAAAATGAAACGTTGCTGGAAGCACCTTACCCTCTTCCACTCTTGATCCGAGTTTGAAGCGGATCCGTTGACCAGTGGCGTTACAGTGGGCCGAAATGTGTCAAATTTAGACTCATTTAGAAAATGTATTATACCTCGGGAACCAGAGACCTAGAATAAAAAATGCATCAGTGTGTTTGTCTTGACCTAAGGATTCAAATGCTATGCGACATAACCTTTTCAGGTCACATTTTGGCCTTGACCTTAGGTCGAGCTTAAATAATAACCTTTCAAGGTCATTTTGCATACTGTTTGAATCAGGGCATATTTTAAGCTACAAAGTGGTGGGCATTTTGCCCACCAGTGGACGGGCCTGAACGGCACTGTGCCCACCAGCCACCAGTCATTTGATGCTCTAGGAGTAGTGCCCTTTTGATGAGAATTCATGCCTTTTTCAGCCGAATGCTCACCAGTCACGATTCCTTCAAATTTGACCTGGTTTGAATCATTGGGTCATGCTCATTACTATAACACCAAATTTAGGACTGTATCTTGTTAGGTTCAAATGTTATGGGCGCAAACAACTTCGCAAACCGTGACCTCTGGCGACCTTGCTATTGATCTGACCGCAAAATGGATGTTCGAATGCATATTTTTCAAGAGCTTTCGAACGATGTTTAGAAACTTTATCTAACTCTTGTAGAAGCCGAGTTACACCCTGGTTTTGTCAGCCTCATTTTAGAAAAAACAGAATTGCCTTACATGGGCCTAGCAATGCCGTCACAACTCGTTGCCTGACCTACCTGATTTCAATTTTTGATCATGAATTTTTTAATTGATGTCCTTAGAGGCCTGCAAAGCTACGCGGGTCTCGTCTGAAACGGCTCAGAATCATTTGCGAAAAACCGATCGGACCCCTAGACAGTGATGGGTTGAGGTCCAAGCAACAGCCCATCACTATTCGAGACTGTTCAGCTATCGTTTTCACTGACATGTACCGTACTAACAAGATTTCACAAATCAAATTGAAACATTTTGAGCATATTTAAAAACCTAGCCGCTCAAAAGCTACCGCCGCTCTGAGTAACTTATCTAACATTGTTTGATGTTCATAGGCGTCCTCTCCCACCATCGTACACAAGTTTCCGTGTGCTGTATTGTTTCGGTCAGTGAGAAATTTCTGGACTGGAAAATGAAAACATACTAAAAAATATTTCTTTTGTTAAGATTCACCATTTTCAATACTTGACATGACTTGTGAGATCACTCACTGCCCCAGTCCCAACAACTTAGTATAATTCGAAAGCAGAGTGCTGAATGTCTAAGTCTAATAAAAAAGACATTAATAAACAATAACTAACCAGGAACGCGACGTCATCCGGGAGATATACAGCGGAGTCTTGTAGCATAAAAATATTTTTGTGCCTCAAAAAATGAAACTTGGACAATCATGGTAAGACGGTAGTGCACAGTGACTTCTGGCTGCCTGTAGGCCGGGTGGCGGCGGCATCGAAAGAATGTGATAGGGAAGTGGTGCATGCTAAAGGAATACAGTGATGTTAATGCCATTAGAAAATACATACCTACTCAGTCAACTGTCTCGTGCGTCCTGTGATTTGCATTGGACTTTCCTCGTTTTAACGGTCAGAGCTATGTATCCTCCGCCTCAAATATCCATTTTATCAGTTTAAACTTTTAGTGCTGTACGCACATGAAAAGTCAGCTTATCGTGTATGTCACATGTAGCGTGTGTGTTTTATGGCCAATAACTGCTTATCAATGAAAAAATGAAAAGCTACATCATTTACCCCGGTGCCGAAAAATACGAATAATTCTAAATCCGTACCTGCAATTTTACCCGCTAAGCGCATTCACATACCGAACTCATTTAATGATCTCACACTCATGTTTTCCAGTGATATCGACACCGCACACTGCACAAACAC
The DNA here is from genome assembly GCA_034440635.1 of Lepas anatifera. NCBI lineage: Eukaryota > Metazoa > Arthropoda > Thecostraca > Lepadidae > Lepas > Lepas anatifera. The sequence continues at coordinate 72,911 of JAOTON010000676.1, read as the reverse complement.
CTAACCCATACATCCACCCATGTACACAGAATGTCTCCTATATCTGTCTTCCTCCCTCAATCCGCAGCTAGAGCGACCACCATTCTCAACACCACACGCATACGTTATCCGCCACGCGACCCCTCCCCACCGATGCTTGAACTCGGCGCCAGCGGCGCCCAGCGGCGTGACCTTTCTAACCTCTGTGCCCCGCGGGCAATTGGCATCCAGCGGATGGCGGCTGCTGATTGGTGGAGGCGCGTTCACTTGTGTAGCGATAAATTTAGCGGCAATTTCTCCGTGATAATGATGGAGCCAAACCATAAACCAAAAGATATATGAACATGAGCTTTTTCAAGCATTACTAGCCATATTCTGCCCTCCATTGGCTTGATTATCTGCGCCACCATCCGATACACTTTGGTACAGGCGAGACAGCAGCATAGTCAGCACTGGCTAGCCGGCGGCCGAGTTCGCTGAAGTCAGGAGTGTCGCGAGATGGGTTTTTGCTCAGTGAAAAGGAGTGGGCCCGGCCCGATGGTAACCGACAGAAGGAGAGGAGAGAGACGTAGATATGTACAAAAAACTAAACCTTAACCGTCGGACGATTTATAGTGAGTGTGAAGCAATGAGAACGCTGCCGAAGTAAAACAAGTTGATACACAAGAAGAGGGAAGCACGTGCTGCTTTGTTCAATGTTGGATGGTGAAAAGGCATTAAACCTAATTTGGGACTCAAATGTTTCCGATGTTTTAACGCATTTCACCTTTCATACGTCATACCACGACATTAAAATTTTATGGTGGAACCCAAAAGTTACAGGCAACGAATTTTTTTTGTCTAATGAGAGCGCTCTTAATCGATCCATCATAATAACGTGGATTTTCGTAAACCATTGGGGCAACTAAATCTGAAAAGTGTCAACTACGGCAACGTTAAGAGAACCATTGCGTTATAAACACTGTACAATACACTCCCTTAAATACATGAAACTATTCCGCACTGCTTATTATGAGAAATAAGAGGTACTCCACATCCAGAGATAGAAACTTTAACCCCAGCCCTGTAGGAAATTTCAAAGTTTCATTTGGCTAGGCATTGAGCATATACATAGGAAACATACTCCTAAAGCACGCCATATTCTAAAATATTTTGTAGGATAAGTGACAGTGGAGGAACAATATATCCACCAGTCAGTTATAGCTTCCACCCAGTTGGAAGACTCATCTAGTGGCATGGGCGGCAAGAGCCAAAGTAGCTGCAGCATCTAAAAGCTATAATTATTATGATAATGAGGTTCCAGGTCATTTTAATGTCAGCGCCAGAGAGTTTACATAAACTTACGAAACGAACTGGGATGTCCCCTTTCCGGCTGTCTCACTCACAAATATTATTCCTCCACATATGCTCCGAAAATGGTTTCCAATAAATTTGGATGTATATTTTCTGTGAGCCGTCATGATCTAAACGAGAGTAGGTGGTAGAAGCAAACGCATTATTACATGAGGCACAGATCCTCATACCAGACACAGAATTACTTTCTGTTTTATTGCGGCATTTTTCGTTACTAAGTGCCTCATAAATGCTATCATTATTTAACCCTGTGAATCAATAAAAGCGGAATAACTGTATCTGCAAAATATCAATATTTCCGGCTCTAAAATTAACCGCGCCTCCATGAACAAAGGTGGACATGTTTTCTCCTTGGTGACCTGAAAGCAAGCATGCCACCTTAATGAGATTTAAACGGAACTATCAGTCGCGACCATCGGAAAACTCCTGACTCATGTTTTTCTTTCAGGACTCACGCCTTTACGGTGCAACGGTGCCTTATGAGCCTTCTACTTTTAACCAGGTAACACCTGTGCATATCGAGTGCCTTGTTTTCATGTGGATCTGGTATGCCTGTGGTGACCATAATGTTTATGATGTATATTATTCTAGTTGTTTCAATTTCGGCATTCTTTCTTATCCGGTAATTATGTTTAGTGCTTCAACTCATACCATGCACGTATATTGATACTAAAGGCAGAGCAAAGAGCATACAGGATCCTTAAACAAGCCCCGACCGACTGGTGAAGACATAATTATGCATAAGGGCACAGGGCCCCGCACCCGTGACGTGATGCCGACGGCGCGAGCGCTCTAAATTACACCCAGACGGGCACGGGCCCGGAGCTTGACGTCCACTGGCCGGGTGCTTGGAGAAACGCACCGCAGTACTAATCAAGGGGCAGTACAAAAATACATGCAGTTTAAACGTGAACAAAAGCTAGGAAATGCTGAGGCGACCCCACAGCGCGACAATTCGTCCGAAGAAAACACGGCCATGTCGACGCGGCCCCCGGTGACGGACGAACCACCAATTGGTGGCCATCTTGGCGACAGTGCTTTTTCTACATGCACCTTGTTTACATAAGTCGCTGAGTGTGTTTCTGGGTCGGCATGCTCATCGGTTGAAGTCGTGACCTGGGCGCGCCTGCACCCGGCGCCACGCCGCAGAGCCAAGGAGGGGGGACTTTACCCGGCCGCTGGCTCCGAGCGCTGACAAGGCTGAAAATCTTACCGCCGTGTCCCGGGGAATACCGAAATTGTTTACCCAGAGCGGTATGAAAGTTGAACCCATTACAGTCCTTTATTGCGGCGTGTATTCAATTACACTCTCATACAACAGTGGCACAGGAAAAAGCCTACTTTTAATGGGAATGCCGTATTTTTATCAAGGGAGCTCAGCTTGGCAACATTCCTGTGGAACATATCGGAAAGCTGTTGGCCTACTTTTTTGTAGAAAAAAATGCATTTGCGAGAAATAAGTTCAGGCAATTCCGGCCCCAACAGCCACGCGCCGTGGTCATGTCTGGCTAACCATGGCATCTTGAGCTTCTCGTAGTGGGCGGACTACAGGCATGGTAGGGTGTCATCGTCACTATATACTATATCAAATAAAGTATATAAATATATTAGATACAGTCTAAGGACCAGACTACATTTGATATAGTACACACATATCCTATAGATTTCATTCGGTACATACGCCCCTTGACTGGCAAGCCAATTTTATTTACAGAACAGATCACCGCAACGCTCATTTATAGTTTTGGGGGGGGGGCTAAATCGTAGCGCAGATTGCCAGGGTCATATGGCGCCGCTCTTTTCGTGTTGGAAAGGCTTTTTCGGGAGCCAGATTGCTCCTTGCTCAGGGAACCTGCCGGGCTTTAAACTCGGGTCGGCCGCGTGGAACGCAAGCGTGCGAACACCACCGTGTCCCATTTACAGGTAAGCACTCCCGCCCAAAAAGAGTGGTAGGGAAAGAGGTGCAGTCAGAATGGTGGTGCCGTTTTCATGCCCTTCGCAAACCCGGACACTCGTAGAGAAAAGCCACAGAGTATGCCATCTTGCGGCTAATCTAACCGTTTCATTGCTACCCACCTCCCTGACGGAGCACACTCGGCGGTTCTTTAGCTCTCAGGCCAGCCCACAGCGTATGTATGTATGTACATACATACATACATACATACATACATACATACATACATACATACATACCTGGCCCCGGCTGAAGTGAAGGGTGCGCCTGACTGGCCATGTCCACAGCGGGCTAAACGCTGACCGGAGAGTCGGCGTGCCGAAAGTAATGACCACCAACCCCACCCCAGTAAAAAGTCAGAATCGGTAGTCCTTTTATTAGGCGCTTTGTGCATAGCACCTTTCGGCCACCATAGCGACGAAACTTGAATCAGGAGCAGGCCCTGAAAAAGTATTCTACTCCGTCTTCTTGTCTTCGTCGCAGGAACTCCAGCAGCAGGCAGCAACAGCGAGCACCAGACCTGCCGGTAAACGCTCGTGTAGTCGGGCTCAGACTCTGAGAGCAAGCCGCGTCACCGTGATGATGGGTAACACCACGCTATTCTAGCATCTAGAATCCGGAAAGCTACAAGACGTCTGCTTTGGATATTTTGACTGTACCCAAAGCCATTGCATTGAGCTGGCAAGGTGACGAGGCTGGTGTCGTGTCTCAGGGAAGGTTTCCGTATCACGGTTTATAGTTGCCGCGGTGCAGCGGGGAATCCCGCTGCGTCTGGGTCAGCGGCTCATCAACATGACAATCGCGTGACCACGTCCCACCATGTCCCAAGACGTTTCAGGTCTGTATGCTCTTACCCAGCGGTGTTGTGTATCGAGAGTATCGTGCCCTCCAGGGAAAGTAATCACATCTGATGCAGCTTTGGCACGCCATAGTGTGCATCAGTATTTCCACTTCAACCAAGCTGCTTTGCGCGTGACGTTTAATCGCGAACAAGGAGTGTGTGCTGATGCTTCAATTCAATCGACACCATTATTCAGTTGAAGTTGTTTAGGGTTTCAGTCCGCGTAGAGTTATCTTTCAAATCTTCTAGCAAATATTTCCTTTTTACCACGGGCAGTGGCGAGGGCTCTGGCGCCAACGCGCAGTGGAGTGGGATCCTAAAGTACCCCCTCCCCCTGAGATCTAAAAAAACCAAGAGGGGTAGAAAAGGCCCGTTTAGTGGAGTGTGGGGGCGATAGTGATCTAAATTATAGGTAAGTCTTATTGACCTAGGCTAATATCTTAAAGGTCAAAAGGGATCATAGAAGTCCAATTTGGGCAGTGCTGGAGACCTATTGGGAAATACCTTGATTATGCCGAAAAAATCAGGGAATACACTGAGAGCGGACTAAGCTCATGGAGGAAAGTTCTCACGCAACGTTCTCTGAAAGTTTAAGGTCAAGGTCATTCGCATCCACTGGCCTATGACGTAGCAATATGACAAATTCCCAATAGCGTACGATAGAACTGGGAGCGTAGCAGCATTTCGCCGGGAAATGAAGCTTTGACCTTGACAAAAAGTTTTTGACCTTGAACTGGGACCTTGACCTTGTCACTGAGTAACCTTCACCATGAAGTCATCGCATAGCATACGTAACACTGAGTGATGCTATCTGACCGAAACACGGGGATCGATGACCTTGGAAATGTTTTTACGACCTTGGCCTGCGACGTTATGCCTTGAACTTGGACTTCATATTAAGTGGTCTTGACATATAACCCTGATTATCTGGCGTTATTACGTCACCACTCGGTTCGCAGTGCAGGCAAACTGGTGTGACCGCGCGGTTGCGACGGTCTTAAAACATTGGTCGGACCTTAGAAGCCTAGTCGAAGCTTAGAAGTCGAAATATTATCAACGGATTTTAAAACATTTCCCACCAATCGACGCGCCCATAAATTATCTCAAATTTAGCCTAGTGGCGTTTTCCAGCTGTGAATTGTGCTTTAGTCACATTGGAAAAATAGGTTCCCTCTCCACTGAGCATGTGAACTCTTCATCAGAAACCGTTTCCTGAGAAAAGTGAAGCTTTAAGCAGTGCCAACTACATTAATTTCGCTGGAAAAGGTTGCGGCCTTTTAGTGTGGCATGTTATCGGAAAGCGTCCGCTTCAGATAGGAAACGTGAGCCATTCAAGACCAGGAAGCCTCATTGGACTGGTGGTTGGTAGTTTACGGTGACTGCCCTCGTTCCCGCAGAAATAATCCCAGTGGTCGCGGGGAGATAGTGTTGCTGGAAGTGCCCGTAGGGAGTTCCCAAAGCTCTTCCCAAAAGGACAACGTGTGCCATGCCATGCCAGGGGTACATGCAGATTAGGGATAGAATAAGGTAATTTCAAACATTTTTAGGAGATTGTTGGTTTCTTCAGTTGTTCAGTTGGTTTCTTCAAGTTGCGAACGAGACGTTGTACGGGGATGAGGACACACTGTGATTGTGAACCATGCTAAATAGCCGGTCTGCGATTTGATTTCAAAATGTCGGGTGCAATTCAGGAATTCAGGGGCGCACCCTTGAAAATATAAAACTAACTCTGCCCACGTATGTACAGCCGGTTCCACACTGATTGGTTGGTATTAGTGTCAGCTGTTTTCAGAAATTTCTTAACTATTATACTTCTTACAAAAGATTGCGCCTTTAGCAATGTATTTTGACGAGCTCTTTAAATGTGGGCCCCTGCGAACTCGATGAGACGCCAATTTGGAAAATTATGGACAAAAAACTGTTTTCGCCTATCCCGATGATTTTCTGTGTATTTTGTTAATAACTTCCGAATTTTGGACCCGATGAATCATTTTTGCACGTCAGTTCGTACATCCAGCTAAAACGCAGCAGGTGAAGCAACAGCAGTGTCGGCAGGGAACCTCACTTGAGAGATATTTCGCAAAAACGACCACAGCCTAATACCTACCAATCAGTATGGAACCGGCTTTACATACAAAGAGAATCGACGGCAACACATATCGTCTAAATTTTGGCTGATTGTGGATATCTTGATCTCTGAAAGTTAAATCAAGTTTTTCATTAAAACGCTCCCTGAAAGTTCCTCAAGTTCTGCTCGATCAATCACTCGTCTGCGTCGGTACAGGTCTGTAGTCACGTTGCCAAAAGCTACGATTTCCTCATAAATCCTGGATGTTTTTGTACAACGCAAGACGCCGGGGACATCCCCAGTGCTGTGAGGACTTCCAATGGTGACCCCGCAGCGCCATACCGCCTCTGGTGGTGCTAAGTGACAACATTTCAAGAGCTTCACACTCGGCCGCCGCGTTTGCACTGGCCGCTGCGGATTCAGGGTTTCCTCCCACTGCACAAACAGGCGCGCTGATGTTTCCTGGTCCGCAACACTGCCGCTGAGAAAACTCCGGGGAAGAATTCTGCTGGCAGCTGCGGGGGCAGAATTCTGTCTGTGATGGTTGAGATCTGGCAGTCAGGTTTATTCCATGTTGGATGGGATTTAGAGCGCAGGAGCGAAACCGGAGGAAACAAATGTAAGATTGGGGTCACACCGCTTCTGCGGACTATAAAAATGTGACTCAGGTTAGGAAAATGTGTGGACCTATCTTTGCTTGAAATTGTGAAGTCCTTCAGTAATAGTCAGCACTAAGGTCATCTCCGCCCTTTAACAGGTTCAGTAGGTTCGTTAATTGCCCGTTGATTAGGTGCTATTAAGACAACATGGAGCGGTGAAAAATTATCCAGGTTTTTATGCTGGGGGTGCCGGGCTCAGTGGTGGGGCACCTGCCCGCTGAGCCACAGGTCCCGGATTCGAGGTTTGGCGGGTTCTTTGAATAAGTACAAACTGATCCCCAAAACCCTCTCAACAGTAGTGCAACGTTCCCACAGTTGGAGATGGCGACAGTGTCTGGACTCGAACCGGGGTCGCCAAACCGAGATCTCAGTTAAGGATGCACCCGATGTAAAGTTCTGAAACCCGACTGGAAGCGCATCTTCCGGACTTGATTCTCAAATCCAGATGAAAATATGAAACCAAAAATAGAACACTCGGTTCCATCCTGATTGCTACGCATGTCTGTGCTTATTTTGTACGAAGCCTCTGACGGCTGCCGTGCAGATTGTAAATTGTGTCTCCGGTCCTTGGCAGGAGTATGCTGTTTTGTATCAATGAAGTGTAGTGCCAATAGCACGCAAGCAGTTTCATTACAAGCTTTCATTTTCCTGTCATTCCTTTATGGGCCTTAATTTCCTGTTACGTATGTACCTAAGATATTAGTTACAGTAAAAACTTACCTATTTGATCATGAGTGGGATGACAAACATAAAAGCTGAGCTTGCATGATTATTTTCACTAGAAGAAAATTTACAAAGCTTACCAACAAAATCTGCAGGATATGGCCCAAAGTGCGGCATCAGACGGATCTTAAAACGTGCCGGATGATCCGCAAAACCGGCCGGATTGCAAATCTGGGGCACTCCTAGCCGAAGCCTTCACCACTACCTGCAAAATTTCAAAAGATTTGCGAAATCTGTAAATTGTCATACCTACCTGTTTGAACTCCTTTGCGCCACTGAGCTACTATCAATTTCAGTTCTCGAGTTTAGAGCTTATGTTGAAGGTTTCATATATGGGCGGTAGATATTCAACACTGATTTGAGGCTTCTCAAACTAGTTGGTATCCCTCGTGTCTTGCTTCTGCGCCTATTCTCGTGTCCAAAGACTTGGTTTAGGGGAGAAAAGACCTGTTCTCACAGCAGCTAATTCTTACTTAACTAAAGCTGCAAGTGACCGCCTTTTTGTGAGCGACATCGTTTTCCCTGCAGACTATGTATATAGCCTTCGCAAGCATTAAACTCGAATTCTGTTTTTCATCTGACAAACCTGATCAGAATTTGCAGGCGCAAATATACCGCAGTCCGCACACGTCCTTCCTGCAGGTCGGTCAGCAGAGGGACGTCTGCTGGATCTGATTACTCATCAGTCGTTCCTGCAAGTTGCATCAGTTGCTGAGGCAACCCAATAACACCATGTTCATTTTGTCAGGCCCCTTTGGTCCCAAATCATCACATCCGTATGAAGGAGCCGGCCACCCTGACTGACTGTCAGCTGGCCAGTGTGGAGGGAGCTCTGAGTGAAATCTGGTAATAATCTAGTTGTCTGGCATGCCAGCGACATGATCTCACCTTGACCTTTTTAAGCCAAGAATCAGCAATGGTTCATATATAGGTTAAGTACATCAAAGTCGGGGAAATATTTCCGCAGTGTCAAGGTGTAAAACGGGGATTTCCACGGCATTCAATGTGTTTTTGTAATCTGCCGCCATCTGCCGTAAAGGCTGTCCCTGATCCAGGTAAGGGGCGGGCGGCTTTCACCTGGCTTTGAAGCGGTGTTTTTCCCCAGAGCGTGTCTCTTACAGCCGCAGAGAAAAATGTTTTCAAACGTTTCTGGTCTTCCACGACGTTATTTTATGAAGGAATGTTCTTTGTGGGAGAAAATATGTTTGCAGAGCAGTGTCAGAAGATGGAATCATAACCGTGCTTTTAAGAAACCTGGTTGGAAAAGATGTGGTAGAAACCGAAGAAGATTGATATGAATTGCCAAGAGTGTAATTTTTCAAAAATCTTTCGGAGTGCTCAGCCAGTGGGGTGGGGGAGGGCGGCGCCACATAGGGGTGGCAGCGTTGTGGGGGGCACTTTCATTGCACCAAATCTGCTTTTCATTTTTGTGCTTTTTACAGCACAGGGGAAATTTTATTTGAATGGTGGAAAAGTATTCTACAGCATTTTCTAAACGTGGTTGCTTTTTAGACGAAATCCCAAAGGCTACATACAAGTCTAAGAAGAATCCAGTCTGCGTTGTAGATTTATCCACCATTGAAGTACATCGTTTGTGGCGGCAGTTATGGCGGCACTAATCAGGGCGAAAGTCGTAAGGGGGGCAGTGATTAGCCGGGCGCGGCACGAATCAGGGCAAAGGCGATAAGCCGAGGACGGGAATGGTGAGTCGGGGTAGTAGTTATGAACAGGGGTGGCACGAATCAGGGCTGAAGTGATGAGCTGAGGGCGGCAGTGGTGAGCCCGGGGCGGCATGAATCATAGCGGAAGTTATGAGCCAGAGGCGACATTCATCAACCGGCATTTTGCATCTGAAGTTTGAGGCTGGAAGTTAACTTGTATGCTCACGCTGAGACTGTGACAAAGTTCTTTGTAGGTACAAATGCATGCACAGTTAAGCCATTTCACCTGTATGTATGTATGTATGTACATATATCACCGTATGACTGACGCGTTCACAGCCTTGATGAATGAATGTGTAAAGTTTTCAGTGGGTAGTCGGAAAGTCCACAGGACTAACTAATGTATGATTTGTTGTTTAGTTTCCAGTCGGATGAAACAATAGTTTTGATTGGCTGTCAGCTCTATCCAGCGTTGTGATTAGTCGGTGGCGAGGCTTCGCGGAGCTTCCCCGCGTCTTCAAGTCTTGTTCCCTGCCTTAGCAGTGGAGTAGCCAGACATCAGTGGGAATTCTATAACCCAGCAATTGTTTATTGATTATGATTAGAAAAGCACCAGGAAAAATTCATTTGGGCTGGGTAATGATTCGTCGTAATTTGTCATTTCGTCTATATATTTTCATGCATTTCCCCATTTTTCAGCCATTTGTTCATTCGTAGAATGTACTCGCGGCTATTTTGTCCGTACCGTTCACTCAGATTTGTTTACACCTGGTTTTGTTTAAGACCCGCATCTATTTTGTACAATCGGCAAAAGCGGGGCCAAGTCCTCTCGCTCCCTCGAATTAACCAACTTACATTTAATGTGCCACAGTCTTTTCAAATGAATAACAATCACTTTCATGTTATCTAGATCGGACATCACGTATATCAAATGGGGCACATAACACACTGCCGGAAAGTCGGTCCGATTGTTACATCGTTCTGCGAACATGCTGGTATCCCGGTGTGGGTCAGAAATCCTGGAGCCGGGCCTGCGGTGTGGCGGCTTCCTCGAGTGATACGGCGGCATACAGCGGGACTTCCCGCCCCCGGTCACGGCCGCCGCCGGTCTGTTTGTTTTGCCGATGTTTTTCTGGCTATCAGTCGCTGGAGAAGGTACAAAGGTGTCATACGCTGGAGAATGTCCAAAGGTGTCATACACTGATATGGCTCAGTCACTGGAGAATGTCCAAAGGTGTCATACACTGATATGACGGGAAACCTGGAGTGGTCTGGTGATTTGTAGTTTCCTTATATGCAGATTGATGTGTGGGGGAAATTGGATGGCGCGATAGGTACGGAGCGACACAAAGCAGGTGATATTCAAAGATAGCGATTGAGCGGTGTGTTGGCGTCACCTTGTCTTCTTGGTAGGTAGCGGGCTGAACGCGTTTCCTGATTGGCAGCCTGCAGAATAGCCAGGGGGCACTGTATACATGCAAAAGTATCAATTTCGGCTAGAGGGGTAAAATTATATTGTAGCTTCTCAGTCGCAAGAAAAAACTAGTTCACATCCGAATAGTTTGTGGGTTTAGAGCGTGTAAGTCATTCATTGACGGATCCAGATAAGATACTGAGGGTGGAGAAAATTTCCAGAGTTGTGAAAAGGTAGGATTTTAGAAAAGTAGGATTTTATAAAAGCAGGCCATTTTAAGGCACATAGTCCCCAGGATCTGCATGCGGTTCCTTTCGAGCGGATTGGCGAAAATTCGCCGCCCGTTTTAACGCTAGTCTGGTGCCTCCGGTAACAGCTAACCGCACAGTCGGCGTGTTTCCCGGTTGATATACATGCTGGAGATTTGTCAGGGGTTTAAAAATGTGGAATGCCGTTGCACCTGATTCTGCGTGCAGCTGAGTGGTATGCAGTTACCTTGTGAACTCTTTTTTGGCCATAAAGGAGAGCCCAGCTCCTGCTAGAGTCAGGTATGGTCACGGTATCAGTATCCCCGGGGCAGCGGTGGAATTCCCGCACTGTGGAGAATCGGCCGTCGGCGGGCCGGTACCGCCTGTGCCAGGTAACAGTTGTTGACTATCCTCTGCACACGTGACAATCCCGCCGTACATCTGACCCAGTGTTCAGGGTCAGCTGACTATCCTTTGACTGGTCTTCTGACTATCCAATATCCAGAAAAGCCTGCTCTAGAAGACGGGACTGTGCATAAGCTTAGTTTTATGGTTGAGCTGTTCAAATCCACGGTTGCTAGCCTGCTTGGAGGCAATGCTTTGAGCAGTGGGTTCGAAAGATCGAGACAATAAGAGTATTTGGTGAATAGAAAAAGGTAAAGGACAGGGCGTGTAATGTGGATTACCCAATTTCTAGTCACAAATGTAGTCTTTTTACAGTCGCAGTTTTGGAAATCTGCCTTGCAGTTTGTTTGTGGGAATATTTGTCTTCATCTTCATCATCATCATGTATTTCATCAAAAACAAGACAAAACATAAATTGAACACTTCGATTGGGGCAAAAGCACAAATGTGCTTAAATCAAGGCGCCTCTCGAGTCAACATCAACGCACAGTATAACACCGCCTGGATCGTCAGCTCCCCCATGTGTGTGTGTGTCACCACCCCGTGAGACGCCAGGGCATGAAATAATTTTAATGGTGAAATATTTACTTCAGCTACTAGGTCAGGATTGAAACCTCTCTGTTGAGATTATAAATTTCAATGTTTCTTGAGCAACTGCATAGTCCTGCTTACTAGTTAGAGAATGTCCCCTCAGTAGTATATCTAGTATTTTTAGCATTGTTAAGATAAGCAAAGTTCGTGTTTAGTACTTCTGATATTCTGTTCGATAGGTGTGTTCTCTGATTTAAGTACTTTGGACAGCCAAGAAAGAAATGTTTAATATCTTCGCAACGATATCCACATTCGCATGACGGTACTGCACACTTTTGGACTGAATATAGGTGACTGTTTAGCTGAGACATTCCTATTCGGAAATGGGTTAGTAGTGAGTTTTGTAGTTTGGATCCGTAAGAGTAGTATTTTGGAGGTTTGTTTATCCCTAGTAGCTCTGTCACACCTTTCTTGAACATTGTCTGTGAGTTACAAGCCTTAATCCCCGCTGGTAGTTGATTATATAACTTAGTTGTACTCGGCAAAAAAGAATTTCTGAAGTTAATAGTTCTAAAGGGCAACTGAGTTATTAAGTTTGCGTTACGAATTGGTCTATTGACGATGTTCCCTCGTATGTTTGGAAAAATATTTTGTATGTAGGTTAGCATGGCATAAGTTATGGAAAAAATTGAAGTTTGTGAATTTTACGCCGAACTTGGAGAGATGTCCATCCTAGGTCTGCTCTTAGCAAATCCGTACCGCTTCTTGCAAGACCATGCAAAATATGCCCCAGATGTTTTGTGTGCTTCTGCTTGCAACTCAATATTCGATTGAGGGTCGGCCTTATTGGACCTATGCACAAGTCCAGCTATAGAGGTCGACCTTATTTTCCTTGCTTTGCAACGCTGATTTCACCTTGCCCCTTACATTCCCGTTGTTCCCTCCACTCGACCCCGACCTGCATTTCCAAGTTATGAAGACACAATTAGCGGAACAGGAAGCAGAACAACGGCGATGCGGTCAGGCTTCAGTGCTGCGATTCCCAGCTCTAGGCGATGACACCAACAGAAAGTTCCGGGGCGCCGACATCACCCGAGTGTCCGCGTCACTCCACTTCCTTCTCTACCGCTTAGTGGAAAACATACTGCTGCTCAGCACAGGCCTTGAAATATAACACAAACCGTAACACGTCCTGGCCCTCTCCTCCCACCCCCCCTCCTCCCAACGAAACGCCGCACACGACAACGATACATAAGCATGTGGATGGAGTCGCCTGCCGGTCAGACTCAGTCTTCGAAGGTAATTGATATCAGCCTAAAGATTGAATTCTGAATTTTTGCTGATGAATGAAACCCACCTTTCCTCAATTTGTTGGTACTTTTGGCTTTTCTAGCAATGGCTGCTTCAATGCTAAACTGCTTTACAACAAAAGTTATGAAGTGACTTAAAGGGAGATACGCGAAAAAATTTTATTGTCTATATCAAAAGGCTACAAAAAGTTGTTTCAGAAGTCCTATTCTCATTTTTGCGAATTCGGCCTGCAAATGCCTTAAAATTGCTCTCAAAGTCAACATTTCTAGACGACTTTACCGGTACACCTCATATCGATGTATATGACGTACACACGGCTAAGGCTATCAATTTCTCTAAGAATTAGGTCATATCTATCCTAAACAGTGATGTAGAACTTTGGACTACTACAGAAAAAATTAATTTAGAAAAACAACATTCCAAAACTCTTTTGAAACAGAAATATAGGGTTTAAAAGAAATCACAATTAACCAATCAGAAGTCTAGGAATTGTCAAACCGGGGTCACGTGACCTATCTGACGCCAAAGTTTTGTCAACCTGCATGGGGCCGAAGCAGAAAATGGCTCAAGACCCGAGGTACGAAACCGCTGAAGACTTGAGCAATTATGTTTTTTTCCGTTTCTAGGGCAAACTAATTCATTTTGTAGTTTTTAAAAGCTTTTTAAAATTAATTCAAATACAAATACAGAAGAACAGAGATTTGTATTATAAAAAACATTTCTTTTCAACTTTGAATAGTTTTCGAAAAGTAAGTGATGGGTAAGGGCATAGGTAAGTGATGGGCGTTTTATCGAAACTGTTAACCTATTTCGATAATAAGTAAGTGGCCTCCCAAAACTTTGCCGAAGATGCAAAAATAATTGATAGTTTAGTTATCAGGATTTTTCAAATAGCAAGAAACCACAATAATAATTTTTTCGCGTATCTCCCTTTAAGTGAACTTCTTCATCCCGTGCACGGCGGTGTACGATGAACTGCTTTATTTTATTTTTATTTTTATTAGGGCCACTCCCAACAGGCACACTTGCCCAATAACAGGGAGTATTGGCGTGGGTGTTTAAGGATCCTCTCCACCGGGTCAGATCGGACACGGAAGGCGGTTTCCCGCCGTGGGGATTGAACTCACGTTTATCCATGCTATCCGATCCGTAGACTGGCAACGAAGCCACTAGGCCACCCCGGCCCCTATCAATAGAATATGATCGCCACCCCTTTGCAATCAACAGAATACGATTGAAGACTTTTAAAGTCGATAAGTTTCCAAACAATATATTTTCGTAATCAGGAATAAAGTGTTTCATTGGGCTAAACTTTTGATTCTTTTTTTAGCTAAGTCATTTCAAAACAATCGGATCTCTTCGCACTCCACGAAATAGTGTTACATACTGTCAACCGCACCGCAGCTATTACAAAAGGGATCGTCTATAATATTTGCAATACATAAGAAACGTCTCGTTGGAAAAAATATATGCGTTATCCTGTATTGCAGGCTCTGTAAGCGGGTAGATTTTGTGAGTATAAATGGGAGAAGGTGTATTTTCTTCCACTTCCCGACGAAGTCAACACCTTCATTGATCCATTTGTTCTGCGCGCATGGTATGATCGGTTTCAGCCATTTTATTCGGAAAATTTTGAGTTCACTAAGTGAAATGGAGATTTCACTTGGTGAAATTAAAATTTTCCTAATAAAATGGCTGAAATGGAGATTTCACTTGGTGAAATTAAAATTTTCCTAATAAAATGGCTGAAATGGAGATTTCACTTGGTGAAATCAAAATTTTCCGAATAAAATGGCTGAAACCGATCATACCATGCGCGCAGAACAAATGGATCAATGAAGGTGTCGACTTCGTCGGGAAGTGGAAGAAAATACACCTTCTCCCATTTACACTCACAAAATCTACCCGCTTACAGAATGGAGATTTCACTTAGTGAAACCAAAATTTTCCGAATAAAATGGCTGAAGCCGATCATACCATGATGGTACCATCAAAGTACCTTTTATGTCAATTTGGTCAAGCGTATCTCTGCTCCGGGTGGAGAGCGGCTCTGAACCGGCAGCGGGTCTCTTCCAATGGTTAGGAATGGCGCGGCACCAACTAATATAATTTAATGGGTTCAATGTGCCAAGGGAGTGCCTAGTTTTAAATGTGTTGATGGCAAAAATCTTTCCTCCACTTCAAAAAGCCATGTAGCAAATAAGCATCATGCCTGTACAACGCACGGGAGAAAAAGGAACGTCTACAAACACCTACAGCTGTATTATGCTATAAACCGATCGAATAATGGACGACAGTCCAGCATGCATGCGCATTTCACCCCATAGGACTATCACGGTGCGTGCCAGCTGTGAAGGTGAATCAGGGGCGGACGCAGAACCGAGCTTTGGGGGGCAAACCCATGTCGGCCTCTCCTCCTGGGGGGGGACGTGCAATTTGGGTGCTCCACAGACCTAGTACAAGCAACCTCTCCAAGTACATGATCGCTCTCCTGGGGGTCTCCGGCGTTTGGGGGGGCAAAGATAGTTTGGCCCCCTCCAGCGCTTTGGGGAGGGGCATGGCCGGAATGCCCCCCCCTGCGTCCGCCAATGAGGTGAATGTTCCCCCCAGCCTAGCACAGCTTACGAGCTCGGCGTGTGTTTTAAGTTTACTGTGGTCACATTGAAGCCGTTGCGGACACAAGGGGGGCTAGGGGCTCAAGCTCCCCTTCCCCAAATGTCAGAGTGCCTATAGTTAAGGCGGAGGCTGTTCCGAGGCAGTGGAGGGGGAGGATCGAGCCCCTAGCCCCCCCTCCCCCGAAATGCTGTCCTGGATTTGCCACTGCATGGGAGGACAAGTTCTTGTTTTAGAAAGTTAAGACTGATTCTGTGAATAGAAGAAATGTTTTTTCCTGGACTGAATGCCGCATAATATCGAAAACTGAAACCTTTGGCATATTTTACTTAGGTGCTAATGCCTCGAGATATTCGGGAAGGGGGATGGCAGCTCCATGGGCTGATCCCCAGCCGGAATATTGGGGGACCATGAACCCCGCCCCCTCCGTTGTTACGTCTATGTACTTACACCTGTCTCTCCCTCAGTCTGACAGCAAGCACAACCACCACCGTTCTCAACACCACACATGTAGGTTTTATAATCCGCCACGCCACCCCTCCCCACCGCGGCTTCAACTCGGCGCAAGCTGTACCCAACGTGACCTCTCTAACCTCTCTGCCCCGCGGGCAAGCGACAGCCAATGCGCGCATGGCGGCCGCTGATTGGTGGATGCGCGTTCACTTGTATTGCGAGAAATTCAGTGGAAATTTCTGCGTGAAAGTGATAAGGACTTAAACCATAAACCAGGAGATGAGTAAACATTATCTTTTTCAAACATTCCCAGCCATATTTTGCTCCCCATTGGCTTGATTATCTGGTGCGCCATCCAAGGCCGGTCTTCGGTACATGTGAGATAGAGCGGCGGCGGCCAGCACAGGCTAGCCGGCAGCCGAGTTCTCTGAAGTCAGAAGTGTCGTGATATGGGCTTCTGCTGAGTGGAAAGGAGTGGGGCTCGGTCCCAAGGTAATCGGGGGAAGGAGGAGAGAATCTACATCAAACTAAAATGTAACTTTCGGACGAGTAAGAGAGAGTGAGGATTAATAGAGAGCATAAAATAGATACTTTTATTCCATGATAGAGAGCGCTACCGAAGAACAACCAGACACTGAGAATATCTATGAAATTGAAGCTGATGGTGGCTATAGTCACTATCATCTCACGACAGTACCGATGTAAAGATTAACGAGTCGATTTTCATTAAAGGTCTACAACCGGTAATAAATAAAGCTAGTAGCTCGTGGCCTAATGACAAAATTCATCGTTTGATCCCACACTAGCGTTAACCCTTTCAAGTCCACCCATTGTTAATGTGGGCCTTAAGGAATGTTTGGCTTCTGCTACCCTCGCCCCACTTTGTTCTAACATAAATGTATTTGATAAGTGGTAGTCTGATTTGGCTGTTCAGAAACTGTTCACTTTAAAATGTGACTAAAATATTATGCATGCATGTATCATGGCATCTACAATCTGTTAAGGCATTCTACATAAAATATTAATTCGCAAAAGTGTGTAATCCCAATGTATGTATGTATGTACATACCTTTGATAGCGAATGGGCGTGCAAGTGATTTTTTAATTTTTTTACTGTGAATTTTGTGTCGTTTAATAATTAGTCGTGACAATGCTCTGGAGTGTGAAACAGCTGACTGAATTTTGGCTATTTCAAAACTATAAATGTTAATACATCTCTGGCAGATTATGATCACCAACATAGATTCTCTTCTCATTATGTCTTTGCCTTACTTCTTTCCTCTGTACAAAAAATCAACTTTGCAGACTGGTGAAAAATGGTTTCGGTATCCACGAATAATAACTAGGTACATACCTACAGGTCAAAACATCGGTGGACATCGTTAACGCATGGAAGAACCGAACAAAATACTTGAGAAGTAGCCACTTCACTTAAAAAAGAAACTGTCTGAGAAATATTAGTAGGGAATAGTATAAATCCTGCCGTGAAATGATAAAAAGCACTTAAAGAAGCCGCAATAACTTCCCTGAACAAGGAGCAAGCTGGCTCCCGAGAAACCCTTCCAACAGGAAAGAGTTGGCGACGCCATATGACCCTGGCAGTTGGTGCGTCGATAAGCCCCAAAAATTATTAAGCCGCAATAATAGAGTATGGCTCTTTGTTATTTTGTTTGAGGAAGCAGCCAAACAGCCACCGCCTGCAGGCTCTTCTGGTTTAATAATCACATTGAGGGGGATTGGGTACCCGCCGCTCGGGTTTTTAGAGATAGAATAAAAACGGTGGCGCGTAGCGTCACCGTACTTCGTATAACTTTCTTCTAATCATTTTTACAACATCAGGCAAAATTTTGAGGTTGGTTCATCTCAGCTCAGGTCACCATTGCAGGGCAAGTGACACCACCTCAAAAGTTTAAGATTGTATAACTCAGAACAGGGTGAGCCAATCTGATTGAAGCTCATATCACATAATGGGCTCACTGATTTCTACAAAATATGTTCCGGTATTTTGTGTATCGATGACCTTAGATCAGATACGAGACATGACCTCTCCATTGGAAATACATGGGAAAGTGGTTTAAACTGAATAACTTAATAAAGGATGGTGTTTAGCATTTATTTTAACGTCATTAGGTTTGTCTCATTCTTGCAGTTCCAATGATATGCATTTTGACCTAATTCAACTTTGGACTGGGCTCAGGTCAGGTCAAATCCTGCATTTGACCTGATTTGACCTAGCAATGCTATATCATATATCATTCAATTCGGTTTGCTGCGAGGATTCCAATGACCTAGATTATTTTGATCTATCGTTACTGGTTCAGATGAAATAACTGAAAACGTTCATCGACATGTTATCCCTGTGGTGGCATGCCTTGACCTCTAGTGACCCTAAATGTGACCGGAAATGATGGTTCAAATTTGTTTTCTGTAGAAAATTGAATGGGCTATCAAACGACCGATTTTCGCTAACTAGTGTGGTTCTGGAAATTGTAGGGGGCGGGTACCCGCTTTGGCATTGGGCGCTAGATACGGCATACGGGATTGAAAGCGGGATAGCGTGGGTACCCGCTTTGACCCGCTTTGATAGGGGGCGGGTACCCGCCCCTATCAAAGCGGAGGTGGCTCAGACTCCCGTCAATGCACGTGCTAACATTGCATGAACGGACTTGGCTAGTATCACTTCGAGAATGCTGCTAAAGCTGATACCGTGCTCTATCATGTTTGGTTCTATCATGTTTCCAAATTCCGTACTCTATCGTGTTTGGTTAGGAAACTTAAATTAACCCGCTCTTCAATTGCCCTGGGCTTGCGCACTTCTAGCTCAATAAAAAAGCTCCACGACAGTCCATGAACCTCCCCTGTCAGACATTGTCAGAAAAGCCAGACCCTCTCCACGTTCGTCAGAAAAAAGTGAGGCAATGCCAGCCCCCTCGCCCTTCGGTGGCTGACGTCTATGATAACAGCCCGTTATGGACTGCATCGCTGTCTTAATATGAAGTATGCAATACGTGATTTAGAAGGCATGTATATACAATCAGAAGCGTTGTTTTAGCAATTTGTACATATACATTTAGACATAATAGTCCATTATATATAATTATAATTGTCCATTATGTCTGAGGTGTTCCGTTACTTGGTAAAATATTAGGTTGTAAGCCAGATATTAAGTTGAAAGTTTGAAATTAAGACTTCTCTTCCAACCACCAGACGGAAGTGACGTAGTTTATGCTATATCACCTCGTCAGCAGTAGTCTGACGGTGACGGCACGTCACGATGACGTGACTTCCCAGGTTTGCCACGTATGCAGAAATAACAAAACCTCCCGTTACAATAGAAACAGAAAATCATACCGAAATATCAGTTTTGTAGGGGTTTGTGATCAAAGCGAGAAAATGATCAAATACAGTCCCAATGTATCGCCCTATACCTAACTATACTACGCAGGGCATGTAACATTAACACTTGGGTATCATGGTTGTAACCACAGGATAAGTTCCTATTTCAAGCACAAGTTTGAAAAAAACGACGGGGAAATAAAAGTAACGGACCTACACCAATCATGCCTGAATTTTTCAACAGCATTTCTATCAGCTCTGCTATCGGATGGCATTACTTGAGTACTCGCAGTTGCATGTCAGACTGCTATAAATTCAGCCTCCTCTGCTCTTTAACCGATAAGGCATTCGAGTAGGCACTGTGCGGAAATTTCGTCTCATCTTAAGATAAACTTCACCGTTATTGGTATTGCTGAATGCTCGTCAAGTACGTATGCTACCCATCATTGGCCTTCCTTTTCCTGTTCAAATAAGGCCAAAGGCAATGACGCAAAGCTTGATGATCGCCGCACTAAATACGGCTCCTGCGTGTGTTATCTAGTGCGTGCTTATTGATAGGAGGTTTACGAGACTTCTGGCCTGGCTTCCCATCTGATATCTAGGTCGAGCCGAGGACTCCCCAGAGTGCCGCTGTAGCTGCCTTCTTTTCTGAAAATTACCAGTGGCTAATTGTAACCAGCAGCCGATGGGAAATAAACTCAGTTCTGTCAGAGATTGATAGCCAATATACATATATATTTTTCTTTGAGGCAATGACGGTTGAATTATATAGCACTTGCGCACTTCGTTACTTTTCTTTGGAGTTTTTCTATTTTTCGTGCGTTGGTTTTGATTTCAGTCGTTAATTCGTTTAAAATGTTACCAAAACTCATTAATTAGAACTAGTTTCCACTGTATTGTTTTCAACAGTCATCTTCAGCATTAAATATTTTCTCATAGTTTTCATTCCACAATTCTAAAACATGTTTTTAGATATCGCGAGAACGAGCATTATAACAGTACCACTTCCTTAGTAGCTACACAAATCATGACATAGACACAGAAATAAACAGACAACTGTCGAAAACAGAAAAAATAGAGACAACCGTTACACAGACACATCTACAACAGAAACAACATGAGCAGCGCACACAAAACAGATGAGAGAATACTTAAGGATTTCATTAGGCGCAACGTAGAGTGCAAAAACCAAGAAAGACTCCAACTTCACATAAACTACCAAACACAGAAAACACGCAACCTTGTCATGATTAGCAAGCTAGTCGAGACAGTGCCATTGAAGCGCACCAATGTGGTGTATAAATTATCATGTCCACATGAGGGTTGTAGACCTCATGCCGAACACTACATTGGTGTGACTACAACGATATTGTCTCGACGGCTCACCATGCATCTGCAGGATGGAGCCATCAAGCAACATATGAAAACTACGCACAACACAGATCTTACGAGGCAAACACTAGTCCAGAACACACACATCATCGCTTCCACCACTGACACACGAAAACTAGCAGTCCTCGAAGCACTACACATACACGAACAAAAGCCCTCACTCAACATGCAGATCAACACACACCGAACACTTACGCTTTGGGGGGATGAATTGATGATTAATGTTCACTGTTAAAGAAAATATGCCACATGTAGCTGATGCAAAATGTAATTATTTTATGTAATTCGTGTTTTGAAATACAGTAAATGTAAGTGTCATGCGCTCAAACTATGTTAATATTCTTATAGGAATACCTAGATGCCTAGATGACCTCGTGTATGATAGGTAAGGTAGCTACTAAGGAATTGGTACTGTTATAATGCTCGTTCTCGCGATATTTAAAAACACGTTTTCGAATTGTGGAATGAAAACTATGAGCAAATATTTAATGCTGAAGATCAATGTTGAAGACAATACAGTGGAAACTAGTTCTGATTAATGAGTTTTGGTAACCTTTTAAACGAATTAACGACTGAAATCAAAACCAACGCACGAAAAATAGAACAAAAATCCAAAGAAAAGTATCGAAGTGCGCAAGTGCTATACAATTCAACCGTCATTGCCTCAAAGAAAACATATTGCCGAACTATTCGAATATATATTTATATATATATTTGTATATTTCGGCAGAATATTTTCATATAAACAGCGCTGGTTAAATTCGATTGCCGACGTTGCTTTGAAGATCTTCTTTTTAGTTCGGATAATTGAACTAACGATGTTTCTTTCTTCTCTGTTTAAATCATAGACTAATTCGCCAAAATTCATAGATATGGAAAGTAATAGGATTGGAAGAGTTAAGTTCATGTCAGGTAAGTAACATGGAACGCATCTTTCGACCGGTTTCACTTTATTTGTTAAAGCATTATCAAGAAAATCATTGGAAATTATGTTGAGGAACAACCTAAGTGGGCTCGGAGAGATTGGAACACATATTTGAATAACATTTTATACGAGCAACAGTATAACAACAAGCTTCGCCTAAGCAGATCAATTAGATGTACGGTATTTTTAGTTGACAAGATAAAGTTTACATTAGGCAACGCAGGTTGAAAATTAAATTAATAAGTATATTTCTTAAGTACGTATTGGAAAATCTAACAGCAAAATATTCACAATATCGATATTACAGAGTAGGTAAACAACTAAAATACATTTCATGTTGAGCAAATCTAAACCACAATGGCATAAAACTAAAACCTAATAAAGTTAAAACTAAAACCTTATACAAGAATCCCATTGTAATCACCTGCTTACCAATTTGTCTCACCATCCGGTATATATATATATATATATATATATATATATATATATATATATATATATATATATATATAACTATCTGCAGCTACACAAGACATATGATTTGACACCCAATGTATTAAGGGAAATATACTCCCGAATTGTACTATATATATTGTATATTTGGGCAGGATATCTTCTTTTAGACAAAGACCGTTGAATTCTATATCGTGTTTACAATTAATTAACTTCTTCCCTGCTTTCTGGATCTTGTTCACTATTTGTTTAACGTTATTTAATATTGAATCGAAAAAATTATAAGTGGTCTTAGACTTGTTTCAATGTGTTTTAAATATATTATACATTCATTATCAAGAAATAAGATACAGTGATGCGGGTGATGCTCAGTTTGTGTTTCTTCTCTGTCAATCTAGTTCGAAAAACGTTTTCTTAGATTAAATTCATGAGCTATAAAAACATAGAGCACTTCCAACTCCAATCGCTGCCTAGTACAATTGACACAATAAGTAGCACTCATCAGACACATTATAAGTACCAAATATTACAAATCTTAGCACCTCATAACTTACGATACTACACATCATTACACATCTACATCAGATCATCACCTTATAACTTACACATTTTGTACTCCCCAAAACGAAAGTTTTGCCATGCGAATGTTTTTCTGTGAGTTGAGGAGTGGTGTGTGTTCCTGGTTGATTAGTGCTTCGGCTATTTCTACTTTAGTGGGGTTGTTGTTGCGGTGTATGATTTTGGTGTTGTCTACGAGAATGTTTCTTGTGATTTTTGTGCCGTGTGCTTGGTGAAAGTGTTCTTTGGGGGCCCCCTCCTGTAAGTGCCTGTAAGTGCATTGTAAAGCATTGCCCTAAACAATACTGACATAGCTCCATACACCTACCTCCGTTATGTTGATGACTGCTTTCTTGACGTCAAAGACACCCAACAACTTGAGAAACTTATCAGCGAGCTAGAGAGAAACTCAGTTCTACATTTCACCTATGAACTTAGTAATGACAACACCATTTCATTTTTGGATGTTCAAGTCGAACGGGGGGACAGAGCGTTCATAACTAGCGTCTATCGAAAGCCCACACACACTGGAGAAACACTCAATCCCAACAGTGAGTGCCTTGAAAGATACAAAATTAGCGCAATCCGTTCATTTGTTAGAAGAGCCATCCGCACAAGCTCCACACATCAGGCCATGCACTTAGAATTTTCCAGACTGAAACAGCTGCTAGTCAACAATGGTTTCGCAAACCAGGACATCGACACAGAAATAAGACAACAGCTGGAAAACACATACGGCAAAAGCACACCTAAACCTGACCACACACCAGTAACACATCACCTCTTCTACCGCAACTTCATGAACTCAGCATATCAGACAGACGAGAAAATACTGGCCAACATCATAAAGAAGAACATCAGATGCAGGGAGAACACAAACATAAAGCTATACATATACTATTAGACAGCCAAGACAAGACACTTAGTCATGACAAACAACCCAACGAAGACAGGATGTTTGAAGAGTACCAACGTAGTGTACTAGTTTGATTTCCCAAACGAAGGTTGCAGACTTCTTAACATCCATTACGTTGGCTACACTTCAACCACCCTGTCTCGCCGACTTACAATGCACTTATGTACAGGAGGGGGCCCCTAAAGAACACTTTCACCAAGCACACGGCACAAAAATCACAAGAAACATTCTCGTAGACAACACCAAAATCATACACCGCAACAACAACCCCACTAAAGTAGAAATAGCCGAAGCACTAATCAACCAGGAACACACACCACTCCTCAACTCACAGAAAAACATTCGCATGGCAAAACTTTCGTTTTGGGGAGTACAAAATGTGTAAGGTATAAGGTGATGATCTGATGTAGATGTGTAATGATGTGTAGTATCGTAAGTTATGAGGTGCTAAGATTTGTAATATTTGGTACTTATAATGTGTCTGATGAGTGCTACTTATTGTGTCAATTGTACTAGGCAGCGATTGGAGTTGGAAGTGCTCTATGTTTTTATAGCTCATGAATTTAATCTAAGAAAACGTTTTTCGAACTCGATTGACCGAGAAGAAAAACCAACTGAGCATCACTCGCATCACTGTATCTTATTTCTTGATAATGAATGTATAATATATTCGAAACGCGTTGAAACAAGTCTATGACCACTTATAATTTTTTCGATTCAATATCAAATAACGTTAAAGAAATAGTGAACAAGATCCAGAAAGCAACGAAGAAGTTAATTAATTGTAAACACGCTATAGAATTCAACGGTCTTTGTCTAAAAGAATATATATATATATATATATATATATATATATATATATATATATATATATATATATATAGACATCTGATTTGACACCCAATGTATTAAGGGAAATATTGTCCCAAATTGTACTATATATATATATATAGGGGAAGTCCGTGCAAGAGTACGCACTTAACTTTCTAAAGGCTTTCACTTTTCTCCTATATGTCTAGCAGCTAAAATTTTTAAATGGTTGTTAAGCCTGAATAATTGTCTATGTATGGTTCATGTTTCAGCTTGATGACTCTGAACGGAACTTGCCACGGGCCCATCAAAAATAAAAGTCACGTGCGTACTCTTGCCGGAGTGGGTCGGTAAGGGTACGCAAAAGGGGAGGTAGGAGTACGCATTGATGTCCCACTGTGCTTTATGTGCATAGGCCATGTGGCGATTTTTTTGTCGCCAAACTAGGCGATTATATGATTTTATATCGCGCTGAATATACAAGAACTATGTTGCTATGTTTGGTTTTCCAAATATGAATTACGGACTCTGTTCCGAGCGAAAATTAAATTTTCCTATCTCGTAAGCATGCGCACTATTGCACAATGGTCCACTGCGTACTCTTGCCGGACATGCTCCCATGGGAAGAAAGTCTTCATAAGCAAGTTGGCAAGCATTTTAGCGTGAGCTCCGGTCCTGCAGCTCAGTCCCAGCTCAGCTTTCTTACTGATGACAGACCGCAATACAATATTTTTGATAATAGAAGCATGGTCTAGAAGTTTACCTAGTTAAGAAATATTACATCAAGGGTGCCCAGAAACTTATTTTGCTCTGTACTCCCGTGGAAAGAACAGGAGCACGTTGAGTTTTTGTGTGCAGCCTAGGCACTGACCTTGCTATATTGCAACAGGGTATCCGCCATCTCAGTGGTTGCTAAGTAACCAAAACAGTTTGCTGCGTACTCTTATCTCATGCTCCTTATCTCCTGGGGGGATCCAGTTGCGCGTAGCTTCCGCCCGCGCTCTCCCTACGCCCGCGCTGATTTGGGCGGAAGTTTGCGCGTAAGCGATTTGGAGGGATGTTCGGGAGCGAGCGATCACGCGGAGCTCCGCGCCGTCGTAAGTTAGCGCGTACCATCTGGGGCAATCCGAGGCGGCGGTGAATGCCGCTGGCGACCGTAGTAGATGGACGCTAATGCTAAAACTCCCATAGAATACAGTGCTTTTCTGGCCGTAGTAAACTCACGTCATAGGTTACAGCCTGCTGACTGCTGTACGGTGTAGGATTTCCTGGACGACTGTGGGGGAGGGGATGAGAGGAAGACACGGCCCCGCGCTGGGAGGTGAGATGATAAAAGTGCTCGGATCAGATAAAGGGAAAAGCATTCACCGTAAACGATAATTTATGAGTGGGATTTCCAAATAAATGAGGCATGCATGAGAAAACGATATTATTTGGCTTACTCCGAATGCGTTTTTATGTTAAGCCTACCTCAAGTCAATTTATCTGGGCAGGACACGGGCTTCACGCAACACACTTTTGCCTCGTTGTACTATGGTGCCATTGGATTAGTCGGAGCACTGGGGGAGAGATGAACCCGGCAGGTCCCAAGAAGCCTGGCTCGGCGAGTGCATTTAGTGCATTTTTGCATTCCGCCTATGAATTTGACCCAATTTTCCTTATCTTTCTGCCTTTGGCACCATTGAAACAGCACCAGAAATTAAAGAATCCTCACGCTCACATTTCTCAGGGTGAACTGGGTTATCGCTGGCGTTCCATGCCAGCCTCGACGAGACCGCTCAGGGACGGTGAGTGGTGCGAAACGTGAGATACGTCCTGTGGCGAACAGCAAGGTATATTGGAGGGCAGTTAGCATTACGGCTGGTGATCCACTGGCACAGCTGCAGTGATCTACGTTTCTCTTCGCCTGTGTCTCTTCTGAGGATTTCCCAGTGAGATGCTGGGAATTTGTGGGCCTCAATTATTATTATACATACATGTTTTGTCGAACGCAAGTCATATAACTTGGATTCACTGACATTTCCAATATCTTTTGTTACTTTAAAGAATCATACAGGCTTCCGCGCTGTCTTCCGTGCTGTTGAAAAGACGCAGAAAGTTAGCGCCTAAGACGGCAAGTTACGACACTACTTTCGCCACAACTTAGCTGCGCGCCGATGGATCCCTCCAAAAGCCGCTGCGCGCTAACTTACGCCCCCGCGCAGCTGCGCGCTGTCTACCGCGTGTCCAGATCCCCAGCCAAAGTTCACCAGTTATACTACAAAAACCACATGAACACACAGTACAAAACAGACGAAAAATCCTTAAAGACATAGTGAAGAAAAACATATCATGCAAAAATGAGAACGAACACATCCAACTAAACATCTATTACCAAAGCAAAAAAAACACGCAACATAGTCATGAAGAACAGCCCAGTCACCACAAAATATGCAAACCGCACCAATTTAGTCTACAAATTCACCTGCCCCCATGAGGATTGTAGGCCTCATGAAGACTACATTGGTGCCACCACAACAACACTATCACGACGCCTGACCATGCACATACAAGAACAAACTGGCCCAGCTGAACACTGGTTACGCAAACACAAGTCAAAACCACCACACAAACTCTTGAAAGAAAACACCAAAATCATCGACGCAAGCACAGACCACTACCGCCTATTCATAAAAGAAGCACTTCACATCAACAGATACAAACCGTCACTAAACATTCAGAAATACACTAACATTTCCCTGGCGCTCTGGGGTGTACAAGAATATGTATTTATACCAGGGCATATTTTAAGCTACAAAGTGGTGGGAATTTTGCCCACCAGTCCCCCATGCTATGCCCACCAGTGAACGGCCATGGACGGCCCAGTGCCCACCAGTCACCAGCCATTTGATGCTGTAGGAGTGCCCTTTTAGTGGGAATTTGTGCCCTTTTCAGCCGAATGCCCACCAGTCCCAATTCCTTAAAATATGCCCTGATTTATACCTACATGTGTTTTTATATACCTGAAATGTGTTCGCGAAACTAAAAGTATTCTTAAATAGTATGCCTCGTAAAATGTACTAAATAGCCATTTTTAAATGAACTTAAAGATTAGCAACTGCGGCACCCAGCACAACTTCCTTTAACCTTGATAATGATTGTGTAAAATACAATTGAAACGCGTCGGTAAAAATGGAATTTAAATGAATATCGGGCACTTACTAGATAAAATACCAGATTCAACTAAAAGACATTTAATCATATTCAAAAACTTAACAGGAAACTCTCAAAAGCCCAAAACTTAGAACTGTACAACGATACTTACCTCAAAGAAAATATCTTGCCCAAATACACCAACATAAGGATATATTAACACTTAAACCAACACAGCAGGCAGATGAACGCGTTTCGACAAAAATTGTCTTCTCCAGCATCTATGGTAGGAGGGATCCCATAAATGCTGAAGAAGACAATTTTTGTCGAAACGCGTTCACCTGCCTGCTGTGTTGGTTTAAGTGTTAAGATCTGTCAACCACTGTTATATAAGGATATATATATATATATATATATATATATATATATATATATTATTTATCAGAATATATTACATAATATAATATTACATAACATATATTACAGAATACATTATCAGAAAACAAATGAACAAATACTTTCAAAACAAGACACCAACAACTGAGACCGGTACAACCCACAAAATATTCTACCAGAACTCAATGTCAACATCATACCTCAAAGATGAAAAGGTCATTCAAGCTATCATCAGCAAGAACTGCTCGCCAAAGCAGCTCGGCGACTCTATCGAGCTAGTGATATTTTATAAGAGCCCTAGGACAGCAAATCTCGTATTGAAAAACAACCCTTCATAAGACCACTCAGACCTGAAAGCCACAGATTTAGTGTACAGATTTAAATGTAAACATGGTGACTGTGCGCACCAAACAAACTGTTCCTACATCGGCTACACAACAACCACACTATCCAGACGACTGACGAACCACCTACAGCAAGGAGCACTGGTGAGCCACGTGCGCCTCTCCCACAGCAAAGAACCCACCAGGAGCGATATTGTGGAGAACACCACCATACTGACGCGCTGCCACGACAAAAGAAAACTGCAAGCCCTGGAAGCGGTCTACATCCGTGAAATGAACCCGACCATCAACAGACAGATGAATCTGGTGGCTAAACTAGCCTTGTATGAAAGCGTCCCGCTGAGATTACATAGCTAAAACCCAGAACATCTAGCTATTAAAGTGCGAACCCGTATTAAAATACGTTAGTTTAACGCAATTCAAATATCATTGTGTATCCGTGTGTGTTTATGATTGATCATGTCTTAGATTTTAAGGATATTGGTAACGTGCAAACTTCGAAAACGAAGTGCCCGCACGAATAATGCATCTCTTGTGATTGTTTTTTACTTGCCTATGCTATGAAATAATGTTCGCTCATTTTAGAAGGTATGGAGTCCGACGCAAATATTTACGAACACTAGATCGATTTTGCTGTGTATTTAATATGTTTAATTATGCCAGAGGATGATATTAGAAATATCGAAACGTTGCAAAGCCCAGAGTCGTTTGGTGTTATTTTAAAAGAATTCAATCGCGAGAACAAGAAGCTTATCAGGACCATAGAATCACTTAGCCGAAAAGTAACAAAGGCCCATTTCGCCGTCATATTCAACGAATATATATATATATATATATATATATATATATATATATATATATATATATATATATATATATAAGAGGTGTAAAGGCCGTGGCTGTGGTACAGTCGCGGTAAGCCGTGGGACAATAGTGCCGGCACCGATAGCTCGGCCCAGGCAGCATTCAATGCAAGAGAAATGAAGGTGTTATATTTATATTTTCTCATGATCAAACTTTATTAAATGGTTTTTCGAACCCATGACTTTAAAAGTATAAAAAATAACAGAGCATATTTCTATTTGATTCCTGATAATGAATGTTTATCGGATGTATTGAAACGCGCTGAGTTTAATATAGGGGAGACTGGAGTCAATTGTAACAAATTTCACATTTCTGGTTCTGGAGAAATGGTGCTTTGAGTTAGAGCATTTATTATTATATTTTCATCAACTTTGAAGATTTTGGAATGTGATGGACGTCGAAATATTTCAGAATAAAGAAAATTAGGGGTCAAAATTTCACTTCTAAAAATTTACTTCAGCTGTTACAATTGACCCCACGTGAGGGGCAATTGTAACAGCACCGAGGGTCAATTGTACCATGTTAAAGCCGTATGAATTTCGACGATTTATTTTTACCATAAAAACATCCTAATGCGAACACCTCTGCATCTTTGGCCTTCACTTCAGCTTCATCGACCGTCTCCAGTCGAGTCCCGCGTTCGGTGGTGCATGGTCGAAAACGAGGCATTCTCTGAAAGTGCGAGACATTTGTTTGAAAACAGCCGATGCAATTTTTTTAGAAAGATGAAGAGAAAAACGAATACCGGTGATTTGAATAATCCCTATAAATGACCTGAATATATCGCGTTCAAAAATTTTGCAAACATTTACTTATCAGTCCGGTCAGTAACTCTTGAACTTGTTGCCGAAAAGGAATGACCCTTTCTAGAGCCAAAACGTACTATTTTGGGCACATTTGCTTATTGG
Source organism: Lepas anatifera (assembly GCA_034440635.1). Lineage (NCBI taxonomy): Eukaryota > Metazoa > Arthropoda > Thecostraca > Lepadidae > Lepas > Lepas anatifera. The sequence continues at coordinate 42,664 of JAOTON010000676.1, read as the reverse complement.
ACAGACTACCTACAAAAATATATTTATAATTTGACTGAAATATCGTTCATTTTTCAAACTGGCCACATATAGCCTTAGCAGCTGATGTGTCCTTAAATCCCAATTATCATCGTTAATATTTCAATTTAAGAAACATTATAGAGGGCAGCCTACATTGCCACTTTTCCGAAACATATACCAACCTACAAACAAACATATCCTTGGAAAGCAATGTGATTATCATAAACAGTAGTGCACGCAGGGGGCAGCGGGCCCGCACTCCACTCTCCCCCCCACACTGGAGGATCTAGGGGCAAACAGGGCAATTTTCCCCCAAATCGCCCGATTTTTGCCGTGTTTTCCCGATTTTACGCCGCTTTGTTCCCCCCCACCCCCAACGGTCAGCCTGGATCCAGGCCTGCCCCCCCAACGTGTTAAGTGCCTCCTCCCAAAAACAGTTGACACTAGATCTGCAAAGCAAAAAATTTTATCGCTCCCTCGCCCCCCCCCAGGATATGAAGATTGGCCCCTCTATTGGGTGAACAAGTGCGCCTCCTTCATTGGCCTGACGTCCCCTCGTCAGCCCCCCCCAAACGAACATCCTGGGTGCGCGCCTGATCATAAAATAACTAACCTACCAACTGCATTTGTGCAGTAGAAGCAAGTTTAAAACTTCGTTAGGCCATAGGGGTCAATTGTAGCATTGTTACATTTGACCCCAAGAAAAATGTTACAACTGTCCCCATCGCAACGCGCAATCTTTTAAACCATATTGCTGCTCAACGAGCTGGCCTAGGCGACAGACTCTGTGCTCAGTTCATAGATAATTAAACACTTTTATGCACTGAACTGTTCCCGCTGTACCTTATCATACCCATCAATAAGCTAATCATCTTTAAATATTTCAAAAGTTACAAAACACCCTCAAAAACACATAATTGTGAACAGCGTCTGACTTACCCGCCGCACCGAGTTGAAACTTCGTTAACAAAGGCAGCGGCGGATTGCGCATTTCCGGTTGTGCCACCAGCGTCATCCATTGATTAGTTGAAGCAATATGGCCAGTGTTACAATTGCCCCGTGTTACATTTGACCTTAGTCTCCCCTATGACCAATCATGATATCTTCAATTCAATACCTGATAACGTATAACATAGCGGACAAATTTCCAGAAAACCACTAAACGCTTTTAGCCAAATATAGGGAAACGTGCAGCAACTTTCAACAAGAACGAATCGATAGCTTGGTCTTTCACGAATGCACCAGGCAACGACACGCCAGCATTCGGACATCACAGGCCGAAGTCAATAGTCGGATTAAAAATCCACTCTCTTCCACTTCCCGCGTCAAAGCATCACGGCTGTTCCTAGCTCCCCTGATATCTCATCGCTGCTTGCTCTGTTCGTATTTTCCCCGGTCCTGCCCGGACCTGAGTCCGCCTCTGCTGCCCCTGCGGCTCGATACAGCTCTCAGCGGACTGATGTTATCCGGAAGGCGGGGGAATTTCCTTCGCGGATGGCTGGGTCTGGCCCTCGCCTACGTGGGCATCTCAAGTAGGCCCTGTTGCCAGGAGCCGGCGGGCAAACCCAGAAAGTTCACCTGAGTGCTGGCGTCAGGCGGCACTCCAAAACGATGCTGTTAATCAGGAGCACTTGACGGAAGGAAAGGGCCACCTTTGAAGTTTATCGAGGACTTTGAGACGCGGATGGATCGGCATTCACTAGCTGCAGGAGACACTCGAGAATGTACGGGAAATTGATGCATCGATGGCACTACAACTAATCATTTTTGGAGTTGTTGAGATTTGAGGTATTTGCGAGCTAAGATTAAGAGTTCTGACACCAGTAGTGGATACTAGGGGGCTAGGGGCTCAAGCCCTGCCGCCCGACATGTCAGTGTCTATAGTAGCTTCCTAGCCGCAGGCTACCCCGAGGTAACTGCGAGGGAAGCTAGAGCAACCTAGTCCCCCCCCCCAATGAAGTCCTGGATCCGCCACTGTTTGACACTTAAGTGATGTGATGGCATGCGTGAACTAGACATTATTGTGCCATTTGAAATGGAATATCCCAGCTTCCCGGACATTATTATCGCGATGGCTAATGCAGGATTTGTGTGATGGTTGTACCTTGCATAATGCCTTGTTGAAGCGAAAGGTGGGCCTTTTGCTCAAGACAGATCCTGGAGGGTTTTATATTGACACGGCTATACAAAATCTCAGCGGGGCTCAAATTTCAGAGTTTTCCGGACCCTCCCCCCCACCACCGGGATACCCGGCCATGCTTTCTACCCCAGCTGCTATTTCTGCAAGTGCTTATATTAGCCTCAGTCTTTCTCAGCCGCCGGTCGTCAGGGTCAGGCCATTAGTGCCGACTGTAAAGAACCAAACTGGGCTTCCCCTGTCCACACACTAAGCTGGAGCTTTCCCCTCTGTTCGCAGGGATTACACTCGGGAATCCAAAAAGGGATTTGTTGTGTGATTTGTGGTTTGCATTGTCTTCACTGCTGAGGTTATATGGTGTAGCCACTCTGCACCAGGGAAAGAGCTCAAAAGTGGCAGATATGTGCGGTATTTGATCCAGCACCTCCAGCTTCTGAACAATTACTCCAGCTCCGCACAATTGATAATCCAAAATAAGGTGCACTAAGGCCCTAATACAAAACATGAAGGAATTCCTTTCCATCTGGTTGCAGCTATTTGATTGGTCTAAATCCCAGGTCCCTACCATTCATTAAAAATTGCATGCATGCCAGCGAGTGAACCATTTTTACTATATGCGTGCTGTACTTTTCAATCTAATAGGTTCACGTATTGAAAGACCCCAGAGAGATCAAGGAGGGGACTTTTCTGTTTAATAAAATAGCTACAATCAACTTGCAATGTCATCCCTATGCTTTCTTTCTTTTGAAGCTAAAATTAGTATTCAGTTTTGAATATCGATGGTGCACTGTGTTTGACTGTGCTCAAAGCAAGTCTATGCTGTGTCTGTGATCAATGTTGTTATTTTGCAGACGATAAAAGCTGCTGTTTTGATGGGGTCATAAATTGTACAAAAATTTCCTAGCGATTTAGAACGAAAAGGATGATGTCCGAACCTCTTTTGTCCATAAAAGGCTCGTTCTTAGATCTTCGAAAAGTGGAACGCTCCCTTTTTACATTGTGTATTCGAATCCCGCACGGCTTTGCTCGTGCAGATGCGATTGGATGGAACGATTGGATCCCACGTCTCATGCGTCCTCCGTATGCAAGGTAGATGCTTCTGGCACATGAACTTTCACGATTGCAGTTGGCTTTCCGTGCGATGGCTCGGTTTCTGGTGATGTGCTAAAGTAAAGACAGGAACCTGAGCTCCCGGCTCCCGAGAGCAGCGGCGGCGGAACGGTTTCGTCCAAGGGGAGAGGGCACCTTCACTGGGTCCATCTCATCAGCGGGAAATATAGAGGATCGTTTAACGGTACATTTCACAGAAGTCATCACCTCTTTATCGTGAGGTCAAAGACGCAAAATTTTCCGAAACTACCCATTTCGAATTATACCCAAAAGTTGTTTGGCTGGGCCACAGTCGAGCATTTTTAACTTGGAGGCCAAAATATATAGCTAAAATAAACTAAAAAAGCCAAAGGGCTTTATCATCTATGCGCGTCACCACCAGTAAAACGTGAAGAGGTCAAGTAATTTACCACCTCTGACAATAAAAGCTCACATTAGGAATAGAAAACCCGTCGGATTCTGACTGCTGGGTGCCTTCAAGCCCTGTTGAGTGTCCCCAGTTTGCCTGAAATGGGGTAATTTTCGTGAATGGTGGGGCAGTCCCACAATAACCTCCTTGTTCCATTATCATCATTAGGGTCTTTGGTCTTAGGGCACGTGGACTACTAAGGCCATTTTGCACCGCACAACAATAAGAAAGGAAAATAAAATAGTAAGAAGGACCAAAATCTTGTCAAGCTGCGGCTACATGCATCGTCATCAATGAGAAACAAAACAGGTACATGAAACAAGAGGTGGGTGTAAAAAAATAAATACGGCTTAACACACATGCAGGTCAAGATATTTCACGTGAGAAACCTAAATGGCTAGGAGAGAGAGAGTAGATGACATTAAAACCAACGCTCTCCAGCTAATACATTACGCAGGTGACCTCAGCAGGCAGATGCTCCCCCAGGAGCGAATTCAGTGTGGGATACCCCGTAAATGACGAATCCTCTCTATTTCAAAGTCACCACATTCCACCAAGACATGTTTCGCGATGAGTCTATCACCAGAAACCGGGCATCTTTTGGAAACGACTAGCTAAAAGCTAGGCCTGGGTAGCGTGGGTGTGTCCCAATCGCAATACACAGAGCGTGACCCCGTCCTTTCTGCAGCCCGCGCTGCTGCTGCTGAACGAGGAGGATCCTAACCGGGGCTTTGGCTCCTGAGTTTCTTGCTCCCAGGGTTTCCGGGCCTCCGGATTCCGAAGTTTATGATGATATACATCCGAGCCTATAGGTACAGAACTCCTTGCAGGCTTATAAAGTTTTACATTTTTTGTTGCGGTGATTTTGTCACGTTGTCGAGCCGCCAGCAGCAACGTGTCGACTCTGTCCAGAAAGTTACAAATTTTGGTCACCCGAACTACTTCAGTTCTTCCGACGTGTCAATGTCTTTGTTGTCGAGCCTCTATCCTTGGAATGACTCAGTTCTACAAAATTGTATATAAGAATGGAAAAACAACTACACTATCCACATATGAGAAGAGGGCTGAAAGGAATCGTGCTACGGAATATTATTTAAGAAAATGAGAAATGAGCCATCAGGACGAGAAGTCAAAAAGCAAGGAATATATCTGAACCTTAGAGCAAAAGAGCGCCAGAAGTTATGGTGTACAAAATCTGGAAAGACAATTGATAAGATTAGTTTTGCTGTGTGCCCTATGTCCCTAATTTGATATCTCGCTAGTCCCAAAACCTGTCGTTTGTGGAGCAGTGAACGCTTTGACGGCAGAATTCAGTCAGAATTCGTTTCCACCACGTGTTTAGCCAGAACACCACTCAAGGGAGAGCAGAAAGCCCCCGAGAAGGGGCTGCTTTCTGCCCACAACACGCTTACTATCTGCAACCGCATGGTTTTGGTTAAGCGAAATATGCAGTAGGTTATATATTTTACGGGATGTATATTTCAGACAAAATCCTGCGAAAGGCGTTGTTCCCTAGAATTTTGAATAAACGAAAAGTATTTTCATAAAGAGCAACAGCTTTCCCTAAAATATATTAATATAGAGAAGTATTTATTTTTAAAGAAATGATTCTAGAAAAATTTCTGACGCTGATACTATTCAGCAACCATGCCAACTCAAACCAGAACGGACCGAAACGTTTTGGGAAAGTATTCGTATATTTCAGCCTGTTCTGGGAAAGTATTGGTATATTTCAGCCTGTTCTGGGAAAGTATTCGTATACTTCAGCCTGTTTTGGGAAAGTATTCGTATATTTCAGCCTGTTCTGGGAAAGCATTCGTATATTTCAGCCTGTTTTGGGAAAGTAATCGTATATTTCAGCCTGTATTGGGAAAGTACACGTATATTTCAGCCTGTTTTGGGAATGTATTCGTATATTTCAGCCTGTTTTGGGAAAGTATTCGTATATTTCAGCCTGTTTTGGGAAAGTACTCGTATACTTCAGCCTGTTTTGGGAAAGTATTCGTATATTTCAGCCTGTTTTGGGAAAGTATTCGTATATTTCAGCCTGTTTTGGGAAAGTACTCGTATACCTCAGCCTGTTTTGGGAAAGTATTCGTATATTTCAGCCTGTTTTGGGAAAGTATTCGTATATTTCAGCCTGTTTTGGGAAAGTATTCGTATATTTCAGCCTGTTTTGGGAAAGTACTCGTATACTTCAGCCTGTTTTGGGAAAGTACTCGTATAACTCAGCCTGTTATTTGTCGTTCTTCTTACAAGGTCGAACTGACTCGTTTGCTTTACCCGTTTCACTGTAACCTTAAATTGGAAATAGTTTAAAGTTAGTGTTTCTGCTATTTGTACATCGGACGATTATTTAGGTACTTATGCCACATGCCTCGAGTCAACGACGGCCAAATCTTCACGCGAGTGGATTTGCTGTGTCAGACTCTGTGCGTGCGTGAAAAAGTCTTACAAATTCAAAGTTTCTTTCCAAAAGCCCGGACCAAGCGTCGCTTCACGGCTATCTTCGCGGATATAAGGGGGACACCCCAATGGTGGTGCCCCTAGTGGTGGATTTAGCCGGTTGATTTGGGGGAGGCAAGCCAAAGTAGAAAACAATATAAAGAATATCGCACGGTGAAACATTTTGTCATGATATAACTGGACAGTAGGTTCTCGAGGTAAACCCAAAACTCGATGAGCAAAAAAACATTGAGTGAAAGATTTGGCCACAAGAGGCTTGTTTTGCTCACCAAGGCCGAATGCATACACTAAAAAAGACTGGTTCTGTTTGAATTCGAGAGTTGAAGCACCAAAACTTTGCTTTTAAACTAAAAATGAGTCGGGGAAAAACGGAGGTCGACATCTTTGGGGCGAGGCAAACCATAGTTTCGGATCCGCCACTGGTGCCCCTTGGCTCGTCCAAGGGGGCATAATGCTTCAGTGCTCCCCTCCCCGTTCCGCCGCCTTTGCCTGAGAGAGCTTCACTTAAGCTCTGTAGAGCTCTACTGAACAATGTTCGAACGCTGTTTTGCTAATTTTTATCGCTCATAACGGAATGTATTATAAGTCTTTGGGCGCAAGCTGCCTAAACCTCAACTGGTTACCCTATATCCTAAATAATGGCGGTGTTTTTGATAGTGGCATGACATTTGAAACGAATAATAAAACTACATATATCTTTCATACACACATTGGCTAACGCAGGGGTCATTCTGGACATGCCCCTCCCCAAAGCGCTAGAAGGGGGAAAATATATATTTTGCCCCCCAAAGCCCGGATATTTTTGGAAAAAAGGTGTTTACACTAGGTCTGTCGAGGAGGGCGATCATGTACTTGGAGAGGTAACTTATACTAGGTCTGTCGAGCACTCAAATTGCGTCCCCCCAGGAAAAGAGGCAGACATGGGTATGCCTCCCCCAAAAAAACTCGGGTGTGCGTCCCCCCTGCATACACATCTGAGCCAGCCACCCGCTGGCGTTGGTTGGTGCCCAGCCAGGCTATGCCCAGGCCTTTGTGTAAACCAGGAAGGTATCTTCATACACGATTCAAACTGATCGATGTTTATAAACTTCTGCTGTGAAATAAAGGGCAGACAATTTCCAGTAGAAGGTGGACCAATGAAATGCGAATGGAGCCGTTGCCGTGCCTACGGGGCTTACCTTCACACACGATAATGATCGGTAGCCAGGAAAATTCCCACCGAAATACCCAGCACCGTGCTATGTATGTCTGAGCGGTTGGTGTAGAACTGTTGGACATTCATCGATGTCGGTTGGGCCGTTTCCCGGATAAGCCTGGGTTTCCCCGCTGCAGCTGTCCGCCACCCCAATCAATACTGAGCACGACGCGTCACTGGGAGCATCAAACAGCTGGTCGCAGCACCCCAGCCACTGGTGCCCCGGGGCATGTTCCAACGCGTGATCCGTGTGGACATTTCTCGAGCTACCCAGAATGGTCCTTGAGGGAGTCTAGATCACCATTGGGGTGCGGGGAAAGGGATTGAAGCGTCTGGTAAAGGGCGCTGTTTTTAAAAATGATCTTAAGGAAAGACATATTTTCCCTTGCGCTTTCCCCCAGTCTAGATATGACTGATAATGTAGCGTTATATGGAAGTAGTACAAGTGTGGTATTTACAGAGGATCCCACATGTGGGTCCAAGTGTTCAAATCTCACCCAGCTGTTTTTATATTAAGATCCTTCCACGCCTGCGACCAGATGAGTATAATTTGTACACTTTTGGGGAGCATGAGCAGTAGCACCCCTAAGAGTCAGAAAAGCAACCTTAAGCGTCGGAAAGCACCCGTAAAGCTTGCAAGCCATATCCAAGACTGGCTGACAGTAAAGGCAACGTTATGGCAGTCAGAACGTCTCAGGAATGTGTGTTACCTGCAAACATTCCCAGTTGTATGGGCATGATTGCGCTTTTCATGAAATGACAACTCTATTCAGGCTCATGGCCTACGTCATCACGAAGATACTGAGAGGGATAAAATGGGATGTAAGAACGACTAGTTATATATACTGATTCTCTACTTCGTCGATGGCGCTCTAATGATAGCACAGACGGTAGAAGAGACGAAGGAGATGATCCAAACACTGATGGTAGCTGGCAAGAAGTGCAGACTTCAGTTCGATAAAGACAAGAGTATAGTGCTCTTGTTTAAAGGGAGATACGCGAAAATAATTTTATTGGCTAGATCAAAAGGTCACAAAAAGTTGTTTCAGAAGTCCTATTCTCATTTTTGCAAATTCGACCTGCAAATGCCTTAAAATTGCTCTCAAAGTCAACATTTCTAGACGACTTCACCGGTACACCTCATATCGGTGTATAAGACGTACACACGGCTAAGGCTATCAATTTCTCTAAGAATTAGGTCATATCTATCCTAAAAAGTGATGTAGAACTTTGGACTACAACAGAAAAAATTGCTTTAGAAAAACAGCATTCCAAAACTTTTGAAACAGAAATATAGGGTTTAAAAGAAATCACAATTAACCAATCAGAAGCTTAGGAATTCTCATACCGGGGTCACGTGACCTATCTGACGCAAAAGTTTGGCCATCCTGGGGCTGAAACAGAAAATGACTCAAGACCCGAGGTACGAAACAGCTGAAGACTTGAGTAATTATGTTTTTTCCGTTTCTAGGGCAAACTAATTCATTTTGTAGTTTTTAAAAGCTTTTTAAAATTAATTCAAATACAAATACAAGAGAACAGACATTTGTATTACAAAAAAACATTGCTTTTCAACTTTAAATAGTTTTCCGAAAAGTAAGTGATGGGTGAAGGTTTCAGCATTTTATCGGAACTGTTAACCTATTTCGATAGTAAGTGAGTGGCCTCCCAAAATTTTGCCGAAGATACAAAAATAATTGATAGTTTCGGATTCATGGAGTTCAAGTCGTTTTGCTCTATCTTTACTTGTTCAGATGTAATGGCCGAAAAACTTTGATTTACATGTTATCCCTATGACGGCATGTTTTGCCCTCTCGTGACCTTAAATGTGACCTGACAAAAATGGTTCAAATATTTTCGATGGAGAAGCGGATGGGCTACCCAACGCCGTTTACCGTTTTTCGCTACCTACCGTGGTTCTCGAGATCTTAGGGGGGCGGGTACCCGCCCCTCCCTCGTCAATCCGAAGGTGGCTCAGATCCCCGTCAATCCGCGTGTTAAGAAACCAGAAGAACGAAGCACTGGCGAATGTTCAGAAGATCACCACTCTGACCTTCAGCATCATAGGCATGCAGGAGCTGCAAAAAGTCCTCGTAGAAAATACATACTAGAAGTGGCTAACGTTGCCGTCGGTAGTTTACCGGTATGAAGGTTATTCCTTTCACGAAAAATGAAATGATTTAGCTACAGATAGATGGGAACAGCGCATACATGGCGATCCTGTGCGCACCTAAATACGCAGCAAACAGCACACTCAGAGATGATACCGACTAGTCGACCATGAAGGCCAGAGCGATGCAGAGTAGGTTACAGTTCGGTAGAAGTGTACTGCAGGGAAGCAACGGACCGATCCGAGAGGTGGCTTTAACACAGCTGGAGGGAGGGCGCACAAAGTGGGCGAAAGTGATTCGAGAACATCTTCTAACTTTGGACACGTGTTTTTGTTAGAACTGTCCGAGTCTCATGAATAAACTGAGCTTTGTTCATGAGACTGGTGCACACGAGATTTGTGAAGACCTACAGGACTAACGCACTTCATCCACCATTGCCAGAAACTGAATGGGAAAAGACTCGAAATACCGGAACTACAGTGACTTCATCACGAAGATGAAAATCTAATCGGCGGCAGCTTTCTGTGCAGTATAAACATAAAACACCAATAAACAAAACACCAATAAGAATAAGAGTGGGTTGTACAAGATGTGGAGGAGGAAAAAGAAGGATCGGGAGCTGTTACTGGCGACATCAGAATGTTATGGCCTTCATGAAAAGTCACCAAAGCAGGAGACGAAGGAAACCACACCAGAAACATTTACGAACAGGGCCGGAGAGAACCGTTAAAAAGGCACATCCACCGCACATCATCACCCTTACTGAGCTACTTGCGGACTCTGAATAGCAGCGCAGTAGCGGTATAGTGCAGTAGCGGTATAGCGCAGTAGCGGTGTGGCGCAATAGCGGTATAGTGCAGTAGCGGTATAGTGCAGTAGCGGTGTGGCACAATAGCGGTATAGTGCAGTAGCGGTGTGGCACAATAGCGGTATAGTGCAGTAGCGGTATAGCGCAGTAGCGGTGTGGCACAATAGCGGTATAGTGCAGCAGCGGTATAGCGCAGTAGCGGTGTGGCGCAATAGCGGTATAGTGCAGTAGCGGTATAGCGCAGTACGGTATGGCGGTATACCGCCCGATCCGACTGGCCTCCATATTGGGATGGCATGGATTAACGTTAGGGCCAGTGGCGGGGCCGGGTGGCCCAGTGGCTTCATTGTCAGTCTTCAGAAAGGATAGCATGGATTAACGAAGGTTCAATCCCCACGGCGGGAAACCGCCTTCCGTGTCTGATCTGACCCGGTGGAGAGGATCCTTAAACTCCCACGCCAATAATCCCTGTAATTGGGCAAGTGTGCCTGTTGGGAGTGGCCATAATAAAATAAATAAAATACAATAGTTCAATCGCCACGGCGAGAAACTGCCTTTCGTATGTCCAGCTGGCCCGGTGGAGAAAATGTGTTCACACCCACGCCAGTGCTCCCTGTTATTGGGCACGTGTACCTGTTGGGAGTCGCCCTAACGAACATAAAAATGAAAAAAATAATTATTGCATGACAGATTCAATTTTAAGCATGAATATGTAATTTGTTTGCTTCAGCAATGCAATCCTATCTTGAGCTCTGATGATGGATCGCTTATTTCATCTCGTTTGACAGTTACTTGCGAACATATTGTGAACGTCCCCAGGGCTTTGTGAACATAGTCCTTTGGTATTAAATAATGAAAGAATATCTGCTGTAAAGTCTTTAATCGATCGACTGAGTTCTATTTCCCAATATCTGGTACGTCCCATATTGCCTACTGCTGCCTGTCTACAGGTTATAGCAGTATAAGGCTTCGACTATGCTCTTCCTTATAAGGTTTCAACTATGCCCTCTGATTAGACCGTTCTCCAGATGTCAACATGGGATGGTTTGCTGGCAGCCATACCCTTCTGTCTCACTTAATCGTGTCCCGTCCCACTCCGTCCTAGGAAATGTCTCCAATGAGAGCAGCCCGGTCCTCTCCCAATCTGTTCCATTGTTTAGGAGTTCAATCCCGCACAAACGAGGAGGTAGTGGTGCTATCCCGTTGCATTCAATCCCAGGTTGTAATTTCTGTCTCGTTTCCTGCCTTCCTCTTATTCTTTTTGCTACGAACACGTCTACACATGCTTTTCAAGCGCAGTCATAATGGACAGGAAGTAATGAAGACTATAAGAGGATGAGCGTAAGGAAAGTGGATATTACCTGGAGGGGTCTTCCACTTTGCAGGACTCTACTTTCCAGCTCTAACGGGATGTGGTGCATGCCCAGCACGATTTTATCGTTCACCCAATGACGTACCTGACCACAATCCTGCTCTGCTCTGTGCAGTATCCCTTCTCGCCCTGAAATTGTGGCTTCCCCGTTTGTGTTCGCGGAGATCGTCCCGTCCGGATTACGGCGCGAGTGTCCGGATAACACCGCAGTGGGACCCGCCGGCCGCGAGCGGGCGCTGCTGGCTGGCACCAGAGGGCGGCGCGATCGGCGAGCACTCCTCTGGAATGCCACGGCGTGTTCGTGGCATTCAGTATAAGCTCAGGTGTTGCGGGAAATTGGAGCGGCCCGACCATCCCACGATCGTTCACCTAACATAAATATCTATAAAAAATCTGGAAACCAGCAAACTGAATTTTTCATTATTCTGGCACAGGCTTACCCGCACGTTAGAAAAATGTGATGCGCGACATCCTAGTTTAGTGTTCTTGTGATTTGGAACTTTGTTCCCTGAAATAAGTTTTATAGTGTTTCAGACCTCCCTGTGTTGCCAATAAAATGTTACTTGTCACGTCTGGTGCTTCTTTTCTTTTAACACAAGATTGGGTGTCCCTGTCCAAGTCTGTTCATTTCTCTGAAATTTTGTCGTGTTACTCTATTTTTTTGGAGAGGTATAGTATGGCTTAGGCATGGAAGCCAATGGACTAGTCCTTGGTTGTTTGGTTTTTCCTTTGCCATGGCAATGTTTGCTGAGGAAGCTAACATCGTAATGTATTTTTATTGAACCATGTCGTTGACAAATTATCAGAACAACTTGCTTGTATTAATTGCTTTCCAAACATATATACCTTTCCAATAGCTTCCGAAGATTTGTATGCATATGAGGAAAACATGTAGAGCTGTTGCATCCAGCGCTGTTGGATCCAGCTCGGCATGTAAAATAAAAACGCGTCCTGCTCTGTAAAACAGCTCTGTTGACGGAAGAAGACCACACAAACTGTACTCGCGTGGCGTGCTAAGGTCTTAATCACTGACGTGGCGGATTAGCACGGTATGAGATATCCCCACGTCAGGAGCCAGTCACCCGCTTGTTTCCGGGTCGATTTCAGGTCATTGTCACTCGAAGGCTAGTTTCATGGTGATATGCGCGGACACTGTATGCAACATATGCGCGCCTAACATTTTGTCGATAGATTTGGGCTAGATTCCATCTCATCCACGGCTGACTGGCTGGCGCCGCTCTTGTCCTCCCCTTTCACGATGGGCCTGGCCCCGACCAGCCATTCAAAGGCAGGAGCTGGACGGGTACAGTCTCTGGCATTGCGACCCGAAATCGATGGATAATCGATTAGAACCGGAATACAATGGTCCGCCCATACCTACCCTGCCTGAACAGTCCGATCTGAAAAAATAGGGGTCAATCTGACCTTAGATAACAAAATATTTTAGAAAAATATGTTTTAATCGTCAACAACACTATTGGATCGGCGGCCTCTTTCAGGCGGTGGCCGTGTATTATTGTTTTGATTTTAGCCTGCTTCGGTCTGTGTCTACTGCCAGACACGAGTTTGTGCAGCCTCTGACATCCAACTTAGCCCAATAGATGACGAAGATATTTTTTCATGAAACGGTCAATCCAAAGGCACCAAATATGCTAAACAGTAGACGTGACTACACTATAGATTCCAGAGGAGTGCACGAAAAAGTCGCGGAAAACTATGGGGTGTAAAAAAGTGTCAAACTCAGATTTTGTAAAATCGCATATTCGGAATATATGTGAAGGCTGTACCAGAATCAATAAAAATCAGTCGAACGGTGCTCTGAGTACGCCCAGCTGAGTCAGTCTGCCGCCAGACTGGTTTCATATGTGAAGGAATGCAGTCTGTTCTCCCCACGTCTCCGGCCTCCACGGTTTGGGAGGAAAAGGTCTTCTGGCGAGCACGGGAAAGCGCTTGGTAGGTGCATTCTAGAGACCAATCTTAACAGTGTCTAGTAACATCATGCAGCTATGTCCTGTCCCTGCTTGCAAAAAGGAAAGCTGGGTTAGGATTGCAGAAGTCGAGTGCAGATATAAATCTAACATGGTTGGAAAACAACCTGACTCACAGAAACCCCTGCCGTTTGTGGTCCTACTTTCTTGACATTCTCGCACATTAAAAGGAGCTAACGTTGCTGCTGCAGATGACGTTGGTGTAAATTAGTTTTCCTCCTCGTCAAACTCGATTTTGTCGTTCTTCCTGTTCTCTCGCGCTTTATTATCCTGACCTCCCCTGTGAATAGAAGAAGTGAAAAAGACTGACGCACTACGTATTATTTTTAGACAGCTGCTTAAATTACCACCAGACAATTTCCGTTTCTGTACCTTCTGAGTCTGTATTTTCGCGAAACACGCCTCACGCCTCTTTTTTCGCATCATCCCAATGAAGTCTGGCACCAAATCAGTCTGGATATGCATCGTCCTTCACTTTCTCTGCATGAATGAAAACACCATTCATCATTCACACCTTTTTGTCCCTGAATGACTGTCCTGTTCTTATCTAACGTCCACAATGCTTGTGAAATGCTGGGGTTTACATATTGCATCAAATATCCTACCACCGCCAGTTCAGAGACTAAGCCCGGTAAAACATCCAGCCAGCTGAAGAAACCCCCTCTCGACCTGTCGGAGGGTTCCCGGGTATTGTCGGTCACCACTGGTGCCGCCCGCAGCATGCAATCAGGCCCCAGGCTCTGGCCGGGAATCCCGCTCTGCCCCGCGGCCGCCGCTCGGACGCCCCCGACGCCGCCGCCGCCGCCGCCGCCGACCCCTCGCCGGCACCGCCGCCGCCCGGCCGGGCAGTCGGACGCCAGCCGTGAACGTGGGAGCCGCGCGGTGTCAACGCTCTGTGGTAGCAAGTGCAGGATCTCGGCGCTCTACAGCCAAACACATTCCAGCTAGAATAGACAGTGAAACATGGCCTTCCGCAACGGCAACCACAACCACCACTGGCGGCAGCAGCGGCCTACCAACGCAGTCTCCGCCGTGGCGGACTGCGCACCTCATCCCCAGACGCGAGGCGCGCTGGTGAGACCTCTCCGGATGGCATCCAAGCAGAATCTGGACAGCGGCTTCGTGTCAGGCCTCCTGTCGCCCTGCGACGCCCTGTCGCCGCCCGTCCTGGAGGGAAAGCTGCGCTATCCGAAAGAGGCGGCGGCGCGCCATCAGCAGCTGGGCGCCGGTGCTGAGCTCAGCGCTGAGTTCAGCGGTCTGCGTGTGGAGGAGCTGGGCCCGATCAGCGAGCAGGAGAGGAGCGAGCTGGACGACCGGTACCTGAAGCTGCTGAACGAGGCGTTCCACGGCGATGACGACGGAGATACGTGAGTACCACTGGCGCCATTTCGGGCTATTGTGGCTTGTGTTGTCTGTTTGGTGGTTTGACTTTTTTTCATATGTGAGTTGTAACATTCCTAATCTAAGTCTGTAAAAATTTCTAGAATGTATGCAACGGTGTTGGAGAGCACAGTAAAACGCTCATGTCACTGACAGCAACCTTTTTCCTCAATTACATGTGATAAAACATCTGCTTGTTTGGTTTTGGTTTTAAGTTTTCACCCGGTACCAGCGGGTTTCCCGCCAGTAGGGGAGTTTGTCGACGTGTCCTGTCTTTGATTACAATGGACTACTTAGTATTTTATATGCTGATTGGCTCTCAATTTCTTGTCTAAGACGTTCTCGGCAGCCATATGTTTGCCACAGGCCGATTATCCACCTGATTTTTTTCACGTTAAACCGTTTTCTCCAGAAATCATCTTACAGACTCCTGCCGCGAAAAATCGGCACGGGTTTTTATTAACATATAAAGCGCTCAAGCCAAGGAGAACACGTGTCTCCGCTGTATTTCCCGCCTCCTTTTTATAATTGATCTGGATCTTCTGCAAATCGTGACGGTGATGCGACTTTTTTCATGTTGTTTTCACTTGCGGCCGCTCTTTGCACCACACATCAGCCGTGACGATTCCAATAGACAGCAACGTGAGAAGGCGCCCTTTCCCAGTGGTCCATTAGAAGCAGCCTCCCACTCTCCACCACGAACCTGCATTTTTAGTGACAGATGCTTGTCCGGAGGGGATTGCCGGGTTTTTGTACCATCTGTGACACTCAGCGGTCAGGTTCAGGAGAGCTTTCTCTTGGACTGACAACAATAGGCTGGTGACGTCAGAGTGTGCACGTACGTATGTACATACCTGACATTGACCTGAATCAGAGCTTGAGAATGCAGTGCGCGTGGGTCTTATGCACTTAATTTCGCATTTTCTGAATTTGAGGGTCATTCCAAGAAGCTGTGCACAAGTATTGCTATTTAGTTAGCTGCGTAGCTGGAATTGCCCACCATATCATGCAGGTTTAACCTTCACCTTTGAATGCGCAGAATAGCTCAGATAGCGGGTGTAATGCTCCCTCCGGGCTCTCCCCATGCCCGGTGGGAGTATTACCTGTGCAGTCTCCTTGTAACGGAATATGCCACATTGATGCTTGGTGTCTTGGTAACAGAATATGTTAAATTCGTGTTCGGTATTTTGACAACGGGACATGCCACAGACATGCTATGTATCCTATTCACAGAATATGCCACATTCGCACTCTGTGCTTTGGCAACGGAATATACTACATTCGCACTGCGTACCCTGGTAACGGAATATACCCCATTCGTGCTGCGTATCCTGGTAACGGAATATGCCACATTCGCACTGCGTACCCTGGTAACGGAATATACCACATTCGCACTGCGTACCCTGGTAACGGAATATACCACATTCGTGCTGTTCCCTGGTCAGCCTGCATTCATGTTTGTGCGCGGCAAAAACAGTCACCATCAGCCGCTGCCCTGGCGTGAGTGGGTAAGGCTGCCCCGGGAATTCCACTTGGACGCACAGCATCACCTGCGCAGCGCGGCACCGCCAGGCGGGCTCCGGAATCCTCCGGCCTCAACTGGCAGGCCTTTACAGAGCTCAGGCGCGGAAATCCCGGCCTCGGCACAGACAGGGTCTCTCTCTCTCTCTTTCCCCCCTCTCTCTCTCTCTCTCTCTCTCTCTCGTTCTTTTTTGTTTTCCCTCTGGTAGGTAGGTTCCCATCTGTTAAGTTATACCCGAAACCTTCCATTAATGTTGTCATCAAACCGCTACTCGCCGTTAGCTGATGCTGGTTACAGAAAACGGGATATTGGACATAGGGGATGGAGGGCATGGATCACACTGGTTAAATTTCGGGGAAAACATGAAAAAAGATAAGGCCTGCATTTCTACACTGACTTGTACTCGCCGCCCTCCATCCGCCTTCTGTGTCACGGCCAGAGGGTAAAGCCTTTCTTTTGACCCCAGCACCGGCGCCGTGGCCTCTGTAATGTTTTTACGTCTGCAGTCGCTCATCATCTTTCACCTGGCTCCTTCCGCGGCCACGGCCGCTCGGCGCCGTGACGACGGGTCGCCGTGTTCCTCACGGCCCGGGATTCCCCAAACATTTCGGGACGGAGAACAGTTGGGCTCGAAAGTGTTGTCTGCTTGAGGCCGATGGATTGTCCCGCCCGGGTTCATGGTGAACGGCGATGCCTCCTTCCCAGACGACTTGGCCCAGAAATGTATCACCCCTCGAAGGGCTGGTGATGTTTCTCCGTAATATTACTAGATGCTAGAGATGACACAATAAGACAACATATAGGATTAGAAGGCAAGAGGGTGTGATCCAGACCGATGAATTGAGGGGTGGGGAGGGGGGGTGCAATGGTGCCCAACATCGGGGAAAATAGTTTTTTAAAGAAAATCGGAAACATGGGGGCGAGGGCTTGGGGCACTTACTCGGTCCCCCTAGATCCGTCAGTGGAGGGCAACGATCGGTAGAAGTAAGCATTTTTCGATTGGGCACAATTTTTCTTCGTATTGTAGGCGTGTCCCACTTTTTCATGGATTATGATGGACAAAAGAGGCTGCTATCTCACTCCGTGGACTGTTGCGGATGTCAATGTGACAGTTGATAGAGTTTCGGGTTGCGGTTCAGCTGGCCCGCCAATGACTAATGCAGGCGACACATTGTTCTGGCGTCAGATATCGGCACCTTGTCATTTTTACTGGCGTTGTCAGGAGAGCGTCACTCACTGGAGACAGAAGAGACACTAGAGTCGCCAACGACAAAAAGTGAGGCCGCCCATGAATTTTAAATTCCCGCCGCTACAACGCTCTCCATTTCAGCATAACAACTCGCCGGATTTGGGGGGTTTTCTCCCACTCATTCCACAAATGGGGAAATTCTCACACGAAAAGTGAGGGCGCGTGCTCGCTTATTCGGACTGTTATGAGAGTGGGATTCTCTCATCCATGAGGGGGCGTTGGCATCCGATTACCTGCCTGTATCTGTAATTACCGCGGCATGGTATCACCGCGTGATGGAGGCATCTCGGAAAGTCCGCCATGTTCAACACGGAGACGGTGTTTGCCGTGTGGGGCTGGCGGTGAGTGCCTGAGATGGCGCTCGGGAAGTCCAACAGGAAAATCGGCGCCCACCATAACGACGTGGATGCTGAGACGGCCAAATATTTGCGGGCTGGATCGAGAGCTCAAGCGGCTGCAACCGCATGACCAGTTTTAGATAAGCGTATGAATCATTTTTGGTCGGATATGCAAAACGGTAAAATGCTATGAAAACATCAAGGTTGGCACCATCAACGATTTCCACCCTGGGGGGCACGTATAATTAGAAATTGATGTTGATTTATCGGTAAAAAATTAAAAACTTAACCTGGCGGGTACCATCTGGAAAACTTTGGATGAAGTCCTGCCGGTTTTGGCACGGCTCGTCACTGGTGACATATCAGCATGCAAACCAGGCATCTCCCGCAGGGAGAGTGTGGAAAGCCCATCACCTGTCGGTCGTGACAAAGCTTCTGTTGCGATGCGAGTCGTCCCATGTGGCAGCCGCCGGGAAACCCGTCCGTCCACCGGGTGAGGCCTGTCCGCGAGCATAATTACTGCGTGTGGGACATTGAGTTAAGACAGACGACGCGACAAAGTGGCGTGCCACACAGGAAATACCGCGTCTAGACCCACTGATGCGCCGGCCAGCACGCTCTTCTCAGACCTCACAGGCGGTACACGCGCGACACTCGGTACAAAGCAGTCATTGGCATTTCCAGGGGGAGGGCATCCGAGTCATGGTCTAACCTACCGCCCATTTTCCTCTCGAAACACTGCACTATTTTGGTCGTTTGGGTCCCCAAAGGTGCGTGTCTGGAACCGCCCCTTCACCAGAGCTGGAGATCGCGCCACATAATCTGCGGCCTTTGTCGCCTGGCACAGGCGGCCCGCGATCTCCCGCGCAGCTGCCGCCTGCAGCGTTGCACACGCGGCTGCATAATGGGACACTGCACTCCCGTCACTGGGCGGTGAAGGTGCTGCTAATTCAGGGGATTCCCGGTTTCCCACCAGCCGTTTCACTCGCCACCCCTGTTGCGCGTGTTGCACAGTCTATGCCGCTGCATTGTTTTTCATTATAATTCTCGGGCACGACTGCAGCAGAGTTTCAGTACGTTGTGGTCTGTTTCAATGCCGTATGGGACGGCCTGGAGCCTGTCGTGGGCTAGCTGTGATGCAATAGCCGTTTTAAATGTGCATTGTTGACTGCTGCTAGTTTAATCCTAATCACCAGAACTGGAGACGATATTGTCCATTTTTTATATCCTTAATCGGCTTGGGCACCTTGGGAACATGAACAACCTTATTTGTGGCCTGGCGGCAACTATCCACACCAGCCTGGTAGGATCTGAGACATGACGAACTGAGGACTGTGCCACTGCACGAGTGCCTTGCCGGCCTCCACACCATCGCGCCCACGTTAACGACCCCTGCTCTCGTTACAGACACCTCCACCTGGCCGTTATCTACAACTTCCAGCGGATCGCGCAGTGCCTGGTCCGGCTAGTACCTCATCAGGACTTTCTCAACCTCCGCAACAGCTACCTGCAGGTAAGGTGGCTCACGTGACCTCTGCACAACGGGTCCTCTGAGTGAGGTGTCCGGCACGTGACCGGCGGGCGGACAGGTCTTTTGATCCAGCTGTCCGTACCGGCCGCATTGCATTGCGTCAGAAGATGCCACAGTATGCTTGCGGTGCTCTTGTAACGGACGTTGACCACTGAACTTTATGCGAGTGCATTGGCGGACGCAGGGGGGTCATTCCGGCCATGGCCCCCCAAAGCACTGGAGGGGGGCAAACTATCTTTTGGCCCCCCCCAACGCCGGAAAATTTTCGAAAAAAGGGGCTTACACTAGGTCTGCAGAGCAAAAAAATCTTCGCTCCCAACCCCCTCCCCCGGAGAGCGATCATGTACTTGGAGAGGTAGCTTATACTAGGTCTGTCGAACACTGAAAAAAGTGTTTACACTAGGTCTGTAGAGCAAAAAATATTCGCTCCCCCCCAAGAGGAGAGGCAGACATGGGTTTGGCCCCCCCAAAACTTGGGTCTGCGTCCGCCCCTGTGCGAGTGGTGTGTTCAACGACAATCGCGACTGAAACAGCACCGGGTTATGGATGCATTGGCAGGTTAGTCGTGAGCGTCGGACATTGATCGCCCACTTGAAACCAATAAAACTCCAACTTACATAGGCTGGAAGAAAAATATTATATACCTTCTGTATTCGTGGATTTGTCTTTCGCGTGAAAGGTTAGTGGTTTGCAGGATTCTACAAGATACACGTTGCCAGCCTCCACCCTTCTCCGTTTAGTTCAGAGAAACTTTACATCAGTTGGGAGGATACACGACTCTTCATTTCCTTTCAAATGCTTACATCACTGCTTTCCAGGAAAGTCAAGTAACTAGTCCACTTTGCCGGCTTTTTATTATCATTTAGTTGGAAAAGCACCCGACTGGTTTGGCCACCACGCAATAAGAGCCACTGTTACACCCCCCCGCTTTGTGCCGGCCAAGCGGGTTCAAGTCCAACAATAATCCGCTCATATATCGTTATCATCCTGTGAAGAGGCCACTGCTCTTTTGAAGTTGGGAGTGGAAATCCCCGACGAAAAACAAGCTGCCCCGCTTGGTTGCGGGGAGTGGTACCTACGAGTGCTCCACCATTGATAATGCTGATTTGGACCCACGGAAAGCGACGCGCAGTTGTATCAGACTAGAGGTCTTACATTCGGATGATACGGTTTTACCGCGTGTCAGTCAGTTTTTGTCAGTCCAGTTTTCATTTTGGATCGAAATACCCTAAAGGCAACGTTTAGCTAATCATGCTGCAACCAGATATCTGGGCCGTATTCGGCCAGTCACGCCAACACTGAAGTAACGTAATGGTACTTGCGTGGCTACGGGTTGAACACAGCTGTAACAATGCCACCGCTCAGGCGATCCCAGAGTGTTACTGTGGCTGGCTGGAGCTGGTCTGGGTTCGCAGATATCATCCATGGGTCTCAATATTCCACTGGAAGTAGAGACTTTGTGCTTGAAACATTGGCAAGTTTGGCTTCAGAAAGCATCGGTGAATATAAGTCGGATTACGCAGGTTAATGATAGTGATTGCGACGGGAAATCCCGGTGTTGGCGGTACTCAGGTTTCCTACTAATATGATCACATTGACGTTACGTCCGGTGCTTCTTCATCCAGAAGCCCGCGGAAAGGAAGAACCCGAAGCCTTGCTGTGGGGATCTGGGCTGATTAAATTTCCCATTGGAAGATTAAATTGTATTTTTGCGAATGAAAACTACAAACGAGTCATTCAGGAAAATTGTCAGGTATTCCCTTGGACTCCTTACAGCAATTATCATTGATATAAGGCTAGCAATTGCTTTAATAGTGGTGTTTCAGCTATGGTCTGCATGACCTTTACTTAAGGGTAGAATTGACTGCTCTTTTGTGTCTTGGTCGCTCGTATTTCTGATCGAATGAAAACGAGGTGTGAGACGAATGACAGAGTGTATCAGCATTTTCCGAGAGTGCCTCGTCAGATAAAGGCCGTCATAACTTATCTTCCATTTTAAATTTCATATTGCGATTTATGTTCAGATCATTTTTATTTAGCAGTTTTTTTCTTCTGAAATGGTATAAAAAATAATCCTCACATTTGTCGCTGTATTCAGATAGACGGCATGGTAATAATGGCTTCGATGCCATTATACTGTTAATCAGCCGAATGAAGTGAAAGGAAACCGCTCTAATCAGACATTAAACTGACGTGCCTCCGTCTGCGGCAGACGCCTCTGCACTTGGCTGCGCTGACCGGTCAGGCGGCACTCTGCAGACATCTAGTGGCGGCCGGTGCAAACACAACTCTTCGCGACCGCCACGGCAACACGCCTCTGCACCTTGCGTGCGAGCGGGCCGACCTGACGTGCGTGCGGGCGATGACTGAGCCCGTCAGCGTTCAGGAGAGCCGCCAGGTTACCATCAACTACACCTGTCCGCCGCCCACACTGCCTCCGGTCGACGACTGGAACTATCAGGGTGAGTACGCCGATTTTGAGCAGCTGTTGGTGGAGGTGCCGCTGATTCAGAGGTGTGGGAGTGCTGCTGGTTTCTCAACGGCTCCGAACGTGTGTGACATGGTTCGAGGTCGCACGGTCTTCGCAAGGCGTGATGTAGCGCTCTTCGCACGAGGAGCTGGAATGGTCCCGCCTTGTGTCCTTGTCGGACAGTATTGATGGAATATTAGAGGGCAGCACGCTATAGGAGTTCATCTTGACTAGATTTCGACGCCAGCTGATCGCCAAACGTGAATGGTTGGCGTGTGTGGACTGAACGCATTGCGCTTCCGACGGGAATGGTTCAAAACACTGCTCGAATGTAGTGCTCGCCTACTTTCCAAGTGGGAGCTCTGGCATTGTCTTGCGCGCCGGTCGGGCGTTCCCCCCTTTACTTCCATTGTCGCTATGTCACGTTCCGTTGTGTCATGCTGACCGCATGCCCCCTCCCCCCTCCTGAAGTGATGGGTCACCACAGTCACGGAGGGCTCAGAGTCCGATCAGCTGGACATTCCGCTGTATCATAGGAGCCGCCCTCAGTCCCCCGCCCCCCGGAAACGCCTCTGAGCAACACCGCGTGACCCCCGCCACTGCGCCCAGGGGTGGCTCTGGGCCGGGACCATGGGGTGGGAGGGAGCTTAGTGCGTCCGAAATCGTGGAGGAAGAACTTTAAAAATCATCCGGTTGGGGCCAAGGGAGGAAAAAATGCCCCTTTACTGAAAATAATCAGCAGTCAGTCATGAGAAGTGGTTTGCTGATCCCGAAATCAGCCGGGTGTAAAGGACGCATGACTTCCTCCCGGCTGTTTCCTGGACGTGGATACGTGTGTGGCGGCGTCAGCGCGGCGGTGTGTCTGGACTCGGCTGAGCGGGGGTGGGAGGGAGGGGGAGGGAGAGCTCCCAGCCCGCACAGATAGCGGTACCGACTGGTATCCGGCGAGGTCACCTGAAAGAACGCGGTGCGAGGCCGGGATTCCCCGTCGCTGGGAACAGAGCGCTGTTCTGAGCGCTGTGCTCAATGTGTACCCGCTTGCATGCGTGGTACTCAGGGAAACCGCGCCACCTCCGTCAAACTTCCACCGGATAGAGAGAGAGAGAGAGAGAGGGGGGAGAGAGAGAGCTTTGATTGGTGAGGGTGACGGTAGGGGGCTTTTTGCCCCCTCCCCTTCAACTTCTCGGTTAGAATATGAAAGGAATCCGATTCTACGATTGTCACGAGGTTTTAGGAAGCAAATTGTTATAAATATAAACCATGCGTTAAAGGCACGAAGTTTCCCGTGTGTGTTTGTGTTTTTTTAGAATTCCCAGAGCTTGTTGATTTGATTGGGTTTTCTCTCGATGCTAAAAGCACCGTTCCAGAAAGTCGTAATTTTACGTTCATGAGTGCCCGATATAGCGTTTCGGCAAGTTATCAAAATCATACTCGCCTGTATTTTCACCGCCTTTTACTGATGGCCGCCATGTTTTCGAAACCATTGGCATGTTGGTCGCGCACGGTAAGCCAAGCACTAAATGTGTAAACACGAACATAAGACCTCGATGAAACTAGCAGGGATGGCTTCCACTTGCGACTGTGCGATCTTCCCCGAATGCGGCTATTGACTCTATGTATTGGCTGTTTAGAAGAGCTACTATCTAGAAGAGCTCTTCTGATCTAGTCGGTTGTACAAACCATCTGCGCCGATTACTATCCCAGATTTAGCCGGGACCCTTGAGACTTGCTTACGGGAAGAGTCGAGGGCGGTGGCGGCCGTCCGGACGTCAGACCTCCCACACACGTGACGCCAATGGGGAGACACCTGCACTACCTGAAGGGCCTTTGTTTGCTCAAGAATGACGCGTTTGGATCGGAGTGACGCTCGCAGTTTGGCGTCAGAAACACGGGATTTTCGAGCGCTAGACAGGCTGCTTCGTTAATGGATGCTCAGATGGAGCCGAGTTATGCCTCTTTCGGACACTTGGCAATCCACAGGGATGTTGTCTTTATTGCTTTTAGTTATGGAGGTCCGAACGCCTTTGACGCCTGGAAAAGTCATCATCTTGTGTGAGAAAGTAGATTTATCGCCGTTTAATCACATTTCCAGCCTTGAACAAATCTGGCACGGTGTCATCACCTGTCGTCTCTTCCCGCGAGCGTGCCCGACTTCCAAGGGGTTGAGAGCTTATGCAGGTGCTGGTCGGATCCAGGAAGCCAAACGCTTCCACGCCTTTCACATTTGACACTCGCTTTTCCAGATAGAGCCGTTCATGCACGGCTGAGTCGACTGGGATGGAGTGGTGACAGTGCGCGGTCTCAGCCAGCGCAGTATTCCCCCTGCTGTTTACAGCCAGCTATAGATTTTCTTCTGGACGGCCCCAGGAATCCCCTGAGGTATCAGCCGACAGAAATGGCCTCGTTCTAACTCATTAGGGCGGTGTTTCGGCCGAGGGGCACCAAGCTGGTGAGTTCCCAGGCAGGGCACTCTGAGATATCTCTGGTTTTGTCCAAATATCCGCGCCAGCCCCCAGGCAATCTGGGGGATGTACTGAATAGGAGAAGATCACCCAAGGGGAAGACGGGGGAATTTTCCCATTTCTGGACATTCTTAAGCCGCTTCTCCAAGATTCTCGTTTTTCTGCGGGTTTAGGCAGGCTATGTTGTTAGGACTCATTTATGGGGATAGTCTGGTTAGTAAAGCGTATTAAAACGAGGTTAAACAACCAAATACAATTTCTCTTTTTTTGTCTGGTGAAAATATATTAAATACTTTGCCATGTTTCCACCAAAAAACTCGGGGCTACCACTTGCCGTTCCGCCGGGTTAGCAGCAGCTGTGGGGCTTTACAACACCGCCTGCTGAGGTCGTATGGCGTCGCCAACTCCATCCATTGGGAGTGTATGATGGGATCATAAATACTCATGCAGAATAACCATCCGGGGTTAGAACCCGGGTCAGCGGCGTAGAAATAGAGCTCTCTTCCCCCAGGCCGCTGCATCCCCGTTCGAGTGAGCATAGCTAGATAGGCCAGAGGACACAGCTCACGTGCACCGCTGGAGCAAGTATCCCCAACCGCGTGCAGTATGAGATCCGTGTTCGGGATCCAGTGGTTCGCCTCCGATGTGGCTATGGCTACAACAACCATTCGTCACGGAGGACGAATGGCAAGCTGGCCTCTGGCAACTGTCACAGCCTCGGTTAGAAAGTCATGAGGGAGGCTGCAGAACTCCCCACCGGTCACGCTGCTGATCTGTGGACGGATCGGCTGACCACAGGAGCAGACTGGTGCACCGCGCCAACAGCCCTGGTATTCCCCGTATCGCCCCCGACCGCCCCCGGGATCTTGTAATTCCGATAGAAGGTATCAGACTTGTTCCAGGCCAAGGGCGCAGACGCTTCGGAGCACGCTGAGGGTTTCCTTTTCTTTGGTTTCATCAATCTTCGGCCTACCGCATCGATGAAAGCCAGGAATAGTCGCTCTTACGCTGGGTTTGGAATTCAAATCTAAAACTTATTATAACCGTTGAATTCGTGAACTCCACGTTTTTAACTCCACGCCCACCAGGAGCTATTTTAAAGCGTTATCAGTATCGCGTTGGATGCCAGTTCATTGTTACTGAAGTTGCGATTTGAACAGCCTGGCTTTGGTTATAGCGCGGCGCAATTTCCCGGATTTCGACGTCGAGGGTCGAGGCCGTTTCACCAGTCGGTCGGCACGGAAATCCCGCGCCGTGCTGCCGCTGAGGCCAAAGCAACTGTTAGGTATATAACGAAAGCCTTGTACCGGCTCTCCGATGGGGCCACATCATCATTGTTCTCAGCAGATTAGTTTGATGTTGGCATTGTATTATACTACGGATGGGCACAGTACCCGGCTATAACGGGTTTGACAGAATCCTATATTTGAGGCGGCGTGTACGGCTTTACCAACACATCAGCGGGCTTCCAGTCGGCCGTTAGCTTCTGTTATCGACATAGGCGGCGGAACTAGGGGTCTGGGGCGCCGTGCTCGCCTTAAATGATGAATTTGAACACTACCCCGATGTCATTGACTGGAAATAAGTGGGTTGAGAAGTCCATGTTGCCCCCCTTAAATCCGGACCCTCCACCGCCACTGGTTATCGATGTTCCAGCATCCCCCTGAACCCCGTCTGCGAATTAGCGCGGCGGGGTGGACAGCCGCCGCGGTTCCAGCAGCCCCCTCCCGCCCCCGCCCGACGCGTCGGCGACGGGCGGTAGAAATACCGCTGAATCAGACGGCGCTGCGACGCCGGAATAGCTTACGCGCGGGGCGTTCGGCGACGGCCGTGCTTCTGCGAATGTTTACCGTGCGCGATTGTTTCGAGTGGTTTGACGTGTTAGGTCGACGGAGGTGCATCCAGTGACAAAACGTGACGAAACTGGCTTCTGCTCGCTGGAAAGCACGCTGTTTTCGGCGTAGGCACGGTCCAAAGTGAGCTATCGGGAAATGCCGCACCGTCAGAAACGGAGGTGTTATGACAGTGCCAAGGGTCCAAGTGAAAAACGGGGTATTTAGTATGTGGAGATCCCTGCAATATTGCACCACTAGCCGTTGGGTTTGGGGAGGGGAAAACCAAAGTCGAAAAGCAAAAAACGCCTCGGGTAAAAGATGTGGTTGAGATACTTGATACTTGATTCTTCTATCCAAAGATCACTCCCTCAAAAACGATCTTAAATGCCAAGAGGATCAAGGTATAAT
The DNA here is from genome assembly GCA_034440635.1 of Lepas anatifera. Lineage (NCBI taxonomy): Eukaryota > Metazoa > Arthropoda > Thecostraca > Lepadidae > Lepas > Lepas anatifera. Next base: position 15,873 of record JAOTON010000676.1, on the reverse strand, counting down.
GTTTAACACTGAAGTTGACTGGTTCGGTTTGAAATTAACGGGTTCAGTTGAAGCACCAAAACCTTGCTTATAAACTAGGTAAAAAGGAGCCGGAGTAAAAGGCCGACAGCTGAAGGCGAGGGCAAAAACATTGTTTTGCCCCAAGCTTTTTCGTGTGAGGGGGTGCAGATGCCTCCCCCGGATCCACCACTGCTGTGAGCTAACTGCTTCCTATTTCTGTGCCAGCGTAAGACTGTTTCGTGGATTGGATTATTATTTCAAGCCGCTACCATCCACCCCCAGTTGAGGGTCCTTCCGCCCTTTGTTTCCGTTCTGGAGGCGGGCGGCTGCGGTAAGGCCGTGTGGGGATTACAGCCCCTGCACTGTCTTCTGGCTACCGCGCCGTGTCAGCAGCAGCCCAGGCGACCCCGCGCACGTATTAACACACAAACAATTCTGGACTTCCAGCGCAGACATTGCCAGACCACGCAGCTGGCAGAGGCGGTGCCAGGGGAACAGGAGAGGCGGGGTAAAGGGTGGTAATGCCCGGTGAAAGGGTACTTTAGCACATCTGAGCCATTCAACTAAGGCTGATTGTGCAGAAAAAAATACATCTTAGGAAATCGGTCGATCTGGGAAACTAGAGTATTTTCCTGCTGGCCTGCAGCGGCCTGATGTATATTTATTCGTTGGTGGGGGCGTCCAGCCGTAGCTAGCTCACATCAGCGGTATTAGATAACGGTTCCGCACATGCCGAGCGGCAGCGACCCTCCGGGAACGCCCCGTTACTGCAGGAAACGCGACAAATGGCACTGCTCGTCCAATCAGCTGCTGCGATAAGGGTCTCAGAAGGAAATGCCGCGTCATTTTCCGAGCGCGGTTTTCCATGTTAGCTGTGATTACGATGGTGGATGTCCCAAAGGTGATGGAAAACAGGGACTAGGATCCGGTGAATGTAACGAAGCCGTGCCTCTTCGCTCACAGTGGAAAATATAATGTTGGAATGTGTGGAATATTTGTTTATAGTCATTCCTGCAAAGAAGACGCCGGATACCGGAAAGCACATCTTTTGGGCTGTCATCTAGGTTAATGTCTGATCAATTTTTAACAGCATATAAGCTTAGGACCAGGGGCCAGGGGACCATGCCCCCTCAATGTTCAAGATCTTTGAGCCTATGTCATTGGCAGTTAAGAAGGAACTTCAAGTTACACATTTCCAATCGCCCCCCTCCCTACCATGTTTTTGTCCTTTCTGTACCTTTGTATATGAGGAAGCCAATTCCGTTTCATTTTCTGCAAATCCCCAGCTCTATCGCCATGGGTGGAGATCCCGGCTGCGTTTTTCACGACCCCCTGGATTTGGAGTCTCTCATAGGCTTTATAAGGGGCTTGTATTTCCGTCCTAGTTTTAACCAGAACCCCCCCCTGGATCGAGAAGGATCTCCGGCCTTGCCTGCCACGATGCTCCGCTGCCGAGCTGTCAGCTGCCACAATGGAGCGCCCGGGAACAATCGCGCCGGCCTGTCCCAGTGTCGAGCGCCGCCCTAGATCGGTGCCGGGTGCGGCGTAGAGGCCGCTTTAGCACTCTATCCGGAGCAGGCAGGCCAGGGCTTTCCCGCGATGTAGGCGCGGCGCGGGCCGCTCCGCCGCCTCACCGACACAACAAGGCCGATTGTGTTGTTTGATCCTGTCTGATAAGCAAAGCTTATGATCTGTCATAGTACACCGGATCACAGTGGCGTGATTGGACGGCGACTGCGCATGCTGTGAAAAATCAGCGGTGGGGTAGCATGATGACCTCTTCAAGGGTGATGTGTTGAGCGCCGGGAGAAGGCATGACATGCTAAAAGCGACGTGATCGTAGGCTTAGTCTTCAGAATTATTTACGGCAGTGACGGTGGAACGTTCGAATTTAAGGAGGAAACCATGGGGCTCTCAACCCATTTTCCAGTTAACGCCATAGGGTTAGTGTTAAAATTTCTTATTTAAAGGGGCACCGTGGCCCGGTGCCCCCCCCAATTCCGCCGCCAGTGATTTACCATGTGCTTATTTCCAGCCTCTTTATGATGCTTCATCGTGCTATAATATGACATGTGTTTCCCCTCTCTTCCAGGTCTGAGCTGTCTTCATCTTGCCACCCTCTCCGGACACATCGAGCTGGTCGCCCACCTCATCTCTTACGGCGCGACACCGTCCGCCGGCGAAGGCAAGAGCGGCCGCTCTCCTGTTCACCTAGCGGCCGAGGCCGGAAACATAAGTTTGCTGCGTTTCCTGGTGGAGGCGTGCGGAGCGGAGGTGGACGCGGTGACGTATGGAGGACTGACTGGGTACCAGTTGGCGCTGCTGAACGCTCGGTTGGACGTGGCGGAATCGCTGGTGATGCTCGGAGCGGAGAGACTGGAGTTGCCAGATTCAGACCTGGAGATGTCTGACAGCGACGATGCAGAGGTGAGCATTCAGCTGTCAGAGAACTGGATTTGGAGCTGCTTTTTTTGCTAGACTCACTGGAAGCATATGCTTCCACAGCTTCAGCATTGGAATGAAACCATTGCCAGGAATTTCTAGAGTTAGACAGACTTATCAAAGCTGAATAATTTAATTTTACTTTAGTAACATTTTTCATACAAGATAATTGGTAACTTCTCTGGATTCTAACGTTAACCAAACCCTCTGAGATTTAATGTGCCATTTGAATCCATATCCACGCTGGACATTGTAGCAAATATACAATATTTTGCTGTGTCAGCCTCTCTGTTACCGAACTGGTTGTCTCTCCTCAGATGTTCCTGAAGCCGGAGGACTTTTTCTCTGACGTCAGAATAGGCGGCCAGCCTCTGCGAAGCTCGCCCTGAAGCTCACGTCTCTGCAGAGATACTTCAGTGGCTCGTCACAAGGCCACTCGGAAACTGCCCCGGCCCACCCGCCGGGCAAGTACGGCGTTTTGGCCAAGCGTCGTGTACGTACACACCATCTGCACACGTACCTCATTCCACGCAATATCATCGAAGATCAACATCATGAACACCATCATCGAGGACATCAACATCGCCGGAGGTGTGACGCTGAAGGGCGCTGTACGCTCTCCTGTCTCAGTTGTGAGGGTTTCTGAACTGCTCTGGTGTCCTGTGGCTGCCGCTGCGGGTGAACTGAAGTCAGCGCCCCACCTGCGGTGGACGACATGCCGCAGTTCCCTGGTGTGACTGTCGCCCTGATGAGCACGCCACCTGCTGCGGCAAAGTGTCGAACTATCGGCGCGGAATCGCTCACCACGTGCTAAAGGAACCGCCAAGTGTAAAAACGCATTATCTGCATTTATGATGGACAAAATACAGATATTTGAACTGGTTGTGATATCGGCTGGCGAGGAGGGAGCATCAGTTACCAACTCATCGCGACAGATCAGTGTGTAGTTGTTGGGCTCTGTCCGACCCTGCCGGTTTGCTGTGGTGCCCTCCAGTGAGTGACTGGGTGAAACAACGGCGGACTGACAACTGCTGGAAGTTCCCTCCCACCAGCGATACAGTGCTGTTTATGCTCACCCTTGCAAGCGTCTCGTGTTTGTTGTTCCACTCGCTGCTTTGGACATTGGATGCGGACAGGAAAACGTCATGAGAAATGTTCGAGAAATGGGTTGCCAGTAAAGAATAGCCCAGTTGAGCTACCCTCCGACAAAGACACACCCCAACCAGGGGCTAATCACGGAAAAGCCAACCCCGCAGTATGTTGCGTGCAAGCGAAAGTGTTCTGTTCTGCTGCGGGAGCCGGGCGAACTGTGCGCACTGTCCGGAAGGGAGCCGGCGGACTGTGCGCACTGTCCGGAAGGGAGCCGGCGGACTGTGCCTACTGTCCGGATGGGTGCTGGGCGAACTGTGCGTACTGTCCCTGGGAGCCGGGCGGACTGTGCGTGCTGTCCCTGGGATCCGGCGGACTGTGCGTGCTGTCCCTGGGAGCCGGGCGGACTGTGCGTACTGTCTGGATGGGTGCTGGGCGGACTGTGCGTACTGTCCCTGGGAGCCGGCGGACTGTGACTACTGTCCGGATGGGTGCTGGGCGGACTGTGCGTACTGTCCCTGGGAGCCGGGCGGACTGTGCGTACTGTCCCTGGGAGCCGGGCGGACTGTGCACTGTCCGGATGGGGGCTGGCACTGGCTCAGGACAGTGAGGACGGCGAGGAGAGTGCCATAGACGGAGACTTTGATAGACGCGATTTGAGGTCTGCTCGATCGGTACTTGGAGCGTGACGCCGGCCTGGGATGGGTAGACTGTGAAGCTTAAATAATCATAATAGCTTGTGCAATGTGTGATGCGCACGGAGTAGAGTCGCCTTTGCTTTACTTGTGGTTTGACCGCAGCATTCTGCGGTATCTGACTGCATTGCCAACGTGCATGGCGCGTGTGAATGAGCGGGACACCGCGCGGTATTGCAGCTAGCTGAATGTGTTCTCCCCTGCGTGGTGTGTTGCTGTACTTCCCGCTAGGACGAGGCTCTGCTAGGGCTATCTACTGATCTCATACTGCGGAGCTACCAACCCTGTCGCTGTTGTCGCTGTTCGTATTTCATATTCATACTGATAGTTGTTTCTGGTGAGGCACTTCTTAGGACGCCTCAGATCTTCTTGTATGTAACTTTCGTATTGTGTGACCACGGTGGATTAATTGAAACATTTTAAACGTTCGTATTTCCTCGTATGTTCTCGTTTCCAATACTATTTTCGTAATAAAACCGATCTGATTTTTCGAGAGGAGATTTCACTTAGGCAACACAGCTGAGTTTTGAAGCACTGCTGAATTCTTTGTCCAGAAACATGAAGGCTTTCTGCAATAAGTGTGTAAATGACTATAACATTGCTCGTATCTTACAAGTACGGTGCACTAGCCGATTGCGCAAATGAAGTTATCGTAACACGCCATTGTTTCTTACGCATTGCATGGCCAAGTCGCTGAAAGCGCCCTAAAAATCCCAATACACACACATGAAGCGGATTCTGTATGGTGGATTCTGGCGATAGAAAAGGATACCAGGGGGCACAGGCTAGGCCACCGGCCGCAGCGCAGGGGAATGCAGAATACAAGGGGGGGGTGATTTCACGCACCAAAGACTGGACACAAACCGCTCGGAAATATAGGGGTGTTCAAACACCCCCTCCCCCACCGGGGCGAGGGAATGTGTTTGAACACCCTCCATTTCGATTTGAACCATTTGAACCCGCCCTCGATTTCGGTTGCTATTCAAGATAGCGAAAAATAAAATAGTGGTAAATAGCCCCTAGTGGTGGATCCTGGGTCCTGGGGCCTGGGTCCTGAGGCCTCGATCGAGGCTGGGCGCCCCTGAAATAGCCTGGACCATTAGGTGAACTCGGGGGAGGGGGGCACAAGGGAGGCACTTGCTCTCTGATCGAATCTTGGTGCCCCCTGAATGGTCAAAGGACGCTTCCCACCCTGCTAGGATACGAGTATCAGCGCCCCCGCAATAGGAATTAGCGCCCACCTGATAAGTTGTGGCGTCCGCCCTGGCCTGGATGGTGCCTTCTTCCGACCATTTGCCCTTTCCCAATTGGAAATCCTAGGTCCGCCCTGCCTCAGTGCCCTCCTGAAACACGTTGCTTCCATCCCATAGACGCAGAAACTTTTGCCAAGGTGGGGGGAGGGGGGGCAAAAATTGTCAGCGCTAGTAGAGTCGAATATAATTCGGCCTATCACTTGATATGTTAGAAGAAAAGTTCCGGAATCGGCTCAAATTGAGGGGTAGGGACGCTGCCCCCTCCCCCAGTCCGCAAGTTCGAGGGCAGCCGCCTCCTTTGTCCTGCGCTTATGCTTTTACCCTTCCCCTCCCCTAGTATGTATGTATCGGCGCCGCGACGATAAGATTTGGGATCCCTTGATAGACTGTGCAGTCATTCCTAAATGTGGCACGCCTTTGGTCTGAGTATCGCTCCCCAGGGATGGATCCAGGATACGCGGAACGGAACCAAGATTACTGATCGAGAGGGGCACCTTCCGGGGGGGCGCCATCCGGACCTGGGGGCGCCACTTTTGACTGGCAAAACCTATTAGGTGGGCGCCAATAAATCCTATCGGTGGGCGCCGATTTTCGCATCCTGGGGGGGGGGGGGGAAGCGACATTTCAGGGGGGCACAATCGACCTTTCAGGGGGGCGCCGTGACCATTTCAGGGGGCGCCGAGGGTCGATCAGGGAGGGGCACGTACCCCTCTTGCCCCCTGGATCCGCCAATGGATCCAGGGGAAGGGCCGAGGGGTGATCCGTCCTTAGTCCCCAAGATGGTCAAGTCTTTAGCAGATTCCGGCCGATAAAGAACACTGTTATTCACAATTTTGCACAGGTTGGCCCCCGAAACGTTTAGCGCAAGTCCAACTCTGCAGCTCCCTCCCCTATTGAAAATCATGGATCCGCGGCGGATCCAGGGGGAAGGGGGACGAGCCCCCCCCGATCAACCCTCGGCACCCCTTGAAATGGTCACGGCGCCCCTTGAAAGGTCGATGGCGCCCCCTGAAATGTCGCTTCCCACCCCCACAAGATGGGAAAATTGGCGCTCACCGATAGGATTTGACGCCCACCTGATACGTTTTGCCGGTCAAAAGTGGCGTACCCCTGGTCCGGATGGCGCCCCCGGAAATTTCCCCTGATCAGCAATCCTGGATCCGCCTATGGATCTGCCTATGCACTCCATCCAGTTATAATGGCGGGAACCCAGATACCTTTACACATACCTTTAGAATACCTTTAGGGCGGGAAAGGTGCGATCGCTCCCATCCCCACGGGTATCGAGCAACAGCTGATTTGTTGTCGGAGATATAACAAAAGTGTTGATTGGTCAATGGCTGTATCACTAACTCTGATTAGTGATGGCGATGGTTTCCGTTGCGGGCTCTCACGAGCGCGTCTTTTCATTCGAAAAATTCAAGGCGATAGACGCTTGAAAAATTCATATTCTGAGATTCGTGTGTTCACCGGATTGTGGCGCGTTCGCAGTGATCTAGATACAGTGTCTCTGTAGATAGATAGATAGATGTCTCTATAGTCTCTAGATACTCTAGTGTCTCTACTAACCGTGTCTAGATACTGTGCGTGGGATGTGTTAGGTGCAGTGGGGCGGCGGACTACAGTGGAATTAACCGGTGCAACAGTGAGTTACCTACCTTCTTATGGCTAAAATGCCCTCAATCTTCACCCATAATAATGAAGGAAGCATGGCTCGTGAATGAACTGTGATATGTGTGTCAAGGTTCAAAGTTACGTGACCTGAACTCTTTCTCTTGCTACCAAAGAATTTCAAGACACTGATTTACTGGTTCGTGCGTCGTCAAAACTGCACAATCAGATACGAACGAAGATTGGTGGAAGGAATGAGCTGGAGAGACAGGAACTCCGTCGGAGGAGTCATTAGGTGCCTACCTACCTATCTAGCCATAGTGGTAAGTCTTTTTGAGTCAAATACTGCGGAAAAAACAGGAGTAGAGGATTGTGAAATGTTAAGGGATACTTTCCGGGACTGACTGATGAACATTTCGCTGAGCGGGAGTGGAATCGGATGATGGAAAAGCGTATATCAGTGGGGGAAACTGTGATCAGCGTTCCCAAGAATAGCTACGTTCCCAACAATGAGAACAATGACCCATATTTGGGAACGCTTGTTCCATCGTAATTCAAACTGGAATTTCAGACAGCTTGAAACGAATAAAGGCGTATATCTACCGAATTATTGCAATATGTTAGTTTTCCGGACGAAATATGAATGGTGGCCATAGGCGGATCCAGGGGGGGCGAAGTGGGCACGTGACGCATAGGCGGATCCAGGGGGCAAAGGGAGTTCGTGCCCCCCCCGATCGACGCTCGGCGCCCCCTGAAATGGTCACGGCGCCCCCCTGAAATGTCGCTTCCCACCCCCACCCAGGATGCGAAAATCGGCTCCCACCGATAAGATTTGGTATAACTAGGGCAGACGTCTCAGCTTTGCCAGATAGAAACGTGGGGTTCATCACTGGAAGAGAAAATTCCCAAGACCCAGAAATTTCCCCAGTTTCCCAGGTTTTCCCCCTGAGAAAGGAAATTCAGGAAGGGATTTCGGCCCATAGGCGGATTCAGGAGGGGGAAGTTCAGGTGCACTTCAGAGCAAAGGATACCTGGCATAGGCGTATCCAGGGAAAGGTATCAAGGCCATGGGCGGATCCAGGGAAGGGGAAAAAGGCAGGACCATGTTAAGAAAGCATACGTGTCATAGGCGGATTAAGGAATGAATTCCTGGCATAGGCGGATCCAGAGAAGGGGGATTAAGGCCATGGGCGGATCCAGGAAAGGGGAAGAAGACAGGACCCTGTAAAGAAAACATACGTGTCATAGGCGAATTAACACCCGCACTGGAGGGGGTCTGGCACTAACGCGCACTGGAGGGGGGGCCTGGTAGGCCCCCCCAAGATCTCGGAAACTAAGAGGTGTAGAAAAACGCCACTTGGCAGGTGGGTGGGGGCTATAGTGATCTACGTGATGACCAATTTTCATTGACCTAGGTCAATATCTTCAAGGTCAAACGAGGTCTTAAAGGTCAAATATTGGCCATGCTGGGGATCGATTGGTAAATGCTGTAATTCTGCGGGAAAATGGAGGGAATAAGCTAAAGGCGGATAAGGTTCATAGAGAAAAGGTCTTAAAGAGGCTTCCCCACAACTTTTGGGTCAAGGTCATTCAAGGTCATTGACCTTTAAGGTCACAATATAGTATACTACTTATAATGTGCACTTCGACTAACACTATAGCCACTGTTTGGCGGGAAATGAGGATTGACCTTTGCAAATGACCTTTCACCTTGACCTTTGACCTTGACCTTTGTATTGGGGTACCCTATCGATGACGTCATAGCATAATATATGTCAGACCAGGTAACGTCATTCAGCCGGACGCACAGTGGTCAGTGACCTTGAAAGTGCAGATATGACCTTGACCTGTGACCTTTGAACTTGACCTTGACTTTCATGTGAAGTGACCTTGACATATAATCCCGGTTATATGGAGTTACGACGTCACCACTCGGTTTCCAATGCAAGCTAACTGGTCCGACCGCGCATTTACGGCGATCTCAAAATGCAGGTCTGACTTTAAAAGCCTATAAGTAAAAAAATTTTCGACCGATTTTCAAAAAGTCTTCACCAATCGACTCGCTATTAAATTCTGTTAAATGTGGCCAAGTATCGTTTTTCGGCAACGCGCGGTTCTCCGGCCACCTTGGAAAAACAGGTGGGGGCCTCCGAGGCCCCCTCCAGTGCGCGTGTTAAGGAATGAATTCCTGGCATAGGCGGATCCAGAGAAGGGGATTTAGGCCATGGGCGGATCCAGGGAAGGGAAGTAGACGGGACACTGGTCAGAGCAAGGGATTCCTGGCTTAGGGAGCATCCAGGAAAGGGGATTATGGCCATGGCGGATCCAGGGAAGAGGAAGAAGTCAGGACCCTGATAAAAAGCATGCGTATCATATGCGGATTTAAGACGGGTGCGGTGCACTACAGAGCAATGAATTCCTGGAATAGGCGGAACCAGAGAAAGGGATTTAGGCCATGGGTGGATTCAGGGAAGGGAAGGAGACGGGACCCGACAAAATAGGCATGCGCTTCATAGGCAGATTCGGGTAGGAGAAACAGTGAAGGTGCACTTCTTAGCAAAGGATTCCTGGCATAGGCATATCCAGGGAAAGGGATTAAGGCCATGGGCGAATCCAGGGAAGGGGAAGAAGGCAGGACCATGTAAAGAAGCATACGTGTCATAGACAGATTCAGGGAGGTTGCGGTGCACTATAGAGCAATGAAATACTGGCATAGGCGGATCCAGAGAAGGGGATTTAGGCCATGGGTGGATCCATGGTATGGAAGTAGAGGGGACCCAAAAATATAAGGCATTTGTTTCACAGGTATATTCAAGAGCGTTGCGGTGCATTACAGAGCAATGAAGTTCTGGCATAGGCGCATCCAGGGAAGTGGATCTAGGCCATGGACGAATCCAGGAAAGAGAAACACACGGGATACTGTAAAACCAAGTATACGAGTCATGGGCAGATTCAGGGGGGAAACTGCTACGGCGCACCACAGAGCACGGGATTCCTGGCTTGGGCAGGTCCAGAGGAAAGATTTAAGGCGTTAGGCGAATCCAGGGAAGAGAAGCAGACGGGACACGGTAAAAAGGATCCGCAGATGGCCTAAATCCCTCCCTGTATGCGCCTATGCCAGGAATCCCCTACCCTGTAGTGCACTGCAACCCTCCTGTAGCTGCCTGTGACACGTACTCTTTATTTTTACAGAGTCCCGCCTACTTCCCCTTCCCTGGATCCAGTCATGGCCTAAATCCCTGTCTCTAGATCCCCTATGCCAGGAATCCTCTGCCCTGTAGTGCACTTTAATCTCTAGATCCCCTATGCCAGGAATCCCCTGCCCTGTAGTGCACTTTAGCATTATCTACTCCTGAACCCGCCTGACACGTATACTTTGTTTTACAGGGTCCCTCTTCTTCCACTTTCCTGGATCCGCCCATGGCCTAAATCCTTACCCTGGAAGCGCATATGCCAGGAATTCCTTACTCAGTACACTACAGATCTGTAGTGCACTGAAACCATCCTGAATCCACCTATGACCTGTATGCTTTGGCTTTATAGGGTCTGCTCTTCTTCCCCCTTCCTGGATCCGCCCATGGCCTATATCCCCTTCTCTAGATCCGCTGATGCCAGGAATTTCCTGCTCTGTAGTTAACCGCAACCCTCCTGAATCCGCCTATGACGAGTGTACTTAGTTTTACAGGGTCCCGTCTCCTTCCCTTGATCCGCCCTTGGCCTAAGTCCCCTAACCTGGATGCGCCTATTCCAGGAATCCCTTGCTCTGTAGGGCACTGGCACTCTCCTGAATCCGCCTATGACTGGAATGCTTTGTTTTAGCAGGGACCCACCTAAATCCTCCCCTGGATCCGCCCATGGCCTAAATCCTTTATCTTGGATGTGCTATGCCAGGAATCCTTTGCTCTGTAGAGCACTGCAACTCTCCTGAAACCGCCTGTGGCTGGAATGCTTTATTTTACAGGGATCCACATAATTCCCTCCCCTGGATCCACCATGGCCTAAATCCCCTAGCCTGGGTATGCCTATGCCAGAAATCCCTTGCTCTGTAGAGCACGGTAACTCTTCTGAATCCGCCTGTGACCGGAATGCATTGTTTTACAGGGACCCACCTAATTAATTAGGGTGGTCCCTAATTAACCAGGGGGAGGCGAATTTAGGCCATAAGAGGATCCAGGGGAGGGAATTCCCTCCCCTGGATCCGCTTATGGCCTAAATGCTCTTCTATAGATCCGCCTACGCCAGGAATGCCCTGCTCCGTGCAGTTTTCTTCCTGTATCCGCCTATGACACATGCTTAATTTTATTGGGTCCCGTCTTCTACCCTTCCCTGGATCTGCCCATGCCCTGAATCCACTTCCCTGGATACGCCCATGCAGGGGCACCGCCAAGGAAATTTTCGCAGGAGGGACAGACCCGGGCTGCTAATGACCGGGGAGGCGAGTTTTGAGCATATTCGGTAACTAACAGCATTAATGACCATCGACCTCAGAAATTCTGGGGGACGTCCCCCTGGCTGGCCAACAGGGGGACGCGTCCCTCCGTCCCCCCGCTTTCGACGCCCATGCGCCCATACCAAGAATCCCTCGCCCAAGCTTCTCATGGGGAGATCCCGGGAATCTGGGGAAATTTAGAAATCTTGGGAATTTTTGGGCTCCAGACAGAACCCAATGTCTCTATCTGGCAAAGCTGAGACGTCTCCCCTAGCAGTACCTCCTGGATCCGCCTATGATAGGTTCTCAAGGATAAAGGCCTACCCCTGCAAGAAGCAGGCTCAAAGGGAGTAGAAGGAGGCATAGGGTGGATCCAAGGTTTATTTTCGAAGGGGTGGGGCGTCATCCGAGCAGGGGGTGCCAAAGTCTATCACAGAGTGGCCAATTCTCACATCCAGGACTTATTGCGGGGGGGGGCTAGGGGGCTCAAGCATCTCCCGCCATTGCCTTCGAACAGTCTCCGCGTATGTTTTTTCTGCATGCACTCTGATATCTTGAGGGAGGAGCTTGAGACCCTAGGCAACAAATATTAGGTGGGCGCAAAATCTTATCGGATTTCCGATCCTGGGAGGGGAGTGGGAAGCGACATATCAGGGGGCGCCGTGACCATTTCAAGGGTCAATGGGGGGTTGCGCCAAGGGTTGATCAGGGGGGTCGCCAAGGGTCGATGGGGGAGCCAAGGTTTGATGGGGGGGCGCCGAGGGTCGAGCGGGGGAACGTGCCCCTCTTTCCCCGCCTGATGGAACTGCCTATGAGGCACCCCAGTAGAAAATATTGAGTTAATGCATCGGCGCACCATAATTCGTCAAAACACTACGGAATAATTCAAATAATGTTGGGGACAAAAACTACAGGATCTAAAAACTTTCTGATACAAATCAATATAAAAGCTTAGAAAATGCGAAAATACCACTTTTAAGCACTACTTACTTTCTAAACAGACGAAAGGCACGGTTTTCCCTCTATTTCCACATTCGTCAGCACATGGTGAGCAGCAACTGTGTGACGCCAAGAAAAATATATTTTGCAGTCTACCATAGGCGGATCCAGGGGCAAGGGGGGGCACGTGCCCCCCCCGATCGACCCTCGGCGCCCCCTGAAAGGTCGATGGCGCCCCCTGAAAATGTCGCTTCCCACCCCCCCAGGATACGAAAATCGGCGCCCACCGATAGGGATTTGGCGCCCACCTGATAGGTTTTGCCGGTCATAAGTGGCGCCCCCCTGGTCCGGATGGCGCCCCCGGGAAGGTGCCCCTCCCGATCGGCAATCCTGGATCCGCCTATGTAGTCTACAATTTTGAAAATTTGTTTTTATACTACTATTTTTCATTGAATTTTCCCGAAAATTATCAAAAAATAATACCTGTCTGGATTCACAGTTTAAGAGCAATCTTTCATCGTTCTTTACCAGGTTGGGGCTGGATCGCGCAGTTTAGACGAATATTTGAGGAGCGTTCAACGACAGATTTTCTAATTCAAAGTAGAACTCCCCTTCAAATTTTAAGAAGAGTTAGAATTGACCAGGACCAGGTAGAAATATTCCCCTTATCTTTTCTAAGCTCCTGTTGTGTTTTCTGAAAACATCGTTCCGGGCGTTCCCTATCCTTGGGAACGTGCGTTTCCATTTATGGAACAATCGTTCCCAAAAGTGGGTCAATATTCCCATTATTGGGAACGTAGCTGTTCTTGGGAACGCTGACCACAGTTTCCCCCCCCACTGATATGCCCATAAAGCTGGAAATTTTTGCAGGCATTGGCGGACGCGGGGAGGGGGCATTTCGGCCATGGCCCCCCAAAGCACTGGAGGGGCAAACTATCTTGAGCTCCACCTAAATGCCGGATAAATTTTTGTGAAAGGTCTGTAGAGCAAACAAATTTTCGCTCCCACCTCCCCCTCAGGAGAGTGATCATGTACTTGGAGAGGTAGCCTATACTAGGTCTGACGAGCACCCAAATTGCACGTCTCACCCCCTCCCCCCAGGAGGAGAGGCGGACATGGGTTTGGCACCCCCAAAACTTGGGTCTGCGTCCGCCCCTGTTTGCAGGCTTCCATTTTTCGGAAGACGGAACTGACTGCCTTATGAATGGATAGGAATAATGCCTGTAATGACTGCCAGTGTCCTGAAATTAAAAATTTGATGTGGAAAACGTAGGTAACTTTTTCAGATTCTTTTGGCTCAGTTGGAAATTGAGTCGGGAAGTAGGTACGTACTTAGACAAGTGTTTTTATTTGGAAAACAAAGTGGACTGATCCTGGAGAAACTTAGTACATGTGACTTGTTGAAGCTTTGCCTGAAAAATACGTGACAACGAATTCTGGGCATAAAATAATATGTATTCATATTGATATACAGGATATTGATTTAGACCTCGAAATTTTGGTCTCACTCTCTCCGCACATACGCGGATTCAGGGGGGGCAGAGGGGGCAGGTGCCCACAAGGCCCTAGAATCCCAGGTTAGTTCAAGTTTTCTTCCAGTAAAATTGTGGTCGTTTTCTTGGTATCCACTAAAAGGGAAACATCTCATTATTTTTAGGGCTGAAAGTTAACCTTGTTGAATAAATTGAGTTTAAATATGCAAAAAGAGACATGGAATGCACTTTTGGTGCCCCCACCCCCGATCGACACTCGGCGCTCCTGGGATGGTCACGGCGCTAGCCTGAAAGATCGATTGCGCAGTCTGTAGAACGTCAGGCGCGCACTCAGACGAGGCGCTTGGGACAGCTTCCAAAGCCTGCCCCATTTGAGGCAGAAATTTGGTTGCTGAGGCAGACTTTCTCCAATTTGGGGTAATTTTTACCGATACAAATTTTTTTACTCCATTTTCAACGAGACGCCCAGAAAAAATAAAACCGTGCATCCGACCCGACGACGACGACGCATGTACACGACCCTCCACGCAGTGCCAAAGCAATGGAGGTCACGTACGACAGCTATCTTGCAATCAAGTTGAACGATTTCCCGGATACCTTTATTTTAAAGGTATATTTGAGAACGATTTCTTTTTCGCCTTGATGACGTCATTTGCCCCTGTCTTCAAGCCGTATCAATCCAATACTATTTAGGATATTTCAAAGACAACCACATTGAAATATGATAATTTTTTTCACATTCAAAACATTTTTCTCCCCTTTAGTTTCCTCACGCATTTGTTTGACAGCATCACACAATTTGGAATATTTTCAAAAGTTCCAACCGAAGAAAAATCCATTACGCCCGCAATGACGTCGCACACCATGAACCGGCCCTCCGCTCTTGAGGTGGGGGGGGCTGGGTATGATTTAACGGCCTTGATTTAGGGCGATCAAAACATGGCGGAGGAAGTGCAAGAAAATTACATACAGAGAAATTTTATTTAGACTTCTAGGATTGTTCTACATGACTAAGAGTAGGTTTGAAATACAAATTAAATAATTCAAATTTAGCTTTTGAGAGGCGCTTACAGCCTCGTTTTATTATTCACTTCAGGAACATTAGGTCAATTAGGAACTGCCTTCATTAGGATATATTTTACACTCATATTTCGCTTGATGAAAAATATGACGCTTTTGAGACAGATCAGCTTTTTTCAAGCGCTTTTAGTTCAACTGATGATTGTCGTTTCTTTCCTCTATTTTTCTTCTTCCCTCTGTGGTTACCTAGACTGACTACTGCCCCAAGTACTTCGTTCCTGCCCCCAGAGCCCCCTCTTCCCCCAAACTCGGCCAAAGCTGCCCAAATTGGTGCCCCGCGGCTGCCCCAACGAGATCTCGTCAGAAACTGCCACGTTCTGCTGACTGTTCGACTGCGCCCCCTGAAATGTCACTCTTCTACCCACCCCTAGGATGCGAAAATCGATGCCCACCGATAGTATTTTGCATCTGATGGGGTTTCCTGGTCAAAAGTGGCGCCCCCTTGACCGGGATGGCGCCCTCCACCGGGAAGGTCCCCCGACTGACAATCTTGGATCCGCCTATGCTCTCCACTTTGCGAAAAATAATTCCAAAATCATGATGACTGCCTATAAGATAACTAAAGCCTTATGGACCCTTACAGCGCGCACGCTAGCAATGGGGTTGGGTAGGGTCCTGCGGGGATAGTTTTGCCAGTGCGATCCCCACTTTTCTTGCGAAATATCGATTTCAATCGCGTTGGGAAAAACCGGACAATTTGGAGCCAGCTAGTGTAGAAGGCGACAGTGAGTCCGAATCTGATTATGTGCACAATTCTTCAGCAGAATAGCTCGTGTCAGCAGCAGGCTGCAGACTGAATAGGAGTTCCTCCTTTTTGTATTGCCGGTGACGACGCTGTTTAC